>CM038142.1:88116359-88716359 GCA_021437245.1 Aegilops speltoides
GACATCGGAAGAGGAACTGCCCCAAGTATTTGGCGGATAAGAAGGATGGCAAAGTGAACAAAGGTATATGTGATGTACATGTTATTGATGTGTACCTTACTAATGCTCGCAGTAGCACCTGGGTATTTGATACTGGTTCTGTTGCTAATATTTGCAACTCGAAACAGGGACTACGAATTAAGCGAAGCTTAGCTAAGGACGAGGTGACGATGCGCGTGGGAAATGGTTCCAAAGTCGATGTGATCGCGGTCGGCACGCTACCTCTACATCTACCATCGGGATTAGTATTAGACCTAAATATTTGTTATTTGGTGCCAGCGTTGAGCATGAACATTATATCTGGATCTTGTTTGATGCGAGGCGGTTATTCATTTAAATCAGAGAATAATGGTTGTTCTATTTATATGAGTAATATCTTTTATGGTCATGCACCCTTGAAGAGTGGTCTATTTTTATTGAATCTCGATAGTAGTGATACACATATTCATAGTGTTGAAACCAAAAGATGCAGAGTTGATAATGATAGTGCAACTTATTTGTGGCACTGCCGTTTGGGTCATATCGTGTAAAGCGCATGAAGAAACTCCATCTTGATGGGCTTTTGGAATCACTTGATTATGAATCACTTGGTACTTGCGAACCGTGCCTTATGGGCAAGATGACTAAAACGCCGTTCTCGGTACAATGGAGAGGGCAACAGATTTGTTGGAAATCATACATACTGAGATGTATGTGGTCCAATGAATGTTGAAGCTCGTGGCGGATATCGTTATTTTCTCACCTTCACAGATGATTTGAGCAGATATGGGTATATCTACTTAATGAAACACAAGTCTGAAACATTTGTAAAGTTCAAAGAATTTCAGAGTGATGTGGAAAATCATCGTAACAAGAAAATAAAGTTTCTACGATCTGATCGTGGAGGGGAATATTTGAGTTACGAGTTTGGTCTACACTTGAAACAATGCGGGATAGTCTGCAACTCACGCCACCGGAACACCACAACGAAATGGTGTGTCCGAACGTCGTAATCGTACTTTACTTGATATGGTGCGATCTATGATGTCTCTTACTGATTTACCGCTATCATTTTGGGGTTATGCTTTAGAGACGGCTGCATTCACGTTAAATAGGGCACCATCAAAATCCGTTGAAACGACGCCTTATGAACTGCGGTTTGGCAAGAAACCAAAGTTGTTGTTTCTTAAAGTTTGGGGTTGCGATGCTTATGTGAAGAAACTTCAACCAGATAAGCTCGAACCCAAATCGGAGAAATGTGCCTTCATTGGATACCCAAAGGAGACTATTGGGTACACCTTCTATCACAGATCTGAAGGCAAGATTTTCGTTGCTAAATTCGGATCCTTTCTAGAGAAGGAGTTTCTCTCGAAAGAAGTGAGTGGGAGGAAAGTAGAACTTGACGAGATAACTGTATCTACTCCCTTATTGGAAAGTAGTTCATCATAAGAACCGTTTCCTGTGACAATTACACCAATCAGTGAGGAAGCTAATGATATTGATCATGAAACTTCAGATCAAGTTTCATCGAACCTCGTGGGTCTACAGAGTAAGATCCGCACTGAGTGGTACGGTAATCCTATTCTAGAAGTCATGTTACTTGACCATGATGAACCTACGAACTATGAGGAAGCGATGATGAGCCCAGATTCCGCAAAATGGCTAGAGGCCATGAAATCTAAGATGGGATCCATGTATGAAAACAAAGTATGGACTTTGGTTGACTTGCCTGATGATCGGCAAGCTATTGAGAATAAATGGATCTTTAAGAAGAAGACTGACGCTGATGGTAATGTAACTGTCTATAAAGCTCGACTTGTTGCGAAAGGTTTTCGACAAGTTCAAGGAGTTGACTACGATGAGACTTTCTCACCCGTAGCGATGCTTAAGTCTGTCCGAATCATGTTAGCTATTGCTGCATTTCATGATTATGAAATTTGGCAAATGGATGTCAAGACTGCATTCTTGAATGGATTTCTAGAAGAAGAGTTGTATATGATGCAGCCGAAAGGTTTTGTTGATCCAAAAGGTGCTAACAAAGTATGCAAGCTCCAACGTTCCATTTATGGACTGGTGCAAGCATCTCGGAGTTGGAATAAACGCTTTGATAGTGTGATCAAAGCATATGGTTTTATCTGAGACTTTTGGAGAAGCTTTGTATTTACAAGAAAGTGAGTGGGAGCTCTGAGCATTTCTAGTTTTATATGTAGATGACATATTATTAATTGGAAATGATATAGAATTTCTGGATAGCATAAAGGGATACTTGAATAAAAGTTTTTCAATGAAAGACCTCGGTGAAGCTGCTTATATATTGGGCATCAAGATCTATAGAGATAGATCAAGGCGCTTAATAGGACTTTCACAAAGCACATACCTTGACAAAATTTTGAAAAAGTTCAAAATGGATCGAGCAAAGAAAGGATTCTTGCTGCGCTACAAGGTGTGAAGTTGAGTCAAACTCAATGCCCGACCACAGCAGAAGATAGAGAGAAAATGAAAGATGTTCCTATGCTTCAGCCATAGGCTCTATCATGTATGCAATGCTGTGTACGGACCGACGTATGCTTAGCAATAAGCTTGGCGGGAAGGTACCAAAGTAATCCAGAGTGGATCATGGACAGCGGTCAAGAACATCTGAAATACCGAAAAGGACTAAGGATATGTTTCTCGTATATGGAGGTGACAAAGAGCTAGTCGTAAATGGTTACGTCGATGCGAAGCTTTGACACGATCCGGACAATTCTAAATCGCAAACCGGATCGTGTTTATATTAAACGGTGGAGCTATAAGTTGGTGCAGTTCTAAACAAAGCGCCGTGGCGGGATCTACATGTGAAGCGGAGTACATAGCTGCTTCAAGCAGCGAATGAAGGAGTCTGGATGAAGGAGTTCCATTTCCGATCTAGGTGTCATACCTAGTGCATCGGGACCAATGAAGATCTTCTGTGACAATACTGGTGCAATTGCCTTGGCAAAGGAATCCAGATTTCACAAGAGGACCAAGCACATCAAGAGACGCTTCAATTCCATTCGGGACCAAGTCCAAGTGGGAGACATAGAGATTTGCAAGATACATACGGATCTCAATGTTGCAGACCCATTGACTAAGCCTCTCTTACGAGCAAAACATGATCAGCACCAAGACTCCATGGGTGTTAGAATCATTACTATGTAATCTAGATCATTGACTCTAGTGCAAGTGGGAGACTGAAGAAAATATGCCCTAGAGGCAATAATAAAGTTATTATTTATTTCCTCATATCATGATAAATGTTTATTATTCATGCTAGAATTGTATTAACCGGAAACATGATACATGTGTGAATACATAGACAAACATATAGTCACTAGTATGCCTCTACTTGACTAGCTCATTAATCAAAGATGGTTATGTTTCCTAACCATAGACATGTGCTGTCATTTGATTAATGGGATCCCATCATTAGGAGAATGATGTGATTTACATGACCCATCCCGTTAGCTTAGCACTTGATCGTTTAGTATTCTGCTCTTGCTTTCTTCATGACATATACATGTTCCTGTAACTATGAGAATTATGCAACTCCCGTTTACCGGAGGAACACTTTGGGTACTACCAAATGTCACAACGAATCGGGTGATTATAAAGGAGTACTACAGTGTCTCCAAAGGTACATGTTGAGTTGGCGTATTTCGAGATTAGGTTTTGTCACTTCGATTGTCGGAGAGGTATCTCTGGGCCCTCTCGGTAATACTCATCACTTAAGCCTTGCAAGCATTATAACTAATGAATTAGTTATGAGATGACGTATTACAGAATGAGTAAAGAGACTTGCCGGTAACGAGATTGAACTAGGTATTGGATACCGACGATCAAATCTCGGGCAAGTAACATACCGATGACAAAGGGAACAACGTATGTTGTTATGCGGTTTGACCGATAAAGATCTTCGTAGAATATGTAGGAACCAATATGGGCATCCAGGTCCCGCTATTGGTTATTGAGCGAGAATGGTTTTAGGTCATGTCTACATAGTTCTCGAACCCGTAGGGTCCGCACGCTTAACGTTTCGATGACAGTTTTATTATGAGTTTATAAGTTTTGATATACCGAAGTTTGTTTGGAGTCCCGGATGTGATCACGGACATGACGAGGAGTCTCGGAATGGTCGAGACATAAAGATTGATATATTGGAAGCCTATGTTTGGACATCGGAATGGTTCCGGGTGAAATCGGCATTTTACCAGAACCCCCCGGGGGGTTAATGGGCCTACATGGGCCACGAGGGAGAAGAGGGAAGGAGCTAGGAGGGGGCCGCGCGCCCCTTCCCCTCCTAGTCCGAATAGGACAAGGGAAGGGGGGCGGCGCCCCTTTCCTTCCCCTCTTCCTCCTCTTCCCCCCTTCTCCTACTCCTACTTGGAAAGAGGGAGTCCTACTACCGGTGGGAGTAGGACTCCCCCCCTTGGCACGCCCTCTAGGCCGGCCGCCTCCTCCCCCTTGGCTCCTTTATATACGGGGGTGGGGGGGCACCCAATACACACAAGTTGATCTTCGTGATCGTTCCTTAGCCGTGTCGGTGCCCCTTCCACCATATTCCACCTCGGTCATATCGTCATGAGTTTAGGCGAAGCCTGCGCCGGTAGAACATCATCATCGTCACCACGCCGTCGTGCTGACGGAACTCATCTCCGGAGCCTTTGCCGTATCGGAGGGCCGGAGATCGCCATCGAGCTGAACGTGTGCTGAACTCGGAGGCCCGTGACGTTCGGTGCTTGGATCGGTTGGATCGTGAAGACGACGACTACATCAACGCGTTGTGCTAACGCTTCGCCACGGTCTATGAGGGTGCGTGGACAAACACTCTCCCTCTCGTTGCTATATCATCACCATGATCTGTGTGTGCGAGGAAATTTTTGAAATTACTACGTTCCCCAACAACGCGAGCATGGGGGATGACTCCATCGACACCGCGACCTGGGATAAGCTGGGCCTCAATGACAAGACTTCGGAGGCCGTGGCCCCGACTGCGGGAGCCGGGAAGGACCTGGAGGAGCGTCAAGTTGGCGTGGGCAGCAACGAGACGGGATTCAATCAATACGGCTCCAACATGTCCCTCGGCCTCGACCTCGACAAGGGCATCTCGGCTTCGTGCGATTCGGAGGGCCGCTCCATGCTCATCTCCCCGGTGGCTGCGGAGAAGGGCGGGCTTCCCACGTCCGCGCGCGGTCTGGGGAGCGGCGGGGTGCGGCTCCACAAGAAGACGACGGGCCGCAAGACTCCCCCGGTGGCGCTAACGAGTCCCCCCTCGGTGCGGGCGGGCATGCCTGTCTCGCACCGGACGGTGGTGATGGTGTTGGCCTCCCCTGGCGGTACGGTTGGGGGGCACGGGCAGGTGGAAGCCCCGCCTCCCTCTGACGCTCTCCGGGCGGAGGTGACCAAGGCGGCGCCCATCTCCACGGCCAAGCGCTCCAAGGCGGTGGCGGCGACTCTGGTGGCGCAGGAACGGGCTAGCTCCCGGCCAAAGGGCGCCAAGGGCAACCTCCCTGCTCTCCAATGCACGCAACTCTTGGTGGCCCAGAAGAACATGGAGACCAAAGGTAACCCCCTACCCCGTTTTACGATTTTCGACGATTATTCGGATGATCGCCTTGGGGGTATTTTAGCGGATAGTGGGGTTGGTCTGTCTGATGAGGGAGAGGCCCGAGAGCTTCTGTCTCTCATCCGCTCTAAGGAGATCGCGCAGGCCGCGCTTGCCCAGGCAGAGGCAGCCCGCGCTGCGACAGTACCAGAAGAAGTAGGGGCTTCTCTGGTCCCAGTTGCTCGGCCCGATCAGGTGGACACAGCAGCAGGGGCTGCACCGTCCCCCAGCCCGTGCTCCTGTCAGGACACGGCGTGTGGCCAAAGCGGTTACCGCTCGTGGTATCCGCCTCCGCAATCGCATAATTTAAATGTGTTTCATCTCCTGGAACATCCGAGGCTACGGCCACGTTGGGAGACGGACCCAGCTAAAAGAGTTCATTCGCGTTGAAGACATCGATGTAGTTGGCTTGCAGGAAACCATCAAGGCTGAATTCTCTCGCCAAGACCTGCTAGCCATCGACCCGCTCGAGCGCTTCGCGTGGCACTGGGTGCCAGCGATAGGCCACTCTGGGGGTATGCTCCTTGGCATCAGCCATGTTTGCTGCGAGGTGGTGGCATGGGATGCCGGTCGTTTCTTCGTGTTGGCACACGTCCGTCACCGTGCGACACTCCGCGAGTGGGAGGTTATCGTGGTCTATGGCCCGACTGATCACTCACACTCGCACGAGTTCTTGGGGAACTTCAGAGAAGGTAGCGGCCTTGGGTGTCCGCAACTTACCTCTCGTTGTGGGTGGGGATTTTAACTTAATCCGTTTGGGAGCGGATAAGAACAACGGGATTATTAACTGGACAAGGGTGTCCATGTTCAATAACGTGATTGCATCAATGGCCCTTAGGGAAGTGGCTCGCGTGGGTGTACGCTATACTTGGACAAACAAGCAGCTCACAGCGGTTCGGTCAGTGCTTGACCGAGTTTTTATGTCCGCGGAGTGGGAGATGCTCTTTCCCATGTGCTCACTCCACGCTGAAACGAGGATCGGGTCGGACCACGTCCCTTTAATCCTCGTTTAAAACGAAGCCCACGGTTTTTCTTTGAAACTGCGTGGTTTGAACACCCGGAATTTGAACAAATCTTCCTCTCCAAATGGGAGACATGTGTTGCCCGGATCGGGCACACGCGAGGGCCCATGGATTTCTGGATTACCGCAGGGGCGGGGCTGCGCGCGGCCCTCAAAGGCTGGGGGGCCAACCAGGGCCGTGAGGATAAGCTGCTCCGAGCGCGTTTGGTGGCGGACCTCGCCCGTATGGACGCTGCTGCGGACTCATAGGTCTTCTCGGCGCAAGACTGGGCCCAGCGATACGCTGTTGAGGCCCAGATTGAGGCCCTCCTTCGTGCAGAGGAGGAGTACTGGCGTAGGAGGGGTGGAATCAAGTGGACGCTCAAAGGGGACGCGAACACAAAATATTCCATGCCTATGCCAACGGCCGGCGACGTAAGTGCGCCATCCTGAGGTTGCAATCGGAGCAGGGGCTCCTATTGCGCCAACAGGATATCGTCCGTCACATTTACGACTTCTACATCGAGTTATTGGGCTCCAGGGAGGAGTCCAGGGCTGACCTGCGGCCAGATGTCTGGGATCCCGCTCTGTGGGTCCCGGACGAGGAGAATGAAGGCTTGGGTCTCGCCTTCCTCCCTCAGGAGATCGACCAGGCGGCCCTTGGGATGAAATCTGACACGGCCCCGGGCCCGGATGGGTGGCCTGTGGCGATGTTCAAAAGATTTTGGCAAGTCCTCAAAGGCCCTATCTTCTAGGTGTGTAACGGGTTTATGTGTGGCACAGTAGACATCTCGCGCCTTAACTTTGGGGTTCTTTCGCTTATCCCCAAAGTTCAGGACGTGGACAACATTAGACTTTTTCGCCCCATAGCGCTTATCAACGTCCCGTTTAAAATATGTTCTAAGGCTTGTTCTAAGCGCTTGTCTCCGGTGGCTCATTGTATTATTAGTAGGAACCAAACGGCTTTTATTCGTGGTCGCAACATCTTGGAGGGCCCGTTGGCCCTCCAAGAGATCGTTCACTCGCTCAAACGTAGTCGCCATCCGGCAATACTTCTGAAATTAGATTTCGAGAAGGCGTACGATCGAGTGAATTGGGAGTTTCTCCGACAAATCCTTCTGGATCGAGGATTTTCGGCAGTTTGGGTTCACCGTATGATGCAATTGGTCTCGGGAGGCCAAACGGCGATAGCGGTGAACGGAGAAGTAGGGAACTTCTTCCACAACAAGCGTGGGCTGCGTCAAGGGGACCCAGCCTCACCGTTGCTTTTCAACTTTGTGACGGACGCCTTGGGCGCCATGCTAGACAAAGCTTGCGATGCTGGCCACATCAGGGGAGTGGTCGGTAACCTGATCCCTGGAGGGGTGTCACACCTGCAGTATGCGGATGACACTCTACTCATTTTTGAGCCGGACACACACAACATAGCAACGGTTAAGGCCATCTTGCTGTGTTTTGAACTCATGTCCGGACTAAAAATTAACTTCCACAAATGTGAAGTGGTGTCCATAGGGATGGACGCGGCCGAAAGTGAACGGGTGGCCAACTTGCTAAATTGCAAACTTGGAAAGTTCCCGTTTACCTACCTCGGCCTCCCGATCGCAGAGAAGAAATGCTCGATTGCCGATTGGGAACCTCTCAACACTAAGGTGGCGGACCGGGTATGTCCGTGGAGAGGTCGATTTATGTCTTCAGGGGCAAGACTAATCCTTACTAACTCTAGCATCTCGTCCCTACCCATGTTCGCCATGGGTATGTTCTTGTTGGCTGATGGGGTCCATAAGAAAATGGACACACCTCGGGCACGTTTCTTTTGGGAAGGAGCGGGCCCTAAATGGAAGTACCACATGGTTAAGTGGCAAGCCGTCTGTAGACCTAAAGCCCAGGGGGGCCTCGGGATTATCAACTCTAAGCTAATGAACATTGCACTTATGTGCAAGTGGATCTGGAAGCTGTCCGAGGGAGGGACCGGCCTCTGGATTGACCTCCTCCGTGCCAAGTACTTCCCACATGGGAATTTCTTTGAGGCATCACCTCACGGGTCACCTTTCTGGACCTCCATCCAATCCCTCAAACCATACTTCGCCAGGGGCGCGAGGTTCACGGTTAATAACAGCCACTCCATCCGGTTTTGGCACGACGTTTGGATTGGCCAGCAACCCCTTTGGTCTGAGTTCCCCCATCTCTACTCCATCGCGGTTGAGCCCAATCAACCGGTGGCGTCGGCTCTTAGGGCCACCCCGCCCCCCATCTACTTCAGAAGGGAGCTCTTGGGGCCGGAGCAGCCAGAGTGGGATCGCATGCGGGCTCTGATAGCGACCGTACGCTTGTCGGACTCCGCAGACGAGGTCTCTTGGAGACTTTCGGGCTCCGGCAGGTTCACTGTCAAGT
Source organism: Aegilops speltoides (assembly GCA_021437245.1). Taxonomy (NCBI): domain Eukaryota; kingdom Viridiplantae; phylum Streptophyta; class Magnoliopsida; order Poales; family Poaceae; genus Aegilops; species Aegilops speltoides. The sequence goes on from CM038142.1 coordinate 88,125,389, forward strand.
CAATGTATAGAGAGTTGTGCCGCGGCCATGCCCCTATGGCAGCCATGGGGCTTTGGAAGGCGCGAATCCCGCTAAAGATTAAGGTCTTTCTTTGGCAATTATGCCAAGATCGCCTTCCTACCTCTATCAATATAGCTAAGCGCAATGGCCCTGCTTCCGGGCCTTGCGCTTTGTGTCATAACGCGGAAGATGCTGACCACGCGTTCTTCCGTTGTCCTTTGGCGCGTTTTGCTTGGAGCGCGGTCCGTGAGGCCGCTGGGGTGGATTGGGATCCACGCTCACGCTCTGAACTTGTGTCTTACTTATCTTCGATCTAGGGCTCTTTACGCCGGATCATGTGGACGTGTGCTTGGGCCATGTTATGGGCCTTATGGCATATTCGTAACAAGTTTACTATTGAGGGCGTTTCCCTCTCACCCCGCTGATGTTATCTTCAAATGCATCTTATTCTTGCGAAGTGGGCACCACTGGGAAGACAACAGACTCGATCTCCATCGACAAGCTATCGCACGTCTCCGCTCAGTGTACTCGGCGTCCCGAGCCTCGTCTCCTCCGTCTGCTGCCTCATAGGGATGGGCAGCCCTTTTGGTCCTGTTTCTATTTGAGCCTGCGTGCTCGTTAATCTGGCTGGCTATGCCATGTAATGCACTTATCGCCGCTTTCGCCTTTTGGCTTTTCTTTGAAACTTGGTTGTCTAGCTTTGGTTTCGTTTAGTTGGTTTGTTCCATGTATGCACGCTGCCTATGTTGAGGGCTTTATTAATTTAAAGCCGGACGTCTCTGACGTCTATGTTCTAAAAAAAGTTCAACTTTAAATAAGTTATACTACAATTCTGGACATTGAAAAAGATGATGCCCCCCTGATCCACATTAATCGTCGCTGCTTTAGTATGAACCGGAAGGAGTAGTTAATTGCTATACACAAGCACAAACTATTAGTGCTCAAATCACGCGGGGAAGAACTTTCATAGATTTTATATTTGCCACAACCATGCCGATCGTCCAAAGTAAAGTCATAACTTGCAAACAATCTTGAGGGCACATGCGCTATTCGTGTGTATCGTAAACCCTCATCAAGGTGGTTCTAGTATTCTAGCAGAAAAGAATAAGTTCACTATATATGCTTGTCCCAAACTCCTTGTGTGAGCGGTATGGGACTAAACCCATGACAAGTTAAGCTTTGGTGTTTTCTAGAGTTCATGGGCCACATGTGCATAAGGGACAATGGCCATCGACCTAATGGAGCCGCTAAGAAACCATGGACCTTGAAAGCCCATGCATTTAAACCCTATCGACATAATGATGTAATGGGAATGTTAATCTCACGTGCAATGATTTTGGGACAATTTTGATTTAGTAGGCATGCCGGTAACCGCATGCTTACAATAGTTGCCGTTGGTGCCATATCTATTGTGTATATTTTAAACTGTACTTGCTACTTAATCAAGTTTATTATACCCTTGTGCACAATGACATCAATGCCCCTGCAATGGCCTCCACTATTTGCAAGGTTATCTATCGGTAATGCTCCATTGATGAAAAATGAAGTCAATGATCACAAATACTCCTTCTTCCTAAAATATAAGAGCAGTTTTACACTACTGCAGTGTCAACAACGCCTTATATTATGGGACAGACGGAGTACATGGTGGCTACTATATTTTTGGTGGCATATATGCCATGTGGTCCACATACGTAAATAAATTTCAAAATCTCAAGGCAATAAAAAAATCACTTTACCAAGCAAGGCTTACATGTCAGCCAGTAAGAATGTTGAGCGAGCGTTTGGGATGTTGCAAGCTCGCTTTGCATTTGCTACTGGACCTCATGGACTCTAGGATCAAAGAATGTTTTGGCAAATCATGAATGACAACATGATAATTGAGAGTGGGTGAGATCAAGAGGAAGACTTTGAGTATGATAATGCAAGAACAACTGGGAGGCTCGAGCTACATCAAGCCAAACACGAGCATTTCATGAAGTGCATATATAAATCAAAGATCGTGTGGCACCTGAGCAAGTTCGAGTTGGCCTAGTTCATCATATGTGGTACCTCTCCATGGGCAACAATTTCTCATGTGAATTCATGTATTATTTACATTAGTTGGTTTATTATCTCAACTTTATTTTATTTTTAATTTGAATTTGAAATTTTATAAATTTGAATCTCAATTAGAAACTAAGAATGCAATGGATAGGGAATCGGGCTACCGTTTGTGCTAGGATACATTATTTTTGTTTTCCGTGTATGCTTAGCAATTGCATTTGCTCTGCTTGTGTTTACCTATAACTAGCTAGTTTTTTGCATGTAATGGGGATCAACTAGCAATTGTGAAATACAACCCCCCTCCCCCCATATAATGGTGTATCCGATCTATCAAGACTCTTCGTTATCTTTAAGATTCGTCCAGAGTTTTTCGTTAAACAGTACTAAAGCTATATGAATCCATAAAGCCATAACAAAAGTCGCTGAAAGCCAAATGAAACTTAAATCGACAAAAGATTAGTTTCACCCATGTTTTGTTCGAGTTTCAAAATATGAAATTTTAAAATTCATTGGAAACGATGGCAAACTTGCATCTATAAAACTTGGGTTTATAAAGTTTGCATCGATGTTTCATTCGAGTTTCAAAACATGAAGTTTTGAAAACATCTTCAACATTGATTTTGTTCGGAACATCTTCATTAGAAATGGAAAATGGTGAAAATAGGCGCTAAATTAGACATTTGTCTAAACCTTATTTAAGGCATAACCCTTTCTACGTTTGAACAAAATATAAATGCATCAAGTAAAGGATGGGAGGCTGCAGAGATGTTGAATGCGGGTTGATTTCTGAAACACAATAGCTAAATGTTAGTCGACTGATTTTTGGGTTTGGGTCAATCGATTTTGAGAAGGAAGATGGAAACGCCGACGGAGATGAAGAGGGAGATGGCAAGCCCGCCGGTGAGGCATCCGGTGTCGGTGAAGAAGGACCCCACTATCTATCTTAGGGTGGCGGGTGGGGTGCTGCTTCGGTGGAGATTTTTTGGGTAGTCGCCGGGCTTAGAGGGATGGCCGAGGGCGGTGAGGCGAGCCGGTCGCAGGAGCGCTGGTGGTCCCGGGCGGCGGAAGCAGGCGGCTAGGCCTAGGCTGGATCAGGCAGGGGTGAGAGAGGAAAAAAAGAAACGGCGGCCAGAGGTTGAAGATCAGCAGTGCCTGCTCGTGGTTATACGTACGTACGTACGCACATACGCAGTGTTGATCACAGCGAGGAGTCAAGCACTCACCAGTGAAAGCGCGTACACTCTGTGACTGCGAGAAGGGAGCATGTGAGGTCTGCACACGTAGCAACTCACACTGGATATAAGAAAAAGAAGAAAAACAATGGCGTACACGCTGCATGCAGTACGTAGTGCACCAACAATGTACTGAAGGGACAAAGTGCATTGAGTTCTTTCACGAAAACAGGGCGTTGCATATGTGTTGTGTTGCGGGCTTGCAGCTGGTGCGCGTTGCACCTTTCACTTCAATTTGTGCTGTGTGTTTGTGCTGCTTGTGCATGACGAGCAAGGGATGGGCTAGCTTAGCTAGATCAATGACATACGGAGTAGATTGCAGATGAGATGTGATCAAGCAAGCTTTTCCGCCACCGCAACCGCGAAACATAGGAACGCTAGGTAGGTCCGACAGCGAGCATGAGCTAGCACGACGCGGTGGCTGTGTGTATCGCTCAACCATGCATGCATGCATGTCCGGTCTCTGCGCCATTTTCATCTTATTCCCTTCCGGTGAAATCAACCTTTAAACGTCCAGCTAGAGCGACTCGTGTTGGGATCAATTATTTACAGCCCGTCACGGTCCCGGTCCCTGCTCTATCTAGCAAGAAAAGGAGACGCGGCTTTGCTATATTGCTGCACCCATCTGCACAAGGCCATGAACATTCAACATCAAGTCTTGCACCAATTCGATCCAGTCTTGCACCAATTCGATCCATCAGGGCCCCAGGCCATCTTGCTACGTGTCGTCGTTGTATGGTTGGATGTGATGTGATGTCTCCAACATCTTCATTTCCAATATTCATGAATATATTAACAATATATTTATCTTTTCAATAAAAAATAGTGTTGGACGTGCATGGTTCCAATATTCATGAGTATGTTAAGAACATCTTTATCTTTTTCTTTGGACACATACGATGTAGAAAAGTTCAATAAAAATGTTTACTAAATGCTATCGATACGGTATCTAGTGTTACACATTAATGCTAGAAATGCAATGGTAAAAACAGTTCAAAATTATACCCTTTCTAACTTTGAACAAAATAGCCCTTGTATTGGTTTGGACATTTGTGTTCTGTATATAAAGACTGTTTCATGAAGTTTGAACAAAATATAAATGCATGAACTAAGGATGCATGAGAGGGCGAGAGGTTAAGCGCAGGTTAATTTATGTAAAGTACATGGTTCTAAATACAAAAAAGGATAAGTTATGTTTTCCTTTAGTTGAATTACAGTGATGGTTGGTATTGGACACGCACTGCAGTCGACTCCAAGCAGGGCGCACATGCAACTAGCTAATAGCATCTTCAGCCGCGCTTCAACAGGCCCCTCAGCCTATTTTTCCGCCCCGCACCCAAAGCGCACAAAAATCGGCTCGATCGCGCCGGGGCCGAAACTGATGCCAGCAGACTCAGGCCGAACCTGGCGCTGGAGGCGTCTGGGGGCGCCGGGGCGAGCGAACTGCGGGCCCGCCGAGTCAGCGACACTCGCCTCGTCGTCCTCACAACGCCTCGGTTTCCCGCGGGGAATCAATGCCAAGGCTGCCGCCGGTCAGCCTTCCATTGATTCCTTACAGGCCGCGCATCCTTATGGGCAGTGCGGCGACGCACCCCCCCTCCTGCCACGCGTACACACAGCGCCCGGCTATAAAAGCGACACCTCCCTCTCGCCTCTGGCCACACCTGCCCACAGCCGCCGCCGAGCTCTGCCTCTCTCCCCGTGCGCAGCCGCCGCTGACGTTCCTTCGCTCTCCCCAAGCCTGCTCCTTCTTTCCCGCGGCGACGATGGGCGAGCGATTCCCCGGCGATGGGGCGGCGGCCAACTGCTTCGGCCGCCGCTCGTTGCACGAGTGAGAAGCATACCTGCTCTTTGAGGCCAACATCCCGGCGCCTCCCGACATGCGCGCAGGGCGGGGGTGGAGGCTCAGCGCCGGTGGCGTCCCCATTCCTCCGGTGCCCGGCGTCGATGTGCGCCCCGACTACTTCGCCACCGAGGTTGTCCGCGTGCAGCGGGCTCTCCCGCAGTACGCCGCCGACAGCCACGAGGCGTGGGCGACGTACTTCCAGCACCGGCAGGCGCGGCGGCTTGCCTCCACCAACGCGGCGCCGGTGGTGCAGGGCAACAAGAACATCGAGGGGCGCCCCCCGGCCGCTCGCTCCACGAAGTTCTCCGGCACCTCGAGGGCGGCAATACCCCACCCTTGATGTACCCAGCCGCCCCAGCCCGGATCGGCGACCAGTGGATGCCAAGGAGGACGGCGTCCTCTTCTTCCTCCTCCTCCCGTTCCTCCTCCTCCGGGTCGCCAGCGCTGCTCAGCGTGAAGGCCGAGTCCGCTGAGGTGGTGTGTCATTGATGGTACTGAGGGTGGCGGCGGGGCATTATAATCAAACCAATGATTTTCTATGCATGCATAAGAGCATCTTCAGCCACAATGTACAAATTTGGCCCCTCAAACGCCTGCGAATGCGCCCGGTTAGCGTCCGGGGTGTCCGCTTTGATTCCCTAGTTTTTCGTTCACGCAATTATGTCCCTCAGTTTTTTTATATGTCCGGTCACATGCATGCATGTGATTGGTGGAGAGAGAGATAAAGAAAAGAAATAATAAAGAAAGAAAAAAAAGATATGGGGGGCCAATCCTATGTGGCGGAAGCAGGACCATAGACCGGGCTTGCCCGGGCACTCCACATACTCATTTCATATATGAGATGAATATGAGGGCTGCCGGGGGCATTTAAGGAGGCTTTGAGGGGTCTAGCTGGGTCAACTTTTTGCTTCTCTCTCCTGTCCGATCACTAGCCCCGTGCCCGTCCGGTCAATTTAAGGAGTCCGGCTATAGATGCTCTAAGTATTTTGTGTTGCATAATGTGATCACTTTCGTTGTTTATTTTTTGTATGTATCAATAAGTAAGATCGATGGTGGATGAGAGAGAGAGAGAGAGAGAGAGAGAGAGAGAGAGACCATTGATCACTTGGGCAAGCATGCATGTAGATGTAGCTAGCAAAATGGAGTGCATGCACGCAGGTACGTACTTGCGTGTGTAGCCAATTGGTAGTCACCCACGCATGCATGCATTGCATGTGCGTCTCAAGCAGGCCGGCTAGCAGTGTACGTGATGCTCCAAAGAAGAAGAAAAAGTCGTGCGTACTTGCACTAGCTAGCAGCTAGCAGTGTTTCTTTGCATGCTTACGTGATGCTCAAAAGAAGAAGAAAATATATTTGTATTATGACTGGACGACTGGACGTCCGGAGAGAGGGGCAGCCAATTGGTTGGATCTGGCGATCGAAGACGGAAATAAGGGGGTGGCCGTGCAGAGAGGAGAGGAACCGATCTGGCGATTCATGAGCAATGCTACATCTGGCGATCGAAGATTACGTAGCTTACGTACAAGAGTTACGTAGGTGTAGCATTTTTGGCGATTCATTCATCGTTTCCGTTTCGTGATTAGTAAGGAAAGGAAGCTTGGTCTGTGCTTCCTGAACGGAGCACGTGCAGAAGCCAATCGGGCATTTTGACGACGGAGAAGCGCAGGCAGTGACAGAGTCGTGCATGCATGTTTAGGCTCGGATATATGGATCGTGAACACCTCCTTCGACTCGAACTCGGCAACTCGTTGGGTGGTGCCCTCTAAGTATAAAATACCAAGTCGACGGTCACTACTCACAAGTTCACAACCCACAATCGATCGTTTTCGAGCGAGTTGCCGGCAGATCGAGTAGGATGCGCGTCTCTTTGCCTTGGGACGTCGATGTCTATGCTACAATGGGACGTCGTCGTCCCAGTGAAGCCGAGGAAATCCCTAACGAGATGCTACAGGAAATCCTGATGAAGCTGCCGACCAAGGACGTGGCCCGCTCCTGCTGTGTCTCCCGGCAGTGGCGCAGCGCCCTCGGAGACCCCTCCTTCCGCAAGCTCCACGCAGCGAGCCCTGCCGCGCTCTCGGCAGAGCCCGAGTTCTTGCGCTTATCCGGTGTGCCATGCGGGCTCGGCCAGAGCGTCTAGACCAGTGTCTTCAGCTTATCGTCGGACAAACCCATGTGCACCATCGCGAAGCCCGAAGGCTACGGCCTCGCCAACATCTGCAACGGCCTCCTCTGCTTCGTTGACAGGGACCACACCGCCCAGGCGCCGGCGGTGGTGTGCAACCCCGCTAGCGGGGAGACGGTGGCGCTTCCCGAGGCCCCTCCGCTCAGCAACGAGGACGACGATTATCTCTTCGCCTTGGGGTTCAGCCCGCCCACCGACGAGTACAAGCTGTTCCGCCTCTCTTTCCCGCCATACTCGTACTCCTCCGAAGAACGGGTGGACGTGGACGTCTACACCTTGGATGATGCCCGCGGATGGCGCAAAGACTCGTTCCTCTCACCCTCTCGCCCAGCCACAAAAGATTACACTTTGGCGCCAGTGCTGATCGATGGTAAACTTCACGTGGTCACTAGAGGCTGGAATCAATTTGCAAGACATAAGGCTGCCGGAGGAGTGCTGGTATTGGACGTGACTGCCGAGACGAGCCGCACTTACCCTCTCCCGGATAATCTTGGGACTTATCCATATGATAATCCGCTGGCCTTTGAGCTGAAGGGGCGGCTGTGCTTGGCTTGACCCATTCTGTTAGCCTAGCACTTGATCGTTTAGTATACTGCTATTGCTTTCTTCATGACATATACAAAGTTCCTACAACTATGAGATTGTGCAACTCCCGTTTACCGGAAGAACACTTTGTGTGCTACCAAACGTCACAACGTAATCGGGTGATTATAAAGGTGCTCTACAGCGTTTCGAAGGTACATGTTGGGTTGGCATAATTCGAGATTAGGATTTGTCACTCCGATTGTCGGAGAGGTATCTCTGGGCCCTCTCGGTAATACTCATCACCTAAGCCTTGCAAGCATGTAACTAATGAGTTAGTTATGAGATGACGACATGAGCGAGTAAAGAGACTTGCGGTAACGAGATTGAACTAGGTATTGGATACCGACGATCAAATCTCGGGCAAGTAACATACCGATGACAAAGGAACAAAGTATGTTGTTGTGCGGTTTGACCGATAAAGATCTTCGTAGAATATGTAGGAACCAATATGGACATCCAGGTCCTGCTATTGGTTATTGACCGAGAATGGTTTTAGGTCATGTCTACATAGTTCTCAAACCCGTAGGGTCTGCACGCTTAACGTTCGATGACAGTTTTATTATGAGTTTATAAGTTTTGATGTACTGAAGTTGTTCGGAGTCCCGGATGTGATCACGGACATGACGAGGAGTCTCGGAATGGTCGAGACATGAAGATTGATATATTGGAAGCCTATATTTGGACATCGGAATGGTTCCGGGTGAAATCGGCATTTTACCGGAGTACCGGGAGGTTACCGGAACCCCCCGGGAGGTTAATGGGCCTACATGGGCCAAGAGGGAGAAGAGGAAGGAGCAAGGAGGGGGCCGCGCGCCCCTCTCCCCTCCTAGTCCGAATAGGACAGGGGAAGTGGGGCGGCGCCCCCCCTTTCCTTCTCCTCCTCCCCTCTTTCCTCCTTCTCTCCTACTCCAACTTGGAAAAGGGAGTAGGACTCCCCCCTTGGCGCACCCCCTTAGGCCGGCGGCCTCCTCCCCCTTGGCTCCATTATATACGGGGGCGGGGGGGCACCCTTGAGACACACAAGTTGATCTACGGATCGTTCCTTAGCCGTGTGCGGTGCCCCCTTCCACCATATTCCACCTCGGTCATATCATCGCGAAGCTTAGGCGAAGCCCTGCGCCGGTAGAACATCAAGATCGTCACCACGCCGTCGTGCTGACGGAACTCTCCCTCGACACTCGGCTGGATTGGAGTTCGAGGGACGTCATCGAGCTGAACGTGTGCTGAACTCGGAGGCTCCGTACGTTCGGTGCTTGGATCGGTCGGATCGTGAAGACGTACGACTACATCAACCGCGTTGTGCTAACGCTTCCGCTTACGGTCTAAGAGGGTACGTGGACGAACACTCTCCCCTCTCGTTGCTATGCCATCACCATGATCTTGCGTGTGCGTAGGAAATTTTTTGAAATTACTACGTTCCCCAACAAGAACACCAAGGCTCTGGTTCTCAAGCTCGAGTTTGAAAAGGCTTATGATTCGGTGAGCTGGAGCTTTCTTCGCCAAGTTTTGTTGGCCAAGGGTTTTGATGGCTCGGTGGTCCAACGCCTAATGCAACTTGTCTCTGGGGGTCATACGGCGGTGGCTATCAACGGTCAGACCAGTAATTTCTTCGCTAATCGTAGGGGTTTGAGACAAGGGGATCCGGCGTCTCCCCTGCTTTTCAACTTTGTGGCTGATGCTCTCTCCCACATTCTGTCTCGTGTTGCGGCTGCTGGACACATTTCGCCTGTTAGTTCTCATCTCATTCCTAATGGCATCTCTCACTTACAATATGCGGACGACACCATCATTTTGGTTGAGCTTAATGATTATTCCATCATAAATCTGAAATTTCTTCTTCTATGCTTTGAAGCTTTGTCAGGTCTTAAAATCAACTTCTCTAAGAGCGAGGCTATTGTGACTGGGGTATCTGCTGTGGAGGCGCAGCGGGTGGCCCACCTTATGAATTGCTCTCTTGGGTCTTTCCCTCTTAAATATTTGGGCCTTCCCATTTCCCCTCTTAAACTGTTGGCTAAGGATTTTGCCCCGGCTGTGACTAAAGTTGGCAATAGAGTTCTGCCGTGGTGAGGTCGGTACAATTCCCAGGCGGACAAGGTTGCCCTCACCAATTTCTGCCTTTCCTCGCTCCCGATGTTTCTTATGGGATTCTATCTGCTGTCCGAAGGGACGCACTCGGGCTTCGATAAGCACAGTGGTGCCTTCTTCTGGAATTCCTCCGATAATAAACGCAAATATAGGATGGTAAAGTGGGATCTCATTTGTAGACCCAAGAGCATGGGGGGTCTTGGTATCATAAACACCAAAATCATGAATAAATGCCTTTTGCTAAAATGGTGGTGGAAGATTATGTCCCTCGACGACCGTCCCGCTTGGCTTAAGCTCCTAAAAGCGAAATATTTCCCTTCTTCCAGCCCTACGTTCGCTACCGCTTGTGGTGGCTCTCAATTTTGGCGCCAGCTGGTTAGCATCAGGCCGGCTTTCCAGTCCCTTGTGAAGTTCGTTGTTCGTAACGCAGTGGAGATCATTGATTAAGGATGGGGATCTAGAGGCTTTCGACGATATGCTATCCAAAATGAAATCTACGGTTTCTACCCTGCTGCGGCATTCAAGGCGGTCTCTTCCTTAGTGGTTTGGTTGCTGGTTTGGAGGCCTGCGTGCCATGTTAGGCTGGATGCCTTGTACCTGCACTTCTTATTCGGTTATGTTAAACTCATGTGGTTCTCTGGTTGGTTGTGACTCTGCTTGGTGGCTTTATTTAGAAAGTCGGGCCATCGCCTTTTATCTAAAAAAGAGAGAGACCATTGATCACTTGGGCAAGCATGCATGTAGATGTAGCTAGCAAAATGTACGTACTTGCGTGTGTAGCCAATTGGTAGTCACCCAAGCATGCATGCATTGCATGTGCGTCTCAAGCAGGCTGGCTAACAGTGTACGTGATGCTCCAAAGAAGAAGAAAAAGTCGTTCCTGCGTACTTGCACTAGCTAGCAGCTAGCAGTGTTTCTTTGCGTGCTTACGTGATGCTCAAAAGAAAGGAAATATATTTGTATTATGACTGGACGTCCGGAGAGAGGGGCAGCCAATTGGTTGGATCTGGCGATCGAAGACGGAAATAAGGGTGTGGCCGTGCAGAGAGGAGAGGAACCGATCTGGCGATTCATGAGCAATGCTACATCTGGCGATCGAAGATTACGTAGCGTACGTACAAGAGTTACGTAGGTGTAGCATTTTGGGCGATTCATTCATCGTTTCCGTTTCGTGATTAGTCAGGAAAGGAAGCTTGGTCTGTGACCTGCTTCGACTCAAACTCGGCAACTCGTACGGTGGTGCCTTCTATCTATAAAATACCAAGTCGACGGTCACAACTCACAATCGATCGATTTCGAGCGAGTTGCCGGCAGATCGAGTAGGATGCGCATCGCTTTGCCTTGGGACGTCGATGTCTATGCTACAATGGGACGTCGTCATCCCAGTGAAGCCGAGGAAATCCCTAACGAGATGCTACAGGAAATCCTGATGAAGCTGCCGACCAAGGACGTGGCCCGCTGCTGCTGCGTCTCCCGGCAGTGGCGCAGCGCCCTCGGAGACCCCTCCTTCCGCAAGCTGCACGCAGCGAGCCCTGCCGCTCTCTTGGCAGAGCCCGAGTTCTTGCGCTTATCCGGTGTGCCATGCGGGCTCGGCCAGAGCGTCAAGACCAGTGTCTTCAGCTTATCGTCGGACAAACCCATGTGCTCCATCGCCAAGCCCGAAGCCTACGGCCTCGCCGACATCTGCAACGGCCTCCTCTGCTTCGTGGACGAGCGCGACGCTCATGCACCGGCGCTGGTGTGCAACCCCGCCACCGGCGAGACACTGGCGCTTCCCGCGGCCCCTCCGCTCAGCAACAAGGACCATGCGTATTTCTTCGCCTTTGGGTTCAGCCCGCCCACCAACGAGTACAAGCTGTTCCGCCTCTCTTTCCCGCTATGCTCCTACTCCTCCGAAGAGCGGGTGGACGTGGACGTCTACACCTTGGGTGACGCCCGCGGGTGGCGCAAAGACTCGTTCCTCACACCCTCTCGCCCACTGACCAGAGGATATGACACTTCGACGCCAGTGCTGATCGATGGTAAACTTCACGTGGTCACCAGAGGCTGGAATGCACCCATATGGCAGGAGGCTGCCGGAGTGCTGGTAGTGGACGTGCCTGCCGAGACGTGCCGCGCTTACCCTCTCCCGGACGGTCTCGGGACCTATCGATACGATAATCCGCTGGCCTTCGAGCTGAAGGGGCGGCTGTGCCTCGCCGCGCACGTGCTCAACAACTGTAGTCGCCCCAAGGCCCTCCGCTTCTGGGTCATGGCCATGGAGAACAAGGGATCGGACGGCGAGAAGGAGCCGCACTGGGAGTTGCGCTACAACTTCTCCGTGCAGGTGGAACCTCCCATCCCCATCCGAAGGCCATGGAGCCGTGTGTCGTGGAGTGCATGGTTTCAACATGAGGCGCTCTTCTACACATGCAACGACACCTTGTACAAGTATGACACGAGGTCGTCCGTTCCTGACCACGGCCGACTGCTGCAGTGGGACAAGCAGCTCCAACGGATACCGTCATATCAATGGCTATGGATCATCCATCGGGGTTACCGTCCCAGTCTCCTCTCGCCTCACATCTTTGAATTGCCACCATCACAAGACGAGATGATGGTGGACATATGCTCTTAAGGAATTGTATTCTATTGTACTCCCTCTGTTCCTAAATATAAGTCTTTGAAGGGATTTCACTATGAACCACATACGGATGTATGTAGATGCATTTTAGAGTGTAGATTCACTCATTTTGCTCTGTATGTAGTCTATAGTGAAATCTCTACAAAGACTTATATTTAGGAACGGAGGGAGTATAAGTTTATTGTCTGAGTTTTCTAATGAAACTTTGTATAATGTCCCAGGAGTGGAATTTATATTGTGTTTAATTATTTTGAACTATCGTTTTGTTGCTAAGCATGAAACAAATTCTGAACATCCTTTCATAGGAAAGGCAGATAAAACGACCAACATCTCTATAATTACTGCACACAATCATTTATCATAATTATTATTTGAAGGGTAGTGGTGTTTGACAAAAGATGCTTACAAAATAAAAGAAAACCATAAAAGTTCAACTTTAACCCGCGACAACGAGTAACAAGCTAGTGATGGCGCTTCGGTCTGGCGACTCGGGGGGCGACTCTGCGGGCGACGCCGCTCGCGGCCCCGCGGTGGAGGCGGATGGCTGGATGGCGGTGCAGCCTGCTCCGGGGTGCATGCGGTGGAGCGCGCCGTCTGGGGCGCGGCCCCCCGCCCCGTCCCTCTCCGGCAGCAGGTTCTGGGCTCTGGAGGGGATCGATTCCAAAGACGACGACGATGAGGTAAGAAGTGAGGTAAGTGCGGGAGGCGGTGGTGGTTCGCCGAGGCCCCGTGCGGGGTGCTCGGTGGGTGATTTTGTCGCCCGTGCGGAGGAGCTGGGGGGCTCTCTCATGGCAGGTCGCCGGCGTGCGTTCGCCCCTGGTGGACGCGGCGGCCGTTGCCTTGCGCCGCGGATCTGGCGCCCGCCACGGGGCGTGGATGCGGGCCCTGAGGGTCGCTCGTGTGCCCGGCCGGAGGAGGGGCGCCTCGATCTGGCGTTGGCCGCGCCGCCTGCGTGCGCGGTGAGCTCGCCGGAGTCGACAGGGGTCGGCGACGGCGGCGGGGTTGACCCTGCAAGGGAGACGCGGTCCTGTGCTAGGGTTTCGGAGCCGGCGTCGCCCGGGCCGGATCCCTTGCTGGGCCTGTCGGACTGGGCCAGTTTGCCAGTGCGTGGGCTGGGGGGCCCATTGGCCGACCCCAGTGCGCCAATGCCAGCAGGGACGCAGGGGCGCCACTCAGTGCTTGGGCCTGGTCAGCCCGGCCCGGTCGCTTCAAGCCCGCAAGGGGAGAGGCCTGGGCCCATCGCGACGGTGGATGCGCGGCCGCCTCCGCCTATAAATAGGTGGTTGTGGCTGCCGAAGGGTGCCCTAGATCTGTCGCTAGGGTTTCCCGCATCCCACTCGCAGGTGCGGTGATTCGGGCATCGCGCGCGTCGTCTGCGCCGCTCCGCCTCTCTCCCCCCCACTCACTTGCTCATTCGCCACCGCGGTGCGGATGGGATCGCGCCTCGTGGAGAAGCCACCCATGTCGCCTCCGATCCCGACGGCGGAGCATCAACGCTAGCAAGATCTGCGGGCGAAGGCGCTCGCCAAGGTCTCGTCGCCTCCGCCGGGGGAGGCGGGCTGGGGGCCGCCGCCTCCCTGGTGGCTCGCGGAGCAAGAGCGGAAGAAGCAGGAGGAGCGTGAGCGCAAAAAGAAGAAGAAGGAGGAGTACCGGCGCCGTGGGCTGGAGCAGAAGAAAGAGCTCAAGAGGAAGGAATCCCTCCTTCCTCCGAGCGGCGAGCGGGCTGGGGATCCTCTCGCCAAGAAGCAGAAGCAGAAGGGGGCAGGCTCGGCGCTTCCGCTGCTGGCGTCCGGGCCGTCGGCGTCGAAGGGTTCGGCTGACGCCCCGATCCCAGTGGAGGAAACCGATGGGCCAGAGTGCTTCAAATGCGGGAGGGTGGGCCATTACCAGAACATGTGCCATTACAAGCCTCTGTGCGTCGTCTGCCACGAGGAGGGGCACGCATCGGCGCACTGCCCCACGCGCGGTCGGCCTCTGCTGCTGCAGATCATGGGCAACGCCATCCCCGGCGAGGGCTTCTTCTGCCTCCCTTACGTGGAGACGGAGGGCGAGGAGGTCAGTGCCCCGGTGGTTGCGGACGCGGCGCTCATCTCGGCGGCGCCCGGCAAGCTGTCAATCCCCATCTTGGAGGCGGAACTCCCCCACCTCTTCGAAGGGGAATGGGATGGGTAGGTGGCGGCCGTCGGGGATGACATGTTCTCCGTCGTCTTCCCCAACAAGGCCATGCTGCGAATGGCGACGCGAAGTGGTAAACTGTACCTCTCCCTCAATGACATCATGGCAGAGATCAAGGAAGCTATTCTGGAGACACCCAAGGCCGAAATCATGCCGGATGTGTGGGTCAAGCTCCGAGGAGTGCCACCCAAGCACCGTCGCGTGGACCGTCTCATGGCTGGGACAGTGATGATCGGGCGCCCGATGGAAGTGGACAAGGCGTCGTCGGCGGGGCTGGGTCCCGTGCGGATGCGCTTTGCGTGTCGCTCCCCGGCCAAGATCAAAGGGTATGTTCAAGTCTGGTTCAACAGTGAGGGTTTTACCATTCGGATGGAGGCCGAGGCGGGTGGCAGGCAGGGTGGTGCCCCCCCCCCCCTCCCCCGGCAAGCATGGACAAGGGACCTGATGACATGGACATGGACAAGGACAAGGACAAGGACGCGTGAAGGAAATATGCCCTAGAGGCAATAATAAAGTTATTATTTATTTCCTCATATCATGATAAATGTTTATTATTCATGCTAGAATTGTATTAACCGGAAACATGATACATGTGTGAATACATAGACAAACATATAGTCACTAGTATGCCTCTACTTGACTAGCTCATTAATCAAAGATGGTTATGTTTCCTAAACATAGACATGTGTTGTCATTTGATTAATGGGATCACATCATTAGGAGAATGATGTGATTGACATGACCCATCCCGTTAGCTTAGCACTTGATCGTTTAGTATTCTGCTATTGCTTTCTTCATGACTTATACATGTTCCTGTAACTATGAGAATTATGCAACTCCCGTTTACCGAAGGAACACTTTGGGTACTACCAAACGTCACAACGTAACTAGGTGATTATAAAGGAGTACTACAGGTGTCTCCAAAGGTACATGTTGAGTTGGCGTATTTCGAGATTAGGTTTTGTCACTCCGATTGTCGGAGAGGTATCTCTGGGCCCTCTCGGTAATACTCATCACTTAAGCCTTGCAAGCATTATAACTAATGAGTTAGTTATGAGATGACGTACACTGAGCGAGTAAAGAGACTTGCGTAACGAGATTGAACTAGGTATTGGATACCGACGATCAAATCTCGGGCAAGTAACATACCGATGACAAAGGGAACAACGTATGTTGTTATGCGGTTTGACCGATAAAGATCTTCGTAGAATATGTAGGAACCAATATGGGCATCCAGGTACCGCTATTGGTTATTGACCGAGAATGGTTTTAGGTCATGTCTACATAGTTCTCGAACCCGTAGGGTCCGCACACTTAACGTTCGATGACAGTTTTATTATGAGTTTATAAGTTTTGATGTACGAAGTTTGTTCGAGTCCGGATGTGATCACGGACATGACGAGGAGTCTCAGAATGGTCGAGACATAAAGATTGATATATTGGAAGCCTATGTTTGGACATCGGAATGGTTCCGGGTGAAATCGGCATTTTACCGGAGTACCGGGAGGTTACCGGAACCCCCCGGGGGGTTAATGGGCCTACATGGGCCACGAGGGAGAAGAGGGAAGGAGCTAGGAGGGGCCGCGCGCCCCTTCCCCTCCTAGTTCGAATAGGACAAGGGAAGGGGGGCGGCGCCCCCCCTTTCCTTCCCCTCTTCCTCCTCTTTCCCCCCTTCTCCTACTCCTACTTGGAAAGAGGGAGTCCTACTTCCGGTAGGAGTAGGACTCCCCCCTTGGCGCGCCCTCTAGGCCGGTCGCCTCCTCCCCCTGGCTCCTTTATATACGGGGGTGGGGGCACCCAATACACACAAGTTGATCTTCATGATCGTTCCTTAGCCGTGTGCGGTGCCCCCTTCCACCATATTCCACCTCGGTCATATCGTCGCGGAGTTTAGGCGAAGCCCTGCGCCGGTAGAACATCATCATCGTCACCACGCCGTCGTGCTGACGGAACTCATCTCCGGAGCCTTTTCTGGATCGGAGGGCCGGAGATCGTCATCGAGCTGAACGTGTGCTGAACTCGGAGGCCCCGTACGTTCGGTGCTTGGATCAGTCGGATCGTGAAGACGACGACTACATCAACGCGTTGTGCTAACGCTTCGCCACGGTCTCACGAGGGTGCGTGGACAAACACTCTCCCCTCTCGTTGCTATATCATCACCATGATCTTGCGTGTGCGTAGGAAATTTTTTGAAATTACTACGTTCCCCAACAGTGGCATCCGAGCGTAGGTTTTATGCGTTGATGTTATATTCACGAGTAGAACACAAGTGAGTTGTGGGCGATATAAGTCATACTGCTTACCAGCATGTCATACTTTGGTTCAGCGGTATTGTGAGATGAAGCGGCCCAGACCGACATTACGCGTACGCTTACGCGAGACTGGTTTCACCGTTACGAGCACTCGTTCTTAAAGGTGGCCCGGGGGTGTCTGTCTCTCTCACTTTAGCTGAATCGAGTGTGGCTATGCCCGGTCCTTGCGAAGGTTAAAACAACACCAACTTGACGAACTGTCGTTGTGGTTTTTGATGCGTAGGTAAGAACGGTTCTTGCTAAGCCCGTAGCAGCCACGTAAAATTTGCAACAACAAAGTAGAGGACGTCTAACTTGTTTTTGCAAGGCATGTTGTGATGTGATATGGTCAAGACGTGATGCTATATTTTATTGTATGAGATGATCATGTTTTGTAACCGAAGTTATCGGCAACTGGCAGGAGCCATATGGTTGTCGCTTTATTGTATGAAATGCAAATGCCCTGTAATTGCTTTACTTTATCACTAAGCGGTAGCGATAGTCGTAGAAGCAATAGATGGTGTAACGACAACGATGCTACGATGGAGATCAAGGTGTCGCGCCGGTGACGATGGTGATCATGACGGTGCTTCGAAGATGGAGATCACAAGCACAAGATGATGATGGCCATATCATATCACTTATATTGATTGCATGTGATGTTTATCCTTTATGCATCTTATCTTGCTTTGATTTACGGTAGCATTTTAAGATGATCTCTCACTAATTATCAAGAAGTGTTCTCCCTGAGTATGCACCGTTGCGAAAGTTTTTCGTGCTAAGACACCACGTGATGATCGGGTGTGATAGGCTCTACGTTCAAATACAACGAGTGCAAAACAGTTGCACACGTGGAATACTCAGGTTATACTTGACGAGCCTAGCATATACAGATATGGCCTCGGAACACGGAGACCGAAAGGTCGAGCGTGAATCATATAGTAGATATGATCAACATAGCGATGTTCACCATTGAAACTAATCCATCTCACGTGATGATCGGACATGGTTTAGTTGATTTGGATCACGTGATCACTTAGATGACTAGAGAGATGTCTGTCTAAGTGGGAGTTCTTAAGTAATATGATTAATTGAACTTAAATTTATCATGAACTTAGTACCTGATAGTATTTTGCTTGTCTATGTTTGTTTGTAGATAGATGGATCGTGCTGTTGTTCCGTTAAATTATAATGCGTTCCTTGAGAAAGCAAAGTTGAAAGAAGATGGTAGCAATTACACGGACTGGGTCCGTAACCTGAGGATTATCCTCATTGCTGCTGAGAAAAGTTACGTCTGGAAGCACCGCTGGGTGCGAACCTGCTTCTTGATGTAACCGAGCGACGTTAAGAACGTCTGGTAGAGCAAAGCTGATGACTACTCTATAGTTCAGTGTGCCATTCTTTACGGTTTAGAGCCGGGCCTTCAACGACGTTTTGAACGTCATGGAGAATATGAGATGTTCCAGGAGTTGAAGTTAATATTTCAAGCAAATGCCCGGATTGAGAGATATGAAGTCTCCAATAAGTTCTATAGCTGCAAGATGGAGGAGAATAGTTCTATCAGTGAACACATACTCAAAATGTCTGGGTATAATAATCACTTGATTCAACTGGGAGTTAATCTTCCTGATGATAGTGTCATTGACAGAATTCTCCAATCACTGCCACCAAGCTACAAGAGCTTCGTGATGAACTATAATATGCAAGGGATGAACAAGACTATTCCCGAGCTCTTTGCAATGCTAAAAGCTGCGGAGGTAGAAATCAAGAAGGAGCATCAAGTGTTGATGGTCAACAAGACCACTAGTTTTAAGAAGAAGGGCAAAGGGAAGAAGAAGGGGAAATTCAAAAAGAACGGCAAGCAAGTTGCTGCTCAAGAGAAGAAACCCAAGTCTGGACCTAAGCAAAGCGAGTGCTTCTCTCGCAAGCGGATCGACCTTTGGAAGAGGAACTGCCCCAAGTATTTGGCGGATAAGAAGGATGGCAAAGTGAACAAAGGTATATGTGATGTACATGTTATTGATGTGTACCTTACTAATGCTCATGAGAGCACTGGTATTTGATCTGGTTACATTGCTAATATTTGCAACTCGAAGCAGGGACTACGAATTATGCGAAGCTTAGCTAAGGACGAGGTGACGATGCGCGTGGGAAATGGTTCCAAAGTCGATGTGATCGCGGTCGGCACGCTACCTCTACATCTACCATCGGGATTAGTATTAGACCTAAATATTTGTTATTTGGTGCGGCGTTGAGCATGAACATTATATCTGGATCTTGTTTGATGCGAGGCGGTTATTCATTTAAATCGAGAAATTAATGGTTGTTCTATTTATATGAGTAATATCTTTTATGGTCATGCACCCTTGAAGAGTGGTCTATTTTATTTAAATCTCGATAGAGTGATACACATATTCATAGTGTTGAAACCAAAAGATGCAGAGTTGATAATGATAGTGCAACTTATTTGTGGCACTGCCGTTTGGGTCATATCGGTGTAAAGCGCATGAAGAAACTCCATACCGATGGGCTTTTGGAATCACTTGATTATGAATCACTTGGTACTTGCGAACCGTGCCTTATGGGCAAGATGACTAAAACGCCGTTCTCTGGTACAATGGAGAGGGCAACAGATTTGTTGGAAATCATACATACAGATGTATGTGGTCCAATGAATGTTGAAGCTCGTGGCGGATATCGTTATTTTCTCACCTTCACAGATGATTTGAGCAGATATGGGTATATCTACTTAATGAAACACAAGTCTGAAACATTTGTAAAGTTCAAAGAATTTCAGAGTGATGTGGAAAATCATCGTAACAAGAAAATAAAGTTTCTACGATCTGATCGTGGAGGGGAATATTTGAGTTACGAGTTTGGTCTACACTTGAAACAATGCGGGATAGTCTCGCAACTCACGCCACCGGGAACACCACAACGAAATGGTGTGTCCGAACGTCGTAATCGTACTTTACTTGATATGGTGCGATCTATGATGTCTCTTACTGATTTACCGCTATCATTTTGGGGTTATGCTTTAGAGACGGCTGCATTCACGTTAAATAGGGCACCATCAAAATCCGTTGAAACGACGCCTTATGAACTGCGGTTTGGCAAGAAACCAAAGTTGTTGTTTCTTAAAGTTTGGGGTTGCGATGCTTATGTGAAGAAACTTCAACCAGATAAGCTCGAACCCAAATCGGAGAAATGTGCCTTCATAGGATACCCAAAGGAGACTATTGGGTACACCTTCTATCACAGATCTGAAGGCAAGATTTTCGTTGCTAAATTCGGATCCTTTCTAGAGAAGGAGTTTCTCTCGAAAGAAGTGAGTGGGAGGAAAGTAGAACTTGACGAGATAACTGTATCTACTCCCTTATTGGAAAGTAGTTCATCATAAGAACCGTTTCCTGTGACAATTACACCAATCAGTGAGGAAGCTAATGATATTGATCATGAAACTTCAGATCAAGTTTCTACTGAACCTCGTAGGTCTACCAGAGTAAGATCCGCACCAGAGTGGTACGGTAATCCTATTCTAGAAGTCATGTTACTTGACCATGATGAACCTACGAACTATGAGGAAGCGATGATGAGCCCAGATTCATAAAATGGCTAGAGGCCATGAAATCTAAGATGGGATCCATGTATGAAAACAAAGTATGGACTTTGGTTGACTTGCCGATGATCGGCAAGCTATTGAGAATAAATGGATCTTTAAGAAGAAGACCGACGCTGATGGTAATGTAGCGTCTATAAAGCTCGACTTGTTGCGAAAGGTTTTCGACAAGTTCAAGGAGTTGACTACGATGAGACTTTCTCACCCGTAGCGATGCTTAAGTCTGTCCGAATCATGTTAGCTATTGCTGCATTTCATGATTATGAAATTTGGCAAATGGATGTCAAGACTGCATTCTTGAATGGATTTCTAGAAGAAGAGTTGTATATGATGCAGCCGAAAGGTTTTGTTGATCCAAAAGGTGCTAACAAAGTATGCAAGCTCCAACGTTCCATTTATGGACTGGTGCAAGCATCTCGGAGTTGGAATAAACGCTTTGATAGTGTGATCAAAGCATATGGTTTTATACAGACTTTTGGAGAAGCCTGTATTTACAAGAAAGTGAGTGGGAGCTCTGTAGCATTTCTAGTTTTATATGTAGATGACATATTATTAATTGGAAATGATATAGAATTTCTGGATAGCATAAAGGGATACTTGAATAAAAGTTTTTCAATGAAAGACCTCGGTGAAGCTGCTTATATATTGGGCATCAAGATCTATAGAGATAGATCAAGACGCTTAATAGGACTTTCACAAAGCACATACCTTGACAAAATTTTGAAAAAGTTCAAAATGGATCAGGCAAAGAAAGGATTCTTGCCTGCGCTACAAGGTGTGAAGTTGAGTCAAACTCAATGCCCGACCACAGCAGAAGATAGAGAGAAAATGAAAGATGTTCCCTATGCTTCAGCCATAGGCTCTATCATGTATGCAATCTGTGTACAGACCGACGTATGCTTAGCAATAAGCTTGGCGGGAAGGTACCAAAGTAATCCAGGAGTGGATCACTGGACAGCGGTCAAGAACATCCTGAAATACCTGAAAAGGACTAAGGATATGTTTCTCGTATATGGAGGTGACAAAGAGCTAGTCGTAAATGGTTACGTCGATGCGAGCTTTGACACTGATCCGGACAATTCTAAATCGCAAACCGGATACGTGTTTATATTAAACGGTGGAGCTATAAGTTGGTGCAGTTCTAAACAAAGCGTCGTGGCGGGATCTACATGTGAAGCGGAGTACATAGCTGCTTCTGAAGCAGCGAATGAAGGAGTCTGGATGAAGGAGTTCATTTCCGATCTAGGTGTCATACCTAGTGCATCGGGACCAATGAAGATCTTCGTGACAATCTTGGTGCAATTGCCTTGGCAAAGGAATCCAGATTTCACAAGAGGACCAAGCACATCAAGAGACGCTTCAATTCCATTCGGGACCAAGTCCAAGTGGGAGACATAGAGATTTGCAAGATACATACGGATCTCAATGTTGCAGACCCATTGACTAAGCCTCTCTTACGAGCAAAACATGATCAGCACCAAGACTCCATGGGTGTTAGAATCATTACTATGTAATCTAGATCATTGACTCTAGTGCAAGTGGGAGGCTCAAGAAAATATGCCCTAGAGGCAATAATAAAGTTATTATTTATTTCCTCATATCATGATAAATGTTTATTATTCATGCTAGAATTGTATTAACCGGAAACATGATACATGTGTGAATACATAGACAAACATATAGTCACTAGTATGCCTCTACTTGACTAGCTCATTAATCAAAGATGGTTATGTTTCCTAACCATAGACATGTGCTGTCATTTGATTAATGGGATCCCATCATTAGGAGAATGATGTGATTTACATGACCCATCCCGTTAGCTTAGCACTTGATCGTTTAGTATTCTGCTATTGCTTTCTTCATGACATATACATGTTCCTGTAACTATGAGAATTATGCAACTCCCGTTTACCGGAGGAACACTTTGGGTACTACCAAATGTCACAACGTAACTGGGTGATTATAAAGGAGTACTACAGGTGTCTCCAAAGGTACATGTTGAGTTGGCGTATTTCGAGATTAGGTTTTGTCACTTCGATTGTCGGAGAGGTATCTCTGGGCCCTCTCGGTAATACTCATCACTTAAGCCTTGCAAGCATTATAACTAATGAATTAGTTATGAGATGACGTATTACAGAATGAGTAAAGAGACTTGCCGGTAACGAGATTGAACTAGGTATTGGATACCGACGATCAAATCTCGGGCAAGTAACATACCGATGACAAAGGGAACAACGTATGTTGTTATGCGGTTTGACCGATAAAGATCTTCGTAGAATATGTAGGAACCAATATGGGCATCCAGGTCCCGCTATTGGTTATTGAGCGAGAATGGTTTTAGGTCATGTCTACATAGTTCTCGAACCCGTAGGGTCCGCACGCTTAACGTTTCGATGACAGTTTTATTATGAGTTTATAAGTTTTGATATACCGAAGTTTGTTTGGAGTCCCGGATGTGATCACGGACATGACGAGGAGTCTCGGAATGGTCGAGACATAAAGATTGATATATTGGAAGCCTATGTTTGGACATCGGAATGGTTCCGGGTGAAATCGGCATTTTACCAGAACCCCCCGGGGGGTTAATGGGCCTACATGGGCCACGAGGGAGAAGAGGGAAGGAGCTAGGAGGGGGCCGCGCGCCCCTTCCCCTCCTAGTCCGAATAGGACAAGGGAAGGGGGGCGGCGCCCCCCCCTTTCCTTCCCCTCTTCCTCCTCTTCCCCCCTTCTCCTACTCCTACTTGGAAAGAGGGAGTCCTACTACCGGTGGGAGTAGGACTCCCCCCCTTGGCACGCCCTCTAGGCCGGCCGCCTCCTCCCCCTTGGCTCCTTTATATACGGGGGTGGGGGGGCACCCAATACACACAAGTTGATCTTCGTGATCGTTCCTTAGCCGTGTGCGGTGCCCCCTTCCACCATATTCCACCTCGGTCATATCGTCGCGGAGTTTAGGCGAAGCCCTGCGCCGGTAGAACATCATCATCGTCACCACGCCGTCGTGCTGACGGAACTCATCTCCGGAGCCTTTGCCGTATCGGAGGGCCGGAGATCGTCATCGAGCTGAACGTGTGCTGAACTCGGAGGCCCCGTACGTTCGGTGCTTGGATCGGTTGGATCGTGAAGACGTACGACTACATCAACCGCGTTGTGCTAACGCTTCCGCTTACGGTCTATGAGGGTACGTGGACAAACACTCTCCCCTCTCGTTGCTATATCATCACCATGATCTTGTGTGTGCGTAGGAATTTTTTGAAATTACTACGTTCCCCAACAACGCGAGCATGGGGGATGACTCCATCGACACCGCGACCTGGGATAAGCTGGGCCTCAATGACAAGACTTCGGAGGCCGTGGCCCCGACTGCGGGAGCCGGGAAGGACCTGGAGGAGCGTCAAGTTGGCGTGGGCAGCAACGAGACGGGCTTCAATCAATACGGCTCCAACATGTCCCTCGGCCTCGACCTCGACAAGGGCATCTCGGCTTCGTGCGATTCGGAGGGCCGCTCCATGCTCATCTCCCCGGTGGCTGCGGAGAAGGGCGGGCTTCCCACGTCCGCGCGCGGTCTGGGGAGCGGCGGGGTGCGGCTCCACAAGAAGACGACGGGCCGCAAGACTCCCCCGGTGGCGCTAACGAGTCCCCCCTCGGTGCGGGCGGGCATGCCTGTCTCGCACCGGACGGTGGTGATGGTGTTGGCCTCCCCTGGCGGTACGGTTGGGGGGCACGGGCAGGTGGAAGCCCGCCTCCCTCTGACGCTCTCCGGGCGGAGGTGACCAAGGCGGCGCCCATCTCCATGGCCAAGCGCTCCAAGGCGGTGGCGGCGACTCTGGTGGCGCAGGAACGGGCAAGCTCCCGGCCAAAAGGCGCCAAGGGCAACCTCCCTGCTCTCCAACGCGCTCAACTCTTGGTGGCCCAGAAGAACATGGAGACCGAAGATAACCCCCTACCCCGTTTTACGATTTTCGACGATTATTCGGATGATCGCCTTGGGGGTATTTTAGCGGATAGTGGGGTTGAGTGCATGCGATGAGGAGAGGCCGAGAGCTTCTATCTCTCATCCGCTCTAAGGAGATCGCGCAGGCCGCGCTTGCCCAGGCAGAGGCGGCCCGCGCTGCGACAGTACCAGAAGAAGCAGGGGCTTCTCTGGTCCCAGTTGCTCGGCCCGATCGGGTGGACACATCAGCAGGGGCTGCACCGTCCCCCAGCCCGTGGTCCTGTCAGGACACGGCGTGTGGCCAAAGCGGTTACCGCTCGTGGTATCCGCCTCCGCAATCACATAATTTAAATGCGTTTCATCTTCTGGAACATCCGAGGCTACGACCACGTTGGGAGGCGGACCCAGCTAAAAGAGTTCATTCGCGTCGAAGACATCGATGTAGTTGGCTTGCAGGAAACCATCAAGGCTGAATTCTCTCACCGAGACCTGCTAGCCATCGACCCGCTCGAGCGCTTCGCGTGGCACTGGGTGCCAGCGATAGGCCACTCTGGGGGTATGCTCCTTGGCATCAGCCATGTTTGCTGCGAGGTGGTGGCATGGGATGCCGGTCGTTTCTTCGTGTTGGCACACGTCCGTCACCGTGCGACACTCCGCGAGTGGGAGGTTATCGTGGTCTATGGCCCGACTGATCACTCACACTCGCACGAGTTCTTGGGGGAACTTCAGGAGAAGGTAGCGGCCTTGGGTGTCCGCAACTTACCTCTCGTTGTGGGTGGGGATTTTAACTTAATCCGTTTGGGAGCGGATAAGAACAACGGGATTATTAACTGGACAAGGGTGTCCATGTTCAATAACGTGATTGCATCAATGGCCCTTAGGGAAGTGGCTCGCGTGGGTGTACGCTATACTTGGACAAACAAGCAACTCACAGCGGTTCGGTCAGTGCTTGACCGAGTTTTTATGTCCACTGAGTGGGAGATGCTCTTTCCCATGTGCTCACTCCACGCTGAAAGCGAGGATCGGGTCGGACCACGCCCCTTTAATCCTCGTTTAAAAGCGAAGCCCACGGTTTTTCTTTGAAAGCTGCGTGGTTTGAACACCGAATTTGAACAAATCTTCCTCTCCAAATGGGAGACATGTGTTGCCGGATCGGCACACTGCGAGGGCCCATGGATTTCTGGATTACCGCAGGGGGGGCTGCGCTGCCCTCAAAGGCTGGGGGCCAACCAGGGCCGTGAGGATAAGCTGCTCCGAGCGCGTTTGGTGGCGGACCTCGCCCGTATGGACGCTGCTGCGGACTCATAGGTCTTCTCGGTGCAAGACTGGGCCCAGCGATACGCTGTTGAGGCCCAGATTGAGGCCCTCCTTCGTGCGAGAGGAGAAGCTGGCGTGAGGAGGGTGGAATCAAGTGGGCGCTCAAAGGGGACGCGAACACAAAATATTCCATGCCTATGCCAACGGCCGGCGACGTAAGTGCGCCATCCTGAGGTTGCAATCGGAGCAGGGGCTCCTATTGCGCCAACAGGATATCGTCCGTCACATTTACGACTTCTACATCGAGTTATTGGGCTCAGGGAGGAGTCCAGGGCTGACCTGCGGCCAGATGTCTGGGATCCCGCTCTGTGGGTCCGGACGAGGAGAATGAAGGCTTGGGTCTCGCCTTCCTCCCTCAGGAGATCGACCAGGCGGCCCTTGGGATGAAGTCGGACACGGCCCCGGGCCCGGATGGGTGGCCGGTGGCGATGTTCAAAAGATTTTGGCAAGTCCTCAAAGGCCCTATCTTCTAGGTGTGTAATGGGTTTATGTGTGGCACAGTAGACATCTCGCGCCTTAACTTTGGGGTTCTCTCGCTTATCCCTAAAGTTCAGGGCGCGGACAATATTAGACTTTTTCGCCCCATAGCGCTTATCAACGTCCCGTTTTAAATATGTTCTAAGGCTTGTTCTACGCGCTTGTCTCCGGTGGCTCATCGTATTATTAGTAGGAACCAAACGGCTTTTATTCGTGGTCGCAACATCTTGGAGGGCCGTTGGCCCTCAAGAGATCGTTCACTCGCTCAAGCGTAGTCGCCATCCGCAATACTTCGAAATTAGATTTGAGAAGGCGTGCGATCGAGTGAATTGGGAGTTTCTCCGACAAATCATACGGATCGAGGATTTTCGGCAGTTTGGGTTCACCGTATGATGCAATTGGTCTCGGGAGGCCAAGCGGCGATAGCGGTGAGCGAATGGGAACTTCTTCCACAACAAGCGTGGGCTGCGTCAAGGGACCCAGCCTCACCGTTGCTTTTCAACTTTGTGACGGACGCCTTGGGCGCCATGCTAGACAAAGCTTGCGATGCTGGCCACATCAGGGGAGTGGTCGGTAACCTGATCCCTGGAGGGGTGTCACACCTGCAGTATGCGGATGACACTCTACTCATTTTTGAGCCGGACACACACAACATAGCAACGGTTAAGGCCATCTTGCTGTGTTTTGAACTCATGTCCGGACTAAAAATTAACTTCCACAAATGTGAAGTGGTGTCCATAGGGATGGACACGGCCGAAAGTGAACGGGTGGCCAACTTGCTAAATTGCAAACTTGGAAAGTTCCCGTTTACCTACCTCGGCCTCCCGATCGCAGAGAAGAAATGCTCGACTGCCGATTGGGAACCTCTCAACACTAAGGTGGCGGACCGGGTATGTCTGTGGAGAGGTCGATTTATGTCTTCAGGGGCAAGACTAATCCTTACAAACTCTAGCCTCTCGTCCCTACCCATGTTTGCCATGGGTATATTCTTGTTGGCTGATGGGGTCCATAAGAAAATGGACACACCTCGGGCACGTTTCTTTTGGGAAGGAGCGGGCCCTAAACGGAAGTACCACATGGTTAAGTGGCAAGCCGTCTGTAGACCTAAAGCCCAGGGGGGCCTCGGGATCATCAACTCTAAGCTGATGAACATTGCACTTATGTGCAAGTGGATCTGGAAGCTGTCCGAGGGAGGGACCGGCCTCTGGATTGACCTCCTCCGTGCCAAGTACTTCCCACATGGGAATTTCTTTGAGGCATCACCTCACGGGTCACCTTTCTGGACCTCCATCCAATCCCTCAAACCATACTTCGCCAGGGGCGCGAGGTTCACGGTTAATAACAGCCACTCCATCCGGTTTTGGCACGACATTTGGATTGGCCAGCAACCCCTTTGGTCTGAGTTCCCCCATCTCTACTCCATCGCGGTTGAGCCCAATCAACCGGTGGCGTCGGCCCTTAGTGCCACCCCGCCCCCCATCTACTTCAGAAGGGAGCTCTTAGGGCCGGAGCAGTCAGAGTGGGATCGCTTGCGGGCTCTGATAGCGACCGTACGCTTGTTGGACTCCGCAGACGAGGTCTCTTGGAGACTTTCGGGCTCCGGCAGGTTCACCGTCAAGTCAATGTATAGAGAGTTGTGCCGTGGCCATGCTACTATGGCAGCCATGGGGCTTTGGAAGGCGCGAGTCCCGCTAAAGATTAAAGTCTTCCTTTGGCAATTATGCCAAGATCGCCTTCCTACCTCTATCAATATAGCTAAGCGCAATGGCCCTGCTTCCGGGCCTTGCGCTTTCTGTCATACCGCGGAAGATGCTGACCACGAGTTCTTCCGTTGTCCTTTGGCGGGTTTTGCTTGGAGCGCGGTCCGTGAGGCCGCTGGGGTGGATTGGGATCCACGCTCACGCTCTGAACTTGTGTCTTACTTATCTTCGATCTAGGGCTCTTTACGCCGGATCATGTGGACGTGTGCTTGGGCCATGTTATGGGCCTTATGGCATATTCGTAACAAGTTTACTATTGAGGGAGCGTTTCCCTCTCACCCCGCTGATGTTATCTTCAAATGCATCTTATTCTTGCAGAAGTGGGCACCGCTGGGAAGACAACAGGACTCTGATCTCCATCGACAAGCTATCGCACGTCTCCGCTCAGTGTACTCGGCGTCCCGAGCCTCGTCTCCTCCGTCTGCTGCCTCATAGGGATGGGCAGCCCTTTTGGTCCTGTTTCTATTTGAGCCTGCGTGCTCGTTAATCTGGCTGGCTATGCCATGTAATGCACTTATCGCCGCTTTCGCCTTTTGGCTTTTCTTTGAAACTTGGTTGTCTAGCTTTGGTTTCGTTTAGTTGGTTTGTTCCATGTATGCACGCTGCCTATGTTGAGGGCTTTATTAATTTAAAGCCGGACGTCTCTGACGTCTATGTTCTAAAAAAAGTTCAACTTTAAATAAGTTATACTACAATTCTGGACATTGAAAAAGATGATGCCCCCCTGATCCACATTAATCGTCGCTGCTTTAGTATGAACCGGAAGGAGTAGTTAATTGCTATACACAAGCACAAACTATTAGTGCTCAAATCACGCGGGGAAGAACTTTCATAGATTTTATATTTGCCACAACCATGCCAGTCGTCCAAAGTAAAGTCATAACTTGCAAACAATCTTGAGGGCACATGCGCTATTCGTGTGTATCAGAAACCCTACTGAAGGTGGTTCTAGTATTCTAGCAGAAAAGAATAAGTTCACTATATATGCTTGTCCCAAACTCCTTGTGTGAGCGGTATGGGACTAAACCCATGACAAGTTAAGCTTTGGTGTTTTCTAGAGTTCATGGGCCACATGTGCATAAGGGACAATGGCCACTGACCTAATGGAGCCCGCTAAGAAACCATGGACCTTGAAAGCCCATGCATTTAAACCCTATCGACATAATGATGTAATGGGAATGTTAATCTCACGTGCAATGATTTTGGGACAATTTTTGACGAGTAGGCATGCCGGTAACCGCATGCTTACAATAGTTGCCGTTGGTGCCATATCTATTGTGTATATTTTAAACTGTACTTGCTACGAATCAAGTTTATTATACCCTTGTGCACAATGACATCAATGCCCCTGCAATGGCCTCCACTATTTGCAAGGTTATCTATCGGTAATGCTCCATTGATGAAAAATGAAGTCAATGATCACAAATACTCCCTTCTTCCTAAAATATAAGAGCAGTTTTTACACTACTGCAGTGTCAACAACGCTCTTATATTATGGGACAGACGGAGTACATGGTGGCTACTATATTTTTGGTGGCATATATGCCATGTGGTCCACATACGTAAATAAATTTCAAAATCTCAAGGCAATAAAAAAATCACTTTACCAAGCAAGGCTTACATGTCAGCCAGTAAGAATGTTGAGCGAGCGTTTGGGATGTTGCAAGCTCGCTTTGCATTTGCTACTGGACCTCATGGACTCTAGGATCAAAGAATGTTTTGGCAAATCATGAATGACAACATGATAATTGAGAGTGGGTGAGATCAAGAGGAAGACTTTGAGTATGATAATGCAAGAACAACTGGGAGGCTCGAGCTACATCAAGCCAAACACGAGCATTTCATGAAGTGCATATATAAATCAAAGATCGTGTGGCACCTGAGCAAGTTCGAGTTGGCCTAGTTCATCATATGTGGTACCTCTCCATGGGCAACAATTTCTCATGTGAATTCATGTATTATTTACATTAGTTGGTTTATTATCTCAACTTTATTTTATTTTTAATTTGAATTTGAAATTTTATAAATTTGAATCTCAATTAGAAACTAAGAATGCAATGGATAGGGAATCGGGCTACCGTTTGTGCTAGGATACATTATTTTTGTTTTCCGTGTATGCTTAGCAATTGCATTTGCTCTGCTTGTGTTTACCTATAACTAGCTAGTTTTTTGCATGTAATGGGGATCAACTAGCAATTGTGAAATACAACCCCCTCCCCCCATATAATGGTGTATCCGATCTATCAAGACTCTTCGTTATCTTTAAGATTCGTCCAGAGTTTTTCGTTAAACAGTACTAAAGCTATATGAATCCATAAAGCCATAACAAAAGTCGCTGAAAGCCAAATGAAACTTGCGTCGACAAAAGATTAGTTTCACCCATGTTTTGTTCGAGTTTCAAAATATGAAATTTTAAAATTCATTGGAAACGATGGCAAACTTGCATCTATAAAAACTTGGGTTTATAAAGTTTGCATCGATGTTTCATTCGAGTTTCAAAACATGAAGTTTTGAAAACATCTTCAACATTGATTTTGTTCGGAACATCTTCATTAGAAATGGAAAATGGTGAAAATAGGCGCTAAATTAGACATTTGTCTAAACCTTATTTAAGGCATAACCCTTTCTACGTTTGAACAAAATATAAATGCATCAAGTAAAGGATGGGAGGCTGCAGAGATGTTGAATGCGGGTTGATTTCTGAAACACAATAGCTAAATGTTAGTCGACTGATTTTTGGGTTTGGGTCAATCGATTTTGAGAAGGAAGATGGAAACGCCGACGGAGATGAAGAGGGAGATGGCAAGCCCGCCGGTGAGGCATCCGGTGTCGGTGAAGAAGGACCCCACTATCTATCTTAGGGTGGCGGGTGGGGTGCTGCTTCGGTGGAGATTTTTTGGGTAGTCGCCGGGCTTAGAGGGATGGCCGAGGGCGGTGAGGCGAGCCGGTCGCAGGAGCGCTGGTGGTCCCGGGCGGCGGAAGCAGGCGGCTAGGCCTAGGCTGGATCAGGCAGGGGTGAGAGAGGAAAAAAAGAAACGGCGGCCAGAGGTTGAAGATCAGCAGTGCCTGCTCGTGGTTATACGTACGTACGTACGCACATACGCAGTGTTGATCACAGCGAGGAGTCAAGCACTCACCAGTGAAAGCGCGTACACTCTGTGACTGCGAGAAGGGAGCATGTGAGGTCTGCACACGTAGCAACTCACACTGGATATAAGAAAAGAAGAAAAACAATGGCGTACACGCTGCATGCAGTACGTAGTGCACCAACAATGTACTGAAGGGACAAAGTGCATTGAGTTCTTTCACGAAAACAGGGCGTTGCATATGTGTTGTGTTGCGGGCTTGCAGCTGGTGCGCGTTGCACCTTTCACTTCAATTTGTGCTGTGTGTTTGTGCTGCTTGTGCATGACGAGCAAGGGATGGGCTAGCTTAGCTAGATCAATGACATACGGAGTAGATTGCAGATGAGATGTGATCAAGCAAGCTTTTCCGCCACCGCAACCGCGAAACATAGGAACGCTAGGTAGGTCCGACAGCGAGCATGAGCTAGCACGACGCGGTGGCTGTGTGTATCGCTCAACCATGCATGCATGCATGTCCGGTCTCTGCGCCATTTTCATCTTATTCCCTTCCGGTGAAATCAACCTTTAAACGTCCAGCTAGAGCGACTCGTGTTGGGATCAATTATTTACAGCCCGTCACGGTCCCGGTCCCTGCTCTATCTAGCAAGAAAAGGAGACGCGGCTTTGCTATATTGCTGCACCCATCTGCACAAGGCCATGAACATTCAACATCAAGTCTTGCACCAATTCGATCCAGTCTTGCACCAATTCGATCCATCAGGGCCCCAGGCCATCTTGCTACGTGTCGTCGTTGTATGGTTGGATGTGATGTGATGTCTCCAACATCTTCATTTCCAATATTCATGAATATATTAACAATATATTTATCTTTTCAATAAAAATAGTGTTGGACGTGCATGGTTCCAATATTCATGAGTATGTTAAGAACATCTTTATCTTTTTCTTTGGACACATACGATGTAGAAAAGTTCAATAAAAATGTTTACTAAATGCTATCGATACGGTATCTAGTGTTACACATTAATGCTAGAAATGCAATGGTAAAAACAGTTCAAAATTATACCCTTTCTAACTTTGAACAAAATAGCCCTTGTATTGGTTTGGACATTTGTGTTCTGTATATAAAGACTGTTTCATGAAGTTTGAACAAAATATAAATGCATGAACTAAGGATGCATGAGAGGGCGAGAGGTTAAGCGCAGGTTAATTTATGTAAAGTACATGGTTCTAAATACAAAAAAGGATAAGTTATGTTTTCCTTTAGTTGAATTACAGTGATGGTTGGTATTGGACACGCACTGCAGTCGACTCCAAGCAGGGCGCACATGCAACTAGCTAATAGCATCTTCAGCCGCGCCCCCAACAGGCCCCCTCAGCCTATTTTTCCGCGCCGGCACCCAAAGCGCACAAAAATCGGCTCAGTCGCGCCGGGGCCGAAACTGATGCCAGCAGACTCAGGCCGAACCTGGCGCTGGAGGCGTCTGGGGGCGCCGGGGCGAGCGAACTGCGGGCCCGCCGAGTCAGCGACACTCGCCTCGTCGTCCTCACAACGCCTCGGTTTCCCGCGGGGAATCAATGCCAAGGCTGCCGCCGGTCAGCCTTCCATTGATTCCTTACAGGCCGCGCATCCTTATGGGCAGTGCGGCGACGCACCCCCCCTCCTGCCACGCGTACACACAGCGCCCGGCTATAAAAGCGACACCTCCCTCTCGCCTCTGGCCACACCTGCCCACAGCCGCCGCCGAGCTCTGCCTCTCTCCCCGTGCGCAGCCGCCGCTGACGTTCCTTCGCTCTCCCCAAGCCTGCTCCTTCTTTCCCGCGGCGACGATGGGCGAGCGATTCCCCGGCGATGGGGCGGCGGCCAACTGCTTCGGCCGCCGCTCGTTGCACGAGTGAGAAGCATACCTGCTCTTTGAGGCCAACATCCCGGCGCCTCCCGACATGCGCGCAGGGCGGGGTGGAGGCTCGGCGCGGTGGCGTCCCCATTCCTCCGGTGCCGGCGTCGATGTGCGCCCGACTGCCGCCACCGAGGTTGTCGCGTGCAGCGGGCTCTCCCGCGATCGCCGCCGACAGCCACGAGGCGTGGGCGGCGTACTTCCGGCAGACGGCGGGCGCGGCGGCTTGCCTCCACCAACGCGGCGCCGGTGGTGCAGGGCAACAAGAACATCGAGGGGCGCCCCCCGGCCGCTCGCTCCACGAAGTTCTCCGGCACCTCGAGGGCGGCAATACCCCACCCTTGATGTACCCAGCCGCCCCAGCCCGGATCGGCGACCAGTGGATGCCAAGGAGGACGGCGTCCTCTTCTTCCTCCTCCTCCCGTTCCTCCTCCTCCGGGTCGCCAGCGCTGCTCAGCGTGAAGGCCGAGTCCGCTGAGGTGGTGTGTCATTGATGGTACTGAGGGTGGCGGCGGGGCATTATAATCAAACCAATGATTTTCTATGCATGCATAAGAGCATCTTCAGCCACAATGTACAAATTTGGCCCCTCAAACGCCTGCGAATGCGCCCGGTTAGCGTCCGGGGTGTCCGCTTTGATTCCCTAGTTTTTCGTTCACGCAATTATGTCCCTCAGTTTTTTTATATGTCCGGTCACATGCATGCATGTGATTGGTGGAGAGAGAGATAAAGAAAAGAAATAATAAAGAAAGAAAAAAAAGATATGGGGGGCCAATCCTATGTGGCGGAAGCAGGACCATAGACCGGGCTTGCCCGGGCACTCCACATACTCATTTCATATATGAGATGAATATGAGGGCTGCCGGGGGCATTTAAGGAGGCTTTGAGGGGTCTAGCTGGGTCAACTTTTTGCTTCTCTCTCCTGTCCGATCACTAGCCCCCGTGCCCGTCCGGTCAATTTAAGGAGTCCGGCTATAGATGCTCTAAGTATTTTGTGTTGCATAATGTGATCACTTTCGTTGTTTATTTTTTGTATGTATCAATAAGTAAGATCGATGGTGGATGAGAGAGAGAGAGAGAGAGAGAGAGAGAGAGAGAGACCATTGATCACTTGGGCAAGCATGCATGTAGATGTAGCTAGCAAAATGGAGTGCATGCACGCAGGTACGTACTTGCGTGTGTAGCCAATTGGTAGTCACCCACGCATGCATGCATTGCATGTGCGTCTCAAGCAGGCCGGCTAGCAGTGTACGTGATGCTCCAAAGAAGAAGAAAAAGTCGTGCGTACTTGCACTAGCTAGCAGCTAGCAGTGTTTCTTTGCATGCTTACGTGATGCTCAAAAGAAGAAGAAAATATATTTGTATTATGACTGGACGACTGGACGTCCGGAGAGAGGGGCAGCCAATTGGTTGGATCTGGCGATCGAAGACGGAAATAAGGGGGTGGCCGTGCAGAGAGGAGAGGAACCGATCTGGCGATTCATGAGCAATGCTACATCTGGCGATCGAAGATTACGTAGCTTACGTACAAGAGTTACGTAGGTGTAGCATTTTTGGCGATTCATTCATCGTTTCCGTTTCGTGATTAGTAAGGAAAGGAAGCTTGGTCTGTGCTTCCTGAACGGAGCACGTGCAGAAGCCAATCGGGCATTTTTGACGACGGAGAAGCGCAGGCAGTGACAGAGTCGTGCATGCATGTTTAGGCTCGGATATATGGATCGTGAACACCTCCTTCGACTCGAACTCGGCAACTCGTTGGGTGGTGCCCTCTAAGTATAAAATACCAAGTCGACGGTCACTACTCACAAGTTCACAACCCACAATCGATCGTTTTCGAGCGAGTTGCCGGCAGATCGAGTAGGATGCGCGTCTCTTTGCCTTGGGACGTCGATGTCTATGCTACAATGGGACGTCGTCGTCCCAGTGAAGCCGAGGAAATCCCTAACGAGATGCTACAGGAAATCCTGATGAAGCTGCCGACCAAGGACGTGGCCCGCTCCTGCTGTGTCTCCCGGCAGTGGCGCAGCGCCCTCGGAGACCCCTCCTTCCGCAAGCTCCACGCAGCGAGCCCTGCCGCGCTCTCGGCAGAGCCGAGTTCTTGCGCTTATCCGGTGTGCCATGCGGGCTCGGCCAGAGCGTCTAGACCAGTGTCTTCAGCTTATCGTCGGACAAACCCATGTGCACCATCGCGAAGCCCGAAGGCTACGGCCTCGCCAACATCTGCAACGGCCTCCTCTGCTTCGTTGACAGGGACCACACCGCCCAGGCGCCGGCGGTGGTGTGCAACCCCGCTAGCGGGGAGACGGTGGCGCTTCCCGAGGCCCCTCCGCTCAGCAACGAGGACGACGATTATCTCTTCGCCTTGGGGTTCAGCCCGCCCACCGACGAGTACAAGCTGTTCCGCCTCTCTTTCCCGCCATACTCGTACTCCTCCGAAGAACGGGTGGACGTGGACGTCTACACCTTGGGTGATGCCCGCGGATGGCGCAAAGACTCGTTCCTCTCACCCTCTCGCCCAGCCACAAAAGATTACACTTTGGCGCCAGTGCTGATCGATGGTAAACTTCACGTGGTCACTAGAGGCTGGAATCAATTTGCAAGACATAAGGCTGCCGGAGGAGTGCTGGTATTGGACGTGACTGCCGAGACGAGCCGCACTTACCCTCTCCCGGATAATCTTGGGACTTATCCATATGATAATCCGCTGGCCTTTGAGCTGAAGGGGCGGCTGTGCTTGGCTTGACCCATTCTGTTAGCCTAGCACTTGATCGTTTAGTATACTGCTATTGCTTTCTTCATGACATATACAAAGTTCCTACAACTATGAGATTGTGCAACTCCCGTTTACCGGAAGAACACTTTGTGTGCTACCAAACGTCACAACGTAACTGGGTGATTATAAAGGTGCTCTACAGGTGTTTCCGAAGGTACATGTTGGGTTGGCATAATTCGAGATTAGGATTTGTCACTCCGATTGTCGGAGAGGTATCTCTGGGCCCTCTCGGTAATACTCATCACCTAAGCCTTGCAAGCATGTAACTAATGAGTTAGTTATGAGATGACGTATTATGGAACGAGTAAAGAGACTTGCCGGTAACGAGATTGAACTAGGTATTGGATACCGACGATCAAATCTCGGGCAAGTAACATACCGATGACAAAGGGAACAAAGTATGTTGTTGTGCGGTTTGACCGATAAAGATCTTCGTAGAATATGTAGGAACCAATATGGACATCCAGGTCCTGCTATTGGTTATTGACCGAGAATGGTTTTAGGTCATGTCTACATAGTTCTCAAACCCGTAGGGTCTGCACGCTTAACGTTTCGATGACAGTTTTATTATGAGTTTATAAGTTTTGATGTACTGAAGTTGTTCGGAGTCCCGGATGTGATCACGGACATGACGAGGAGTCTCGGAATGGTCGAGACATGAAGATTGATATATTGGAAGCCTATATTTGGACATCGGAATGGTTCCGGGTGAAATCGGCATTTTACCGGAGTACCGGGAGGTTACCGGAACCCCCCGGGAGGTTAATGGGCCTACATGGGCCAAGAGGGAGAAGAGGAAGGAGCAAGGAGGGGGCCGCGCGCAGAAGATAGAAAGAGAATGAAAGTCATTCCCTATGCCTTGGCCATAGGTTCTGTAAAGTATGCCATGCTGTGTACCAGATCTATTGTATACCCTGCACTGAGTTTGGCAAGGGAGTACAATAGTGATCTAGGAGTAGATCACTGGACAGCGGTCAAAATTATCCTTAGTGGAATAAGGATATGTTTCTCGATTATGGAAGTGACAAAAGGTTCATCGTAAAAGGTTACGTCGATGCAAGTTTTGACACTGATCTGGATGACTCTAAGTCTCGATCTAGATACATATTGAAAGTGGGAGCAATTAGCTAGGGTAGCTTCATGCAGAGCATTGTAGACATAGAAAAATTGCAAAATACATAACGGATCTGAATGTGAAAGACCCGTTGACTAAGACTTTCTCACAAGCAAAACATGATCACACCCTAGTACTCTTTGGGTGTTAATCACATAGCGATGTGAACTAGATTACTGAATCTAGTAAACCCTTTGGGTGTTGGTCACATGACGATGTGAACTATGGGTGTTAATCACATGATGATGTGAACTATCGATGTTAATCACATGGTGATGTGATCTAGATTATTGACTCTAGTGCAAGTGGGAGACTGAAGGAAATATGCCCTAGAGGCAATAATAAAGTTATTATTTATTTCCTTATTTCATGATAAATGTTTATCATTCATGCTAGAATTGTATTAACCGGAAACATGATACATGTGTGAATGCATAGACAAACAATATGTCACTAGTATGCCTCTGCTAGACTAGCTTGTTAATCAAAGATGGTTATGTTTCCTAACCATGAACAAAGAGTTGTTATTTGATTAACAAGGTCACATCATTAGTTGAATGATCGATTGACATGACCCATTCCATTAGCTTAGCACACGATCGTTTAGTATGTTGCTACTGCTTTTATCCATGACTTATACATGTTCCTATAACTATGAGATTATGCAACTCCGTTTACGGAGGAACACTTTGGTGCTACCAAGCGTCACAGCGTGGCGGGTGATTATAAAGGAGTACTACAGGTGTCTCCAAAGGCGGATGTTGGGTTGGCGTATTTGAGATTAGGTTTTGTCACTCCGATTGTCGGAGAGGTATCTCTGGGCCCTCTCGATAATGCACATCACTGAAGCCTTGCAAGCACTACAACTAATGAGTTAGTTGTGAGTTGATGTATTACGGAACGAGTAAAGAGACTTGCGTAACGAGATTGAACTAGGTATTGGATCCGACGATCGAATCTCGGGCAAGTAACATACCGATGTGAAGGGAACAACGTATGTTGTTATGCGGTCGACCGATAAAGATCTTCGTAGAATATGTAGGAACCAATATGGGCATCCAGGTCCGCTGTTGGTTATTGACCGTGAATAGTTCTAGGTCATGTCTACATTGTTCTCGAACCGTAGGGTCCATGCGCAAGGTTTCGATGGCGGTTATTATGAGTTTATGTATTTTGATGTACCGAAGAAGTTGAGTCCGGATGTGATCACGGACATGACGAGGAGTCTCGGAATGGTCGAGACATAAAGATTGATATATTGGAAGCCTATATTTGGAGTTCGGAATGGTTCGGGCAAAACGGAAATTCTCGAGATACCGGAGGTTACTGGAACCCCGGGAGGTAAATGGGCCTCGATGGGCCTTAGTGGAAAGGAGAAGGGCAGCCCTAGGAGGGCGCACCTCCCCTTCCCTAGTCCTACTAGGACTAGGAGAAGGGCCGCCCCCCTCTCTCTCTTTCCCCCTCAGGAATCCTAGTCCAACTAGGATTGGGGGAATCCTACTCGGAGGAGTAGGACTCCTGGCGCGCCTCCTCTTGGCCGCCCCCCTCCCCTGGCTCCTTTATATCTACGGGGCAAGGGGCACCTTGGAACACACAAGTTGATCTTTAGATCGTTCCTTAGCCGTGTGCGGTGCCCCCTCCACCATATTCCACCTCGGTTATACCGTCATGAAGCTTAAGCGAAGCCTGCGCGGTGAAACATCAAGATCGTCCCACGCCGTCGTCTTGTGGAACTCTCCTCGACACTCGGCTGGATCGAGTCTGAGGGGCGTCATCGAGCTGTATGTGTGTCAAGAACTGGGGCGTCAGATGCTTGGCGCGGGATCGGTCGGATCGCGAGGAGAACGTCGACTACTTCCTCTACGTTGTGATCGCTTCCGCTTCAGGTCTACAAGGGTATGTAGACAACACTCTCCCTCTCGTTGCTATTCATCACCATGATCTTGCGTGTGCGTAGGAAATTTTTGAAATTACTCGTTCCCCAATGATGGCATCCGAGCCTAGGTTTTTATGGTTTGATGTTATGCACGAGTAGAACACAAGTGAGTTGTGGGCGATACAAGTCATACTACCTACCAGCATGTCATACTTTGGTTCAGCGGTATTGTGAGATGAAGCGGCCCGGACCGACATTCAGCGACGCTTCGCGAGACTGGTTTCACCGCCACGAGCACTCGTTGCTTAAAGGTGACTGGTGGGTGCTGTCTCTCTCACTTTAGTTGAACTGAGTGTGGCTACGCCGGTCCTTGAGAAGGTTAAAACGAGTCTATTTGTGAAATATCGTTGTGGTTTTGATGCGTAGGTGAGACTGGTTCTTGCTTAAGCCCGTAGCAGCCACGTAAAATTTGCAACAACAAAGTAGAGGACGTCTAACTTGTTTTTGCAGGGCATGTTGTGATGTGATATGGTCAAGGCGTGATGCTATATTTTATTGTATGAGATGATCATGTTTTGTAACGAAGTTATCGGCAATGGCAGGAGCCATATGGTTGTCGCTTTATTGTATGAAATGCAATGCATACTGTAATGCTTTACTTTATCACTAAGCGGTAGCGATAGTCGTAGAAGCATAAGATTGGCGAGGCGACAACGATGCTACGATGGAGATCAAGGTGTCGCGCCGGTGGCGATGGTGATCATGATGGTGCTGCGAGATGGAGATCACGAAGCACAAGATGATGATGACCATATCATATCACTTATATTGATTTGCATGTGATGTTTATCTTTTATGCATCTTATCTTGCTTTGATTGACGGTAGCATTATAAGATGATCTCTCACTAAATTATCAAGAAGTGTTCTCCCGAGTATGCACCATTGCCAAAGTTCGTCGTGCCCGGACACCACGTGATGATCGGGTGTGATAAGCTCTCGTCCATCTACAACGGGTGCAAGCCAGTTTTGCACACGCAGAATACTCAGGTTATACTTGACGAGCCTAGCATATGCGAGATATGGCCTCGGAACACGGAGACCGAAAGGTCGGCGTGAATCATATAGTAGATATGATCAACATAAGATGTTCACCATTGAAAACTACTCCATCTCACGTGATGATCGGTTATGGTTTAGTTGATTTGGATCACGTGATCACTTAGATGACTAGAGATGTCTATCTAAGTGGGAGTTCTTAAGTAATATGATTAATTGAACTTAAATTTATCATGAACTTAGTCTGGTAGTATTTTGCAAATTATGTTGTAAGATCAATAGCTTGCGTTATTGCTTTCATATGTTTATTTTGATATGTTCCTAGAAAATTGTGTTGAAAAATGTTAGTAGCAATGATGCGGATTTGAACCGTGATCTGAGGTTTATCCTCATTCTTTGCCTGAAGAATTATGTCCTTAATGCACCGCTAGGTGACAGACCTATTGCAGAGAGCGGATCTGCGGGCGTTATGAGCGTTTGGCTAGCTCAATATGATGACTACTTGATAGTTTTGTGCACCATGCTTTATGGCTTAGAATCGGGACTTCAAAGATGTTTTGAACATCATGGACCATATGAGATGTTCCAGAAATGAAGTTAATATTTCAAGCAAATACCGAGTTGAGAGATATGAAGTCTCCAACAAGTTCTATAGCTAAAAGATGGAGGAGAATCGCTCAACTAGTGAGTAAGTGCTCAGATTATGCAGGTACTACAATCGCTTGAATCAAGTGGGAGTTAATCTTCCGAGATAAGATAGTGATTGATGAATTCTCTAGTCACCATCACCAAGTTAGTAGAACTTCGTGATGAACTATAGTATGCAAGGGATGATGAAAATGATTCCCGAGTTTTTCATGATGATGAAATTGATGAAGGTAGAAATCAAGAAAGAACATCAAGTGTTGATGGTTAACAAGACCACTAGTTTCAAGAAAGGGCAAAGGAAAGAAAGGGAACTTCAAGTAGATTGACAAGCAAGTTGTCACTCCCACGAAGAAGCCCAAAGCTGAACCAAAGCCTGAAACCGAGTGCTTACTTTGCAAAGGAAATGGTCCTTTGAAGCGGAACTGCCCTAAATATTTGGTGGATAAGAAGGATGGCAAAGTGAAAAAGGGTATATTTGATATCTGGTGTTTGATGTGTGCTTTACTAGTGTTTATAGCAACCCCTCGGTATTTGGTACTGGTTCGGTTGCTAAGAGTAGTAACTCGAAGCAGGAGTTGCAGGATAAGCGAAACTAGTTAAGGGTGAAGTGACGATGTGTGTTGAAAGTAGTTTCAAGATTGATATGATCATCATCGCACACTCCCTATACTTTCGGGATTAGTGTTGAACCTAAATAAATGTTATTTGGTGTTTGCGTTGAGCATGAATATGATTTGATCATGTTTATTGCAATACCGTTATTCATTTAAGTAAGAGAATAAGCTGTTATTCATTTACATGAATAAAACCTTATATGGTTACACCCAATGAAAATGGTTCATTGGATCTCGATCGTAGTGATACACATATTCATAATATTGAAACCAAAAGATGCAAAGTTAATAATGATAGTGCAACTTATTTGTGGCTTGCCGTTTAGGTCATATTGGTGTAAAGCGCATGAAGAAACTCCATCTTGATGGGATTTTGGAATCACTTGATTATGAATCACTAGATGCTTGCGAACCGTGCCTTTTGGGCAAGATGACTAAAACTCCGTTCTCGGAACAATGGAACAAGCTCTTGACTTATTGGAAATAATACATACCGATGTATGCGATCCAATGAGTGTTGATGCTAAATGGCAAATATCGTTATTTTCGACCTTCACAATATGATTTGGCGGATATGGGTATATCTACTTGATGAAACATAAGTCTGAAATAGTTGAAATGTTCAAAGAATTTCAGAGTGAAGTAGAAAATCATCGTAACAAGAAAATAAAGTTTCTGCGATCTGATCGTGGAAATGAATATTTGAGTTACAAGTTTGGTCTTCAATTAAAACAATGTGGAATAGTTTCACAGCTCACGCCACCCGGAACACCACAGCGTAATGGTGTGTCCGAACATCGTAACCGCACTTTATCGGATATAGTGCAATCTATGATGTTTCTTACTGATTTACCAATATCGTTTTGGGATCATGCATTAGAGACAGCTGCATTCACGTTAAATTGGGCACCATCTAAATCCGTTGAGACGACACTATATGAACTGTGGTTTAGCAAGAAACCTAAGTTGTCGTTTCTTAAAGTTTGGAGTTGCGATGCTTATGTGAAAAGTTTCATCATGATAAGCTCAAACCCAAATCGGAGAAGTGCGTCTTCATAGAATACCCAAAGGAAATTGTTGGGTACACCTTCTATCACAGATCCGAAGGCAAGATATTCGTTGCTTAAGATGGATCCTTTCTAGAGAAGAAGTTTCTCTCGAAAGAAGTGAGTGGGAGGAAAGTAGAACTTGATGAGGTAATTGTACCTTCTCCCTTATTGGAAAGTAGTTCATCACAGAAATTTGTTCCTGTGACTACTACACCAATTAGTGAGGAAGCTAATGATGATGATCATGTAACTTCAGATCAAGTTACTACCGAATCTCGTAGGTAAA
Organism: Aegilops speltoides; assembly: GCA_021437245.1. Classification (NCBI taxonomy): domain Eukaryota; kingdom Viridiplantae; phylum Streptophyta; class Magnoliopsida; order Poales; family Poaceae; genus Aegilops; species Aegilops speltoides. The sequence continues at coordinate 88,167,956 of CM038142.1, forward strand.
CCAGTGAGATCCGCACCAGAGTGGTACGGTAATCCTGTTCTGGAAGTCATGTAACTAGACCATGATGAACCTACGAACTATGAGGAAGCGATGATGAGCCCAGATTCCGCGAAATGGCTTGAGGCCATGAAATCTGAGATATGATCCATGTATGAGAACAAAGTATGGACTTTGATGGATTGCCCGATGATCGGCAAACCATAGAAAATAAATGGATCTTCAAGAGGAAGGCGGACGACGATAGTAGTGTTACTATCTACAAAGCTAGACTTGTCAAAAGGGTTTTGACAAAGTTCAAGATGTTGAATACAATGAGATTTTCTCACTCGTGTCGATGCTTAAAAGTTTGTCCAAATCATGTTAGCAATTGCCACAATTTATGAAATTTGGCAAATGGATGTAAAACTGCATTCCTAAATGGGTTTCGGGAGGAAGAGTTGTATATGATGCAAACAGAAGGTTTTATCGATCCAAAGGAGCTAACAAAGTGTGCAAGCTCCAATGATCCATCTATGGACTGGTGCAAGCATCTCGGAGTTGGAATATACGCTTTGATGAGTTGATCAAAGCATATAGTTTTATCTGAGACTTATGGTGAAGCCTGTATTTACAAGAAAGTGAGTGGGAGCACTACTGACATTTCGATAAGTATATGTGAATGACATATTGTAGATCGGAAATAATGTAGAATTATTCGCAAAGCATAAAGGAGTGTTTGAAAGGAGTTTTTCAAAGAAAGACCTCGGTGAAGCTGCTTACATATTGAGCATCAAAATCTATAGAGGTAGATCAAGATGCTTGATAAGTTTTTCAATGAGTACATACCTTGACAAGATTTTGAAGTAGTTCAAAATGGAGCAGTCAAAGAAAGAGTTCTTGCCTGTGTTACAAGGTGTGAAATTGAGTAAGACTCAAAACCCGACCACGGCAGAAGATAGAAAGAGAATGAAAGTCATTCCCTATGCCTTGGCCATAGGTTCTATAAAGTATGCCATGTTGTGTACCGGATCTATTGTATACCCTGCCTTTGAGTTTGGCAAGGGAGTACAATAGTGATCTAGGAGTAGATCTTTGGACAGCGGTCAAAATTATCCTTAGTGGAATAAGGATATGTTTCTCGATTATGGAAGTGACAAAAGGTTCATCGTAAAGGTTACGTCGATGCAAGTTTTGACACCGATCCGATGACTCTAAGTCTCGATCTAGATACATATTGAAAGTGGGAGCAATTAGCTAGGGTAGCTTCATGCAGAGCATTGTAGACATAGAAAAATTGCAAAATACATAACGGATCTGAATGTGAAAGACCCGTTGACTAAGACTTTCTCACAAGCAAAACATGATCACACCCTAGTACTCTTTGGGTGTTAATCACATAGCGATGTGAACTAGATTACTGAATCTAGTAAACCCTTTGGGTGTTGGTCACATGACGATGTGAACTATGGGTGTTAATCACATGATGATGTGAACTATCGATGTTAATCACATGGTGATGTGATCTAGATTATTGACTCTAGTGCAAGTGGGAGGCTGAAGGAAATATGCCTAGAGGCAATAATAAAGTTATTATTTATTTCCTTATTTCATGATAAATGTTTATCATTCATGCTAGAATTGTATTAACCGGAAACATGATACATGTGTGAATGCATAGACAAACAATATGTCACTAGTATGCCTCTGCTAGACTAGCTTGTTAATCAAAGATGGTTATGTTTCCTAACCATGAACAAAGAGTTGTTATTTGATTAACAAGGTCACATCATTAGTTGAATGATCGATTGACATGACCCATTCCATTAGCTTAGCACACGATCGTTTAGTATGTTGCTACTGCTTTTATCCATGACTTATACATGTTCCTATAACTATGAGATTATGCAACTCCGTTTACGGAGGAACACTTTGGTGCTACCAAGCGTCACAACGTAATCGGGTGATTATAAAGGAGTACTACAGGTGTCTCCAAAGGCGGATGTTGGGTTGGCGTATTCGAGATTAGGTTTTGTCACTCCGATTGTCGGAGAGGTATCTCTGGGCCCTCTCGGTAATGCACATCATGAAGCCTTGCAAGCACTACAACTAATGAGTTAGTTGTGAGTTGATGTATTACGGAACGAGTAAAGAGACTTGCGTAGCGAGATTGAACTAGGTATTGGATCCGACGATCGAATCTCGGGCAAGTAACATACCGATGTGAAGGGAACAACGTATGTTGTTATGCGGTCGACCGATAAAGATCTTCGTAGAATATGTAGGAACCAATATGGGCATCCAGGTCCGCTGTTGGTTATTGACCGTGAATAGTTCTAGGTCATGTCTACATTGTTCTCGAACCGTAGGGTCCGCACGCTTAAGGTTTCGATGGCGGTTATTATGAGTTTATGTATTTTGATGTACGAAGAAGTTCGAGTCCCGGATGTGATCACGGACATGACGAGGAGTCTCGGAATGGTCGAGACATAAAGATTGATATATTGGAAGCCTATATTTGGAGTTGGAATGGTTCGGGCAAAAGCGGAATTCTGGAGTACGGAGGTTACGGAACCCCGGAGGTAAATGGGCCTCGATGGGCCTTAGTGGAAAGGAGAAGGGCAGCCCTAGGAGGGCGCACCTCCCCTTCCCTAGTCCTACTAGGACTAGGAGAAGGGCCGCCCCTCTCTCTCTCTTTCCCCCTCAGGAATCCTAGTCCAACTAGGATTGGGGGGGAATCCTACTCCCGGAGGAGTAGGACTCCTGGGCGCCTCCTCTTGGCCGCCCCCCCCCCCTGGCTCCTTTATATCTGAGGGCAAGGGGCACCTTGGAACACACAAGTTGATCTTTAGATCGTTCCTTAGCCGTGTCGGTGCCCCCTCCACCATATTCCACCTCGGTTATACCGTCGCGAAGCTTAAGCGAGCCCTGCTGCCGGTGAAACATCAAGATCGTCACCACGCCGTCGTCTTGTGGAACTCTCCCTCGACACTCGGCTGGATCGAGTACGAGGGCGTCATCGAGCTGTCGTGTGTCAAGAACTCGGGGCGTCGAATAACGGCGCCGGATCGGTCGGATCGCGAGGAGAACGACGACTACTTCCTCTACGTTGTGATCGCTTCCGCTTCAGGTCTACAAGGGTATGTAGACAACACTCTCCCTCTCGTTGCTATTCATCACCATGATCTTGCGTGTGCGTAGGAAAATTTTGAAATTACTCGTTCCCCAACGAAGCATACCGCTCTTTGAGGCCAACATCCGGCGCCTCCCGACATGCGCAGCGCAGGCGGGGGTGGAGGCTCGGCGCGGTGGCGTCCCCATTCCTCCGGTGCCGGCGTCGATGTGCGCCCGACTACTTCGCCACCGAGGTTGTCGCGTGCAGCGGGCTCTCCCGCGATCGCCGCCGACAGCCCAGGCGTGGGCGGCGTACTTCCAAAGACGGCGGCGGCGGCGGCTTGCCTCCACCAACGCGCGCCGGTGGTGCGGCAACAAGAACATCGGCGCCCCGCCGCTCGCTCCACAGTTCTCCGGCACCTCGGCGGCAATACCCCACCCTTGATGTACCCAGCCGCCCAGCCGGATCGGCGACGATGGATGCCAAGGAGGACGGCGTCCTCTTCTTCCTCCTCCTCCGTTCCTCCTCCTCCGGTCGCCCGGCGCTGCTTTCGGCGTGAAGGCCGAGTCCGCTGAGGTGGTGTGTCATTGATGGTGCGAGGGTGGCGGCGGGGCATTATAATCAAACCAATGATTTTCTATGCATGCATAAGAGCATCTTCAGCCACAATGTACAAATTTGGCCCTCAAGCGCTGCTTGAATCGCCGGTTAGCGTCCGGGTATCCGCTTTGATTCCCTAGTTTTTCGTTCACGCAATTATGTCCCTCAGTTTTTTTATATGTCCGGTCACATGCATGCATGTGATTGGTGGAGAGAGAGATAAAGAAAAGAAATAATAAAGAAAGAAAAAAAAGATATGGGGGGCCAATCCTATGTGGCGGAAGCAGGACCATAGACCGGGCTTGCCCGGGCACTCCACATACTCATTTCATATATGAGATGAATATGAGGGCTGCCGGGGGCATTTAAGGAGGCTTTGAGGGGTCTAGCTGGGTCAACTTTTTGCTTCTCTCTCCTGTCCGATCACTAGCCCCCGTGCCCGTCCGGTCAATTTAAGGAGTCCGGCTATAGATGCTCTAAGTATTTTGTGTTGCATAATGTGATCACTTTCGTTGTTTATTTTTTGTATGTATCAATAAGTAAGATCGATGGTGGATGAGAGAGAGAGAGAGAGAGAGAGAGAGAGAGACCATTGATCACTTGGGCAAGCATGCATGTAGATGTAGCTAGCAAAATGGAGTGCATGCACGCAGGTACGTACTTGCGTGTGTAGCCAATTGGTAGTCACCCACGCATGCATGCATTGCATGTGCGTCTCAAGCAGGCCGGCTAGCAGTGTACGTGATGCTCCAAAGAAGAAGAAAAGTCGTGCGTACTTGCACTAGCTAGCAGCTAGCAGTGTTTCTTTGCATGCTTACGTGATGCTCAAAAGAAGAAGAAAATATATTTGTATTATGACTGGACGACTGGACGTCCGGAGAGAGGGGCAGCCAATTGGTTGGATCTGGCGATCGAAGACGGAAATAAGGGGGTGGCCGTGCAGAGAGGAGAGGAACCGATCTGGCGATTCATGAGCAATGCTACATCTGGCGATCGAAGATTACGTAGCTTACGTACAAGAGTTACGTAGGTGTAGCATTTTTGGCGATTCATTCATCGTTTCCGTTTCGTGATTAGTAAGGAAAGGAAGCTTGGTCTGTGCTTCCTGAACGGAGCACGTGCAGAAGCCAATCGGGCATTTTGACGACGGAGAAGCGCAGGCAGTGACAGAGTCGTGCATGCATGTTTAGGCTCGGATATATGGATCGTGAACACCTCCTTCGACTCGAACTCGGCAACTCGTTGGGTGGTGCCCTCTAAGTATAAAATACCAAGTCGACGGTCACTACTCACAAGTTCACAACCCACAATCGATCGTTTTCGAGCGAGTTGCCGGCAGATCGAGTAGGATGCGCGTCTCTTTGCCTTGGGACGTCGATGTCTATGCTACAATGGGACGTCGTCGTCCCAGTGAAGCCGAGGAAATCCCTAACGAGATGCTACAGGAAATCCTGATGAAGCTGCCGACCAAGGACGTGGCCCGCTCCTGCTGTGTCTCCCGGCAGTGGCGCAGCGCCCTCGGAGACCCCTCCTTCCGCAAGCTCCACGCAGCGAGCCCTGCCGCGCTCTCGGCAGAGCCCGAGTTCTTGCGCTTATCCGGTGTGCCATGCGGGCTCGGCCAGAGCGTCTAGACCAGTGTCTTCAGCTTATCGTCGGACAAACCCATGTGCACCATCGCGAAGCCCGAAGGCTACGGCCTCGCCAACATCTGCAACGGCCTCCTCTGCTTCGTTGACAGGGACCACACCGCCCAGGCGCCGGCGGTGGTGTGCAACCCCGCTAGCGGGGAGACGGTGGCGCTTCCCGAGGCCCCTCCGCTCAGCAACGAGGACGACGATTATCTCTTCGCCTTGGGGTTCAGCCCGCCCACCGACGAGTACAAGCTGTTCCGCCTCTCTTTCCCGCCATACTCGTACTCCTCCGAAGAACGGGTGGACGTGGACGTCTACACCTTGGGTGATGCCCGCGGATGGCGCAAAGACTCGTTCCTCTCACCCTCTCGCCCAGCCACAAAAGATTACACTTTGGCGCCAGTGCTGATCGATGGTAAACTTCACGTGGTCACTAGAGGCTGGAATCAATTTGCAAGACATAAGGCTGCCGGAGGAGTGCTGGTATTGGACGTGACTGCCGAGACGAGCCGCACTTACCCTCTCCCGGATAATCTTGGGACTTATCCATATGATAATCCGCTGGCCTTTGAGCTGAAGGGGCGGCTGTGCTTGGCCGCACACGTGCTCAGCGGTGGTCGCCCCAAGGCCCTCCGCTTCTGGGTCATGGACAACAAGGAAACGGACGATGAGAAGGAACCGCACTGGGATTTGCGCTACAGCTTCTTCGTGGAAGCGGAACATCCCTTCGACATCTCAAGGCCGTGGAGTGCATGGTTTGAACATGAGACGCTCTGCTACACCCGCAGCGACACCTTGCACAAGTATGACACGAGGTCGTCCATTCCTGACCACAGTCAACTGCTACAGTGGAACAAGCAGCTCCAGCAAACTACAGTATCACGCAAATGGCGACGGATCATCCATCCGGGTTACCGTCCCACTCTGCTCGCGCCTCATGTCTTTGAATTGTCCTTGTCGTCACAAGACGAGACAATGACGGACATATGCTCCTAAGGAATTGTACTCTATCGTATAAGTTTATTGTCTGAGTTTTCTAATGAAATCTTATATAATGTCCGAGGATTGAAATTTATATTGTGTTTAATTATTCCATACTATCGTTTTCCTGCTGAGTTTAACATGCACACAAATGCCGCTACACCATAAGGCTATGGAACTCGGTCATCCTTGAATTTGGTCTAGCGCACATGGACACCTCCTCTTGGCATTTGGATGGATCCGTTTGGAATGGTGGGAAAAGCGAACCTGCTTGCAAAACCCAAACCGACGAGCCTTGGCCTCACTTACAATGCTAGTCTCTTGGACGATCTGGAATGAGCGTAATGCTCGGGTCTTCCGACAAAAGAGCGCACCGCCTCCGGTCCTTCTCCGTGCTATCATCAACGACCTCAAGCTTTGGGTTCTCGCGGGAGCTAAAAAACTGGGGTGTATTCTTGTGCGCGAGTAGTTGCCAATGCCGGGCATATGGGCCATTTGTAACACTCTAAAACACTTCTCTCTTATTTAATGAATGAGGCAAATCTTTTGCCTCCGTTTCGAAAAAATAATAATACCACACCCCTCTAATTCACTCACAGGAACCTGCTCCTCATACACATTGCCTCAATTCAAATCTGCGGGTCTTGGATCAGTGCCCCTAATCACAGTAAAATTTGACTACCTTCTGATCTCTACTTGCAATATGATCAAGCATTGCATCCACCTTTTCACCATCACAAATTCCTTCCAACCCAAACCAGGACCCCTCACAAAATACATGTAATCTTTTAGACCATATCCCTCCGTCTCTATTAGTGTTATCAAACTATAAAATGTGATGTCTGAAATGCACATTCATCTCTCCAAGTTGTCTCTACCATGAAACAGGTAGATAATATCCTGAGACAACTTTACAGCAGCATATATCTGATCCTTGGATCTGAGTACACCTATGAATCGAAAAAGCAGAGAATGACAGAAAAATTAAAAAAACTCATAAACATACTTTTATTTGTCAAACATTTGTTTTCAAAATTACGAACATTTTTTGAATATGCGAACATTTTTTAAAACTCATGAACATTTTCTGAATCCACAAACATTTATGAGTTATTAAGCATTTTATTTCAAAATTTATATTTACTAAAATTTTAGAAACTTTATTAAAGTTCCAAATTATTTGAAGTAGGAAAACGAAGATGGAGAAGGAAAACGAAAAATAAAAAATGAAACTGAAAAACAGGCCGCTCAGATATGGGCTGGCCCAAAGAGGTGTGATGTGTCTTCTCCCAGCGCACAGAGCGCAGTATAGAAGGTCCTACTACATGGGCCGTCCCAGGCAGGGATTCCCCTGTGTGAACCGTTTTATATCACTTATAGGTGACATCATTGGGTAATATTTCCTAACTTCGATGGCAATTTCGGATACGTATCGCAAGAAGCAATAACCCATTTATTATTAGTTATAGACTAGCAAAAATGCCAGTGCGTTGCAATGGGTATATAATAAACATGAGAGTTTGTGTGGTATTTTAGAGTTATCTATCATGGTGAATAATAAGATTTTTCAGTTAAATTGATTGTAACACTCATAAGGATCCACTTTATGAAGATTCTATTGTATTCCAAAAGCTCACAATCCTCTTCTTTGCTAATAAAATCTACTCCTTCAACTCGCTCTAAAGAAACTAAATTATTTGTAATAAGTTGCTGATATTCAACAACCCTGTGTAAAAATAATTACAGAAATCTAAACATTTATCGATCACCGGCTACTCCTTTGATGTGAAAGTAATTATGCACCATTTGCATACCTGTAGCACCTTCAAATAGATCATATATTAATTCCTATATCTCGCATCCCAGCTGCTGTGCGGGACAAAACAAGACGCGGGCAAGATGCACTGTTGTCGCACTCCCTCTACTCTTCATCCCTCCCTCTCGCCTCCCTATGTCACCAACGACATCAATGGCATTCAAAGTTGAGGAATATTTTGATGGTCGGCAAGTACCGGTGAGCCTCAAATATCTTCTCCCTTCAGAAATAGTATTCCTTTTCAATATTTCACTCACTTTTAATTATTATATCTGATAATGTAACAACAAACAACAGCAAGTAACAACTAACAAACAACAGTACTATGACAATAACAACGAACAATAACAAGTAGTTATAATCGGTGTTCATCCATAAAAAAATTGTAATAAGTGCTAGCACGCATAGCATACAATAATTTCCAGTTGATGCAATTTTCTTTCATTTCATTGAAGAAAGGAAAAGTCTGATCTAGCTGGATCATGCAGAGCGCTCGTCTCGCACACGCACCGGGCTCTGGGTGGGCATATAACCAGTGAACCAAACGACCAATCCGCGTTAACCTGAACCGAAGCCAAAATGACCTGACTCGATTCGTTCGGTACTATGCTCGGTTAGCGATTCTGAGAAACCGATTTTACTTCGGTGTGCATGCTAGGCATCGAGGCCATCGTAATTACCCTCGATTCTCGTCCACAGCTCACGTGACGATCCTTGCCATAGAATTAAGGTAATCTGTACTGCACGCATACTACAACTCATAAAGTAGCTTGACAGTAATTCCCATGTGTCCTCGGGAGCGCTTTGTTTTATATAAGAGTTCGTCTAGGCTTGTCCTTTGCTACAAAAAGGATTGAGTCACCTTGCTGCACATTAGTTAGTTTTGTTACTTGTTACCCGTTATGAATTATCTTATCACAAAACTATCTGTTACCGATAATTTCAGTGCTTGTAGAGAATACCTTGCTGAAACCGCTTGTCATTTCCTTCTACTCCTTGTTGGATTCGACACTCTTACTTTTCGAAAGGAATACGATAGATCCCAATACTGTGGGTCATCACGATTGCATGTATGACATATAGATATTTCCTTGTTGTACCTGCCATGCATCTAATAGAGGTATGGTTCTGGCGCCGCCATGCTCATCATGTAGCAGACGTGCAGCCGCTGGAACTGCCGCAAGGGCGAGCCAGCCGCTGTGGAAGCATCCTCCTGTAGTTCACATGGGCGGGATGACAGAGAGGTAGAGTGCCTCTGCCCGTCGTCTTCGACGGGGCGCCGACGGCCTGGTGTTCATGAGGTCGATTCGGTGGGCGCGAGCTAGACTAGACGGCATGTTGGATGGGCTCGAGGCACCCGCGAGTTGGGCGAGCTCGAGGTCAAGAACACCAGGGCATGTGCCCACCTCGACGGTGATAAGATCGGCAACGTCGATGGGAATGGCACGACACTGCGGCCTGAGTTTTCTTCCTTTTATAGATTTCGGCCTTAACGGGCACCTCCTGTTCGTCACCGCAGCAGCCACACAAAGATATGAGGAGGATGCGTCGGGGGCTACTAGCCAGCAGCTAGGTGGGGTGTGGGCGTCGCCGAGAATCGGGCAGGATGAGTTGAACGGGAGTGCAACGAAGAAGAAACAGAACCCTGGTGGGGGAGGAAGTGTCGATGCAGTAGTGAATTTTAGGTCATGTCTACATAGTTCTCAAACCCAGAGGGTCTGCAACTAACGCTTTTCGGCGATGCTTTTATTATGAGTTTATAAGTTTTGATGTACTGAAGTTGTTCGAGTCCCGGATGTGATCACGACATGACAGGAGTCTCGGAATGGTCAGACATGAAGATTGATATATTGGAAGCCTATATTTGGACATCGGAATGGTTCCGTGAAATCGGCATTTTATTTGAGTACCGAGGTTACCGAACTCCCCGAGGTTAAGGGGCCAAGAGGAGAAGAGGAAGAGCAAGGAGGGGGCCGCGCAGAAGATAGAAAGAGAATGAAAGTCATTCCTATGCGGCCATAGGTTCAGAAAGTATGCCATGTGTACTGCATCTATTGTATACCCGCACCGAAGTGGCAAGGAGTACAATAGTGATCTAGAGTAGATCATGACAATGTCAAAATTATCCTTAGTGGAATAAGGATATGTTTTATTATGAAGTGACAAAAGGTTCATCGAAAAGGTTACGCCGATGCAAGTTTTGACATCGGGACCGATGACTTAAGTCTCGATCTAGATACATATTGAAAGTGGAGCAATTAGCTAGGGTAGCTTCATGCAGAGCATTGTAGACATAGAAAATTGCAAAATACATAACGATCCTAATGTGAAAGACTCAAGGACTAAGACTTTCTCAAAAACATGATCACACCCTAGTACTCTTTTTGGGTGTTAATCACATAGCGATGTGAACTAGATTTGAATCTAGTAAACCTTTGGGTGTTGGTCACATGACGATGTGAACTATGGGTGTTAATCACATGATGATGTGAACTATCGATGTTAATCACATGGTGATGTGATCTAGATTGACTTAGAAAAGTGGAGACTGAGGAAATATGCCCTAGAGGCAATAATAAAGTTATTATTTATTTCTTATTTCATGATAAATGTCATTCATAGAATTGTATTAACCGGAAACATGATACATGTGTGAATGCATAGACAAACAATATGTCACTAGTATGTTAGACTAGCTTGTTAATCAAAGATGGTTATGTTTCTAACCATGAACAAAGAGTTGTTATTTGATTAACAAGGTCACATCATTAGTTGAATGATCTGATTGATATGACCCATTCCATTATTAGCACAATGCCATCGTTAGTATGTTGCTACCGCTTTATCCATGACTTATACATGTTCCTAAACTATGAGATTATGCAACTCCTGCCACCGAGGAACACTTTTGGGTGCCAAACGTCACAACGTGAATCGGGTGATTATAAAGGAGTACTATGTGTCTCCAAAGGCATGTTGGGTTGCGATTTCGAGATTAGGTTTTGTCACCCGATTGCCCTGAGAGGTATCTTCGCTCTCTCGGTAATGCACATCATCAAGTTTTAGCACTACAACTAATGAGTTGAAGGTGAGCGATGGACTAGTAAAGAGACTTGCTTGTAACGATTGAACTAGGTATTGATACCGACGATCGAATTCTGCAAGTAACATACCGATGACGAAGGAACAACGATGTTATGTTGTCCGAATCGAGATAAAGATCTTAGAGAATATGTAGGAACCAATATGGGCATCCAGGTCCCGCTGTTGGTTATTGACCGGATCGTGATAGTTCTAGGTCATGTCACATTGTTCTCGAACCGTAGGGTCCGCACGCCATGGTTTCGGCGACAGCTTATTATGAGTTTATGTATTTTGATGTACCAAGAAGTTCGAGTCCCGGATGTGATCACGGACATGACGAGAGTCTTCGAATGGCTTAGACATAAAGATTGATATATTGGAAGCCTATATTTGGAGTTCGGAATGGTTCCGCAAAAACGAATTTATCTGAGAACGGAGGTTACTCAATCCCCTGAGGTAAATGGGCCTCGATGGGCCTTAGGAAAGGAAGGAAGCAGCCTAGGAGGATACAGACTCCTCTTCCCAGTCCCACTAGACTAGGAGAAGGCCGCCCCCTCTCTCTCTTTCCTCCGAATCCTAGTCCAACTAGGATTGGGGAATCTACCCCGCAGGGAGTAGGACCGGCGCCTCCTCTTGGTCCGCCCCTCCCCTGCCTTATATATACGGGCAGGGGCACCTGGAACACATGTTGATCTTAGATCGCTCTCTGTCAGCCGCGTGCCCTCCACCATATTCCACCCGGTTATACTGTCATGGCTTAGGCGGCCTCGCCGGTGAAACATCACACCGTCGTTGACGGAACTCCTCGACACCGCTGGATCGGAGTACGAGGGACGCCATCGAGCTGTATGTGTGTCAAGAACTCGGGGCGCCGGAGTAACGGCGCCGATCGGGTCGGATCGCGAGAGAACGACGACTACTTCTCATACGCCAGGATCGCTCCGCCCAGTCTACAAGGTATGTAGACAACACCTCCTCTCGCTATTCACCATGATCTGCGCGGTGCGAGGAAATTTTTGAAATTACTACGTTCCCCAACAAAGGGCATCCGAGCCTAGGTTTTATGGTTTGATGTTATGCACGCAGCAGAAGACAAGTGAGCGAAATATATGTCATACTACCTACCAAAGATGTCATACTTTGGTTCAGCGGTATTGTGAGATGAAGCTGCCCAGCATCGACATTACGCCAGACGCTTACGCGACTGGTTTCACCGCATGCAGCACGCTGCTTAAAGGTGACCGGTGGCCTCGCCCTCTCACTTTAGTTGAATCGAGTGTTATACCGTCCTTGAGAAGGTTAAAACGGAGTCTATTTGACCAAGTATCGCTGTGGTTTTGATGCGAGGTGAGACTGGTTTTGCTTAAGCCCCGAGCAGCCACGTAAAATTTGGCAACAACAAAAAGAGGACGCCTAACTTGTTTTTGCAGGCGTTGTGATGTGATATGGTCAAGACGTGATGCTATATTTTATTGTATGAGATGATCATGTTTTGTAACCGGTTATCGGCAATCGGCGTGGAGCCATATGGTTGTCGCTTATTGTATGAAATGCATCTTCGTAATGCTTTACTTTATCACTAAGCTGTAGCGATAGTCGTAGAAGCATATGGGTGACGACAGATTTACAACGATGCTACGATGGAGATCAAGGTGTCGCGCCGTGACGATGGTGATCATGATGGTGCCAGAGATGGAGGACGAAGCACAAGATGATGATGACCATATCATATCACTTATATTGATTTGCATGTGATGTTTATCTTTATGCATCTTATCTTTGCTTTGATCGACGGTAGCATTATAAGATGATCTCTCACTAAATTATCAAGAAGTGTTCTCCCGAGTATGCACCATTGCCAAAGTTCGTCGTGCCTGCATAACCAATGATGATCGGGTGATAAGCTCTACGTCCATCTACAACGGGTGAAGCAGCTTTGCACACGAGAATACTCAGGTTATACTTGGATTTGAGCCTAGCATATGCAGATATGGCCTCGAACACGGAGACCAAAGGTCGAGCGTGAATCATATAGTAGATATGATCAACATAAGATGTTCACCATTGAAAACTACTCCATCTCACGGATGATCGGGTTATGGTTTAGTTGATTTGATCACGGATCACTTAGATGACTAGAGAGATGTCTATCTAAGTGGGAGTTCTGTAATAATATGATTAATTGAACTTAAATTTATCATGAACTTAGTCCCGTAGTATTTTGCAAATTATGTTGTAAGATCAATAGCTTGCTATTGCTTTCATATGTTTATTTTGATATGTTCCTAGAGAAAATTGTGTTGAAAAATGTTAGTAGCAATGATGCGGATTTGAACCGTGATCCGAGGTTTATCCTCATCACGCATACGTAAGAATATGTCCTTAATGCAACGCTAGGGTGATGACCTATTGCAGAGCAGATGCGACGCTATGAACGCTTTAGCTCAATATGATGACTACTTGATAGTTTTGTGCACCATGCTTTATGGCTTAGAATCGACTTCAAAGATGTTTTGAACATCATGGACCATAAGGAGATGTTCCAGAAATGAAGTTAATATTTCAAGCAAATACCCGAGTTGAGATATGAAGTCTCCAAAAGTTCTATAGCTAAAAGATGGAGGAGAATCGCTCAACTAGTGAGTAAGTGCTCGATTGTCGGGTACTACAATCGCTGAATCAAGTGGGAGTTAATCTTCCGATAAGATAGTGATTACGAATTCTTCTAGTCATCACCAAGTTAGTAGAATCGTGATGAACTATAGTATGCAAGGATGATGAAAATGATTCCCGAGTTTTTCATGATGATGAAATTGATGAAGGTAGAAATCAAGAAAGAACATCAAGTGTTGATGGTTAACAAGACCACTAGTTTCAAGAAAAGGCAAAGGAAAGAAAGGGGAATCAAGTAGATTGACAAGCAAGTTGTCACCCCACGGCGCAGCCAAAGCTGAACCAAAGCCTGAAACTGAGTGCTTACACTGCAAAGGAAATGGTCACTGGAAGCGGAACTGCCCTAAATATTTGGTGGATAAGAAGGATGGCAAAGTGAAAAGGGTATATTTGATATACAGGTGTTTGATGTGTGCTTTACTAGTGTTTATAGCAACCCCGGTATTTGGTATCTGGTTCAGTTGCAAGAGTAGTAACTCAAACGGAGTTGCAGGATAAATGTAAACTAGTTAAGGTGAAGTGACGATGTGTGTTGAAAGTAGTTTCAAGATTGATATGATCATCATCGCACACCTCTATACTTTCGGGATTAGTGTTGAACCTAAATAAATGTTATTTGTGTTTGCGCTGGAGCATGAATATGATTTGATCATGTTTATTGCAATACCGTTATTCATTTAAGTAAGAGAATAAGCTGTTATTCTGCTTACATGAATAAAACCTTATATGGTTACACGCCAATGAAAATGGTTCATTGGATCTCGATCGTAGTGATACATATTCATAATATTGAAACCAAAAGATGCAAAGTTAATAATGATAGTGCAACTTATTTGTGGCACTGCCAAGGTCATATTGGTGTAAAGCGATGAAGAAACTCCATACCGATGGGATTTTGGAATCACTTGATTATGAATCACTAGATGCTTGTAACCGCGGCCTTTTGGGCAAGATGACTAAAACTCCGTTCTCCGGAACAATGGAACAAGCTAATGACTTATTGGAAATAATACATACCGATGTATGCGATCCAATGAGTGTTGATGCTCGTGGCAAATATCGTTATTTTCTGACCTTCACAATATGATTTGAGCGGATATGGGTATATCTACTTGATGAAACATAAGTCTGAAATAGTTGAAATGTTCAAAGAATTTCAGAGTAAGTAGAAAATCATCGGAACAAGTAAAAATAAAGCGATCTGATCGTGGAAATGAATATTTGAGTTACAAGTTTGGTCTTCAATTAAAACAATGTGGAATAGTTTCACAGCTCACGCCACCCGAACACCACAGCGTAATGGTGTGTCCGAACATCGTGAACCGCACTTTATCGGATATAGTGCAATCTATGATGTTTCTTACGATTTACCAATATCGCTTTTGGGATCATGCATTAGAGACAGCTGCATTCACGTTAAATTGGGCACCATCTAAACTGCTGAGAGGATTTACATATGAACTGTGGTTTAGCAAGAAACCTGTTGTCGCTTTCTAAAGTTTGGAGTTGCGATGCTTATGTGAAAAGTTTCATCATGATAAGCTCAAACCCAAATCGGAGAAGCGCCTTCATAGAATACCCAAAGGAAATTGTTGGGTACACCTTCTATCACAGATCCGGCAAAGATATTCGTTGCTTAAGATGGATCCTTTCTAGAGAAGAAGCTCGAAAGAAGTGAGGGAGGAAAGTAGAACTTGATGAGGTATTGTACCTTCTCCTTATTGAAAGTAGTTCATCAGTAAATTTGTTCCCGTGACTACTACACCAATTAGTGAGAAGCTAATGATGATGATCATGTAACTTCAGATCAAGTTACTACCTAATCTCGAGGTAAACAGAGTGAGATCCGCACCGAGTGGTACGGTAATCCTGCTCGGAAGTCATGTAACTAGACCATGATGAACCTACGAACTATGAGAGGAAGGATGATGAGCCCAGATTCGCTAAATGGCTTGAGGCCATGAAATCTGAGATATGATCCATGTATGAGAACAAAGTATGGACTTTGATGGATTGCCCATGATCGGCAAACCATAAAAAATAAATGGATCTTCAAGAGGAAGACTATCGATAGTAGTGTTACTATCTACAAAGCTAGACTTGTCAAAAGGTTTTTGACAAAGTTCAAGATGTTGAATACAATGAGATTTTCTCACCAGACGATGTTAAAAGTTTGTCCAAATCATGTTAGCAATTGCCACAATTTATGAAATTTGGCAAATGGATGTAAAACCCATTCCTAAATGGGTTTTGGGGAGGAAGAGTTGTATATGATGCAACCTGAAGGTTTTATCGATCCAAAGGAGCTAACAAAGTGTGCAAGCTCCAGCGATCCATCTATGGACTGGTGCAAGCATCTCGGAGTTAGAATATACGCTGATGAGTTGATCAAAGCATATAGTTTTGTGCATTTATGGTGAAGCCTGATTTACAAGAAAGTGAGTGAGCACTACAGATTTCGATAAGTATATGTGAATGACATATTGTAGATCGGAAATAATGTAGAATTATTCGCAGCATAAAGGAGTGTTTGAAAGGAGTTTTTCAAAGAAAGACCTCGGTGAAGCTACATATTGAGCATCAAAATCTATAGAGGTAGATCAAGATGCTTGATAAGTTTTTTCAATGAGTACATACACTTGACAAGATTTTGAAGTAGTTCAAAATGGAACATCAAAGAAAGAGTTTCCTGTGTTACAAGGTGTGAATTGAGTAAGACTCAAAACCCGACCACGGCAGAAGATAGAAAGAGAATGAAAGTCATTCCTTATGCCTTGGCCATAGGTTCTCAGAAGTATGCCATGTCAGGTACCGATCTATTGTATACCCCGCACCGAAGCTTAATAAGGACAATAGTGATCTAGGAGTAGATCATCGACAAGGGTCAAATTATCCTTAGTGGAATAAGGATATGTTTTCGATTATGGAAGTGACAAAGGTTCATCGTAAAGGTTACGCCGATGCAAGTTTTGACACCGATCCGATGACTCTAAGTCTCGATCTAGATACATATTGAAAGTGGAGCAATTAGCTAGGTAGCTTCATGCAAGAGCATTGTAGACATAGAAAATTGCAAAATACATAACGGATCTCAATGTGAAAGACCCGCTGACTAAGACTTTTCACAAGCAAAACATGATCACACCTAGTACTCTTGGGTGTTAATCAATAGATGTGAACTAGATTATCGAATCTAGTAAACCCTTTGTGTTGGTCACATGACGATGTGAACTATGGGTGTTAATCACATGATGATGTGAACTATCGATGTTAATCACATGGTGATGTGATCTAGATTATTGACTCTAGTGCAAGGGAGACTCAAGGAAATATGCCCTAGAGGCAATAATAAAGTTATTATTTATTTCTTATTTCATGATAAATGTTTATCATTCATGCTAGAATTGTATTAACCGGAAACATGATACATGTGAATGCATAGACAAACAATATGTCACTAGTATGCTCTCATAGACTAGCTTGTTAATCAAAGATGGTTATGTTTCCTAACCATGAACAAAGAGTTGTTATTTGATTAACAAGGTCACATCATTAGTTGAATGATCTGATTGACATGACCCATTCCATTAGCTTAGCACACGCATCGCTTAGTATGTTGCTACCGCTTTTATCCATGACTTATACATGTTCCTATAACTATGAGATTATGCAACCCTGCTAACGGAGGAACACTTTGGTGCTACCAAACGCCACAACGTAATCGGGTGATTATAAAGGAGTACTACAGTGTCTCCAAAGGCAGATTGGGTTGGCGATTTCGAGATTAGGTTTTGTCACTCCGATGTCGGAGAGGTATCTCCGCCCTCTCGGTAATGCACATCATCAAGTTTTGCAAGCACTACAACTAATGAGTTAGTTGTGAGTTGATGTATTACGGAACGAGTAAAGAGACTTGCCGTAATCAGATTGAACTAGGTATTGATAATCGACGATCAATCTCTCGCAAGTAAATACCGATCGAGGAACGGACGTGGTTGTTATGCGGTCCGACCGATAAAGATCTTTGAATATGTAGGAACCAATATGGGCATCTGTGTCCCGCTGTTGGTTATTGACCGTGAATAGTTCTAGGTCATGTCTACATTGTTCTCGAACCGTAGGGTCCGCGCTTTAAGGTTTCGGCGATGCTTATTATGAGTTTATGTATTTTGATGTACCAAGAAGTTCGAGTCCCGATGTGATCACGACATGACGAGGAGTCTCGGAATGGTCGAGACATAAAGATTGATATATTGAAGCCTATATTTGAGTTCGAATGGTTCCGCAAAACGGAATTTACCTGAGTACCGGAGGTTACCGAACCCCGGAGGTAAATGGGCCTCGATGGGCCTTAGTGGAAAGGAGAAGGGCAGCCCTAGGAGGGCGCAGACCTCTTCCCTAGTCCTACTAGGACTAGGAGAAGGGCCGCCTCTCTCTCTCTTTCCTCCGAATCCTAGTCCAACTAGGATTGGGGAATCTTACTCCCTGCAGGGAGTAGGACCTGCGCGCCTCCTCTTGGCCGCCCTCCCCGGCTTATATACGGGCAAGGCACCTTGAACACACAAGTTGATCTTTAGATCGTTCCTTAGCCGTGTGCCCCCCTCCACCATATTCCACCTCGTTATACCGTCATAGCTTAGGCGGCCCTCGGCCGGTGAAACATCAAGATCGCCACCACGCCGTCGATGGAACTCCTCGACACTCGCTGGATCGAGTACGAGGGACGCCATCGAAAGATGCGGTGTCAAGAACTCGGGGCGCGGAGTAACGGCGCCGGATCGGTCGGATCGCGAGGAGAACGCACGACTACTTCCTCTACGCTGTGATCGCTTCGCCCAGGTCAAGGGTATGTAGACAACACTCTCTCGCTGCTATTCATCACCATGATCTTGCGCAGCGCGAGGAAAATTTTGAAATTACTACGCCCCAACAGTATATATACCGCTTTTGAGGCCAACATCCCGCGCCCCGACATGCGCGCCGAGGCCGGGGTGGAGGCTCGCGCCGTATGCCCCCCATTCGCGTCTGCCGCCGATGTGCGCCGACTACTTGCCACCGAGGTTGTCCGCAGCGGTTTCTCCCGCAGACGTCACGACAACCACGAGGCGCGCGACGATTTCCAAAGACCGTGGCGGTTGTTTCCACCAACGCGGGCGCCGGTGCAGGCAACAAGAACATCGAGGGCGCTCGGCCGTCCAAGTTTCCCGCACCGAGGGCGGCAATACTACCCCTTGATGTACCCAAGCCCCAGCCGGATCGGCGACCGGATGCAAGCGAGGACGGCGCCTCTTCTTCCTCCTCCTCCCTCCTCCTCCTCCGGTCAAAGCAATAGCCAGCAGGAAGGCCGAGTCCGCTGAGGTGGTGTGTCATTGATGGTACCGAGGGTGGCGGGGCATTATAATCAAACCAATGATTTTCTATGCATGCATAAGAGCATCTTCAGCACAATGTACAAATGGCCCTCAAACGCCTGTGAATGCGCCTGTTAGCGGCCCGGGTATCCGCTGATTCCCTAGTTGCTCACGCATTATGTCCCTCAGTTTTGAGATGTCCGTCACATGCATGTGATTGGTGGGAGAGAGATAAAGAAAAGAAATAATAAAGAAAGAAAAAAGATATGGGGGCCAATCCTATGTGGCGGAAGCAGACCATAGACTGGCTTGCCCGGCACTCCACATACCTTTCATATATGAGATGAATATGAGGGCTGCCGGGCATTTATGAGGCTTTGAGGGTCTAGGCTGGGTCAACTTTGCTTTCTCTGTCCGATCATAGGCTGCCTGGCCCGTCAATTTAAGGAGTCCGCATAGATGCTCAAGTATTGTGTTGTATAATGATCATCTGTTGTTTATTTTTGTATGTATCAATAAGTAAGATCGATGGTGGATGAGAGAGAGAGAGAGAGAGAGAGAGAGAGAGACCATTGATCACTTGGGCAAGCATGCATGTAGATGTAGCTAGCAAATGGAGTGCATGCACGCAGGTACGTACTTGCGTGTGCCAATTGGTAGTCACCACGCATGCATTGCATTGCATGCGTCTCAAGCAGGCCGGCTAGCAGTGTACGTGATGCTCCAAAGAAGAAGAAAAGCGTACTTGCACTAGCTAGCAGCTAGCAGTGTTTCTTTGCATGCTTACGATGCTCAAAAGAAGAAGAAAATATATTTGTATTATGACTGGACGACTGGACGTCCGGAGAGGGGCAGCTAATTGGTTGGATCTGGCGATCGAAGACGGAAATAAGGGGTGTATGTGCAGAGGAGAGGAACCGATCTGGCGATTCATGAGCAATGCTACATCTGGCGATCGAAGATTACGTAGCTTACGTACAAGAGTTACGTAGGTGTAGCATTTTTGGCGATTCATTCATCGTTTCCGTTTCGTGATTAGTAAGGAAAGGAAGCTGGTCTGTGCTTCCTGAACGGAGCACGCAGAAGCCAATCGGGCATTTTTGACGGAGAAGCGCGCAGACAGAGTCGTGCATGCATGTTTAGGCTCGGATATATGGATCGTGAACACCTCCTTCGACTCGAACTCGGCAACTCGTTGTGGTGCCTCTAAGTATAAAATACCAAGTCGACGGTCACTACTCACAAGTTCACAACCCACAATCGATCGTTTTCGAGCGAGTTGCCGGCAGATCGAGTAGGATGCGCGTCTTTGCCTTGGGACGTCGATGTCTATGCTACAATGGGACGTCGTCGTCCCAGTGAAGCCGAGGAAATCCCTAACGAGATGCTACAGGAAATCCTGATGAAGCTGCCGACCAAGGACGTGGCCTGCTCCTGCTGTGTCTCCCGGCAGTGGCGCAGCGCCTCGGAGACCCCTCCTTCCGCAAGCTCCACGCAGCGAGCCCTGCTGCGCTTCGGCAGAGCCCGAGTTCTGCGCTTATCCGGTGTGCCATGCGGCTCGGCCAGAGCGTCTAGACCAGTGTCTTCAGCTTATCGTCGGACAAACCCATGTGCACCATCGCGAAGCCCGAAGGCTACGGCCTCGCCAACATCTGCAACGGCCTCCTCTGCTTCGTTGACAGGGACCACACCGCCCAGGCGCCGGCGGTGGTGTGCAACCCCGCTAGCGGGGAGACGGTGGCGCTTCCCGAGGCCCCTCCGCTCAGCAACGAGGACGACGATTATCTCTTCGCCTTGGGGTTCAGCCTGCCCACCGACGAGTACAAGCTGTTCCGCCTCTCTTTCCCGCCATACTTGTACTCCTCCGAAGAACGGGTGGACGTGGACGTCTACACCTTGGGTGATGCCCGCGGATGGCGCAAAGACTCGTTCCTCTCACCTCTCGCCCAGCCACAAAAGATTACACTTTGGCGCCAGTGCTGATCGATGGTAAACTTCACGGTCACTAGAGGCTGGAATCAATTTGCAAGACATAAGGCTGCCGGAGGAGTGCTGGTATTGGACGTGACTGCCGAGACGAGCCGCACTTACCCTCTCCCGGATAATCTTGGGACTTATCCATATGATAATCCGCTGGCCTTTGAGCTGAAGGGGCGGCTGTGCTTGGCACACGTGCTCAGCGGTGGTCGCCCCAAGGCCTCCGCTTCTGGGTCATGGACAACAAGGAAACGGACGATGAGAAGGAACCGCACTGGGATTTGCGCTACAGCTTTTCGTGGAAGCGGAACATCCTTCGACATCTCAAGGCCGTGGAGTGCATGGTTTGAACATGAGACGCTCTGCTACACCCGCAGCGACACCTTGCACAAGTATGACACGAGGTCGTCCATTCCTGACCACAGTCAACTGCTACAGGAACAAGCAGCTCCAGCAACTACAGTATCACGCAAATGGCGACGGATCATCCATCCGGGTTACCGTCCCACTTGCTCGCGCCTCATGTCTTTGAATTGTCCTTGTCGTCACAAGACGAGACAATGACGGACATATGCTCCTAAGGAATTGTACTCTATCGTATAAGTTTATTGTCTGAGTTTTCTAATGAAATCTTATATAATGTCCGAGGATTGAAATTTATATTGTGTTTAATTATTCCATACTATCGCTTTTCCTGCTGAGTTTAACATGCACACAAATGCCGCTACACCATAAGGCTATGGAACTCGGTCATCCTGAATTTGGTCTACATGGACACCTCCCTTGGTTGGATGGATCCGCTGGAATGGTGGGAAAGCGAACCTGCTTGTAAAACCCAAACCGACGGAGCCTTGGCCTCACTTACAATGCTAGTCTCTTGACGATCCGGAATGAGCGTAATGCGGGTCTTCCGACAAAAGAGCGCACCGCCTCCCGTCCTTCTCCGGCTATCATCAACGACCTCAAGCTTTGGGTTCTCGGGAGCTAAAAACTGGGGTGTATTCGCGCGAAAGAGTTGCCAATGCCGGGCATATGGGCCATTTGTAACACTCTAAACACTTCTTATTTAATGAATGAGGCAAATCTTTTGCCTGCTTCAAAAAAATAATAATACCACACCCTCTAATTCACTCACAGAACCTGCTCCTCATACACATTGCCTCAATTCAAATCTGGTCTTGGATCAGTGCCCTAATCACAGTAAAATTTGACTACCTTCTGATCTCTACTTGCAATATGATCAAGCATTGCATCCACCTTTTCACCATCACAAATTCCTTCCAACCCAAACCAGGACCCTCACAAAATACATGTAATCTTTTAGACCATATCCTCCGCCTCTATTAGTGTTATCAAACTATAAAATGTGATGTCTGAAATGCACATTCTCTCTCCAAGTTGTCTCTACCATGAAACAGGTAGATAATATCCTGAGACAACTTTACAGCAGCATATATCTGATCCTTGGATCTGAGTACACCTATGAATCGAAAAAGCAGAGAATGACAGAAAATTAAAAAACTCATAAACATACTTTTATTTGTCAAACATTTGTTTTCAAAATTACTTAACATTTTTGAATATGCGAACATTTTTAAAACTCATGAACATTTTCTGAATCCACAAACATTTATGAGTTATTAAGCATTTTATTTCAAAATTTATATTTACTAAAATTTTAGAAACTTTATTAAAGTTCCAAATTATTTGAAGTAGAAAACGAAGATGGAGAAGGAAAACGAAAATAAAAAATGAAACTGAAAACAGGCCGCCTCAGATATGGGCTGGCCCAGAGGTGTGATGTGTCTCTTCCCAGCGCACAGAGCGCAGTATAGAAGGTCCTACTACATGGGCCGTCCCAGGCAGGGATTCCCCTGTGTGAACCGTTTTATATCACTTATAGGTGACATCATTGGGTAATATTTCCTAACTTCGATGGCAATTTCGGATACGTATCGCAAGAAGCAATAACCCATTTATTATTAGTTATAGACTAGCAAAATGCCAAGCGCTGCAATGGGTATATAATAAACATGAGAGTTTGTGTGGTATTTTAGAGTTATCTATCATGGTGAATAATAAGATTTTTCAGTTAAATTGATTGTAACACTCATAGGATCCACTTTATGAAGATTCTATTGTATCCAAAAGCTCACAATCCTCTTCTTTGCTAATAAAATCTACTCCTTCAACTCGCGCTAAAGAAACTAAATTATTTGTAATAAGTTGCTGATATTCAACAACCCTGTAAAAATAATTACAGAAATCTAAACATTTATCGATCACCGCTACCCTTTGATGTGAAAGTAATTATGCACCATTTGCATACCTGTAGCACCTTCAAATAGATCATATATTAATTCCTATATCTCGTGATCCCAGCTGCCGTAGGGACAAAACAAGACGGGCAAGATGCAATCGTTGTCGCACTCCTCTACTCTTCATCCCTCCTCTCGCCTCCCTATGTCACCAATCTACATCAATGGCATTCAAAGTTGAGGAATATTTTGATGGTCGGCAAGCACCGTGAGCCTCAAATATCTTCTCCCTTCGGAAATAGTATTCCTTTTCAATATTTCACTCACTTTTAATTATTATATCTGATAATGTAACAACAAACAACAGCAAGTAACAACTAACAAACAACAGTACTATGACAATAACAACGAACAATAACAAGTAGTTATAATCGGTGTTCATCCATAAAAATTGTAATAAGTGCTAGCACGCATAGCATACAATAATTTCCAGTTGATGCAATTCTTTTCATTTCATTGAAGAAAGGAAAAGTCTGATCTAGTGGATCATGCAGAGCGCTCCTCGACACGCACCGGCCTCGTGGGCATATAACCAGTGAACCAAACGACCAATCCATGTTAACCTGAACCAAGCCAAAATGACCACTGATTCTGCTCGGTACTATGCTCGGTTAGCGATTCTCGAGAAACCGATTTTACTGTGTATGCTAGGCATCGAGGCCATCGATTACCCTCGATTCTCGTCCACAGCTCACGGACGATCCTGCCATAGAATTAAGGTAATCTGTACTGCACGATACTACAACTCATAAAGTAGCTTGACAGTAATTCCCATGTGCTACAACCGGATATTAAAAATTCCCATCGCCACATAACGCGGCACGGCTCTCGAAAGTTTATACCTGCGGGGTGTCCCAACTTAGCCCATGATAAGCTCTCGCGATCAACGAAGGATATTCCTTCTCCCAGAAGACCCGATAAGTCTCGGAATCCGGTTACAAGACATTTCGACAATGGTAAAACAAGACCAGCAAGACCGCCTGATGCGCCGACATCCCGATAGGAGCTGCACATATCTCGTTCTCAGGGCAACACCGGATGAGCAATCCGTACAACTAAAACCAGACCTCAAGTTTCCCTGAGGGGGCGCTACAAAGGGCTCTAGTTCGGACCAGCACTTAGAGAAGCATTGGCCAGGGGGGGGCTAAAAAAAGATGACCCTTGGGTTAATTACTCCCAAGGGAAAGGTATAGGTGGTAGGCAAATGGTAAAACCAATGTTGGGCCTTGCTGGAGGAGTTTTATTCAAGGCAAACTGTCAAGGGGGTCCCATAAATCACCCAACCGCATTAGGGACGCAAAATCCGGGAACATAATACCGATATGACGGAAACTAGGGCAGCAAGAGTGGAACAAAACACCAGGCATAAGGCCGAGCCTTCCACCCTTTACCAAATATATAGATGCATTAATAATATAAGAGATATTGTGATATCCCAACATAATCCTGTCCACCATGGAGCAACCTTCATCTTCACATACAACTAACAACGCTATAGGAGGGGCTAAGCAAGAGCGGTAACATAGCCAAGCAACGGTTTGCTAGGAAGGGCGACAAAGGTTAGAGGTTCATGGCAATTTGGGAGGCTCGATAAGCAGTGGTAGGTAACGCGGTTAAGCGATAGAACGAAGCTACTAGCATAGCAATGATAGTAGTGAGATCCAGGGTAGCGGTCATCTTGCCTGAAATCCTGCTAGGAAGAAGAACGAGTCCATGAAGAAGACGAACGGATGAAGCCGAACCAAGTAGACGAACGAATCCTCACGACCGCAACGAAACAGGAACTATGGAGAAGAAGTACACAACATGGTAAACACACCACACATATACATGGCATGATGCACAACCAAGCATGATGCATGACAAAGCTACATGAAGCTACTCATGGCAAGAGATGATGCATACAAGAACAACACATCAAAGCAAGGTTAAATGAGGCCGGAAACAACATATAACAATTCCGGTAAGTCCTCATATGCAAGTTTGGAAATTGTTCCAGATCTGAATAAATCTTATGTTCAAGTTGTTAAACAGCCAGTTAAGAGAACCAAGAGAATCTACACGAAATTCTAGTCAAGTTACATATAAAGTTCATTTAATTCGGAGCTACGGCCTAGAAGATATGAGCAAAACAAGATAAGCATGGCATTGATGCGAAATGCATTCAAACATGAATCAAACACAGTCAAAACATGGATGCAACATGGTAATATGAAACTTCATGCAAAATCAAGCAAGTTTCATATAGAGCACACTCAAAACGGAGCAACGGTTCAACACATACACTCTATACAAGTTTAAAGGACAAGCTGTCCAAAACAGCAACTAGGCATCTAGCAAGCATCAAAACAATATGCTACAGCACCTCACCATAAGAAAAAAAGGCATGGGCATGAAGTACAGGTAAAGCATGACAAAACATGAACACTGAGCTATCTCCAGAAATCACTAGAACATGTTCAAAAGGACATGGCAAGATTGCAAATAATAACAGTTTCAGGCTTAGTAGAAATAACATCAGGTTGCAAAGTTTAGAGCTAACAAACAACATGCTACAGGAACTTAACATGGCAAACAAAAGCATGGCATGCTATTACTAAAGACAAAAAACAAAACTCCCTTACTGAACTAATTCTAAAGATCAACAGAAAAGATGGTATCATCCATGCAAACATGGCAAATGATATGACAGATTCATACATGGCAGGAACAACAATAAGTAGGCCTTTTGGTGAGCTTGTACCGCTTACCACAGAGCAATACATGGCATGGAAAGGTGACCAAAAGTAATATGGCATATTTAGGAAGCTAAACATGGCAAGAGAAAGTTCATAGCATGCTTGGATCACTAACAACAATCATGGCAACATTGAACTTAATGTTAACAGGCTGACAGCAACATTATTTAGCAAGTTTGGAGCAAGATAACAATAAGTTACAGCAGGCTATAAATGCAACCAGGGGCATGAATGGATAGAGCATGACATGTACTCCCTCCGTCCGGAAATACTTGTCATCAAAATGAATAAAAGGGGATGTATCTAGATGTATTTTAGTTTTAGATACATCATTTTTTGTCCATTTTGATGACAAGTATTTTCGGACGGAGGGAGTATAAGAAAACATCCTTAGTGATCATCTCCAGATTATGCATAGAATGCCTTGTAGAATCAGGTTTACATAGCATCATGATATAGCAGAAACAGTCCAGCAAAACAGTAACAGCAAGTACCCTACTACACGAGCTCGATGCACTCACTACAAGACTCACAAAAATACATGGGTTGCACCCCTGTAAAGATGACATTATTTAGCACAAAACACATGTAGACATCAAGCTTATAGGATGCACACACAAAATGCAATGAAAAAGACAAAACAGCAAGTTATAACAGTTTCAGCAGGTTAACATCATATAGAACTTTTGCAACGATGATTAGGACATCAAGATGGAATCAAACAAGCATAGCGTAATGGAACAAAATGTTGATAATATCACAACAAACATTTTGGTATATCATGCACATGAAACGGATCAGTACTCAGAGAGTTATGGCAGGTCAAACATAGCATCAGAAAGTAGAAAAACAGGGACTTGGTGAAAAACTACCGGCGCGAAAACGGGATCCAGATCGGGGGAGCTCCATTCCTCGTACAGGACAACTCCGGTGGAAGTCAACGGCGACGGTGGGGCAGCGTGGGGCTCCGGTGGGCGTCGGGAAGGCCGGGAATGGGTAGATCCGGGCATGGGGGCCCCGATCTTGCCGGCGGCGACCGGAGTGGCCACTCCGGCGAGGAGGTTCCGGCGGCGGTGGCGAGCTTCTGCAGGGAGAGAGAGAGCTCGGCTGAGGGAGGAGTAGAGGAAGGAGAAGGAGGATAGCAGGCCGGTCGGCGCGGGCTCACCGGGACGGCGACGCACGACGCGGGGCGGCGGAGAGGTGCGGTCGCCGGAGGACGGCGACGAGGTCCTCGGTGGCCGATCCGGCGACGGGCGACGGCGGACGGCGTGAAGGCGGCGGGCTGGAGGCGCTGGTGAGACGCGGGCCTGCGGCGGCGGATGGGCCCGGCGGGCTCGGATGGGCCAGCGGGCAGCGCGGTGGAGTCGGCGGGGGCGACGTGGCAGCGCGCAATTCATTGGGGCGGCGGGCGGACACGTCCGGCGCGGGATGGACATGTCCGGCGGCGAGAGGTGGAAGAAGACTAGGGTTCATCCGTGATTTTCGCGGGGAGGCACAAATATATATGTAGAGGGAGCTAGGAGAGTCCAAATGGAGAGCGGTTTTCGCCCACACGATCGTGATCGAACGACCGAGAGCATGGAGGGGGTTTGGATGGGTTATTGGGCCACTTTGGAGGGGTGTTGGGATGCACACAAAAGAGGCTTTTACGGTTACCCGATTAACCGTTGGGGCATCAAACGACCTCCAAATGGCATGAAACTTGACAGGTGGTCTACCGATGGTGTACCAAGGCCGCTTGGCAAGACTCGGTCCATTCCGAGAACGTTTAACACCCGCTCACAACAAGAGATAAAAAGGGGAACGCCGGAGGACATAGGAGTGTCGGATTGCAAAACGGACAACGGGGAAATGCTCGGATGCAAGAAACGAACACGTATGCAAAATGAGATGCACATGACGACATGGCAACGCCGACGAATAACTGGCAGAGACCTGGCGCATCGAATCCGGGGCATTACATCCAATCACTGCCACCAAGCTACAAAGGCTTCGTGATGAACTATAATATGCAAGGGATGGAAAAGACTATTCCCGAGCTCTTCGCAACGCTCAAAGCCGCGGAAGTAGAAATCAAGAAGGAGCATCAAGTGTTGATGGTTAACAAGACCACTAATATCAAGAAAAAGGGCAAGGGAAAGAAGGTGAACTTCAAGAAGAATGGCAAGCAAGTTGCCACTCCTGGAAAGAAGCCCAAAGCTGGACCCAACCTTGCAAAGGGACTGGTCACTGGAAGCAGAACTGCCCCCAAGTATTTGGCGGATAAGAAGGATGGCAAAGTGAACAAAGGTATATTTGATATACTTGTTATTGATGTGTACCTTACTAATGCTCGTAGTAGTACCTGAGTATTTGATACCGATTCGGTTGCTCATATTTGTAACTCGAAACAGGGACTACGATTTAAATGAAGATTGGCTAAGGACGAGGTGACGATGCGCGTCGGGAATGGTTCCAAGGTCGATGTGATCGTCGTCGGCACGCTACCTCTACATCTACCTTAGGGATTAGTTTTAGACCTGAATAATTGTTATTTGGTGCCAGTGTTGAGCATGAACATTATATCTAGATCTTGTTTAGTGCGAGATGGTTATTCATTTAAATCAGAGAATAATAGTTGTTCTATTTATATGAGTAATATCTTTTATGGTCATGCACCCTTGAAGAGTGGTCTATTTATGTTGAATCTCGATTATGGTGATACACATATTCATAATATTGATGCCAAAAGATAAAAAGTTGATAATGGTAGTGCAACATATTTGTGGCACTGCCATTTAGGTCATATTGGTATAAAGCACATGAAGAAACTTCATGCAGATGGACTTTTGGAATCACTTGATTATGAATCATTTGATACTTGCGATCATGCCTCATGGGCTAGATGACTAAAACTCCATTCTCTGGAACAATGGAGCGAGCCAATGACTTATTGGAAATAATACATACCGATGTATGCGGTCTGATGAGTGTTGAGGCTTGCGACAGGTATCGTTATTTTTTGACCTTCACAGATGATTTGAGCAGATATGGGTATATCTACTTAATGAAACACAAGTCTGAAACATTTGAAAAGTTCAAAGAATTTCAGAGTGAAGTGGAGAGTCATCGTAACAAGAAAATACAGTTTCTATGATCTGATCGTAGAGGTGAATATTTGAGTTACGAGTTTGGCCTTCATTTAAAACAATGTGGAAAAGTTTCACAACTCACGCCACCTGGAACACCATAGCGTAATGGTGTGTCCGAACGTCGTAACCATACTTTATTAGATATGGTGCAATCTATGATGTCTCTTACCGATTTACCACTATCGTTTTGGGGTTATGCATTAGAGACAACTGCATACACGTTAAATAGGGCACCGTTAAAATCCATTGAGACGACACCATATGAACTGTGGTTTGGCAATAAACCTAAGTTGTCGTTACTTAAAGTTCGGGGATGCGATGCTTATGTCAAAAGGC
This sequence comes from Aegilops speltoides, assembly GCA_021437245.1. Lineage (NCBI taxonomy): Eukaryota > Viridiplantae > Streptophyta > Magnoliopsida > Poales > Poaceae > Aegilops > Aegilops speltoides. The sequence continues at coordinate 88,197,683 of CM038142.1, forward strand.
TTCATCCTGATAAGCTCGAACCCAGAGCGGAGAAGTGCGTCTTCAAAGGATACCCTAAGGAAACAATTGGGTACACCTTCTGCCACAGATCCGAAGGCAAGATCTTTGTTGCCAAGAATGAAACCTTTCTAGAGAAGGAGTTTCTCTCGAAAGAAGTGAGTGGGAGGAAAGTATAACTTGATGAGGTAATTGTACCTTCTCTCACTTTTAAAAGTAGCTCATCCGAGAAATCCGTTCCCGTGATGCCTACACAAACTAGAGAGGAAGCTAATGATAATGATCATGAAATTTAAGATCAAGTTACTACTGAACCTCGTAGGTCAACCAGAGCACAATCCGCACTGGAGTGGTACGGTAATCCCATTCTGGAAGTCGTGTTACTTGACCATGACGAACCTACGAACTATGAAGAAGCTATGATGAGCCCAGATTCCAATAAATTGCTTGAGGCCATGAAATCTCACATAGGATCCATGTATGAGAACAAAGTGTGGACTTTGGTGGATTTGTCCGTTGATCGGCGACCCATAGAAAATAAATGGATCTTCAAGAAGAAGACTGACGCTGATGGTAATGTTACTGTCTATAAAGCTCGACTTGTCACAAAAGGTTTTCAACAAGTTCAAGGAGTTGACTATGATGAGACTTTCTCACCCGTAGCGATGCTTAAGTCTGTCCGAATCATGTTAGCAATTGCCACATTTTATGATTATGAAATCCAACAAATGGATGTCAAGACTGCATTCCTTAATGGATTTCTTAAAGAAGAATTGTATATGATGCAACCAGAAGGTTTTGTCGATCCTAGAGGTGCTAACAAATGGGCAAGCTCCAGCGATCCATTAATGGACTGGTGCAAGCATCTCGGAGTTGGAATATACGCTTTGATGAGGTGATCAAAGCATATGGTTTTATACAGACTTTCGGAGAAGCCTGTATTTACAATAAAGTGAGTGGGAGCTCTGTTGCATTTCTAATATTATATGTAGATGACATATTGTTGATTGGAAATGATATAGAATTTATGGATAGCATAAAAGGATACTTGAATAAAAGTTTTTCAATGAAAGACCTCGGTGAAGCTGCTTATATACTGCCATATTGGGCATCAAGATCTATAGAGATAGATCAAGATGCTTAATAGGACTTTCACAAAGCACATACCTTGACAAAGTTTTGAAGAAAGTTCAAAATGGATCAGTCAAAGAAAGGGTTCTTGCCTGTATTGCAAGGTGTGACATTGAGTCAGACTCAATGCGCGGCCACTACAGAAGATAGAGAGAAAATGAAAGTCATTCCCTATACCTCAACCATAGGTTCTATCATGTATGCTATGCTATGTCCAGACCTGATGTGTGCCTTGCTATAAGTTTAGCAAGGAGGTACCAAAGTAATCCTGGAGTGGATCACTGGACAGCGGTCAAGAACATCCCTAAGTACCTGAAAAGGACTAAGGATATGTTTCTCGTTTATGGAGGTGACAAAGAGCTTGTCGTAAATGGTTACGTCGATGCTAGCTTTAACACTGATCCTGATGACTCTAAGTCACAAACCGGATACATATTTATACTGAATGGTGGAGCTGTCAGTTGGTGCAGTTCCAAGCAGAGCGTCGTGGTGGGATCTACGTGTGAAGAGGAGTACATAGCTGCTTCGGAAGCAGCAAATGAAGGAGTTCATATCCGGTCTAGGTGTAATACCTAGTGCATCGGGTCCAATGAAATTCTTTTGTGACAATACTGGAGCAATTGCCTTAGCGAAGGAATCTAGATTTCACAAAAAGACCAAGCACATCAAGAGACGCTTCAATTCCATCCGATATCTAGTCAAGGAGGGAGACATAGAGATTTGCAAAATACGTACGGATCTGAATGTAGCAGACCCGTTGACTAAGCCTCTTCCACGAGCAAAACATGATCAGCACCAAGACTCCATGGGTGTTAGAATCATTGCAATGTAATCTAGTTTATTGACTCTACTGCAAGTGGGAGACTGAAGGAAATATGCCCTAGAGGCAATAATAAAGTTGTTATTTTACATTTCCTTATTTCATGTTAAATCTTTATTATTCCTGCTAGAATTGTATTAATCGGAAACTTGATACATGTGTGAATACATAGACAAAATACTGTGTCCCTAGTAAGCCTCTACTAGACTAGCTCGTTAATCAAAGATGGTTAAGTTTCCTAATCATACACATGTGTTGTCATTTGATGAATGGGATCACATCATTAGTAGAATGATGTGATGGACAAGATCCATTCGTTAGCTTAGTATTATGATCGTTCAGTTTTATTGCTATTGCTTTCTTCATGTCAAATACGTATCCTTCTGACTATGAGATTATGCAACTCCCGGATACCGGAGGAATGCCTTGTGTGCAATCGAATGTCACAATGTAACTGGGTGATTATAAAGATGCTCTACATGTATCTCCGAAGGTGTTTGTTGGGTTGGCATAGATCGAGATTAGGATTTGTCACTCCGAGTATCAAAGAGGTATCTCTGGGCCCTCTCGGTAATGCACATCATAAGAAGCCTTGCGTGACTAATGAGTTAGTTGCAGGATGATGCATTACAGAATGAGTAAAGAGACTTGCCGGTAACGAGACTGAACTAGGTATGAAGATATCAACGATCGAATCTCGGGCACGTAATGTACCGATGACAAAGGGAATTACGTATGTTGTCATAATGGTTTGACCGGTAAATATCTTCGTAGAATATGTGGGAGCCAATATGACCATCCAGGTTACGCTATTGGTTATTGACCGGAGAGGTGTCTCGATCATGTCTACACAGTTCTGGAACCCGTAGGGTCCGCACGCTTAACGTTCGATGACGATTTTGTATTATATGAGTAATGTGATTTGGTGACCGAGTGTTGTTCGGACTCATGGATGAGATCACGGACATGATGCGGAGTCTTGAAATGGTCGAGAGGTAAAGATTGTTATATAGGATGATAGTATTCGGACACCGGAAGTGTTTTGGAGGGTACCGCGTACATATCAGGTCACCGGAAGGGGTTCCAAGCACCCCCCCCCCCCCGACAAAGATATGGGCCTAATGGGGCAATGCTACCTCTTGAGATTGCATTGGTTTTCCCTTGAAGAGGAAAGGGTGATGCAGCAAAGTAGCGAAAGTATTTCCCTCATTTTTGACAACCAAGGTATCAATCCAGTAGGAGACAACGCACAAGTCACCGAATACCTACACAAACAATCAACAACTTGAACCCAACGCGATAAAGGGGTTGTCAATCCCTTCACGGTCACTTGCAAAAGTGAGATCTGATAGAGATATATAAACGGTAAAGTAAATATTTTTGGTATTTTTGCATTATAGATCGGAAAGTAAAGATTGCAAAATAGTAGATCGGAAACTAGCAAGATGTAAACGAGATTCAATATAATGGAAAAGAGATCCGGGGGCCATAGGTTTCACTAGTTGCTTCTCTCAAGATAGCAAATATTACGGTGGGTGAACAAATTACTGCCAACAGTTGATAGAAAAGCACATAGTTATGACGATATCTAAGGCAATGATCATGAACATAGGCATCACGTCCGTGTCAAGTAGACCGACTCCTGCCTGCATCTACTACTATTACTCCACACTCCGACCGCTATCCAGCATGCATCTAGAGTATTAAGTTCATAAAGAATGGAGTAACGCATTAAGAAAGATGACATGATGTAGAGGAATTAACTCAAGCAATATGATGAAAACCCCATCTTGTTATCCTCGATGGCAACAATACAATACGTGCCTTGCTGCCCCTACTGTCACTAAGAAAGGACACCGCAAGATTGAACCCAAAGCTAAGCACTTCTCCCATTGCAAGAAAGATCAATCTAGTAGGCCAAACTAAACTGATAATTCGAAGAGACTTGCAAAGATATCAAATCATGCATAAGAATTCAGAGAAGAACCAAATAGTATTCATAGATAATCTTGATCATTAATCCACAATTCATCGGATCTCGGCAAACACACCGCAAAAGAATGTTATATCGAATAGATCTCCAAGAACATCGAGGAGAACATGGTATTGAGAATGAAAGAGGGAGAAGAAGCCATCTAGCTAATAACTATGCACCCTAAGGTCTGTGGTAAACTACTCACGTTTCATCGGAGAGGTAATGGTGTTGATGTAGAAGCCCTCCGTGATCGAATCCCCCTCTAGCAGGACGCCGGAAAAGGCCCCTAGATGGGATCTCACGAGTACAAAAGGTTGCGGCGGTGGAAAAGTGGTTTTGTGGCTCTCCTAGATGTTTTCAGGGTATAAGAGTATATATAGGCGAACGAACAAGGTCAGGGGAGCTATGAGGGGCCCACGAGGGTGGGGGCGCGCCCTACCCCCCTGGGCGCTCCCTCCTGCCTTGTGGCTTCCTCATTGCATCTCCGACTTCATCACCAAGTCTTCTGGTTTGCTTTCGGTCCAAGAAAGATCATCACGAAGGTTTCAATCCGTTTGGACTCCGTTAGGTATTCCTTTTCTGCGAAACTCTAAAATAGGCAAAAAAAACAGAGACTGGCACTGGGCCCTCGGTTAATAGGTTTGTCCCAAAAATAATATAAAATAGCATAAAAATGCCTATTAAACATCCAAAACAGATAATATAATAACATGGAACAATAAAAAATTATAGATACGCTGGAGACGTATCAAGCATCCCCAAGTTTAATTCCTGCTCGTCCTCGAGTAGGTAAATGATAAAAACACACTACAACATGAAACCCCCTCTAGCAACGCATTTTTCCGTATCTAAAAGTCCATATATGCGTTGTTAGTGTCTTTACCAACGGTTTGGGATGTGTAGCCTTATCCAGCGTTGCTAGCGCATAATGCAACGCTTATATTATCATTGGTAAAGGGACCGTTGCAAGAATACAACACATAAAATAGACTTGTACAACATTCTATATGTTAGTGCTTACTGTACAGGAATCAAAATCTCATTGCTTGGCAACGAAGAATTTGCAACGGTTCAAGTGTTGGTTCGTAATGTGAATAATATTATTTTTTATACATATTGCCAGCAATTAAATTAATGCATCACATAATGGTGGATATTACACTGAGGAAAATCATATATTAGATAAACAAGAGAATATACTCATGAAAGGAAGAAATCATATATTAGATAAAACCGTTGGATTACAATGGTGGATATTACACAAGGAAAATCATCCAAATCCAAATGGGATGTGTAATCTAAATGTTACTTGATAGTGAAACTTAAATTCAGAGCATACATCAACATCCCTACAACTTAACTAAAACATAATCGAGGAACATCGTTCACAGGAACATCATCCCTACAATTTAACTATAATTAAAAAGCATCCGTCTTCATCATCATGAACAGGAACATCGTCATCATTGTAGTACACTTGCGACACACACCCATATAATCATCCTTTTATCTTTTGAATCTGCAAAGAAAAACAAAATGAACTGTTAACACACAATGCATTGACATGATGCAAGAAGTGATAGAGCCAGGATATTAGTCACTTACAAAGGTTACCATGCAAAAAAAATCTGCATTACCAAGAGTATTGCAGTTTTTGCAACTCCGTACCAAATCTTCAGTTTTCACAAGTGCCATATCGACATGCACTACCTAGAATTAAGTAATTTCAGCACCATCAAGTTAAAATTTAGGATCACAACTTACATCTCTGCTATGATTTTTTATGCACATTAAAAAATATTTTTATTCCTGCATGTTAGAGAAAATGAAAGTGTCCATTGGTAGAATCATGTCAAGCAAACTAATTAATAGAAACATGACATATAACAGAAAAGGTTGAGAGGCCAAGACCTGTCATGCTTGAATCTATTCCTCTACTATATGGTCTCTTATGTTGTCCCATGAGATGCCATTTTCTAAGTCTTTCAAGGGAAGAGATTGTAAGCCAGCTAACATTGAGTTATGTTGTAGCCATCACACATGTTGCTGCCTGCTATTTAAAAGACATACCAGTAGATATGGGGCAGGAAATAATGGAAGTTATTAAGAAAATAGCACATCTGAGCTGATAAATCAAAGGCAGTGACATTATTAAGAAAAGGAGAAGACACGACAGAGAAAACAATACTGTAGCATGTTCAAACAAATAATTAGGATGCCTTGTTTGTAGACTACAAATACAAATCAGATGGACCATGCCAATAATACAAATCAGATGTAGACTACACACACACACACATATGCTGATATAATTAGTTGGAAGTTGCAGGCATCCAAAAAACAATATTGAATGTGTTCTAATAAATAATAATTAAAGGACACTATAGATGGACCATGCCAATAATTAAAGTTAGAAACAATTGACATGTTGGAATGGAAATTCTTTGGATTTCGCTAATATATTTTTCTTTTTCTTTTTGCAATCTATCGGTACATGACCTCATGATGTATCAGAAACATGGAAGTATTTATAAAGTTGCCATATGCTACTAATTTACTTATTTTGTCCCCATGGTGTGTATTCTTCCTTGTAAAGGAAAAGCACATCAAGAGAATAAAGGAGTTATATTACGCATGTAGGCAAGCATAGTATAAAGAGGAAGCATGGACCACAAAAGAAGTGTCTAGATTTGGCCAACCAGCACAGAGAACCCTGTAGGTATATGTTGTTAACAATAGGAGAAGGGGACATCAAACAAATTCCAAAAGCCAAGTTAATAAATGGAAAACATCCATGGTTTTGTATTCCTGGAACACAATCCAGTTCAGCTATCTTTAAAAAATACAGAAGCCAGATAAGTTGTAATAGGTGTAGAATTGTATCTAACATGTCACATGACTAAATAAGTACTACTCGTCTCAGCGTAGTTTTATAAGATTTGTTTCTCTTCTACTGTATTTAGGGAACACGCAGTAATCTGCTTTCGTAGAAAAAAATTTAATATGACATTAAGCTCACATAAACATCTTATTAAATGGCAAGCATAGCTCGTGGTAAATGGTACTCAATGATATTTCTAGAGTTTTGTGACAAGCAACAGTGATTGATCACCAGATTACCTTCCTTGCGCTCTTGAACTCCAACTGTAATGGAGAGAAAGCCTGCTCTGAGTGCTAATGTCCTTCTCAGATCAAACAATTACTCAGCCTTGCCATGCCCTGCACCGATGTACTTCTCCCCCAGCATCGCAGCGTCGTACTCGACCGAGCTGCGAAAAGCTGTCTAGCTGCTGCTCAGTTTGTAGTAGCAGAGAACATACATATCTAAATGGTCTTTTAAGAGAATGAAAATATGTAAAAAAACTTACTGAAATGTGCCTCAAATAAAAGAGAGGGAGAAAGTTTTGGTGTCATATCCATTGCAACATATTCAGTGCTTGAGTGCAATTGCATTTCTCTGCACCGAGTGGAGGTAATTATTACTTAGTAGAGAAATTTGATATTGTAACTTGCTCTGAAGTCTCGAAAAGAAATATGACCATATGACGGAGTGACTGATCAGTCCTACAACATAAGCAAGTGGCACCATAAGCAGAAAGTGGAACTTTGAATCGACATCATCAACCACGGGACTAACACAAGCAGCCTTATTATACAATCAGTCAATCACATAATCAAGCAACCAACAATTGCACAATCAAATTTCACTTCCATGAGCTCATGACATGCTCCGATAAGCCATAACTTAAATCAATTGAATCACAGCAAAAGGCTTCAAATAGAAGCTCCCCTCCGCCCAAACCATCTATAATTCACCTTGTCCATCATTATCAGGGACTGGCAAGTCGTAACTAGCAATCCCCAACTATAATGAAGTCAAGCAGAGCAAGATGGGGAAAATAAAATTGGGAGAAGAGAAGCGGTCCGGCTCACCATGGCAGCGAGATCGCTAGGGTGGTTGTAGCGGTAACTCTGCCCGTAGCCGCAGGCCCTCGTGCGGAGGTAGCAGACGTAGTTGGTCGTAGGGAAGTGGTGACGAGGGGCGGCGGGCTGGGAAGCAGGGTCGCAAGGGAGCGTTGATTAGGGACGGCGCACCGGGATGGAGTATCGCAGGGGGAGTGGTAAGGGGCGGCCTTCCTGGACGGAGGATCGCAGGGGAGTGGTGAGGGGCGGCGCTCCGGGATGCAGGTAGGTCGAGGGGCGGCGGCCGGCGTGGGAGCCTATAGGATCGAGAGGAGGAATAGGGAGGCTAGGAAAGGTAATGACCTAGATTAATCGTGAAAGCCAAGTTGGGCCGGGCTAGGCAAGTGGCTAGGTTAGTACGTTGGGCTCTTTCCTTTGAGTTGTGGAGCACACATCTACAACGCATATGCTACAATGCATATTATCCGTATCTATTATGAATTTTGCAACATACAGTCAAAATGTTGTAGAATATATGTTGCTTTATAGGGGGTTTCCTTGTAGTGACAGAATTTTTGATGTGGAATGCTACCTAACATATTTATCCATGTAATTTTCTTTATTGTGGCATGAATGTTCAGATCCGAAAGATTTAAGACAAAAGTTTAATATTGACCTAAAAACAATAATACTTCAAGCATACTAGCAAAGGAATCATGTCTTCTCAAAATAACATGGCCAAAGAAAGCTATCCCTACAAAATCATGTAGTCTGGCTATGCTCTATCTTCATCACACGAAATATTTAAATCATGCACAACCTTGGTTTCAGCCAAGCAATTGTTTCATACTTTAGTATTTTCAAACTTTTTCAATCTTCACGCAATACATGAACGTGAGCCATGGACATAGCACTATAGGTGGAATAGAATGGTGGTTGTGGAGAAGACAGAAAGGAGAAGATAGTCTCACATCAACTAGGCATATCAACGGGCTATGGAGATGCCCATCAATAGATATCAATGTGAGTGGGTAGGGATTGCCATGCAACGGATGCACTAGAGCTATAAGTTTATGAAAGCTCAAAAAGAAACTAAGTGGGTGTGCATCCAACTTGCTTGCTCACGAAGACCTAGGGCACTTTGAGGAAGCCCATCATTGGAATATACAAGCCAAGTTCTATAATGAAAATTCCCACTAGTATATGAAAGTGACAACATAGGACACTATCTATCATGAAGATCATGGTGCTACTTTGAAGCACAAGTGTGGAAAAGGATAGTAACATTGCCCCTACTCTCTTTTTCTCTCATTTTTTGGGCCTTCTCTTTTTTTGGCCTTTTTTTATTTTTTGTCCGGAGTCTCATCCCGACTTGTGGGGGAATCATAGTCTCCATCATCCTTTCCTCACATGGGACAATGCTCTAATAATGAAGATCATCACACTTTATTTTCTTACAACTCAAGAGTTACAACTCGATACTTAGAACAAAAATATGACTCTATGTGAATGCCTCCGGCGGTGTACTGGGATGTGCAATGAATCAAGAGTGACATGTATGAAAGAATTATGAATGGTGGCTTTGCCACAAATACAATGTCAACTACATGATCATGCAAAGCAATATGACAATCATGAAGTGTGTCATAATAAATGGAACGGTGGAAAGTTGCATGGCAATATATCTCGGAATGGCTATGGAAATGCCATAATAGGTACTCATGGTGGTTGTTTTGAGGAAGGTAATGGTGGGTGTTATGGTACCGGTGAAAGTTGCGCGGCACAAGATAGGCTAGCAATGGTGGAAGGGTGAGAGTGCGTATAATCCATGGACTCAACATTAGTCATAAAGAATGGTCGGAACGAGAAGAAGTTCGGTGCTTGATCAGTCGGAACGAGAAGAATTTCGACTACATCAACCGCATTGTCAAACGCTGCCGCTTTCGGTCTATGAGGGTACGTAGATAGACTCTCCCCCTCTCGTTGCTATGCATCTCCTAGATAGATCTTGCGTGAGCGGAGGATTTTTTTTGAAATTGCATGCTATGTTACCCAACATAAAGAAGAGGTTCAGGAGTAACATGGATGATCTACCTGGATACATCGGAATGAATCAATTTGGTAGTGGTCATTTCATGGAAGCACCGGACACCAACAATTGTGGAGAATGCAACGAGACGGGACACAATGTTAGGAGATGCACGAAAAGACTCAAAACCAACACGAGCACTAGTCAAACACATGGCGGTAGAGGAAGTTCCGCCGGCACACGAGGAGGAAGGACTAGTCTTCGAGGGGGCCACGGAGGAAGGACTAGTCTTGGAGGGGCCTGTGGATACGATGGTTCAAGGACACGTCGGGTAGATAGAGGAAGGCCTATCGACGTGTTGCTAAATCCGGATTGCTGAATAATGTGAATGGTAGTAATTGTCTCCTTTCATGTTAATTTGTTGATATATTTGCGTAACATCTTTAATTGTTTGCTTCTTTACATGTCAATGTGTTCATATGTTTGACTTATCATCTTTAATTGTTGTAGGCATGGCTTCATCCGGTTCCATGAAGAGGCCACTGTGTGCTAACCAAGAAGACATGCCGAACAAGTGGGATAACGCATCTTTGGACAAGGTGAAGGAGAAAGATGTGAAAATCCCACCATGTTGGTGTGGAGATGTTTGCAAGGTCAAGGTTTCCACCGACCGAAAGAAGTCATGGACGTAGGGAAGGACATATTTTGTATGCCCCAACTATGCACATGATCATGCGCTTCCAACTAACCCTTATGATGTGCCGCCGGTATGTCTTAAAAGTAACATATTGCTTTCAAATTTGTGTGAGCACTAACGAATTTTGTGTATGCAGTCACCGCCTCCTCTATGCAAGTACTTCACATGGATAGATCATGAAGTGCCAGAAGATGTCCAAAAGGACGAATATCAAGATTGTATTAAGCACCAACGATGTTTTGAAGAATTGTTTTGAAGAGGTTTGGAGGAGGAGCATTGTTAGAAGGAGAGGTTGGAGCGGAAGAAACGAGAGCAGGAGAGGGCACACCAAGCGAAGCTTGCTCGTGAGGGGGAGATGGCAAGAAAGCTTGCAAAGGCTCGTGAGGCGCAAGAGGAGGATGATGCACGTGATAAGAAGGGGAAATGGCCTTGTATGACTCAGTAGGCCTTCGCTTCGGTGAACTCGTCATGTAACCGGATGAATCCATGCCACATTTATCATGAACTATGTACTACTAAGGCAAGAAGCCATGCCACATTTGTAATGAAATTGTTGTCAAAACTATCCCGTAACCCCAAGTTTGCCTGGAATTTCATCGTTATTTGTCATGAATTTCTGTCATAAACTGTTTGTGCACCATGTGAAATCAACAAAGAACAAAAAACAGAGTGGTTGCTCTGGTTTTAAACCTACCGCCATAGGCCCTGGTGGTAGGATGTAGGAGCCTACAGCCAGGGGATCTGGCGGTAGGGTGCCAACCAACCCCTCCCCCCCCCCCAAAAAAAAATTTGATGTGACCGATCCGTCGGTTTTTCTGGCAGTAGGGTTGGCTACCCTACTGCCAGGTGGTCTGGCGGTAGGGTGCTAACCCCCCCCCCCCAGACCTTGTTGTGACTGATCTTGTAGGTTTTTTGGGGGTAGGGTTGACCACCCTACCGCTAGGGGGTCTAGCGGTAGGGTGCCAAGCCCCCCAAAAACCCTTGTTGTGACCTTGCTGTGACCGTTCTTGGGGATTTTTTGGCGGTTGATAACCCACAAGTATAGGGGATCACAACAGTTTTCGAGGGTAGAGTATTCAACCCAAATTTATTGATTTGACACAAGGTGTAACGCCCGGGATTCGATGCGCCAGGTGTCTGCCAGTTATTCGCCGTCTTTGCCATGTCATTTTCTTGCGTGTTGCACTTTGCCATGTCATCATATCAATGTTGAGGATATCGCTTATCGTTATCGTTTCGGTCTGCTAGGGATTAGAGATTAATCGGAAATCGGCCGATTAATCGATTTTATCGGTCGACTATTAATCGGATTTTTTTGCAAATATCAGGTTCCCAACACTAAAATACGCTATATTCAACACCAAAACAATATTTGACAGAAGTGTTACCTTGATTTCTAGCCTTTGAATCCTCATATAATGGCAAACAAAATATAAAAATAGTACATATTTCGTATCAAGGTCCACAAAACATAAATAAACATAGTTTTTGCAAACATCGTGCTATGAACAGGTCTAATTTATCGGTAGATTCCCGATAAATCGCTTGTCAGAATGATAAATCGGTCCAAAAGATAAACGGCAAAGATAAGGCATAATCTTATCGGTCACCCCCCGATTAGCGATAAATCGGAAGATTAATCGGTGAATCGGAAGATTTCTTGAACAGTGCATCATATGCATTTCGTATCATGTCGTCATGTGCATCTCATTTCGCATTCGTGTTCGTCTCATGCATCCGAGCCTTTTCCCCGTTGTCCGTTTTGCAATCCGGCACTCCTATGTCCCCCGGCGTCCCCTTTTGTCTATCGTTGTGTGCGGGTGTTAAACTTTCTCGGAATGGACCGAGGTTTTTCAAGCGGCCTTGGTATAGCATCGGTAGACCGCCTGTCAAGTTTCGTGCCATTTGGAGGTCGTTTGATACTCCAACGGTTAACCGGGTAACCGCAAAGCCTCTTTTGTGTGCAGCCCAACACCTTTCCAAAGTGGCCCAAAACCCAGCAAACTCCCCTCCATGCTCTCGGTCGTTTGATCACGATCGTGTGGGCGAAAACTGCTCCTCATTTGGAGTCTCCTAGCTCCATCTACCTATAAAATCACCTCCCCCTCCGAAATTCGCGGTGCAAACCCTAGCTTCTTCCTCCTCCCGCCGACGGACATGTCCGCCCGACGGACACGTCCGCCCCGCCGCAGCCAACCCGCTGCCGCCACCGTCGCCGTCCAGCGCCGCCGAGGCCCGCCAGAGCCGCGTCCGCCCCCTCATGGCCCAGCGCCGCCGCCGCCGGATCTCGCCCACCTCCTCCCGTGAAGCGCGCGCCGCCGCCGCTGCCGGCGCTCCGCCGCCGTCGCCCGCTGCCCGCGTCGGCCCGCCACCTCGCCGCCGCCCGGCCTCCCAGACTCCGTGCGGCTCCGCCGACGCCAGCGCTTCGCCGCCTCCGCCCTCTGCCGACCTCGCCTCGCTCCGACCGCCCCGGCATCGTCCCCGCCGCTGCCATGGCTCCACCCCTGGCCTCGTCCTCCGCCCGCCGCCCGCTTCGCCCGCCGCGCCGTCGCTGACGTCCCGGCGGATCCGGGCGGACCGCCGGATCCGCCACCCCGGCCCTTTTCCTCAACTCCGGCCGGCGTCCTCCTCTTCTCCGGTGAAGCTCCGGTGAACCTCGGTTCGCATGCCCATGAAGAACCCTAGATCTGAGGTTGACTTCCCCCCTCTGTTTTTCTCCGAGTCCCGAAATATTTTGCATAATCATGCCATGTTCATCGCATCATAACTCTGTGTATACTGCTCCGTTTCATGCGCGTAATATGTCAAATTGTTCGTCTCGATGAGTACTTCATTTCGTTACATTGCATCATTTTCATTTGAGCTTATCTTGATGCCTGAAATGCTATTGGAAGAGTGCATGTTGATGTTAATCTGCTGAAACTGTTATAACTTGCTCATTTGTCATTTTTGCCATGTTTGATGTGTGCATCCTATGAGCATGAGCCCTACATGTGTTTTGATCTATGCCATGTCATCTTTCCAGAGATGCAAACCATGTATTTTTGTGACTTGTGTAGTGAGTGCATCAAGCTTGTTAAGTGGGGTACTTGCTATTGCTGTTTTCCGGACAGATTCTGTTATATTTTGTTGCTATGTAAACCTGCTGCTACAAGTCATTTCGTGCATTATTATGGAGATGTTCACTAAGGATGTTTTGTTATATATGTATTGCTATATCCATTCATGCCCTTGGTTGCAATTATAGCCTGCTGTAGCTTGTTGTAAACTTGCTCCAAAGTTGCTAAAAAATGTTGCTGTCAACCGGTTAACATGAAGTTCAGTTTTGGCCATGTGCTTTTCTAGTGATCCATGCACCTTATGAACTTGCTATTGCCATGCTTAGCTTCATAAACATGTCTTCTAACTGTTGGTTGCCTTGCCATGCCATGTATTTCTCTGTGATGAGTGGTTCAAGCTCACCAACATGCCTACTTATTGTTGTTTCTGCCATGTATGAATCTGTAATATAACTTGCCATGTTTACATGGGTGCCATCATATTTTCTGTGCCTTTTTGGCTCATGTTCAGTAAGGGACTTTTGTTCTATGCATTTAGTAGTATAATGCCATGCCTTTGTTTGCCATGATATGTTCCTGTAACATGTTGTTTTATAGCTCTAAACATTACAACCTGGTGTTATTTCTGCAAAGTCTGAAACTGTTATTATTTGCAATCTTACCATGTCCTTTTGAGCATGTTCTAGTAGTTTCTGGAGATAGCTCAGTGTTCATGTTTTGTTGTCCTTTACCTGTACATAATGCTCATGCCTTTTGTTCTTATGTTGGGGTGCTGTAGCATGTTGTTTTGAAGCTTGTAAGATGCCTAGTTGCTGTTATGGGCAGATTGTTGTTATGACTTGTATAGAGTGTATGTGTTGAACCGTTGCTCCGTTTTGAGTGTGCTCTATATGAAACTTGCTTAATTTTGCATGTACTTTCATATTATCATGTTGCATCCTTGTTTTGGTGTGTTTGCTTGATGTTTGGATGCATTTTGCATCAATGCCATGTTTAACTTGTTTTGCTCATATCTTCTAGGCCGTAGCTCCGAATCTAATGAACTTTATATGTAACTTGACTAGAATTTCGTGTAGATCATCTTGGTGCATCTTAACTTGCTGTTTAACAACTTGAACATAGGGTTTATTCAGTTCTGGACCAATTTCGAAATTTGTATATGAGGACTTACCGGAATTGTTATATGTTGTTCCCGGCCTCATTTAAACTTGCCTTGATGTGTTGTTCTTGTTTGCATCTTCTCTTGCCATGAGTAGCCTCATCTAGCTTTGTCATGCATCATGCTTGAGTGTGCATCATGCCTTGTTTTTGTGTGGTGTGTTTACCATGTTGTGTGCTTCTTCTTGATAGTTCCCATTTCGTTGCGATCGTGAGGATGCGTTCGTCTACGTGTGGTTCGTCTTCGTGGCTTCATCTTCTTCATGGACTCGTTCTTCTTCCTTGCGGGATTTCAGGCAAGATGACCGCTACCCTGGATCTCACTACTATCATTGCTATGCTAGTTGCTTTGTTCTATCGCTATGCTGCGTTACCTATCATTTGCTCTTCAAGCCTCCCCAAATTGCCATGAACCTCTAACCTTTGACACCATTCCTAGCAAACCATTGCTTGGCTATGTTACCGCTTTGCTCAACCCCTCTTATAGCGTTGTTAGTTGCAGGTGAAGTTGAAGATTGCTCCATGGTGGACAGGGTTATGTTGGGATATCACAATATCTCTTATATTATTAATGCATCTATATACTTGGTAAAGGGTGGAAGGCTCGGCCTTATGCCTGGTGTTTTGTTCCACTCTTGCCGCCCTAGTTTCCGTCATACCGGTGTTATGTTCCCGTATTTTGCGTTTCTAACGCGGTCGGGTGATTTATGGGACCCCCTTGACAGTTCGCTTTGAATAAAACTCCTCCAGCAAGGCCCAACCTTGGTTTTACCATTTGCCTCACCACCACCTATACCTTTTCCCTCGGGTCGGCCAACCCGAGGGTCATCTTTATTTTAGCCCCCCCCGGGCCAATGCTTGTCTAAGTGTTGGTCCAAACCGAGCGATGTCCGGCGCCTCCTGGGCAACCAGGGTCTATGCCAACCCGACGTCTTGCTCATCCGGTGTGCCCTGAGAACGAGATATGTGCAGCTCCTATCGGGATTTGTCGGCACATCCGGGCGGTCTTGCTGGTCTTGTTTTACCATTGTCGAAATGTCTTGTAAACCAGGATTCCAAGACTAATCGGGTCTTCCTGGGAGAAGGTATATCCTTCGTTGATCGCGAGAGCTTATCATGGGCTAAGTTGGGACACCCCTGCAGGGTATAAACTTTCGAGAGCCGTGCCCGCGGTTATGTGGCAGATGGGAATTTGTTAATGTCCGGTTGTAGATAACTTGACACCTGATCCGAATTAAAACGCATCAACCGCGTGTGTAGCCGTGATGGTCTCTTCTCGGCGGAGTCCGGGAAGTGAACACGGTTTTGGTGTTATGTTTGACGTAAGTAGGTGTTCAGGATCACCTCTTGATCATTGCTAGCTTCACGACCGTTCCTTTGTTTCTCTTCTCGCTCTCATTTGCGTATGTTAGCCACCATATCTTGCTTAGTCGCTGCTGCAACCTCACCACTTTACCCCTTCCTTTCCCATTAAGCTTTGCTAGTCTTGATACCCATGGTAATGGGATTGCTGAGTCCTCGTGGCTCACAGATTACTACAACAACAGTTGCAGGTATAGGTTGTGTGATGATCTTGACGCGAGAGCGACGCTTGCTTGTGTTGAGTTCTTCTTCTGCTTCTTCTTCGATAAGGGGATAGGTTCCAGGTCGGCAGCCTGGGCTAGCAGGGTGGATGTCGTTTGAGTTTCTGTTTGTGTTCCATCCGTAGTCGGATGTTGATCTCTTGTATGATGATGTTGTATTCGTGTGGCATTGTATGCCTTTTGTATGTATCCCCATCTATTTATGTAATGTTGAGGTAATGATATCCACCTTGCAAAAGCGTTCCAATATGCGGGTCTATCCTTGGTGGGACCTTCGAGTTCCTTTTGGATAGGGTCACATATTGGGCGTGACACAAGGGGAGCCAAAGAATATTCTCAAGTATTAGCAGTTGAGTTTTCAATTCAACCACACCTGGATAACTTAATATCTAAAGCAAAGTATTTAGTACAAAAGTAATATGGAAGTAACGGTAACGGTAGCAAAAGTAACAGTAGCAGTTTTGTAGTAATCGTAACAGTGGCAACGGTAAAGTAACTAAGCAAAGAGCAATATATGAAAAGCTCGTAGGCATTGGATCAGTAATGGATAATTATGTCAGATGCAATTCCTCATGCAATAGTTATAACATAGGGTGACACCGAACTAGCTCTAGTTAATCAATGTAATGTCGGCATGTATTTCGAATATAGTCATACGTGCTTATGGAAAAGAACTTGCATGCCATCTTTTGTCCTACCCTCCCGTGGCAGCGGGGTCCTATTGGAAACTAAGGGATATTAAGGCCTCCTTTTAATAGAGTACCAGACCAAAGCATTAACACTTAGTGAATACATGAACTCCACAAACTATGGTCATCACCGGGAGTGGTCTCGATTATTCTCACTTTGGGGTTGCCGGATAATAACACATAGTAGGTGACTATTGACTTGCAAGATAGGACCAAGAACTCACATATATTCATGAAAACATAATAGGTTCAGATCTGAAATCATGGCACTCGGGCCCTAGTGACAAGCATTAAGCCTAGCAAACTCATAGAAACATCAATCTTAGAACATAATGGATACTAGGGATCAAACCCTAACAAAACTAACTCAATTACATGGTAAATCTCATCCAAGCCATCACCGTCCAGCAAGCCTACGATGGAATTACTCACGCACGGTGGTGAGCATCATGAAATTGGTGATGGAGGATGGTTGATGATGACGACGGCGACGGATTCCCCTCTCCGGAGCCCCGAACGGACTCTAGAACAGCCCTCCCGAGAGAGATTAGTGCTTGGCGGCGGCTCCGTATCATAAAACGCGATGAATCCTTCACTCTGATTTTTTTTCTCCCCGAACGTGAATATATAGAGTTGGAGTTGAGGTCGGTTGAGCACCAAGGGCCCACGAGGCAGGGGGCATGCCCAGGGGGTAGGGCGCGCGACCCACCCTTGTGGACAGGGTGTGGGCCCCCTAGCCTTGATTCTTTCTCCTGCATTTTTTATTAATTCCAAAGATATTCTCCGTGAAGTTTCAGGTCATTCCGAGAGCTTTTATTTCTGCACAAAAATAACACCATGGCAATTCTGCTGAAAACAGCGTCAGTCCGGGTTAGTTCCATTCAAATCATGCAAGTTAGAGTCCAAAACAAGGGCAAAAGTGTTTGGAAAAGTAGATACGATGGAGACGTATCAACTCCCCCAAGCTTAAACCTTTGCTTGTCCTCAAGCAATTCAGTTGACAAACTGAAAGTGATAAAGAAAAACTTTTACAAACTCTATTTGCTCTTGTTGTTGCAAATATGTAAAGCCAGCATTCAAGTTTTCAGCAAAGATTATGAACTGGCCATATTCAAAATAACACTTAGGTCTCATGTTTACTCATATCAATGGCATAATCAACTAGCGAGCAATAATAATAAATCTCAAATGACAACACTTTCTCAAAACAATCATAATATGACATAACAAGATGGTATCTCGCTAGCCCTTTCTGAGACCACAAAACATAAATGCAGAGCACCTTTGAAGATCAAGGACTGACTAGACATTGTAATTCATGGTAAAGGAGGTCCAGTCATAATCATACTCAATAAAAATTAATAGTAATGCATGCAAATGACAGCGGTGCTCTCCAACTGGTGCTTTTTAATAAGACGATGATGACTCAACATAAAAGTAAGGCACATTTACATCTGTGCCCCTAACTTGAACCCACTACTCAGATTTACCCCGAATTTTGAAGCATGCTCAAATTTGCCCCTCCACCGTTAAGTCACTACTCAGAAATGCCCTTTTGTACAGTACTGTAGCACTTTCCGTCCAATATTGTAGCACTTTCCATTTGCTATAGTACACATGGGCCTCTGACGGTCAAAGGCCTTTGACTGGACGGAAGTGCATTTCTGAGTAGTGACTTAATGGCAAAGGGGCAAATTTGAGCATGCTTTGAAATTAGGGGCAAATCTGAGTAGGTGGTTCGAGTTAGGGGCAGAAATGCAAATGGCCCCATTAAATAGATAGGCCCTTCGTAGAGGGAAGTAGGGATTTGTAGAGGTGTCGGAGCTCAAGTTTGGAAACAGAGATAAATAATATTTTGGGTGGCATACTTTCATTGTCAACATAACAACCAAGAGATCTCGATATGTTCCATGCTACACACATTATAGGCGGTTCCCAAACAGAATGGTAAAGTTTATACTCCCCCACCACCAACAAGCATCAATCCATGGCTTGCCCGAAACAACAGGTGCTTCCAACTAACAACAATCCTGGGGGAGTTTTGTTTCCAACTATTTTTTATTTGAGCACGGGACTGGGCATCCCGGTTACCGGCCATTTTCTCGTGAGTGAGGAGCGGAGTCCACTCCTCGTGAGAATAACCCACCTAGCATGGAAGATATAGACTGCCCTAGTTGATACATGAGTTGTTCGAGCATACAAAACAGAATTTCATTTGAAGGTTTAGAAACGGGAAGCGATCAACTACAGAGCGACAACAGTCATGAACATGCATTAAAATTAATCAACATTGAGTGCAAGCATGAGTAGGATATAAATCACCATGAACATAAATATCGTGGAGGCTATGTTGATTTTGTTTCAACTACATGCGTGAACATGTGCCAAGTCAAGCCACTCGAATTGTTCAAAGGAGGATACCACCCTATCATACCACATCACAACCATTTTAATAGCATGTTGGCGCGCAAGGTAAGCCATTATAAACTCCTAGCTAATTAAGCATGGCATGAGAAACTATAAACTCTAATTGTCATTGCGAACATGTTTCATTCATAATAGGCTGAATCAGGAACGATGAACTAATCATATTTACAAAAACAAGATACGTCGAGTTCATACCATCTTCTCTCATCTCAATCAGTCCATCATCTATCATCATTATTGCCTTTCACTCGCACGACCGAACGGTGTGGATAATAATAATAGTGCACGTGCATTGGGCTAAGCTGGAATCTGCAAGCATTTAATACAAAGGAGAAGACAAGGTAGTATGGGCTCTTGGTTAATTCAACAATGATGCATATGAGAGTCACTCAACATTTTCATCATGGTCTTCTCCTCTCGACCCCAAAGAAAAGAAATAAAACTATTTACACAGGAAAGCTCCCAACAAGCTAAAGAAGAACGAGAAATCTTTTTGGGTTTTCTTTTAATTACTACTACTAGAAGCATGGAAAGTAAACTAGCTAAAAGCTATAACTAATACTTGTTTTTGTTTTTCTTAAGGTTATTCAAACACACAAGAAGAAAGCGAGAAAAAGAAAATAAACTAGCATGGATCTTACAATGAAAAAGTATGAGCACTGACAACTGGCATGAGTGTGTGAACATGAATGTAATGTCGGTGAGAAATACGTACTCCCCCAAGCTTAGGATTTTGGCCTAAGTTGGTCTATGGCCACTGTTGGCCTGGAGGATATCCAAAGCCGTAGTCAGGGTTGTACTGAGATGCAGCATCTACTTCCTGATGAGCTGCAGCTTGGAGGCGAGCTGCCTCCGTCCTCCTCTCATATTCGTTTGCCTCCTCCCTAGTTATAAAGTATCTCCTTTTTGCCTGAAAGTCAAAGAAAGTGGGAGCAGGGAAAGCAACATGGACAGTACGATGTCTGTCAAAGATTAGTCGGTACTGGAGGAACTGTTCATTCCTCTCAAGAAACTGATGGCTAACCATGGCACTATAATCTAGATAAGCAGGAGGCAACTCCATGTCACTTCCATGTATGGGTACACCAAGATAATTAGCTACACGAGTTGCATAGATCCCACCAAACAAATCTCCACATGTACCATTAAGATGCAGCCTTCATGCAACAATGGCCCCCAAGTTATATTGTTTATCACCTAATACCACACTCTTGAAGACACTAAGATCAGAAAAGCACATGTGACAAGCTTCATCTTTACCATTAATGCATCTACCTATAAAGAGAGCAAAATAATGTATGGAGGGGAAATGAATGCTCCCTATGGTAGCTTGTGTGATTTCTCTGGATTCACCCACAATGATACTAGCAAGAAAGTCTTTATATTCAGATTTACGAGGTTCACTAACATTGCCCCACTGCGGGAGTTTACAAGCAGTATTAAAATCTTCTAGGTCCATGGTATATGATTTATCATAAAGATCAAATAAAACAGTGTGAGAATTGCGCAAAGATGTAAATTTAACCCTTCTCACAAAGGAATCGATAAGGTAGTAGTATTGTAGGCACTTATCTGACACGAAGTCCTCAAGATCAGCATTACGCACATATGCATCAAATTAATCATTGATGCCTACTTGGACCATAAACTCCTCTAACGGCCATTCACAAGGCCGCACTTGAGCTTCCCTCGGTGGTTCATCGTCCGGCTCACGTATTGCGGGCCTGGGTCCTTGCTTCCTTGAAGAACCACCTTGGTACATTTTCCTAAACATATTTCTTCCTCTGAAAAATTTCTGAAAATTTTAGTAACTCAAAATAAAAGTGAACCAAACTCAACAAAATTGATAGCAACTACTCCCACAAGTGCCTAGAGACTATATCATGCATTAGAACTACTTGCGACCAAACAAATTTGACATGCAAACTCAAGAACAGGGTCACCTAGGCAATAAAAATTTGCAATGAATAAAGCACTAGAAGAAAAACTAATTGGACCATTGGAGGAGTCACATACCAAAGAACAATCCCCCAAAGCAATTTTGTGAGTGGAGCTTTGAGCAAGGAGATCGAAAATGACAGCAAAATGAGCTAGAACTCGTGCTTGAGCTGGTTGGTGATTTTTTGGGGAAGAAAAAGGAGTGTGTGGGTGCTGGAATAAGTGTAGGGGGCCACCAGAGGCCCATGAGGCAGGGCGCGCGCCTAGGGGGAGGGCGCGCCCTGGACCCTCGTGGCTAGGTGCTGGCTCCCCCTGATGTGTTATAAGTGCCAGATATTCTCAAATATTCTGGAAAAAATCATATTTCATTTTCAGGGAATTTGGAGAACTTTTATTTTCGGGGTATTTTTTTTATTGCAAGGATAATCGGAAAATAGAGAAAAAATATTACTTTTGCTTTATTTAATCTAAATAACAGAAAGTAAAAGGAGTGTACAGAGAGTTGTGCTTTCTAACTTCATCCATCTCATGCTCATCAAAAGGAATCCATTAACAAGGTTGATCAAGTCTTGTTAACAAACTCATTCCGAATCGCATGAAACCGGAGAATTTTCGAATAGCACTAGGTTACCTCAACGGGAATATGTATGTCCCCAACAATAAGAATATCATATTTCTTCTTGACAGTAGGGAGAGGATATTCAAAACCTCCAGTAGTAATAGTTGGAATTTTTCCAATAGAATTTATACTGTGGACTTGAGGTTGTTTCCTCGGAAAGTGTACCGTATGCTCATTACCATTAACATGAAAAGTGACATTGCCTTTGTTGCAATCAATAACAGTCCCTGCAGTATTCAAAAAGGGTCTTGAGGGAGTCCTGGACTAGGGGATGTCCGGATAGCCGGACTATCATCATCGGCCGGACTCCAAGACTATGAAGATACAAGATTGAAGACTTCGTCCCGTGTCCGGATGGGACTTTCCTTGGCGTGGAAGGCAAGCTTGGCGATACGGATATGTAGATCTCCTACCATTGTAACTGACTCTGTGTAACCCTAGCCCTCTCCGGTGTCTATATAAACCGGAGGGTTTTAGTCCGTAGGACGAACAATCATTACAACAATCATACCATAGGCTAGCTTCTAGGGTTTAGCCTCCTTGATCTCGTGGTAGATTGTCACGCCCAATATGCGACCCTATCCAAAAGGAACTCGAAGGTCCCACTAAGTATAGACCCGCATATTGAGACGCTTTTGCAAGGTGGATATCATTACATCAACATTACATAATAGTGGGGATACATACAAAAGGCATACAATGCCACACGAATACAACAATACATCATACAAGAACAACATCCGACTACGGATGAATCATAAATAGAAACTCAAACAATATCCACCCTGCTAGCCCAGGCTGTCGACCTAGAACCTATCCCCTGATCGAAGAAGCAGAAGAAGAACTCAATGCAAGCAAGCATCGCTCTCGCGTCATGATCATCGCATAACCTGTACCTGCAACTGTTGTTGTAGTAATCTGTGAGCCACGAGGACTCAGCAATCCCATTACCATGGGTATCAAGACTAGCAAAGCTTAATGGGAAAGGAAGGGGTAAAGTGGTGAGGTTGCAGCAGCGACTAAGCATGATATGGTGGCTAACATACGCAAATGAGAGCGAGAAGAGAAACAAAGGAACGGTCGTGAAGCTAGCAATGATCAAGAGGTGATCCTGAACACCTACTTACGTCAAACATAACACAGAAACCGTGTTCACTTCCCGGACTCCGCCGAGAAGAGACCATCACGGCTACACACGCGGTTGATGCGTTTTAATTCGGATCAGGTGTCAAGTTATCAACAACCGGACATTAACAAATTCCCATCGGCGGATAACCGGGCACGGCTCTCGAAAGTTTAAACCCTGCAGGGGTGTCCCAACTTAGCCCATGACAAGCTCTCGCGATCAACGAAGGAATAGACCTTCTCCCAGGAAGACCCGATCAGTCTCGGAATCCCGGTTTACAAGATATTTCGACAATGGTAAAACAAGACCAGCAAAGCCGCCCGAATGTGCCGACAAATCCTGATAGGAGGTGCACATATCTCGTTCTCAGGGCACACCGGATTGTCCAAACTTCCGGTAGGCCAGCCTAGAATTGCCCCTGGTGGCCACCGGCGGCTGACGGTTTGGGACCAACACTCACAACAAGCACTGGCCCGGGGGGGTAAATAAAGATGACCCTCGAGAGCGCGACTCCCAAGGGAAAAAGGGCTAGGTGAGGCAAATGGTAAAAGTCAATGTTGGGCCTTGCTGGACAAGTTTTATTCAAAGTGAACTGTCAGGGGGGTCCCATAAATCACCCGACCGCGTTAGGAACGCAAAATCCGGGAACATAACACCGGTATGACGAAAAGCTAGGGCGGCAAGAGTGGAACAAAACACCAGGCATAAGGCCGAGCCTTCCACCCTTTACCAAGTATATAGATGCATTAATAATATAAGAGATATTGTGATATCCCAACATAAACCCTGTCCACCATGGAGCAATCTTCAACTTCGCCTGCAGCTAGCAACGCTATAAGAGGGGCTGAGCAAAAGCGGTAACATAGCCAAGCAACGGTTCGCTAGGAATGGTGTCAAAGGTTAGAGGTTCATGGCAATATGGGATGGCTTGATAAACAGGTAATAGGTAGCGCAGCATAGCGATAGAACGAAGCAACTAGCATAGCAATGATAGTAGTGAGATCCAGGGTAGCGGTCATCTTGCCTGAAATCCCGCAAGGAAGAATAACGAGTCCATGAAGAAGACGAACGGATGAAGCCGAACCAACCGTAGACGAACGAATCCTCACGATCGCAACGAAACAGGAACTAACAAGAAGAAGCACACAACATAGGTCAAGACACCACACATGAACAAGGCATGATGCACAACAAGCATGATGCATGACCAAGCTACATGAAGCTACTCATGGAAAGAGATGATGCAAACAAGAACAACACATCAAGGCAAGTTTAAATGAGGCCGGGAACAACATATAACAATTCCGGTAAGTCCTCATATGCAAATTTCGAAATTGGTCCAGAACTGAATAAACCTTATGTTCAAGTTGTTAAACAGCAAGTTAAGATGCACCAAGATGATCTACACGAAATTCTAGTCAAGTTACATATAAAGTTCATTAGATTCGAGACTACGGCCTAGAAGATATGAGCAAAACAAGTTAAGCATGGCATTGATGCAAAATGCACCCAAACATCAAGCAAACACACCAAAACAAGGATGCAACATGGTAATATGAAACTACATGCAAAATCAAGCAAGTTTCATATAGAGCACACTCAAAAGCGAGCAACGGTGCAACACATGCACACTATACAAGTCATAACAACAATCATCCATAACAAAGCAACTAGGCATATTGCAAGCATCAAAACATCATGCTACAGCACCCCAACATAATAACAAAAGGCATGGGCATGAAGTACTGGTAAAGCATAACAAAACTTGAACACTGAGCTATCTCCAGAAACAACTAGAACATGCTCCAAAACACATGGAGATATTGCAAATAATAATGATTTAGACTTTAGCGTAAATAACATCAAAGTTGCAATGTTTAGAGCTACCGAACGACATGTTACAGGAACATATCATGGCAAACAAAGGCATGGCATGAATCTACTAATGGCATAGATCAAAAGACCCTTACTGACCATGAGCCAAAAAGGATCAGAAAATATGATGGCACACATGTAAACATGGCAAGTTATATTACAGATTCATACATGGCAGGAACTACAATAAGTAGGCATGTTGGTGAGCTTGAACCACTCACCACAGAGCAATACATGGCATGGCAAGGCAACCAACAGTAAGAAGGCATGTTTGTGAAGCTAAGCATGGCAAGAGCAAGTTCATAGGGTACATGGATCACTAGGAAAACACATGGGAACAAGTGAACTTAATGTAAACAGGCTGACAGCAACATTATGAAGCAACTTTAGAGCAAGATTTCAACATGTTCCAGCAGGCTATAATTGCAACCAAGGGCATGAATGGATAGAGCATGACATCTAGATCAAAACATGTTTATAGGGCATCTCCAGATTATGCATAGAATGATTAGTAGAAGCATGTTAACATAGCAACAAAATATAACAGAATCTGTCAGGAAAACAGCAATAGCAACTACCCTACTTAACAAGCTTCATACACTCAGCACACAACTCACAAAAATACATGGTTGGCACCCCTGGAAACATGGCATAGCATAGATCAACATACATGAAGACATCAACCTCATCGGATGCACACATCAATCATGGCAAAAATGATAAATGAGCAAGTTATAACAGTTTCAGCAGATTAACATCAACATGCACTCTTCCAACAGCATTTCAGGCATCAAGATGAGCTCAAATGAAAATTATGCAATGGAATGAAATGATCTACTCGTCGAGACGAACAATTTGACATATTATACGCACGAAACGGAGCTACGAATGCAGAGATGTGATGGCATGAACATGGCATGATAATTACTGAAACTGGGGACTTGGAGAGAATCGGGGAAGGGGAAAAAGTCAACCTCGCGGGCACGGATGCCGAGGCAGCGCGGATCCTCGCCGGAGTTTCGCCGGACTTGCGGGGAACGGCGGCCGGAGACGCGGGGAAGGCCGGGAGGACGCCGGGGAGGGCGGATCCGGGCGGGGGTCGCCGGATCTCGCCGGATCTGGACAAGGACGGCGGCGGCGCGGAGCTGGGCGCCGACCGGCGAAGCGGGCGGTGGACGGCGGCGCTGGCGTTGAGGGCTTGGGCGACGTTGCTCGGCGGAGTCGCCAGCCAGCGGCGGCGGGCGGCGGCGCGGCGCCAGCCGGAGGAGGCGGCGGCGAGAGGCGGGCGGCCGAGGCGACGGGCGCCGGAGGGAGCGGCCGGGCGCGTAGCCGGCGGAGGGGATGCGGCGGCGGCGAAGGCCGGGCGGCGGGGGGCCAGCGACGCAGCCTGGAGGCGGCGGCGGCGCTGCAGGCCGCGGGGGTTGCATGGGTTCTGAGATTGGGCGGCGCGCGACAGCGGCGGGGACACGTGGCGGCGCAGGGTTGACGCGGGCGGCGGGCGATGACGTGGCAAGCCGCGATTGGCCGGAGTGAGGTGGCCGGCGGACGTGTCCGGCTCCGTCCGGACATGTCCGGCGGCGCGCAGGGAAAGAGGCTAGGGTTTGATCTGCGCGAAAATTCGGGGGGAGGTCTAGTTTTATAGGTAGAGGGAGCTAGGAGTGTCCAAATGAGGTACGGTTTTCGCCCACACGATCGTGATCGAACGACCGAGAGCATGGAGGGGATTTAGATGGGTTTTGGGCCACTTTGGAAGGGGTGTTGCGCTGCAACTCAAAGAGGGCTTTACGGTTACCCGGTTAACCGTTGGAGTATCAAACGACCTCCAAATGGCACGAAACTTGACAGGCGGTCTACCGGTGCTATACCAAGGCCGCTTGGCAAACCTCGGGCCATTCCGAGAAAGTTTAACACCCGCACAAGAGAAGAGGCAAAAGGGGGACGCCGGAGGACATAGGAGCGCCGGATTGCAAAACGGACAACGGGGAAAATGCTCGGATGCATGAGACGAACACGTATGCAAAATGAAATGCTCATGATGACATGATATGAAATGCATATGATGACATGGCAAAGTGCAACACGCACGCAAATGACATGGCAACGACGGCGAATAACTGGCAGACACATGGCGCATCGAAACCGGGGCGTTACAACACTCCTCCACTAACAAGAGATCTCGTCCCGAGATCTTAGGACCGAGACGGAAGGGAAAAAGGGATGAGGTGAAACAAGAACTCAAGAGAAGAAGCAAAGAATCGAGAGCACTCGAGAATAAGAGAGGAACGATGAGAATGACGAGAATCGAAAGCTCACGGAATCAAAAGACTCTGAAAGCACTCGTTCTAACCGGAGTGGTTAGAATGAGAAAAGAAACGAATAAGAATGAAAGGATTTAGACAGAACTCTGACTGAACATGGAAAGAATAGAACACGAGCTAGAGAAGATGGAATGGTACTTGATGAACTCTTTGAAGAATGAATTAAATCATGAAGAACCACCATGAAGAACTCCGGTAAACAAAAGGATGATGAGATGGAATGAAGGAAGAGAATAAGATGAGCCTTGCGATGATTTACATGGAGGTTCCGACGAGATGACCGAGGAAATTGAACTCCGGAAAAGAAAAGATGAAAGGACTTGGAACTAGAATTTATTCACCAAGAACAAACTCCGAAGGAAGGGATTAATCACTTGGATGAAAATAAGAATAAGATTTATTGTATGCTTATCCTTCATCAAATTAAATTGATGACAAGCAATGGATTTTGCATACTACTTATTCTTCTTGAAAAGGATTAAGAAGAGATATATCGCAAACTTGAGAAGGTCTTCATGAACCACCGGTAGGATTGAAAAGAACGAATGGATTAATATGATGACAAAGGAAAAAGAATCTTGAACGAACCACCATAAGAATTCAAAAATGACTGATGAAAGAGAATGAATCACCGGGAAGAATTAGGAGAACAAATATGCTTGAGGGAATTTAGATGCAAAAGAACAAAGAGATCGCGAACTGATTGAAGGACACTTGAACGAAGCACCGGAAGAATATTGAGACGAACGAAACTGAAAACTTAGAATGAAGAAATCTTCCGAAAAGATGGCCTCCGGATGATCGAGAGAGAAAGCAACTCCTGAAATGCTCCGGATGGATGAAAAGAATTTGCATGACTTGAAACAATTTGATAGGATAACATCGAGCTAGCACCGCGAATCTTCGACAGAACAGACAAGATTTAGAGGAAAAACTCTTGTTCGATATTCAAATGACGACGAAAAACACCACCAAAATTACTGATATACTCCGGGAGAATGAAAAGCAAAGAGGTTCAACCAACAATGAAAAGAATTTGAAAGCGATCTTGGGGAAGGCATGCGACTGATGAAATTCATTCTTACGTCACACTTGAAAAGAAATGAGAATAACTACGGGGGAATTAGAAGAGTCAGGTAAGATCCTGGGAAAAGACCTGTGGGTTAGGTCCCACTAAAGAAAAACACCGTTGAAAAAGATTGTTGAACAGATAGATGAAGCGCCAGAACAATTGAATTATTTGAATGAGATGGCAACCTCGAATTAGTTCGAACACAGACGAATCTCCTGAGATATCTTGAACACTCCGGAAGGATAAACTGGCGAGAGGCGAACGAGCAAAGGGAAATACTTGAGCCGAGAGAAAGAATATGATCAACCTGAAAAACTTGAATCGAATCCACCGGAAAAAGAAAATGGATGAAGAATGACGAAGGAGACGAGAATTCACCGGTTGAAATGATTGACCCAAGATTGAAGAGGCTCCACACGAATGAAGTTGATGGTCGAGAGAGAGACAGACTCCGGGACGAAAAAGGGTGGGAGGGCGGGAAAAACACAGGCAACTGGAAGGGGAAAAGACGATGAAACACTCGAAGAGAAAACACCGGTTGAAAACAATGAGGATAGAAAACAAAGACTTCGCATGAGTAGGATGGATACTCGATTACGGACTCCAGGTCCGAGAAGGAAAAGGAGGTGGGCGGGTGGGAAAAGAAAAACAACTGAGGATTGAACTTGACATCGATGATGAGGCTCGAGTCAACTTGACGAGTAATGCACCGGATGAAAAGAGGATGGACAACGATCGGAAAACCAACTGCAAGAACCTAAAGAAAAATTTGAAGGGGAAGAGTAATAGTTCAAAACACCTACGTCAAGATTCCTCACCAGAGCGACGAAGGGGCAGAGGAGTAAAAAGAATTCCTACTCTCCGATATAACTAGACTCAGAAATCAGTTTTCTTCTAGACTCAACAGCGGCCAAACTACACGATCAATCAAGGGGGGCTCCTAAGGTCGGTCGAGGCTCTGATACCAACTTGTCACGCCCAATATGCGACCCTATCCAAAAGGAACTCGAAGGTCCCACTAAGGATAGACCCGCATATTGAGACACTTTTGCAAGGTGGATATCATTACATCAACATTACATAATAGTGGGGATACATACAAAAGGCATACAATGCCACACGAATACAACAATACATCATACAAGAACAACATCCGACTACGGATGAATCATAAACAGAAACTCAAACAATATCCACCCTGCTAGCCCAGGCTGCCGACCTAGAACCTATCCCCTGATCGAAGAAGCAGAAGAAGAACTCAATGCAAGCAAGCATCGCTCTCGCATCATGATCATCGCATAACCTGTACTTGCAACTATTGTTGTAGTAATCTGTGAGCCACGAGGACTCAGCAATCCCATTACCATGGGTATCAAGACTAGCAAAGCTTAATGGGAAAGGAAGGGGTAAAGTGGTGAGGTTGCAGCAACGACTAAGCATGATATGGTGGCTAACATACGCAAATGAGAGCGAGAAGAGAAACAAAGGAACGGTCGTGAAGCTAGCAATGATCAAGAGGTGATCCCGAACACCTACTTACGCCAAACATAACACGAAACCGTGTTCACTTCCGGACTCCGCGAGAAGAGACCATCACGGCTACACACTGTTGATGCGTTTTAATTCGGATCTGGTGTCAAGTTATCTACAACCGACATTAACAAATTCCCATCTACCACATAACCGCTGGCACGGCTCTCGAAAGTTTAAACCTGCAGGGTGTCCCAACTTAGCCCATGACAAGCTCTCGCGATCAACGAAGGAATAGACCTTCTCCCAGGAAGACCCGATCAGTCTCGGAATCCCGGTTTACAAGACATTTCGACAATGGTAAAACAAGACGAGCAAAGCCGCCCGAATGTGCCGACAAATCCTGATAGGAGCTGCACATATCTCGTTCTCAGGGCACACCGGATTGTCCAAACTTCCAGTAGGCCAGCCCAGAGTTGCCCCTGGTGGCCACCGGCGGCTGACGGTTTGGGACCAACACTCACAACGAGCACTGGCCCGGGGGGTAAATAAAGATGACCCTCGAGAGCGTGACTCCCAAGGGAAAAAGGGCTAGGTGAAGCAAATGGTAAAAGTCAATGTTGGGCCTTGCTGGACAAGTTTTATTCAAAGCGAACTGTCAGGGGGGGCCCATAAATCACCCGACCGCGTTAGGAACGCAAAATCCGGGAACATAACACCGATATGACGGAAAACTAGGGCGGCAAGAGTGGAACAAAACACCAGGCATAAGGCCGAGCCTTCCACCCTTTACCAAGTATATAGATGCATTAATAATATAAGAGATATTGTGATATCCCAACATAAACCCTGTCCACCATGGAGCAATCTTCAACTTCGCCTGCAGCTAGCAACGCTATAAGAGGGGCTGAGCAAAAGCGGTAACATAGCCAAGCAACGGTTCACTAGGAATGGTGTCAAAGGTTAGAGGTTCATGGCAATATGGGATGGCTTGATAAACAGGTAATAGGTAGCGCAACATAGCGATAGAACGAAGCAACTAGCATACCAATGATAGTAGTGAGATCCAGGGTAGTGGTCATCTTGCCTGAAATCCCGCAAGGAAGAAGAACGAGTCCATGAAGAAGACGAATGGATGAAGCCGAACCAACTGTAGACGAACGAATCCTCACGATCGCAACGAAACAGGAACTAACAAGAAGAAGCACACAACATAGGTAAACACACCACACATGAACAAGGCATGATGCGCAACAAGCATGATGCATGACCAAGCTACATGAAGCTACTCATGGCAAGAGATGATGCAAACAAGAACAACACATCAAGGCAAGTTTAAATGAGGCCGAACAACATATAACAATTCCGTAAGTCCTCATATGCAAATTTCGAAATTGGTCCAGAACTGAATAAACCTTATGTTCAAGTTGTTAAACAGCAAGTTAAGATGCACCAAGATGATCTACACGAAATTCTAGTCAAGTTACATATAAAGTTCATTAGATTCGGAGCTACGGCCTAGAAGATATGAGCAAAACAAGTTAAGCATGGCATTGATGCAAAATGCACCCAAACATCAAGCAAACACACCAAAACAAGGATGCAACATGGTAATATGAAACTACATGCAAAATCAAGCAAGTTTCATATTGAGCACACTCAAAACGGAGCAATGGTGCAACACACGCACACTATACAAGTCATAACAACAATCTGTCCATAACAGCAACTAGGCATATTGCAAGCATCAAAACATCATGCTACAGCACCCCAACATAATAACAAAACGCATGGGCATGAATTACTGGTAAAGCATAACAAAACATGATCACTGAGCTATCTCCAGAAACAACTAGAACATGCTCCAAAACACATGGAGATATTGCAAATAATAATAGTTTCAGACTTTAGCAGAAATAACATCAGGTTGCAATGTTTAGAGCTATCAAACGACATGTTACAGGAACATATCATGGCAAACAAAGGCATGGCATGAATCTACTAATGGCATAGATCAAAAGACCCTTACTGACCATGAGCCAAAAAGGATCAGAAAATATGATGGCACACATGTAAACATGGCAAGTTATATTACAGATTCATACATGGCAGGAACAACAATAAGTAGGCATGTTGGTGAGCTTGAACCACTCACCACAGAGCAATACATGGCATGGCAAGGCAACCAACAGTAAGAAGGCATGTTTGTGAAGCTAAGCATGGCAAGAGCAAGTTCATAGGGTACATGGATCACTAGGAAAACACATGGGAACAAGTGAACTTAATGTAAACAGGCTGACAGCAACATTATGAAGCAACTTTAGAGCAAGATTTCAACATGTTCCAGCAGGCTATAATTGCAACCAAGGGCATGAATGGATAGAGCATGACATGTAGATCAAAACATGTTTATAGGGCATCTCCAGATTATGCATAGAATGATTAGTAGAAGCATGTTAACATAGCAACAAAATATAACAGAATCTCTCAGGAAAACAACAATAGCAACTCCCGGGCGCCGGAGGGAGCGGCCGGGCGCGGTAGCCGGGCGGCGGGATGGGGCGGCGGCGGCGGCGAAGGCCGGCATGGAGGCACGCTGGAGGCAGGAGGCGGGCGGCGCTGCTGTGGTCATGGGGTGCCTGCAGGCCCCATGGGCCACATGGCGCGGACAAAGCGGGACACGTGGCGGCGCAGGGTTGGACGCGGGGGCGGCGGCGATGACGTGGCAAGCCGCGATTGGCCGAAGTGAGGTGGCCGGCGGACGTGTCCGGCTCCGTCCGGACATGTCCGGCGGCGCGCAGGGAAAGAGGCTAGGGTTTGATCTGCGCGAAAATTCGGGGGGAGGTTTAGTTTTATAGGTAGAGGGAGCTAGGAGTGTCCAAATGAGGTGCGGTTTTCGCCCACACGATCGTGATCGAACGACCGAGAGAATGGAGGGGAGTTAGATGGGTTTTCGTCCACTTTGGAAGGGGTGTTGGGCTGCAACTCAAAGAGGGCTTTACGGTTACCCGGTTAACCGTTGGAGTATCAAACGACTTCCAAATGGCACGAAACTTGACATGCGGTCTACCGGTGCTATACCAAGGCCGCTTGGCAAACCTCGGGCCATTCCGAGAAAGTTTAACACCCGCACAAGAGAAGAGGCAAAAGGGGGACGCCGGAGGACATAGGAGCGCCGGATTGCAAAACGGACAACGGGGAAAATGCTTGGATGCATGAGACGAACACGTATGCAAAATGAAATGCTCATGATGACATGATATGAAATGCATATGATGACATGGCAAAGTGCAACACGCACGCAAATGACATGGCAACGACGGCGAATAACTGGCAGGCACCTGGCGCATCGAAACCGGGGCGTTACATAGATCCACTCTTGTACTACCCATATCATCAATATCAATCAAGCGGGAGTAGGGTTTTACCTCCATCGAGAGGGCCCGAACCTGGGTAAAAACATCGTGTCCCTTGTCTCCTGTTACCATCCGCCTAGACGCACAGTTCGGGACCCCCTACCCGAGATCCGCCGGTTTTGACACCGACATTGGTGCTTTCATTGAGAGTTCCTCTGTGTCGTCACCGATAGGCTTGATGGCTTCTTCAATCAACAACAACACAGTCCAGGGTGAGAATTTTCTCCCCGGACAGATCTTCGTGTTCGGCGGCTTTGCACTGCGGGCCAATTCACTTGGCCATCTGGAGCAGATCGAAAGCTACGCCCCTGGCCATCAGGTCAGATTTGGAAGCCTAAACTTCACGGCTGACATCCACGGAGACTTGATCTTCGACGGATTCGGGCCACAGCCGACCGTGCCGCACTGTCACGATGGGCATGATTTAGCTCTGCCGCCAGACAATACCTTGGAGGCCACACACGAATCCGCTCCGACCCGTAGTTCGGAGCCGACCGCGCAGATCGAGGACAGGTGGCTGGACACCGCCTCGGGAGCTGCAACTTCTACGGCGATGGAGCCGAATACCGACCTTGTCCTTTGCAAAGCTCTTGACTCCGAGGTGCCGGACTCCTTGCCGGACTCCGAACCTCCTGCGCCCCTGCCAGTCGAATCCGATTGGGCGCCGATCATGGAGTTCACTGCTGCGGACATCTTTCGGCACTCGCCCTTTGGCGACATCCTGAACTCGCTAAAGTATCTCTCGTTATCAGGAGAGCCCTGGCCGGACTGCGGTCAGGATGGTTGGGATGCGGACGATGAAGAAATTCAAAGCCCACCCACCACCCACTTTGTAGCCACTGTCGACGATCTAACTGACATGCTAGACTATGACTCCCAAGACATCGACGGTATGGATGATGATGCCGAGACGATCAAGAACCAGCGCCACGGGCACCGAAGACCACCTCGTCATACGACATATACATGGTGGACACCCCAAAGGATGGGGACGGCGAAGAAGCAGCAGAGGCAGATTCCTCTAAGAAACAGCCAAGCGCCGATGTCGTGGCGCCGCCTAAATCCCGACACAAAGAAGAATGGAGATTCCGCACCGGAGATAATAACACCCCCAGATAGTGCGAAGACCACCCCTCCAAAGAAGATTCAGCACAGGAGGACGGAGAAGCCAGCCCCCAAGAGAGAGCGGCAGACGAGGAGGATGAAAATTACATGCCTCCCTCCAGAGACGAGGCAAGCCTCAACGACGACGAATTCGTCGTGCCCGAGGATCCCGTCGAACAAGAGCGTTTTAAATGCAGCCTAATGGCCACGGTGAATAGCCTAAAGAAAAAGCAGCAACAACTTTGAGCTGATCAAGACCTGCTGGCCGACAGATGGACCGAGGTCCTCGCGGCCGAAGAGTACGAACTCGAACGCCCCTCCAAAAGTTACCCAAAATGCAAGTTGATCCCCCGACTAGAGGAGGAAGCATACAAACCTTCATCACCAGTGCACAATACGGCAGACCGACCACCTCGTGGCCGCGACAGAGAGGCATCCAGACCCTCCGCCAGAACCATACCCCGGCACCGCTCGAAAAGCGCGAAGCCACGGGGGAACGCGCCGGACTTGCGGGATATATTGGAGGATAAGGCAAGACAATCAAGATCTATCTATGGATCACGTGGACGCCCCACGACCCACGACGACTACCGTCACACCGGATACAGCAACTCCGGCCGGGCCGAACACAGCAGACAAAGCTCTCTCGAGCTACGTCGTGATATTTCTCAATATAGAGGCGCCGCACACACACTATGCTTCACAGATGAAGTAATGGATCATCAAATCCCTGAAGGGTTCAAACCCGTGAACATTGAATCCTACGATGGCACAACAGACCCCGCGGTTTGGATCGAAGATTATCTCCTTCATATCCATATGGCCCGCGGTGACGATCTCCACGCCATCAAGTACCTCCCACTCAAGCTTAAAGGACCAGCCCGGCATTGGCTTAACAGCTTGCCAGCAGAGTCAATTGGGTGTTGGGAGGACCTGGAAGCCGCATTTCTTGACAACTTCCAGGCACATATGTGCGACCACCGACGCCGATGACCTAAGCCATATAATTCAGCAGCAGACGAATCGCCGACAGTTACGACACGGTTCTTAACAAAGAAAAATCAAATTGTCGATCGTCCGGATGCAGAGGCCCTCGCAGCCTTCAAACATAACATCCATGACGAGTGGCTGGCCCGGCACCTAGGACAGAAAAGCCGAAATCCATGGCAGCCCTCACATCACTCATGACCCACTTCATGCGGGGAGGACAGCTGGCTAGCCCGCAGAATAATCTCAGCAAAAGTTCGCAGTCCGGACAACAAGGACCGCAATGGCAGGTCGCGTCGTAACAAAAACAAACGCCGCGTTAACGGCGATAACACTGAGGATACGGCAGTCAATGCCGGATTCAGAGGCTCTAAACCCGGTCAGCGGAAAAAGCCATTCAAAAGAACTACTCCAGGTCCGTCCAATTTGGACCGAATACTCGACCGCTCTTGCCAGATACATGGCACCCCCGAAAAGCCAGCTAACCACACCAACAGGGATTGTTGGGTATTCAAGCAGGAAGGCAAGTTAATTGCCAAAAACAATGACAAGGGGCTGCCTAGCGATGACGAGGAGGAGACCCAGCCGCCAAACAGTAGAGGACAGAAGGGTTTCCCCCCACAAGTGCGGACGGTAAACATGATATACGCAACCCACATACATAAGAGGGAGCGGAAGCGCGCACTTAGGGACGTATATGCGATGGAGCCAGTCGCCCCGAAGTTCAATCCATGGTCCTCTTGCCCGATCACTTTCGATCGGGACCACCCGACCAGTATCCGCCATGGCGGATTCGCCGCATTGGTTTTAGACCCAATTGTCGATGGATTTCACCTCACTAGAGTCTTGATGGACGGCGGCAGCAGCCTGAACCTGCTTTATCAGGATACAGTCCGCAAGATGGGCATAGACCCGTCAAGGATTAAACCTACAAAGACGACCTTCAAAGGCGTCATACCAGGTGTTCAGGCCAATTGCACAGGCTCGGTCACACTGGAAGTGGTCTTCGGATCCTCGGATAATTTCCGAAGCGAGGAGTTAATCTTCGACATAGTCCCGTTCCACAGTGGCTATCACGCTCTGCTCGGACGAACCGCGTTTGCAAAGTTCAACGTGGTGCCGCATTATGCATACCTTAAGCTCAAGATGCCAGGCCCTCGTGGAGTCATCACGGTCAACGGAAACACTGAACGCTCCCTCTGAACGGAGGAACACACAGCGGCTCTCGCGGTAGAAGTACAGAGCAGCCTCTTAAGGCAATTCTCGGGTCCGGCCGTTAAACGACCGAACATGGCTAAACGCACCCGGAGTAACATACATCAAGACCACCTGGCACGTTCCGAGCACGCGTAGCAATGCGGCCCCCACCCCAGCCCTTGCATGATTGCAAGATGAGCCCTTCGCGTACATCATTACGCACTGGAGATACCATGAGCATAGGGGAAGGGGCACGACCACGACAGGCCCAGAGTGCGGCTCAACCACACCAAGGGCTCCAAAGTGTGTCACTTTTTTTTATTTTTTTTATCCACAGGACTCCGTTCACCAGAGGCCCTGTCCGGCAGTAGACCTGCCAAACTCACGATGCAACAGCCAGGGAGGGACAACGGCTACGACGAACACTCAGGTGGTCTCCATTATGAGCATTAAATCTGTTTACTACACCATTCCGCAGCCTACCCCTGGAGGGGGACATTTCTAATAGTCAAAACCCTTGCTTACCGCACTATTTGTATCGTTCTGCACTCATAGTAGAATTCCTTGAATAAACAATGCATCACTTTTTGCTTATAATGGCATTCAATTTTTTACATATATGCTCATTTATGACATCTTGCATCTGTACACTTTGGTACGGCCGAATACACCAAGGGCTTATGTTCCCCGCGTCATGGTGTGATAAGTCCGAACACTTTCACAAGTGCGGCACCCCGAACTTATAGCACTATATGCATCGGCTCCGAATCATGTCTTGGGTCAATAGTTGGGTTTGCCGGCTCCCATGTTTTGGTACCTTACGCCCGCTCTATCGGCTAAGGTAGCATCTTGGGAGAACCATCGCGATTGCGCCCGGTTGAGCTGGGCGAGCGCCAAAGGAGAAAGCTAAAACTGACCGTCATGATAATGCGAGAGCTGGTCGCTGTTCGAGAGGTCTTTTCGAGTCCCTAAAGACTTATGCCGCTTAGAGCGAGGAACCGCTTCATCAGGCCCAGCGTGATAGCGCCTCAACTCGGTCTTCCGAACACTAGGGGCTTCGCCGAAATTTAAAATTATAGAATTCTATGGCTAAGTGAGAGTGTTCAAGCGTTATAAGTCCGGTTGCCTTGTTCGTTGTGTTGAGCGCCTCCCTAGATGGACCCAAAAAATGGGAACAAGAGCGCTAAAGTTTATCCCGAACACCCCAGCACTCGTGGCATGGGGGCTGAAGCCGACGACTTGCCATCTCTCAGATTTGATAAACGGCCGCACAGAAGGTAATATTTTAAATTAATAAGCGTTGCTTAGCGCATATGAACAAAGTTTTCAGCGCACAGGATAACACATTGCGAGTCTACTCAAAAACTACATCCTTGGGGCACTCATCCGCAATCTTGCGGGCACCCTTCAGGACACTCTTATAATACATTTCGGGCATACGATACTCCTTGCCCGCCGGCGGCGTGTCCGTCAGAAGCCTCTCAGCATCCAGCCTGCCCCAGTGCACCTTTTGCGCGCAAGGCCCGACGGCACCTTCAATGCAAAGGAGCGCTTGATGACCTCCACCCAGGGCACGATCCACCAGCCGCCGCCGACGAGGCTGAAGTAGCTCCTGTGCATGGCCTCTTCAGCCACAAAGCCGGACTATAAGGCCCTTCATGGCCTGCTCGGCTACCTTGTGGAGCTCGACCAGCTGCTTCACTAGTCGCTAAGGGGCACGGATGTCCGCCTCAGATACCGAGACCGAAGACCTTCTCCGCTGAGCTCCCTCCTCGGCCGGTAGAATGCGGCGGCATCGGGCCTGCTGAGGCAGATCTGCAAACGCCTCTGGAGAGCTTCAAATTCGGGTAAGTAATGTAATTCATATTCACATGCTTGCTTTGCATGAAAAATGCCTTACCGTCGCTATTTTCTTCGCCGCCTCAATCTCTGAAGGGCCTTATGGGCCTCGGCCTTAGCGGCTTTGGCACTCTCAAGAGCCGAGGCAAGCTCGACTCGAAGTCTCGAGTCGCGCCCAAACTCTCATGCTTTTCCATGAGAGCACGGAGCTCTTGCCGCCTCCCGCTTCTCTCACTCCGCTCGTTCGCGTCAGATTACGTTCAACGCGGACACGGCCTCCTTCAGGGTCGCCACCTCGTTCGTGGCCCCTGCAGTGCCCACATTATCCTTGTTATTTCCATTGCAACCAAAATCCTTTTCTGTAAGGTACAAATCTAATACGGTGCTACTCACCTTCTTTGTCCTCGAGCTGCTTCTTGGCAAGGCCGAGCTCGTTCTTGGACCGCTCGAGGTCCTGCTTCAAAGCACCGACCTCCGCAGTCAACGCGGTAGAGGTCAGCAGCGCAGCCTGCAATCCCATATTGACATAATTTTTAGAACTCCTGTGTATATCTTTTTAGATCCTCAGTCCGGCTTTTCTTTCCGAACACCGAACCGAGCATCAGGGGCTATTGTCTATGCGGTATTACATTACATATTTTAAAACTTCTTACCTCAAAGCCTGTTAGAAGGCTGCTGCGAGCTTCGGTCAGCCCGCTCTTGGCAAGTGAACCTTCAATCACCGCACTCATGATAGTGCGGTGTTCTTCCTCGATGGAAGCGCCGTTGAGCGCCTCCAACAAGTTATCCGACGCCTCCGGTTGGACGGAGGCCGCTGGTGTCATGGTCTTGCCCTTCTTACGAAGGGGCCGCCTGCCGGACTCCGGAACCACTGCTGGTTCAGGTGCGGAGTCCGGCACGAAGTCTGGGAGGTTGCCCTGTGGCACCTCCGGAGCCTCCCCCTCCTGGCGGGTCTCCTCCTGGGATCCCACCTCGGCGTCCTCAGCATCACAAGGGGTGGAGGCGGTCGGAATGGAATCCACATCCGACGAAGCCAAGGACCCGCTCGAAGAAGCGGGAAAATCGTCCTCGGCCGGACTACAGGTTGTATGCGGCATTAGAAGGACACTATGTGGCACAAAAGAGAAATTATAAATCATTCAGGAATCCGGATACTTACGATCTTGCCGGGGGCTTGGCCCTTGAGGGCCACCCCTCATCACCGTCGCCGGCGTTGGCGGAGCTGTCCGGAGGAAGGGTCCTTCCCTTCTTGGACCCTTCGGCCTCCCCCGTTGGGGAAGCCTTCCTCTTCCGCTCTCCCCCCTCCTGGGGAGAGTCCTCTTTCTCCTCCTCGTCTTCGGGGGAGGAGTCCGCCTCGGAGCCATCGGACGACGAGTCTGATACCACCTGGCGCCGGTTACTCCTTCGGGTTCCTGTGGCCTTCTTCTTGGCCTTCTTCTCCGACACCATGTAAAGGGCCGGAACCAGCAGCCCCGTCAAACGGGTGTCCGCTGGGTCTTTGGGAAGGAGAGCCGGACAGTCGACCTGTCCGGACGTCCTCTGCCAGTCCTGTTAAAGGCATTGGGAGTTTTAGATCCCACATAGAGTCAAACTATGAAAGAAATAGGTGTCCCGTAAAGGATAACAAAGCTTACCTCGCCGGCCGGGCGCTTGGTGCTGAATCCGTGATCTTCGGTTGCGGACGTGGGGGCTTCTCCGCCCTTGAACAGCACCTCCGTGCAGCCAGACATTGTGTCAAGAGCCCGCCAGGTCCGTGTCTTGTGCCGGATCGAACTCCCACAAATTGAAGGCCCGCTGCCTGGCGGGGAGAATCCGCGGACGAGCATGACTGGATCATGTTGACAAGCTTAAGCTTCTTGTTCACGAGTGCAGAGACAGATTGGAGTCCTGTCAGCTCCTCCGAACTACCCCATGCATAGCAAGCCCTTCTCTTTCCAGGAGGTGAGCTGCATGGTGATACCAGATCTGAACTCGGGGGTCGCTGCCCATTTAGGGTCACGCGGCTCGGTGATATAGAACCACCCCGATTGCCACCCTTTGACGGACTCCACGAAGGCACCCTCGAGCCAGATGACGTTGAGCATTTTGCCCACCATGGCGCCTCTGCACTCCGCTTGGACGCCCTTCACCACCTTCAGCTTGACATTGAAGGTTTTTAGCCACAAGCCGAAGTGGGGCTGGATGTAGAGGAAGGCCTCGCACACGACGATAAACGCCGAGATGTTGAGGATGAAGTTTGGCGCCAGATCGTGGAAGTCCAGGCCGTAGTAGTACATGAGCCCTCGGATGAAGGGATGCAGTGGGAAGCCCAGTCCGCGGAGGAAGTGGGGAAGGAATACGACCCTCTCATGAGGCCTGGGGGTGGGATGAGTTGCCCCTCGTCGGGCAGCCGATGCGCGATGTTGCTGGAGAGGTATCCGGCGCCGCGCAGCTTCTCGATGTGCCCTTTCGTAACAGAGGAGGCCATCCACTTGCCTCCCGCTCCGGACATGGCTGGAGAAGGTTGAGACGAGATGTGCGGACTTGGGCGTTGGAGCTCGAGTGCGCGGAGATGGATAAGCAAAGGAGGAA
The DNA here is from genome assembly GCA_021437245.1 of Aegilops speltoides. Taxonomy (NCBI): domain Eukaryota; kingdom Viridiplantae; phylum Streptophyta; class Magnoliopsida; order Poales; family Poaceae; genus Aegilops; species Aegilops speltoides. The sequence continues at coordinate 88,238,683 of CM038142.1, forward strand.
GAAGGCGTAGGTAAAAAAGGTGGATCCTTATCCCTTATATATGGGCGACGAAGACTATGCATCCCCACCGCCCGGTAAAACTCGCTTATCTCCCAAGCGCCACCATCAATGGCGCGTTGGGTTACCCACGTCCGTATTGATGGGAATCCCGGAATAAGGGGAACACGATCTCTGCTTCGACAAGACGTGCCAAGGAAACCGCTTCGCTAAACGCGCTGAGGTGGTATAATAAAAAACGATTCAAGTAAAGGCTTGGTGGTGGTATGACGTCATGCCATAAGATACGTCAGCAGATTGAACTTGTTATTCTCCCTACGGTGGAATGTGGAATTTATTTTGCAGAGCCGGACACTATCCTGGTGTTCACAATCTTCTATGAATTATTTGGAGGAGGAACCCGCCTTGCAATGCCGAACAATATGCGCGCCGGACTCATCGTCATTGAAGCCTGGTTTAGGGGCTACTGAGGGAGTCCTGGACTAGGGGGTGTCCGGATAGCCGGACTATCATCATCGGCCGGACTCCAAGACTATGAAGATACAAGATTGAAGACTTCGTCCCGTGTCCGGATGGGACTTTCCTTGGCGTGGAAGGCAAGCTTGGCGATACGGATATGTAGATGTCCTACCATTGTAACCGACTCTGTGTAACCCTAGCCCTCTCCAGTGTCTATATAAACCAGAGGGTTTTAGTCCATAGGACGAACAATCATTAAAACAATCATACCATAGGCTAGCTTCTAGGGTTTAGCCTCCTTGATCTCGTGGTAGATCCACTCTTGTACTACCCATATCATCAATATCAATCAAGCGGGAGTAGGGGTTTACCTCCATCGAGAGGGCCCGAACCTGGGTAAAAACATCGTGTCCCTTGTCTCATGTTACCATCCGCCTAGACGCACAGTTCGGGACCCCCTACCCGAGATCCGCCGGTTTTGACACCGACAGGTCTACCAAGGATAATCGACATACTATCGTCCTCGGGAATATCAAGAATAACAAAGTCTGTTAAGATAGTAACGTTTGCAACCACAACAGGCACATCCTCACAAATACCGACAAGTATAGCGGTATATTTATCGGCCATTTGCAAAGATATTTTAGTAGGTGTCAACTTATTCAATTCAAGTCTATGATATAAAGAGAGAGGCATAACACTAACACCGGCTCCAAGATCACATAAAGCAGTTTTAACATAGTTTCTTTTAATGGAGCATGGTATAGTTGGTACTCCTGGATCTCCTAGTTTCTTTGGTATTCCACCCTTAAAAGTATAATTAGCAAGCATGGTGGAAATTTCAGCTTCCGGTATCTATCTTTTATTTATAACAATATCTTTCATGTACTTAGCATAAGGATTCATTTTAAGCATATCAGTCAAACGCATATGCAAAAAGATAGGTCTAATCATTTCAGCAAAGCGCTCAAAATCCTCATCATCTTTTTTCTTGGATGGTTTAGGAGGAAAAGGCATGGATTTCTAAACCCATGGTTCTCTTTCTTTACCGTGCTTCCTAGCAACGAAGTCTCTCTTATCATAACGTTGATTCTTTGATTGTGGGTTACCAAGATCAACATCAGGTTCAACCTCTACATCATTATTATTGCTAGGTTGAGCATCAACATGAACATCATCATTGGGTTCATGTTCATTACCAGATTGTGTTTCAGTATCAGAAATAGAAACATCATTGGGATTCTCAGGTGTGTCAACAACAGGTTCACTAGAAGCATGCAGAGTCCTATCATTTTTCTTCTTCTTCTTTTTAGAAGGACTAGGTGCTTCAACATTATTTCTCTGAGAATCTTGCTGAATTCTCTTAGGGTGGCCCTCAGGATACAAAGGTTCCTGAGTCATTCTACCACCTCTAGTCACAACTCTAACATCATTATCATTTTTCTTATCATTTAATTCTTTGAGCAAATCATTTTGAGCTTTAAGCACTTGTTCTGCTTGAGTGGTAACCATAGAAGCATGTTTACTAATAAGTTTAAATTCACCTTTAACTCTAGACATATAATCACGCAAGTGTTCAATCATATAAGCATTACATTACAAATGTCTACCAACATAAGAATTGAAGTTTTCTTGTTTAATAATAGAATTATCAAACTCGTCCAAGCATTGGCTAGCAGACTTATTACGAGGGATATCAACTTCATCAAATCTATAGAGAGAATTTACCTTTACTACCTGTGTAGGGTTATCAAGACCATGTATTTCTTCAATAGGCGGTAAATTCTTAACATCTTCAGCTTTAGTGCCCTTTTCTTTCATAGATTTCTTTGCCTCTTGCATATCTTCAGGACTGAGAAATAGAATACCCCTTTTCTTCGGAGTTGGCTTAGGAGTTAGTTCAGGAAGTGTCCATGTTTTCATTAGTCAACATATTATTCAATGACAATTCAGCTTGATCAACAGTTCTTTCCCTGAAAACACAACCAGCACAACTATCCAGGTGGTCTCTGGAAGCATCGGTTAGTCCATTATAAAAGATATCAAGTATTTCATTTTTCTTTAGAGGATGATCAGGCAAAGCATTAAGTAATCGGAGAAACCTCCCCCAAGCTTGTGGGAGACTCTCTTCTTCAATTTGCACAAAATTATATATTTCCCTTAAGGCAGCATGTTTCTTATGAGCGGGGAAATATTTAGCAGAGAAGTAATAAATCGTATCCTGGGGACTACGCATAAAACCAGGATCAAGAGAATCAAACCATATTTTAGCATCACCCTTTAATGAGAATGGAAATAACTTAAGAACATAGTAGTAACAAATTTTTTCCTCGTGAGTGAATAGGGTGGCTATATCATTCAATTTAGTAAGATGTGCCACAACAGTTTCAGATTCATAGCCATAAAAAGGATTAGATTCAACCAAAGTAATTATCTCAGGATGGACAGAGAAATCATAATCCTTATCAGTAATATAGATAGGTGAAGTAGCAAAAGCAGGGTCATATTTCATTCTAGCATTCAGAGACTTTTCTTTCATCTTAGCTAATAATTTCTTAAGATTAGATCTATCATTGCAAGCAAGAAAATCTCTAGCAGTTTCTTCATCCATAACATAACCCTCAGGCACAACAGGCAATTCATATCTAGGGGAAGAATCTTCATCATCACTTTCATCAGTATTATCAGGTTCAATAATTTCATTCTCTCTAGCCCTAGCAAGTTGTTCATCAAGAAATTCACCTAGTGGCACAGCATTATCAAGCATAGAAGTAGTTTCATCATAAGTATCATGCATAGCAGAAGTGCCATCATCAATAACATACGACATATCAGAATTAATAGCAGAAGCAGGTTTAGGCATCACAAGTTTACCGAAAACAGAAGGAGAATCAAGTGCAGAGCTAGATGGCAGTTCCTTACCTCCCCTCGTAGTTGAGGGATAAATCTTGGTTTTCTCGTATTTCAAGTTCCTCATAGTGATCAGCAAATATAAATCCCAAGTGACTCAAAGAATAGAGCCATGCTCCCCGGCAACGGCGCCAGAAAATAGTCTTGATAACCCACAAGTATAGGGGATCGCAACAATTTTCGAGGGTAGAGTATTCAACCCAAATTTATTGATTCGACACAAGGGGAGCCAAAGAATATTCTCAAGTATTAGCAGTTGAGTTGTCAATTCAACCACACCTAGATAACTTAATATCTGCAGCAAAGTACTTAGTAGCAAAGTAATATGGAAGTAACGGTAACGGTAGCAAAAGTAACAATAGCAGTTTTGTAGTAATCGTAACAGTGGCAACGGTAAAGTAACTAAGCAAAGAGCAATATGTGAAAAGCTCGTAGGCATTGGATCAGTAATGGATAATTATGTCGGATGCGATTCCTCATGCAATAGTTATAACATAGGGTGACACAGAACCAGCTCCAGTTCATCAATGTAATGTAGGCATGTATTCCGAATATAGTCATACGTGCTTATGGAAAAGAACTTGCATGACATCTTTTGTCCTACCCCCCGTGGTAGCGGGGTCCTATTGGAAACTAAGGGATATTAAGGCCTCTGTTTAATAGAGTACCGGAACAAAGCATTAACACTTAGTGAATACATGAACTCCTCAAACTACGGTCATCATCGGGAGTGGTCCCGAATATTGTCACTTCGGGGTTGCCGGATCATAACACATAGTAGGTGACTATTGACTTGCAAGATAGGATCAAGAACTCACATATATTCATGAAAACATAATAGTATCAGATCTGAAATCATGGCACTCGGGCCCTAGTGACAAGCATTAAGCATAGCAAAATCATAGCAACATCAATCTTAGAACATAATGGATACTAGGGATCAAACCCTAACAAAACTAACTCGATTACATGGTAAATCTCATCCAACCCATCACCGTCCAGCAAGCCTACGATGGAATTACTCACGCACGGCGGTGAGCATCATGAAATTGGTGATGGAGGATGGTTGATGATGATGACGGCGACGGATTCCCCTCTCTGGAGCCCCGAACAGACTCCAAATCAGCCCTCCCGAGAGAGATTAGGGCTTGGCGGCAGTATGTATCATAAAACGCGATGAATCCTTCTCTCTGATTTTTTCTCCCTGAACGTGAATATATAAAGTTGGAGTTGAGGTCGGTGGAGCACCAGGGGGCCCACAAGGCAGGGGCGCGCCCCCACCCTCGTGGACAGGGTGTGGGCCCCCTGGCCTTGATCCTTTCGCCAGTATTTTTTATTAATTCCAAAAATATTCTCTGTGAAGTTTCAGGTCATTCCGAGAACTTCTATTTCTGCACAAAAATAACACCATGGCAATTCTCCTGAAAATAGCGCCAGTCCGGGTTAGTTCCATTCAAAGCATGCAAGTTAGAGTCCAAAACAAGGGCAAAAGTGTTTGGAAAAGTAGGTACGATGGAGACGTATCGGCGGTAGGGTTGGCCACCTTACTGATATGTCCATTTTGCATCATGTTTTCCTACTGTTATTTATAATGTTTTATGCATAATAATGCTTTTTGGAGTAATTCTTATGCCTTTTATCTCATAATATGCAAAGGTTCACACAAAGAGGGAGAATTCCAACAGCTGGAAATCTGGACTTGAAAAAGCTACGTCAGGATACCTATTCTGCACAACTCCAAATGAGCTGGAACTTCACGAGGAATTTTAATGGAATAAATAATAATTAATTCAGCAAATAACTACCACAGGGGGACCATCGGGTGGGCACAACCCACCTGGGCGCGCCAGGGAGAGCCCACGCGCGCCCCGGTGGGTTGTGCCCTCCTCGGCCCACCTCCGGTGCCCCTCTTCTGGTATATAAGTCATTTTAACCTAGAAAAAAATAAGGATAGGAGTTTCAGGATGAAGCGCCGCCGTCTCGAGGCGGAACTTGGGCAGGAGCACTTTTGCCCTCCGGCGAAGCGATTCCGCCGGGGGAACTTCCCTCCCGGAGGGGCATCATCATCACCAACAACTCTCCCAACTTGGGGAGGGCAATCTCCATCAACATCTTCAACAACACCATCTCCTCTCAAACCCTAGTTCATCTCTTGAGTTCAATCTTTGTACCGGAACTATAGATTGGTGCTTGTGGGTGACTAGTAGTGTTCATTACATCTTGTAGTTGATTACTATATGGTTTATTTGGTGGAAGATTATATGTTCAGATCCTTATGCTATTTAATACCCCTCTGATCATTTGTGAGTAATTACTTTTGTTCTTGAGGTCTCGGGAGAAATCTTGTTGCAAGTAATCATGTGAACTTGATATTTGTTCGATATTTTGATAGTATGTATGATGTGATTCCCTTAGTGGTGTCATGTAAACGTCGACTTCATGACACTTCACCATATTTGGGCCTAAGAGAATGCATTGTGGAGTAGTTATTAGATGATGGGTTGCGAGAATGACAGAAGCTTAAACCCTAGTTTATGCGCTGTGAGGGACTGATTTTGATCCAAAAGTTTAATGTTATGGTTAGATTTATTCTTAATACCTTTCTCGTAGTTGCGGATGCTTGCCAGGAGGTTGATCATAATTAGGAGGTTTGTTCAAGTAAGAACAACACCTAAGAACCGGTCCACCCACATATCAAATTATCAAAGTAGCGAACACAAACCAAACCAACATGATAAAAGTGACTAGATGAAATTCCCGTGTACCCTCAAGAACACTTTGCTTATCATAAGAGACCATTTTGGCCTGTCCTTTCCCTCAAAAGGATTGGGCTACCTTGCTGCACTTTTGTTACCATTACCGTTACTTGCTCGTTACAAATTATCTTGCTATCAAACTACTCGTTACTTATAATTTCAATGCTTGCAGAGAATACCTTGCTGAAAACTACTTATCATTTCCTTTTGCTCCTCGTTGAGTTTGACACTCATACTTATCAAAAGGACTATGGTTGATCCCATATACTTGTGGGTCATCACTTACCGCCAGACCCCTTGGCAGTAGGGTGCCAACCCCTCAAAATAGACTTGTTTCAACCCTTTTTTACAAACTTGTATGAACTAAAGACATTCAAAAGACATCCAGAAATGATCAAGTAGCAAGGACATACATAACTCAGCATAGTTCATTACATCCACAAATGACACTTGTTCAAATGCCTTAAAGCATCTACCAATTCGAATAACATGAGTTCAAACTACAAGCTCAAGCTCGAGCAATACATTTTCTACACTGGAAAAAAGTTCTAAAACATATAAGACGTTCAATTTGTTCGTCACGATTATGATTAGGCTTCAGTTGAAAATCAGAGGATCCCACCCAATTCTCCAACACACTATTAGTTTCGGGGAACCAGCCCCATCGAGCATGGCGGTCCGGAATCTCTGACAAGCCTTGTGTGATTGCCCATCCAATGACCTGCCCGGATTTTTTCAAGTCCAGCTCCCGGAATTCTTCTTTGCTGACACGAAATCCAATCTCCATTGCCAAAGCGTGTCTGCAAACATATTCCATCTCATGGAGCTCATGAAGTATCTTATTTTTTTTCTTTCACAAGCCTCCGGTAAACTTTTTTCTCCTTAGGATCACAAGATTCCTCCATAATGTAATACTTTCTAAAATCCTTCATGGCCACATTTGCATCATCACTACTCTTTAACCATGCTTGAAGCTCCCTTGCCATAGCACGTTGTCGCTCCTCTAAAACCTTCTCATACGTTACCATCAGACTCATAGCTGCAATGTCCATCCTACATGAATATACGGGTTCAAAATGAAAATCAACAAAATAAATCAAATGAAGCACGGCACTTGGTTACTATTAAGGTGATCTAAATCTTCATTATTTTCTTAAGCCTAACCATAACCCCAAAGATGACCACTAATCATAGCACTAGATCTAGCTGCACAAACAATTCTAGGCACATAATACATAAGGAAATAACAAACATCACCCTAAATGCATCATACTAATTGATTTGACCACACCAAAATGATGAACTAGGCTTTGCAATAAAATGAGCTAATGCACAAAAAACCAAGATTTCAACCAACCAAAATGAGGGGAAGTGCGAGAGGTACCATGTGATGAAAGTGCTATGAATCCACCGGACAAATGTCAACCAAATGAGAGAGATTTGAGAGGATCTTGTGGTAGAAAAAGAGAGGGGAGGGGGCTTGAGCTCGGTGAAGAGGCGAGGTGTGAGGTGTGGGGGTTGAATGAGTGAGTGTGGGGGACCAAAGGTCCCCCCTCCCAACCTTATCCACCCCAGGACCCTACCACCAGGGGCCCAAGCGGTAGGTGTTAGAAGCCTACCGCCAAGCGGTTTGGCGGTAGGGCCCTTTTCCACGTCACGGTCGTTATTCGCCGTCTCGTCAGCTACCGCCACACCCAACGGCGTAGGCTGTGGGGACCTACCACCACGACCCCTAGCGGCGGGCCAAAGGGTCGGGTTTCAAAAAAAGTTCAAATCGTGGGTCAGATCTCGAAATAAGACACAAAAAGGGTCAAAACATGAATTTTTGCCGCGAGAGCTGGTCCTCCTCTGTTTTCCATCCACCCCGGCAACAATAGCCACACGTGTTGCGCCAACGACCCCACTCCATGGTTGTGGTAGCTGGCGCTAGGGCAACCCTGTGCCAGCCTTGGAGCTCCCGTCGCCAGCCTAGTCGCCGCCCCATGCTCCGCATCTGGCGAACAAGCCTCGCCTCCGATCCGATTCGGACACCCACAACCAACACCCCCCTCACAGTATAAGTAAGGGTTTGCGGCTGAAATACGGGTCGAAACCCCATCCGTGTGCCGCCGCAATTCCTAATCCCCCTCTCGATTTATGGCCAGCGGCGACTTCAATTCCCCCTCTCCCCTCTCGATGTGGCGCGGAATGTGGTCAGCGGGCCGCGGCGCCGGTCGTGGCGACGACCACGAGCGGAGGCGGTGCGGCACCGCCCGCGCTGCGAGGAAAAGGAGCGTCCGTAGGTACACCAACAACGGGCTCTCGCCGCCGCCGCCGCTCCTCTGCCGCAAGATGGAGGAGTACGACCGTAGGCTGGCGCTCCTCCACCGCGGGCAGTCCTCTGGCTCCTTCGCCGCGGGCAGCTCCTCCGCCAGTGCCTCGAGCTCGTGGACGCCACTCAGGCCGATCAAAAGAGAGCCAGAGGAGCTCCTGCCACTCCACGCGGTGAAGAGGGGGACAGGAGGCCGAGCCGGAGCGGCGGGGCGTCATCGCGCCAGAGGAGGCGGATGCCATGGAGGCCGCCATCATCGCACGCTCTGCGCGAGAGAAGGAAGATGCGGAACAACGCTATCGACGGGACGCCAACATCGACAGAATCTTCCTCGAGCAAGGGATCGCGACGGCGCAGGAGTTCGTGGCCAACATGGAAGAATGGCGCCTCGTAGCCAAGAACTAGGACGAGGTTTACGTCGACCTCGTCTCTGACAACGAGGACTAAGCTCCTCTGCGCCGCTGCCTCCCATAGAGCACGAGCCCATGGGCATTCCTTGAAAAAGATGAGCGTTTGTCTCCAAGTTTCGTCGACATAGCTGACAGAAGTAGGAGTTTGGCCATTGCCTGGCCATGAGCCGGTCTGTTGTGAGCAGCCGGTTGCAGGACAGCAGCCAGGCCAACAGTTTGATCTTGGCCGGCGCCCATGCCTTCCATACCACCTCCATGATTGGCGAACGCGTGGATCCGAGAAACTGTAGCTGATATGCAGACGCCGTTGTGAATTCCCCAGATTCCGTGAGCTTCCAAGTAAATTCGTCACGGCGAGTAGTGACTTGATTCGCCGTAGCCACCTTGCTCCAAAGATTAATGAACTCCCGTAACAGCATCGCGGGAATGCGACCCTGCACATACCGAACCCAACTGTTCTGTTGTAGCGCCGATCGCACTGACCTTATTTTACGCCGAGAGAGCAAGAGGATTGCCAGAGCAACCAAACAGGGCGCCTCTCCATTCATCCAACTGTCAAACCAGAACGACGTGTTTCTGCCGTCCCCAAGGCGCACCCTTGTCGCGGTGGCGAATAGCGCGCGCTCCATCTGAGAGCAAGGCACCGATAGCCCGAACCACGGCCTGGCACGGGCCGTTCGCTCTAACCAGAGCCAACGAAGGCGGAGAGCCATGCCAAATCGCTCCAAACGAAGGCACCGTTTGCAGATGAGATGTGACCAAGCAAAGCTTTTGCGCCACCGCAACCGCGAAAAATAGGAACGGTAGGTACCTCCGGCAGCGAGCACGAGCACGACGCGGTGGCTGTGTGCATCCATCGACCGGCTGGCTCAAGCATGCATGCATGTGCGGTCTCTGCGCCATCTTTTTTCCCTTCCGGTGAAACCTTTAAACGTCCTAGCCACCACCGTCCAGCGAGAGCGACTCGTGTTGGGATCAATTATTTACAGCCCGTCACGGTCCCTGTCCCTGCTCTATCTATCAAGAAAAGGAGACGCAGCTTTGCTATATTGCTGCACCCATCTGCACAAGGCCATCAGCATCAATTCTTGCACCAATTCGATCCATCATCAGAGCCTGCCCGCCTTTGTCATGCATGCATGATTCAACACTACACCGTCACCACGTACGGGGTCCCTCGCTAGATGGCCCCCGGCCATCTAGCTACGTGTCGTCGTTGTATGGTTGGTCGTGCGTGGTTTCACTATTTATTTCCGGACGTGCGTGGTTTCCACTGTTACAAATGAATGAATACTTCAGTCCTTCCCACGAAACAAAAGTAGTACGTACCACATAATTTTCTTGAAATGCATCGACAAATCAAAGACCGCATCCGCATGGCACATGAACAACTTCGAGATGGCCTAGTTGAGCATTAATTTGTGGTGGTTCCATGGACAACAATTTCTCATGTCACTTCATGTTTTATATATGTACAGTAGTTGGTTAATCTCAACTAATATGTTATGTTCGAATTTAAACTTGAAAAATTATGAATTTGAAATGTTGTTTAATTGTATGCAGTGGAAACATGAAATTTTCGATTATTGATATGTCAAATAGGAGTTTAAATGGATTGTGTATGCACTAGAGGGATCGACATAAGGGAGAACATGATTTTCGTGGATGCTTTTAGGTAGTCTATGGAGTCAAGTTTTCCTTGAGCGATGATGGCTTGCAAATTTTTATTTTTTAGTGATAGCTGGCTTGTACATGTGCTTATCAAAGTGTACATGCATCTAAAATTTCACTTCAATGGCATCAAATTTCATGAAGTGGGAGCCTCTCGTGAAATCTAATATTATTTAACATTATAAAAAAATATTTTTCTTCCACCTTCGAGTGATTTTTACGGTTTCCTTGGTATCTTTGCCTCTGTGTTGTTGATAATGGAAGAGGGTGAAAAACAATGTTTTTGCCTCTAACTAAGTTTTGGTGATAATGACACATGATTAGGGCACAAAAAATATTCATGAGTATATTAACAAGTCATTAGTCCCAAGGAAATTAAGTATAAAGATGTTGGAGACCCCAAAGAAAAAAAAGGATAAATTAAAAAGACAGTGTCTCTAAATGTCATCCTACATTTCTATCTTTGTGTCCTAATAAAAGAATATTATTAACAGGGGCTTTGGCGAATGCCGAAGAGTGGGGATTCATGGCAAGTAAAAACCTTAAGCATTCCCAAAGACTTGAGACAAATGTCAAAAGGTAACCTAAACAAACCCTCCCCCCCCCGCCCCACCCAAAAACAAAGCATTGAGCTTAGGGGTAAGCCACTTTGTCTTGTATGCTCTCTGTTTTCGTTATTTCCATCTTCTCCAGTTGTTTGTGCTTCGCCTAAATCTAGATTGGAATGATCTTGTATAGGTTGATTCCACTTAATTGGTTACATTTTAGAGAACTTAAAATTTTGCAATCCCTAAATTAAAAATGTGTAGTCGCATATTCACTCCCCTGGTCGAACCTTCGGTTCTTTCATAGGTAAGATAAGTCAAAGTGCACATTCATCGAATGCAAAATGAGCATAGTGTCCACTGCCAGTTGCTCCAACACATGGCACATACGATGCAGAAAAGTTCAAAAAAATGATTTTTTTATTAAAACCTATCGATACTGTATCTAGTGTTACACATCGGTGATAGAAATGCAATGGTAAAAACAGTTCAAAATTGTACCCTTTCTAAGCTTGAACAAAATAGCCCTGGTATCGGTTTGAACATTTGTGCTTTATATAAAGAGACTGTTTCGTGAAGTTTGAACAAAACATAAATGCATGAAATAAAGGATGGAAGGGCGAGAGGTTGAGCGCAGGTTAAGTTATGTAAAGTACATGGTTCTAAATACAAAAAAGAAGATCAGTGATGTTTTCCTTTAGTTGAATTATTACAATGATGGTTGGTATTGCCTAGTATTGCGCACGAAGTCTACCAGGCTGATGATTGCTCGATACATCTCACATCAACAGTTTATTACCTACTCCTACTACACAGATCGATCCTACTCATTTTTTTTTCTTTTTTTTCGAAAGGGGAGATTCCCCGGCCTCTGCATCAGAACGATGCATACGGCCTCTATTATTAGAAATAAAGCAAGATCTCAACAAGGTCTTACAGTAATGTAACAAAAGCAGGGATTAGCTCACATAGAGCGTCCACTGCAAAGCAGCAAAGAGAACAGCCACAACCGGATAGCATGAAACCAGATAGGTAAAACTAAATGCCTATCCTATTACATGATCGCCATCCAAACCGGTTGAAGATATCCCGCGCCACCATCTCCCACCGGACAGATCCAGTAACCAAATGCTCCCTGGCCTCCGCCGGAGTGAGTAATGACCACGCACGGATCAGCGCAGTAGCTCGAATAACACCTGCAAAAATGAGTATTTGTTGTTCCGTTAAAACCAAATCATTTCTGCAATTCCATATTGCCCATAATAACGCACATACTCCTACACGAATATGTCTGGCTGTGTCGGACTGAATCCCAACAAGCCATGCCCCAAATAACGTGTTTACCGATGTGGGAGGAGTAATGTTAAAGGCAATTTGCACGGAGCGCCACAACCCGCGTGCCAACGGACAGTCAAAAAATAAGTGCTTGATGGTCTCATCCGTATGACAGAAACTACACCTAGTAGAACCTGTCCAGTTGCGCTTAACTAGATTGTCCTTAGTAAGAATAACCTGCTTATGCACAAACCACATAAACACTTTAATCTTCAAAGGAACCTTAACTTTCCAAACCTCCTTGGAAGTGGGTATTACAGCAGAATTAATAATATCAACATACATCGATTTGACTGTGAATACCCCAGTCCTAGTTAGTTTCCAAAACAACTGATCGCGCTGAGGAGTTAGCTGGACTTCCATCAGCCTACGGACAAGGTTAAGCCATGCCTCCCATCGAGGCCCAACAAGCACCCTCCTAAACTGGATGTTTAGAGGTATAGACTGCATCACCGTGGCAACGAGAGTCTCCCTACGCTGAACAATACGATACAGTGTCGGATATTGTGTAGCCAATGGCGCGTCACCAAGCCACGTATCCTCCCAGAAACGTGTATTCTCGCCATTACCCACAATACATTTTGTTCTATTAAAGAAAGCGGCTTTAACCCTCATAAGCCCTTTCCAGAATGGTGAATCTGTAGTTCTCAGAGTAACCTAGGACAACGTCTTTGAGTGCAGATATTTACTACGTAGTATCTGCGCCCAAGTTGCCTCTGTCTCAGATGACAACTTAAACAACCATTTACTAAGCAGGCACTTGTTCTTGATCTCAAGATTTTCAACCCCAAGTCCCCCTTGGTCCTTTGGTCGACATATAATATCCCATTTGGCCAATCTGTATTTCCTCTTGGACTCATCACTCTGCCAAAAGAAACGAGAACGATAGAAGTCTAGCCTTTTCCGAACACCCACTGGGACCTCGAAGAATGATAAGAGAAACATAGGTAAACTCGTGAGCACCGAATTAATTAGAATTAACCGGCCTCCATAAGACATGAGTTTTCCTTTCCAGCAACTAAGTTTCTTCTCAAACCGATCTTCGATACACTTCCACTCACGATTAGTTAGCTTACGATGGTGTATTGGAATCCCCAGATAAGTGAAAGGTAAAGCCCCAACTTCGCAACCAAACAGTTGTGTATAGGCTTCTTGATCATCTTTGGCTCTACCAAAGCAAAACAACTCGCTTTTATGGAAGTTAATCTTCAGCCCCGACAACTGTTCAAATAAACATAACACTAGCTTCATGTTCCTCGCTTTTGCCAAATCGTGTTCCATGAAAATGATTGTATCATCAGCGTGATGGATTCATGTACCTAGGGTAGGGTCATAGGCCTGACCTAAACGTCCTACCCTAGGACACTCTTAGAAGACATCATCTTCCAGTCGACCAGAGAGGGACCCACTCGACTGGTCTGGAAGGACTCGACCATGGAAGACTCACTCGACCATGAAGACTCACTCGACCACCAGAAGGTCAGAAGGCACTCCGTAGCGCAACGGCTTGCTATTGAATAGACTTAATGATAATTAAAGACTTATGAGGGCGCACAAGAACGCCTGTGCTTAATGTACTTTAACCTCTCCATTATGTGGGCTGGCAGGGTCTTGGCGACTCTATATAAGCCACCCCTCCACGATAGAGGGGTTCGCACTCTTGTAATACCCATATTCATAATCCACTCGACCGCCTCGGGGCTCCGAGACGAGGGCTGTTACTTCTTCCGAGAAGGGCTCAACTCGACATCGCTTGTCTTCACAACTACTCCATAGCTAGGACCTCGCCTCCTTACCTACCCCTATTCTCTTTGTCGACTTAGAACCACGACAGGTTGGCGCCCACCGTGGGGCAGGTGTTTTAGCGATTTGTGGAGGAGTTGCAGATTTCCAGTACCTTTATCATGATGACTGCTGGAGTTTTGGTTGAAGGCGCGAGATCCGTCTCGGTGTTCTCACCTTTGTCGCCGATGACTCGCGTGGCTCCGTGGAGGCTCCACTTGACATCGAGGCGCCCCGTCCGCTGGGCGACGCGACTTCGCGCATGTGTTCGCGGGCGTTTTGCTGCGGCAACCGCCGACCAGTCGGTCGACTCCCTATCGGTCGCCCGCCCAGTCTCCCACCAGCGCAAGCGTTCTGGTCGGTCGAGACTCCAGCGGTGGGTGAAACACGCGGTGGCTCGCCAGACGGCCACCACCCAGGTCGCGGCCATCGAGCCCAACGAGTCTCTCTACGGCCTGTTCGATCTGTCGACTGGCTCCGTAGAGACTGCATCCGAGTGTGATAGCAGTGATCCAGCGGCGGAGATCCTCATGGTCGACGGCCCTCGCAGTCCTCCCGGCTTCGCTCACGGCGGTGGAGCCGCCGGAGGAGGAGATCCCGTGCAAGAGCACGAAGAGTACCAGCCCGAGACACTCGACTCTCTGCAGAGAGAAGAGCTTCGCCGCAGGAACATGGATGCCCTACATACTCCCATCGCCGGAGAAACCCCTGAGGCTCGCGCCTTGGAGGAAGCACGCCAATGTGGCTGAACGCGCCACCGAGAATCTTCAGCGAGCACTCGACGAGCGCGGCGCGCAACGAATCCTCGGGCGGCCGACGCCGACTCTTCCCACCGACTCGGTATACCGCACGCCGATTCAGAATTTAGCAGATGCAACTCATATAGCGTAGTCTATCCAGCCGTCGGTCGAAGCTGGGAGAGGCTTGCAGCAGATCGTAGATTTACTCCGAGCAGCGGAGACCGAACTCAGCCGTGTCGCAGTCGCAAGCAACAGATTCACAATCGATCCGTCGCTGCGAATACTATTCATCGGCTCACAGCCCCAGATCACCTCCGCGAGAAGGGCGCGACAACCGTGAGAGCAGATGGAGACCGATGACAGCGCCGGTGCCCCTTTCCTCCAAGGAAGGGTCATACGCCTCGGCGGCAAGATGACAGACGCCGATTCAAGACGGGCTAAGAGTTCCAATGACCCTGTGGAACCAGGCTTTGACGCGCGATCCATTATCGTGCAAGGCTTGGTCGACCGGAACAGAGCTCATCGAGGTGGACCCGAGAGAGATGCACCCACCAGCAGTCGAGTGCACATCTCTGGTCCGGAATGTTTTAGCAGGGCTATCAGAGCCGCAGTAATTCCCCCCAATTTCAGATTGGCAACAGGAGTCAGCAAGTTCACTGGGGAATCCAAGCCTGAAACTTGGCTTGAAGATTACCGAGTGGCTGTTCAGATTGGGTGGGAATGATGAGGTGGCCATGAAGCATTTGCCCTCATGTTGGAAGGTTACGCCAGAGCATGGCTGAATCGATTACCTCCAAGCAAAGATATATACTTGGGAAGATTTGTCCGAGTGTTCGTCAGACTTTTGAAGGGACTTGC
Source organism: Aegilops speltoides (assembly GCA_021437245.1). Taxonomy (NCBI): domain Eukaryota; kingdom Viridiplantae; phylum Streptophyta; class Magnoliopsida; order Poales; family Poaceae; genus Aegilops; species Aegilops speltoides. The sequence continues at coordinate 88,254,457 of CM038142.1, forward strand.
AAGTTTAACCGCTGGTTTGACAGAGCTGCAAGTTTGCGTGCGAAAACCAATGAAACTCTCCGAGAGTACATTCAGAGGTGGATTACTTTGCACCATATGTGGAAAACGTGTCCGACCATCAGCAGTTTATGCCTTCAAAGATGGCGCCAAAAACAGAGAATTGAGTCTGAAATTTGGTCGAACCGGGACATGACCCCGAGTCGAATGATGGAGATTGTTAGCAACACGCCTAACGGCGAGGAAGAAGACCGACCAAGCGGCAAATACAAGCCAAGTCATCGGAGAAGGGAAATTCCAGTCGAAGCGAACGAAAGCCGAGCCAGCAGCTCGGAGAGGCCCCGCCGTGACTCGTGGGAAGTTCAAGGGAAGCCGAAAGGATCCTGGAATCCAAAGAAAGTAAAGGATAAAGAAGGCAATGACGTGATGGATATGCCATGCCATATTCACACGAAGAAGGATGAAGAGGGCAACATCATTTACCCAAAGCACACCACTCGCCAGTGTCGACTCCTGATCCAGTAGTTTCAGGGAAAACAGTCTAAGGACAAGGAGAAGGAGCCAGACAAGGCCGGAGACAAAGAGGACAGTGAGGAAGAATATCCGCATGTCAACTCCACTCTGATGATTTTCGCAAATGTGGAAAGCAAGAGTCGACTGAAAGTTATCAACCGGGAGGTGAACATGGTTGCCCCAGTAAAGCCTAGTTATGTGAAATGGTCCCAGACACCCATCACATTCGACCAATCTGATCACCCGACTCACATTGCCACTCCTGGGCGGCAAGCGTTGGTGGTCGATCCAGTTGTCGAAGGCACTCGACTGACAAAAGTGCTGATGGATGGTGGTAGTGGGATGAATTTGTTATATGCAGATACATTGAAAGGGATGGGCATTCCGATGTCCCGATTAAGCACCAGCAACATGAGTTTCCACGGAGTCATACCAGGGAAGAAGGCCAATTCACTCGGCCAAATCGCCCTGGACGTGGTTTTTGGTGATTCCAAGCACTTTCGCAAGGAAAAGTTGACCTTTGAGGTTGTGGATTTTCAGAGCGCATACCACGCCATTTTGGGGAGGCCAGCCTACGCACGATTCATGGCTCGACCATGCTACGGTACCTCAAACTGAAAATGCCAGCCCCAAAGGAGTGATCACCGCCACCGCGATCGGAAGAAGGCGTAAGAGTGCTTTCGAAGGGCTCAAGATTGCCGACTCCCAAGTGACAGCGGTCGAATTCGACGAATACATGCAAAACGCAGATCCGAAAGTGATTTGTTACGATCCAAGAAGCCAGCCACAGAGTTCGTGATTTCAGCCGTCTCGGTGAGACGACGCCATCCATATTCACCGACCGACCCCAATGCAGCCCCGACCCACATCTCCACAACACTCGACCAAATAGGAAGAAGCGCCATCCAGTTCCTCCGTGAGAATCGGGACATTTTGCATGGAAGCCACCGACATGCCAGTGTTCCTGTGGCTGGCTGAGCATCGCCCACGAGTCGACAAGTCCGCAAAACCAGTCAAAGAGCATCTTGGCGGTCCGCCGCCCGTAAGAGAAAAGCTATTGGTGAAGAAGTGGCTCGACCATCGGCAGCAGGATTCATCCGAGAGATATATCACCCGAGTGGCTTGCTAACGCCGCCATGGTTCCCAAGAAGGACAACTCACTCCGCATGTGCATTGATTTTAAGCACATCAATCGGGCCTGCCGAAGGATCATTTTCTCTCCCCGCATAGATCAAATTGTTGACTCGACCGCGGGATGTGAGAGATTATCTTTTCTAGATGCATATTCGGGTATCATCGATCCGCTCGTATGGACCCGATGAAATAAAACAGCTTTCATCACTCCATTCGGTGCTTCGCTATATCACCATGCCATTCGCCTCAAGAATGCCGAGCCACATTTATGCGAATGATTCGAAGTGTCTTTCACCAAATCAGTCGGAATGTGGAAGCGATATGGATGATATCGTCGTTAAGTCGCGAAAAGGTTCCGACCTGCTTGTCGACCTCGCCAAACATTTGCCAACCTCGTAAGGTACGATATCAAGCTCAATCCGTCAAAGTGCACATTCGAGTTCCCGTGGAAATTACTCGTTTTCTCTTCCGAACGAGGGATCGACGCTAACCCGTAAAAAGATCGGCACTATTCTCCTAATGAAACGCCTCGGCGCGAGTGCACGACGCCCGAAGCTTCATCGATGCTTGGCCGCTTTAAGTCGATTCATCTCACGACTCGTGAAAAGGCATTACCTCTTTACCGATCGATGAAGAAGGCCGACAAATTCGAGTGGACTCGGTGATGCAGCGCTTGCCGAGCTAAAAGCTCGCTCTCCACCCAGCCGGTGCTTGCTGCTCCAATCAGCAAAGAGCCTCTGTTGCTTTACATCGCAGCCATCGGACAAGTTGTCAAGACTGCGGCTTACGGCCGAGCGGAAGAGGAAGGAAAGACCTTCAAAGTTCAGCGCCCGGTGTATTATCTGTCTGAAGTCTTGACTCCATCCAAGCAGAGATATCCTCATTATCAGAAGCTTGTGTATGGCATATACATGACCACGAAGAAGGTTGCTCACTATTTCTCTGATCATTCTATCACGATCATCACGACGCCCTTTATCGAGAGATCTTGCATAACAGAGACGCAACCGGTCGAGTGGCAAAATGGGCGATTGAACTTCTTCCCCTTGATATCAAATTCGAGGCAAAGAAAGCCATTAAGTCCCAGGCTATAGCGGATTTCCTCGCCGAGTGGATTGAACAACAGCAGCCAACTGAAGTTCACTCGGAGCATTGGACCATGTTCTTTGACGGCTCCAAGATGCTGAATGGTTCTGGTGCTGGGGTTGTTCTGGTTTCCCCCAGAGGAGATAAGCTTAGGTATGTGCTCCAAATTCACTTTGACTCCTCCAACAATGAGGCGAGTATGAGGCCCTCTTATATGGATTGCGCATGGCCATCTCACTTTCGGCGCCCGCCGCACCGATGGTCTATGGCGACTCAGATCTAGTGGTCAATCAAGTGATGAAGGAGTGGACGGAGAAGCCCGGCTATGACTGGATCTTGCAATGCAAATGAGGAAGCTGGAAAAGAAGTTCGAGGTTGGAACTCCATCACATCCCCGATGAAAAATCAAGCAGCAGATGATCCGCAAAGATAGGCTCCAAAAGAGAAGCCATTCCGAGTGGTGTATTTTTGGAGCATATACACACTCCGTCACCAAAGAAGATCCTTCACAGAGGAAGCTCCACAACCCAAGAGTGCCACAGACTGACCGAGGTTGAGGTCCCAGAAGGGTCGACTTGGTCATGGAAGTTTTAGTGGTCACTCCCGATTGGAAAATTCCATACATCGCAGATATTCTCGAGAAAGGAACTCCCAGAGGATGAGGAAGAGGCTCGTAGATCGTCCGTCGATCCAAAGCCTTTACCGCTATCAATGGGCAGTTAGATAGAGAAAGCCCGACGGAGTCGGACAAAATGCATAACGCCGTAAGAAGGTCGAGTCATACTCAATGACATCCACTGGGACCTGTGGTCACCATGCGCCCTCTCTCGACCATTGTAGCCAAAGCATACCGAGCCGGATTTTATCGCCAAGGGCAAATGAGATGGCGAAAGAAATAGTGGACAAGTGCGGGATGCCGTTCTACTCCAATATGTCACACAAACCGCGCCAGCCTCAAGACCATTCCACTCGTCCGCCTTTCGCAGATGGGGTTGGACATGATCGGTCCCTTGCGAACAGGTCGGAGCGGTTTCACGATGTATCGGTAGCAATCGATAAGTTCACCAAGTGGATTGAAGCTAAACCAATCAAAAACTTGACGCCGGTATCGCTGTTTCCTTCATCGAGGGTCGACGCTCAGATATGGGGTCCCGCAAGATTATCACGGACAACGGGTCGAATTTTGACTCGAAGAATTCAAGGATTTCGCAACGCCTAAGGCACACGAAGTCGACTACGCTGATCGCCCATCCACGGTCGAATGGACAGCAGAACGAGCCAACGGATTAATCCTCAAGGGTCCAAGCCCCGATCGATGCGAGATCTCAAGCATGCGGCTGGAGCTTGGGTTGACGAACTCCTTCAAGTGCTTTGGGGTTTGCGAACCACGCTTAATCGGTCGACCGGAAGAACCCCTTCTTCCCGGTCTATGGAGCTGCAGTCCTTCCGAAAGTGATCTCCTTCACAATGCTCCTCGAATTGAACTATACAATGAAGCGAAGTTGAGCAAGCGCGTCAAGATGCAATCGACCTCCTAGAAGAGGAAAGGAGATGGCTCGATCCGCCGACCATCTACCAGCAAGACTTGCGCCGCTTTACGCCGTAAATGTGAGAGGTCGAGCTTCCAGAAGGGGATCTGGTCCTTCGAGTGGATCAGCAGAAACAACATAAGCTGGCCCCCTCACGGAAGGGCCCTTCATCGTCACAAAGGTTCTCTCGCAATGGGGCATATCGCCTCTATAACGTCGAACACAATATCGAAGAGCCCCGAGCTTGAACGCGGATCTGCTCCGCCTGCTTTATACTTAAAGTTTTTCACTCGGAAGAGTTGTAATAAAATATCGTAGTTCATGGGCTTCAAATAATAGTGTCATAGTTCCTTCATAATTTTTGTCACTTTTTATTTTTGTCCAAGAAAATTTCCCCAGTGGGTGGCTTAGTCGCGAATCCGTTTAGCTTAAGTTTGTACAAATCCTACCGAGTGGTAAGCCGACTTCCACTCGGAGGCTTAGCCGAATCCGTTTAGCCTAAGTAACCAAGAAATCCTACCGAGTGGCAAGCCGATTTCCACTCGGGGCTTAGCTGCAGTCCAAGATTACTTAAGATATAAGAAATCCTACCGAGTGGTAAGCCGACTTCCACTGGAGGCTTAGCCAATCCGTTTCGCCTAAGTAACCAAGAAATCCTCACCGAGTGGCAAGCCGACTTCCACCGGGGCTTAGCTGCAGTCCAAGACTACTAAGATATAAGAAATCCCACCGAGTGAAGAGCCGACTTCCACTCGGGGCTTAGCTGCAGTCCAAGACTAGCCTAAGATATAAGAAATCCCACCGAGTGGCAAGCCGACTTCCACTCGGGGCTTAGCTGCAGCCAGTGCTCGCCTAAGCTATTAAAAATCCTACCTAGTGGTAAGCCGACTTCCACTTGAGGCTTAGCTGCAGTCCAAGGACTCGCCTAAGTATAATATGTACCCCAAGGAGGACGAGGTGCAGGTCGATTGCACCTCTCCTCCGAGCTACACCATAAGTATGATGTGCGTCAGCAAGGAAGACGAGGTGCAGGTCGATCGCTACCTCTCCTCCGAAGCCGCCACAAATACAACGGAAATCCTACCGAGTGAAGAGCGAACCTCTCACTGGGGCTTAGCTGCAGCCAGTGCTCGCCTAAGGTATAAGAAATCCTACCGAGTGAAGAGCAAACCTCTCACTGGGGCTTAGCTGCAGCCCAGTGCTCGCCTAAGGTATAAGAAATCCTACCGAGTGAAGAGCAAACCTCTCACTCGGGGGCTTAGCTGCAGCCCAGTGCTCGCCTAAGGTATAAGAAATCCTACCGAGTGAAGAGCAAACCTCTCGCTCGGGGGCTTAGCTGCAGCCCAGTGCTCGCCTAAGGTATAAGAAATCCTACCGAGTGAAGAGCAAACCTCTCGCCGGGGCTTAGCTGCAGCCCAGTGCTCGCCTAAGGTATAAGAAATCCTACCGAGTGAAGAGCAAACCTCTCACTCGGAGGCTTAGCTGCAGCCCAGTGCTCGCCTAAGGAATAAGTCGACGGCAGTCGGCATCTCGCTGTTAACCTGCAAAGGGCAATTCAAGCCAAGAGCAATCATATCCAAACATCCAATCCAAATTCAGGTCGATACCTAAAAGAACCGAGAGTGCTCAGGCACTAAGCCCGTTAAGGTTTTATCGGTTACAACTCCACTCGGCATACCGAGGCAAATTTAAAGTCAAGGAAAGTTTTTTACCCCTCCTGTAGAGGGCTGGATGGAGCAACGAACTCGTCAAGGTCAATACCATCTGCAATCCGTAGCAAGCAGCGATGAAAGTTTCCATGAAGGACCTGAAGTCGTGTTTTTGGTGTTGGCCACTCTGAGAGCCGCCAGCTTATCTTCTCGGGCATCCTTGCAATGGACTCGCGCCAGACACAGGGCGACATCTGCGCCACACCGAGCCGAGGACTTCTTCCACTCTTGCACTCGGTCAGGGACGGCGTTCAGTCGAGTCACCAATGACTCGAGGTCATTTTGGAGTGTCTCCCGGGCCGAGGGTCGAGTCGATGCGGATGTAGCAACCTTCGCCTTATGAGATAATCCACGACGGCAGCAACACGGACTCCGGTCGGAAGATGTTCATGGCAGTTTCATCATTCACGGAGAATTGACGGGTCAAGGTTCGCTCTCACTGGCTGGTTTCTTCTTCAAAGTTATGCATGTAACTCGCAAAGACAAAACCCGAATCAAGAAAATAGTCGAATGGGAACATAACAGTTGGAAGAATTGGTCGAGTGAAGAAGATTACCTTCGAGCATAAGGAACAATTTTTAGCAAGACCACCCAAGAAGCCTTCCAGTCATTCTTCTTCCCGGTCATCTCGTTGATCTTTTCAGTCAGAGTAGTCTTGTCAGCTTTCAGTCGATCAACATCCTTGGTGGCAATGGCCAGAGCAGCCTTCAGATTGGTGTTGTCCTGTTCGAGCTTGGTGACCGAGGTTAACTTTTCATCAGCGAGCTTGATCTTCTCAGACAGCTCAAGCTCCTTCTTCCTCTGGGCCTCCTTCACCTTGCCTGTAAATTACAGCAACGTCAGGATTGAAACAAATGAGGGGAGAAAAGAGTCGTCGAAGTCTCACCAAACATACCTTTGGTCTCCTCCTTTGCCTTCCTCAAGTTCTCCTGCACTAGCTTCAAGTCCAACTCGAGCTGAATATGCTTCGCCCATTCGTATAGCGCCGCAAGATCGCAGGATTTCTACGAAGAGTCAATCGACAAAATGTCGAGATGATCCACTTCGAGTGAATAAAGAAAAATGATGCGTTTTAAGACTACAATCGAATGCAAGCATTCGACCGTAGTCTCGGGATTACACCCGTGGGTGCACTCAGCGTGCCCCACCGGTCTTATTCACATGAGTCGACCACGACCAGCAAAAAAAAAGAGTCGACTACCAACCAGAACTTCTCCAGATCGTAATCAATCGCCAGTGATCGACCACGCCTCGGGATTACACCGATGGGTGCACTCAGCGTGTTCCCCACCGGCCTCGTAAACCCATTCGCTTCATTCGAGTGATGATCAATATTTATTTATGAAGTTTAAGACCGATCGCCAGCAATCGACCTTAGCCTTGGGGATTACACAGCCGGTGCACTCAGCGATGCCCCGCTAATACAGAGTTTTTACCAACACACCCACTGGGTGACTGCTATGAATTCCAGAAAGAAGAAAAGTTTTGATAGCATATCCTAACAGAACAGGCGGTGGTCGACTGACCTGAACATTGCTCTGAAGTGCAGAGCTGGCGTCGTAAGCCGCTTGGCTCGCATCCCGAACGATCTTCACCTGCTCCATCATGATCCCTGCTTGACGGATCGCCTCCTTAGCAGCATTGGTCTGGTCCTCCGGGACGTGGTGTGTGGCGAAGATCGAAGGTTGCCTAGCACTCGACGAAGTGGGTCGAGCACTCGTCAGCGGCACCGCGAAGGACACGGTATGTCGAGTGCTGACCTCTCCTTCCGTCACAACGGTCTCGAGCGCCGTCACATCTTGGGCTGCTTTGCCAGTAGATGCCTTCCTGCTCCTCCTAGTCTTCAATGGCTCCTCATCCTCATCATCGTCATCGGGAAGAGTGATAATGTCATTGGTTGGAGCTTCAGAAAAGAGTCAAAGTCAGAAACTATGAGTCAGTCGAAGAACAAGAATTAAGGATACAGTACCAGGATTTGAGGTCGCGGCGTCCTCCATCTCATGGTCCTCGGCCTTGCCGGAGGTTTCGGAAGTCGCAGCGCTGAAGTTCCAAAAAATCAGTCGACCGATTCAAATATCAACCAGAGATAAAACTTATATAGTACAGGAAGACTCAAGCAGTATGTTTACCCTGAGATGGTGGGGATGGCCACCTTCATTTTTGGCAGAGGCTTGGTTGTCCTCGACGGAGCTACTTTTGACTGCTTCGGCGCCTTCTCGGTCGGCACCGGAGAAGCGGTCCGAGGGCGTTTGGTCGACTGCGAGGCAGTCGCCACTCCCTTACCGCGTTCAGTCGAAGGGTCGTGCACAAGTTTTGACCGCCTTTCCGAGCGCGGTGGTACAACCTCTTCCTCCTCATCCTCGTCGTCATCATCCTCGTCATCATCATCGCCGCCATCGCTGCCTTCAGCAGCTGCCTCTGAATCCCACTCTTCCTGGCTCTCGCCCCCGCTGGCTTCCCCCTCCTCAGTCGGAGTCTGAGCGCCATTGGGCATTGAGTATAGCTCGGTAAGGGCCTGGAAATATCAAAGCAGAGCTCAATCGACTAAATCACAGAGACACATTCGACAGATATACAATGGAAAGCAGAGCAAATGTACCTTGTCTGGAACGCTATTGTGGTCAAGTGGAGAAATCCTCCGGATCCGCGAGGGTTGTCTTTGTTCCGATGATCGCGCCATCCACCTTTCCACTATGGCGCTGCCGACCGCCTCCGGGTTGACGCGAGTATCGCCCTCGGTGCCGCGGTACAGCCACATACAAGGACTCAAACTGAAGCGGCTGAATTCGCCCCAAGGAAAACTCCAAGAGATCCATGCCACCACACCGCCCCAACCAGCTGTACCACGCGATCCATCAGCATCTTCACATCGGCTCTCTTCGGAACCACCTTCAGAGAGGAGGGTCTGTTCACTCGACTCATGGTGAATGGAGGAAGACCACTGATCGTCTCTGGCGCCGACTCGCTCGCAGAGAACCAGGTCGACTGCCAGCCCCTGACCGACTCGGGAAAAGACATAGCTGGGAAGGTGCTCTTATTCCTCAACTGGATCCCTAGGCCCCCGCACATCTGAACCACTTGGGTCTTCTCGTCACCAGGGCTTGCTTTCTTCACAGTCTGGGAGCGCATGTGAAGATGTACTTGAACAAACCCCAATGCGGTCGGCAGCCCAAAAAGTTCTCGCACATGGACACAAACGCTGCAAGATACGAGATGGAGTTTGAGTAAATGATGGAGCTGGGTTCAAGAAATTCAGAAAACCCCGAAGAAAACACTCGGCGGCAGCGAAAATCCTCGGTCGACATGGGTGGCAGAGCACGACTCACCCTCTTTCGGCCGAGGCTGCCACTCTTGGCCGTGAAGCCTCGCTGGCGCCGTGGGGATCAACCCATCGCTATTATATCGAGGAGATCCTTCTCCTTGATGGTCGATCGATCCAATCTCCTCGACCCAGCCCTTCGCAAGTGGGATCTCGACGAGGAGCCTCCGGCTGGTAGATCTCCCTTCACCTTCTCGGTCGCCGACGCTTTCTCCGCCGGCCGACGCTTTTTCAGACGCTTCCAAAGACCGCCGCTTCTCTTTGCCCATGGCACGGCCGCGGAATGCGCAGGAGAGGAAGTAGCAGGAGCGGCAGCGCTGGCAGAGGGCGGAGACGAAGAGAGCAGAGGGGAAGAACGGGCATCGTGTAAGCCTCATGAGTCGTGATGATAGCATCCTTCCGATGGATGACATGTGGACCAACAATCTAATCATATCCCAAACAGTTGCACTATGCGATACGCGGGCGGAAAAAGCGCGCGGAGATCGAGGCGCCCCTCGTTATGTCCCATCCGAAGCGCCAGAGTCCGTTTCGCTTTCAAGGCTTCCCCAAATTTCAGATCCCGCAATATCCGCGAGCGACAGATCGGTCTGTCAAGGCGCGAGATTTCCCGCGATCCGTCGCCGGGAATGGCAAAGTAAAAGAAGGTCACTCGACTAAAGAACAAGAATGGATCGAGTCGATCAAGAAAAGTCGCTTGTCATCAGCGGAGAAGATCTTGATCCAAGACAATACTCAACCAAGATGCAAAAGACAATCGGAAACAATGTCAACTCCTCCTTCACTCAAGCCTCAATCCATTCGGGGGCTAATGATGGATTCATGTACCTAGGGTAGGGTCATAGGCCTGACCTAAACGCCCTACCCTAGGACACTCTTAGAAGATATCATCTTCCAATCGACGCAGAGGGACCCACTGACCGGGTCCGGAAGGACTCACCATGGAAGACTCACTCAATGATGAATTAAGATTTATGAGGGCGTTAAGAACGCCTGTGCTTAATGTACTTTAACCTCTCCATTATGTGGGCTGGCAGGGTCTTGGCGACTCTATATAAGCCACCCTCCACGTATAGAGGGGTTCACACTCTTGTAATACCCATATTCATAATCCACTCGACCGCCTCGTGGCTCCGAGACGAGGGCTGTTACTTCTTCCGAGAAGGGCCTGAACTCGCACATCGCTTGTCTTCACAACTACTCCATAGCTAGGACCTCGCCTCTCCTTACCTACCCCCTATTCTACTGTCAGACTTAGAACCACGACACAGCGTATTGCAGGATGGACAGCCCACCATCTACCAGATGAGGCACCAATCCCTCCACCTGACCGGCCTCCTTGGCCCTCCCAATCAGGATCGCTAACATATCAACCACAATATTGAACAGAATAGGCGACATAGGGTCCCCCTGTCTCAACCCCTTGTGCGTTCGGAAGTAATGACCTATGTCATCATTAACTTTAATGCCCACACTACCTTTTTGTGTGAAAGTTTCCACCTGATTGCGCCATAGCTCATCAAAACCCTTCATCCGTAGAGCCTGTTGGAGGAACGGCCATTTGACTTTATCATAAGCCTTCTCGAAATCCACTTTGAAAATAACACCATCTAGTTTTTTCGTATGAATTTCATGAAGCGTTTCATGCAGGACCACAACCCCTTCTAGGATGTTCCTATTCGGCATGAAGGCCGTTTGAGAAGGTTGCACAACAGTCTGCGCAATCTGCGTGAGCCTGATCGTCCCCATTGTCGGTGTCAAAACCGGCGGATCTCGGGTAGGGGGTCCCGAACTGTGCGTCTAGGCGGATGGTAACAAGAGACGAGGGACACAATGTTTTTACCCAGGTTCGGGCCCTCTCGATGGAGGTAAAACCTCACGCCCCGCTTGATTAATATTGATGATATGGGTAGTACAAGAGTAGATCTACCACGAGATCAAGGAGGCTAAACCCTAGAAGCTAGCCTATGGTATGATTGTTGAGATGTATATTCGCCCTATGGACTAAAGCCCTCCGGTTTATATAGACACCGGAGAGGCTAGGGTTACACAGAGTCGGTTACAATGGTAGGAGATCTACATATCCAGATTGCCAAGCTTGCCTTCCACGCCAAGGAAAGTACCTTGGGACACGAGCCGAGTCTTCAATCTTGTATCTTCGTAGTCCGGGAGTCCGCGGATATTGATAGTCCGGCTGTCCGGACACCCCTAGTCCAGACTCCTCAAGAGCCTCGAACCAGTCTTCAATGACGATAAGTCCCGCGTGCATAATGTTCGGCATTGCAAGGCGGGTTCCTCCCTTGAATAATCCAGAGAAGATAATGAACACCAGATAGTGTCCGCTCTGCAAAAATAATTTCCACATTCCACCGTAGAGAGAATAAAACATATACACCGACTCAATCTGTCGACGATTATGCGGCGTGACATCACACCGCTACCAAGCCCTTGTTTGAATCGTTTTACTATTCCACCTCAAAGACGCTTAGCTAAGGTTTTCTTGGCACGCCTTGTCGAGCAGAGATCGTGTCCCCTCTATTCCAGGATCCTCATCAATACGTGCGTGGGTAACCCAACCGTTCCCGTCGCCACGCCTCCTCTATCGAAGGGGGAATCCCAAACGGTCACGGAGACGGCCCTTGGTATTTCTTCCTCTTTATAAGAGGACCAAGGCCTGTCCTTGTTCTTCAATCTCGCATCGAATCTTTCCTCCGCTCCCCAGCCCAACACCCGAGCTTGATTCGAGCGCTTCGATCCTCAACCATGTCCGCTCCGACCTCCAAGGCGGTGGATGCCCTCCTCCGCCACGGAGGAGGACATATTGAAGTTGCGTGAGGCCAAGCACCGGCCCACGAGGTTTCAAGACAGGTTGCCTGCCCAGTGGCAGGCAGGCTCGCCCCGAGCCCGTGAATACGCGTTTGTGATCCCACCTCCGCCGGGTTTAGGCTTCCCGACGGATCCCTTCGTGAGAGGGCTCCTGTTCTACTATGGGCTGGACTTTCACGACTTGGCTCCGGAGTCCATCCTCCATATCTCCGCATTCATTATCGTCTATGAGGCCTTCCTCCGCGTCATTCCCCACTTCGGCCTATGGCTGAAGACCTTCAAGGTGGAGCCGAAGATGATCGGGGGGCGTCAAGCGGAGTGCGGCGGGGCGACCATAAGCAAAAAGGTCGATGCCCCATGGCCCGAGGGTTCCTTCCAAGAGGAACTTGGACTGTGGCAGCAGGAGTGGTTCTACATCACCGCTCCAAGGGGCAGCAGGCAAAAGCCGCCGCCCTTATTCCGCCCGGGACCTCCACGCCAACTGATGTCGTGGGTCAACCAAGGGCTCAACTGGGGGCCGTCCGAGGACGTGCCCTCACTGCAGGGACGGATTCGAGACCTCCAAGCGAGGGAGATCGACCTGATCAAGGTGATGCAGGTTATGCTAATTAGGCATCTTCCACCAGAACGCCGCCCTCTCCGCCTATGGGAGTTCAACCGAGGGACCTCGATTCTCCAGCATTTTATGGGTGCGACACCCACGGAGATGTACAAGCTGTTCTTGGACCGCAGTGGCGTGTCCGGATTCGCCGAGGACGCAGCCTAAGCCGCGATCGCCGGATACTCGTGTAGATATCTCGAGTCCGGACATTCTATTTATATGCCTTTCAAAAGTTCGCCTCGACCCATTGTTCTTACAGGAATGGGTGGCGCGATCAAGGCTGATAAGGTGTCCGCCCTTCCCAGAGACCGCCTTTGGAGCCCGTGCTGGTCGAATGTTGGAGGTTGCGCCCACGTAGGGGCGACGGGGAAATAGAGGAGCTAATACTACTAAAGGGCGATCAAGAGGAGGGAGCTAAGAACCCTCCTTCGAAGGAGAAGAGGACCGCCCAAGATCCGGAGGCCAAAGCCCCTAAGCGTGGGAAGAAATCCTCACGGGGTCCGGCGCCCGAGAGAATCCGACGCACAATCATTGCCAAGGACCAGCCTCCAACGAGCCGTGAGTATGAAAGAGGAAATTAATTAGTAAGGAAGTACCTTCATTTGTGCTTCATGGGTAACCAAATATTTATATTGCAGTTCGGATCTGCAGCCTTTCGAGATGAGTTCATCTTCGGGGACCTTCTTCCGGAGATGATGGAGAGCGACACGCCTCCGCTCGCAGCCATGAGATGAGGCAAAGAGCTCAAGTGTCATCACGGAGGGCGTCCCCGAGTCCGGAGGGGCCAGAGAGTTCGGCACCTGCTAGTGTCCGGCCGGGAGAACTGAAGAATCTGCTTGAGAGGGCGCCCATTTCAGAAGATCATCGTGCGTTAATGCGCATGGTGATTGGAAGGATTTCGTCCGCCGAGAGTGGATTGCGTAATGCCGCCATGAGTTTGCTGGCGGGATTTGAGGTATGCGAAAATGGCACACCCCTTTGTCGTTTAACAGTTTTGCATATAAAAAATGCGCCCTGTATAGATAGTAGCCCCTGAGACTCGGTAGGTTGTCGGAAACGACAGCGTACTGAGGATCGAAATCTAAAGTAATGAATTCCGTCGTTCCTATGCAGGTGGCGGATGATCCGGGGGCTAGACGGACTAGTGATTTTGCCGAATTAACTCGGCAGCTTGACCTGGCAGATGAGGACATCGCACTTGTCAACAGGCGACTTGACGAGTCGCAAGGTAAAATAGTTCTCCGCAGTTGCTTTATTAAGGGGGTCAAAGCCCGCCTCTGATAAATTATATGCTGTTTATACAGACGGTGCTGCTGCTGTGGAGAGCCTTCGGGCCGAACTTGCTCTAGCTAAGGAGCAAGCCCGAAGGAGTGACGCGGCTGCCTCGAGGGCGGCCGAGGAGTTGAAAGCCGAAAGGCGCGCACCGCCCTAGGGCGGAGGTACGAATTGGCCACTTAAAGTAAAGGATGCTACCGACCGCAATGAGGCTCTTGAAAAGGAGCGCTTATCGGAGCGGGAAGACCTGAAGAAGGCCACCGCCGGAAGCCAAGGATGCCCGCTCGCAATGCGGGCTATGAAGGAGGAGCTGCGCCAGTCCGGAGAAATCGCGGCCGGCAAGCCCTTTTTGATGCGCCGCCGTTTATGGATTCCAAGTATGCTCAATTTGAGCGGCTCAGGAGTCCGGAGGATCCAGATATGGACTTGGCTGCGAAAAGCGGCCGATGCCGTTAAGCACTTTCGGAGCCAGGGGGATCACGAGACGGAAGAGTTATATTGGTCTCAATTCCACAGTCCGGATCGCCCACTTCCGCTGACGGACCGGTTGGCCGAATGGACCGAACTAAATAGATTGTCCGGACTAGCCATGACTGACATCGTGGCCCATGTCTGGCCAGAGAGGTCCAAGGCGACGAGCTATTTTGGCTTACTACAGCAATTCCTTGGGGCGGTGCCGCATATAAAGGAGATGAAGCGGTCGGCCTGCATAGAGGGCGCGCGGATGGCTCTGGCCCGTGTTAAGGCGCATTGTCCGGAGATGGACGCCACCGATGTTGCTGCCCAGGGTTCGGATGAAAACCGCCCTCGCCGAGCACTATTTCGGGAAGTTATGCGTGGCGCTCGTGTAATAGAGTTGCAGTGCTCGAAGAATGTAACGTTCAATTGAACGCATTAGCTTGTAAATCAATGATTATGGTATAACTGCTTTTTATACTTGTGCGTTCAAGTAGTAAAACTTCTCCTGTGCGGCCGTTTACGTATACTTGTGTATAACCTGAAAGATGCAGTCTTCGGCTTCAGCCCCCTCGCACAAGGTGCTGGGGTGTTCGCAAAGTAGCGCGTTTTCACACTAATCCGACGTCTCGGTCCTGTTATAAGGAGGTGGTAGCGTAGCGAACGAGGCAATCCGGACTATAATGCTTTATCACTTTCACTTAGCCAGTGGAGCTCGAGGGTGGGGCTACGATATAGCCCCTGGTGGCCCGCATGTCTCTGAATTCGGGGTGCGTAAGTGCCTGACCGGGAAACGGTCCTTCGTCAAAGCGGGGAATTCTAAACATTCCGATAGTCGATCGAGTGGTTGACCGATCTCTCAGTATCATGATCAGTTTGGCCGCTTTCATCGAGGTGCTCGCCCACCAACCGGGGCACAATCGCAGAGTTCTCCTAGTGCCGTTAGCCGATGATACGGAACGTAAGGCAGCAAAACAGGAGCGGGCAAACCCAACATTTGACCAAAGACATGATTCGAGCTGATGCATATAATGCCTAACTCGAGACGCCGAACACTCCCTAAGGTGCTCGGTCTTTATAATAATGGGCGAACGATGCCCTAAGCCCCTAGTGTCCGTGCACGGCATGGTCTTCGACGGGCTGATGCCAAAGCGCCAGTCCGCATTGGCTATAGGAAGAAACCAAGGAGAATAACAACAAGAGACAAGAAAAAGGTTTACGCAGGTCTTAATCTGAAAAGAATCTCACAACGGGTCCCTACCGCATGTTCCGCTACCGTGTCTCCGTTGCGCCGTTATCCTGGACGGGTATGCACATTGTTCATCCGCGGTTGTTTGAGCGCGCAGCCCCCTGTGAAGGGGTATGCGGCTAGGGAGCCCCTAGCCTATTGACGCCGGATTCGACTATCCGAGTCCGGGGTCTTGAAGTGACCAAGATCGAAATGATGCCGCGGACCGGGCATCTTGAGTGTAAGAGACGCAGTAATGCGGTAGGGCGTTGAAGCGACAAAAGCCTTTCGCCCCAAGAGTGCTTGATATTCACTTTGAATGGGACGATATGAAAATTAATTTTTATGTCGAAAATTGTTCGCGATCCAACACGACTTCTAGTAATATAGCGCTGTGCACTTGGCGAAGGGCTCGCGCACTCCTTTGAAGGAAGTGCGGCTGTGTCGGATTTTGGCAGGGTTTATCCCCATCCGACGGACTGTTCGAATACAGCAGGTTTAAGTCATCGCCTCCGTCTGTTAGGACACCGTAAATTGTAATCCGCCTATTATGGGATTCAATATGAGGAGTCCGCCCCATTTTAACGCTCGAATAGTCCTGTGGTCGAAAGTGATTGGTTTTGATGTCCAATCTCTATTGTCTGCTTTGGTTGGACCGCGCGAAGCTCTTTTTAGAAAGTGCCGCACTATTTTTTCGCTTTTATCACATGAAGTGAGTTTATCGCTTTAACCCCTTGTGGGAAAGTCTTTTGTTTTCCGTGCTCGCTGTTGGGGTTTATCCTCTTCGCTGACGCGCCGAGCCCCTTTGTGTTCGCATTTAGTCGGCCGGACTGTTTAAAACCCAACAATCCTCGTGGGTTTGATTTTGTGCCTTCCGGGTACTGTGGATTTGACATATCCGACCCAATATCTTCTTTAAATTGACACCACACCTTGTCATCCTTTAGAGGCTGTGTTTTATTATTGGGCCATGAAGTTTTAAATCCGCGCTGACCGCCGTGTTTTGGGCTTTTCTCTTTATTCCGGCGCTGCTCTTTTCTGCGTCGTGATTTTCCGTTTCCATCTCTTATCTCTGATGTACTAGGGTCGCTGGAGCTGCATCTTGCTAACTAGCTGTCCTCGCCCGCACAGAAGCGGGTCATGAGGCTTGTTAGTGCGGACATTGTCCTCAGCTTTTCTTGACCGAGGTGCCTGGCGAGCCATTCGTCTCGGACATTGTGCTTGAAAGCTGCTAAGGCTTCGGCGTCCGGACAGTCGACTATTTGGTTCTTTTTGGTAAGGAACCTGTTCCAGAATTTCCGCGCTGACTCTCCGGACTGTTGAGTTATATGACTTAAATCATCTCAGATCCGGAGGCCGGACATAAGTCCCTTGAAAATTTTTCTAAACGCCCTCGAGCTCTTCCCAACTTCCAACAAGATTTTCGGGAGGCTTTTAGCCAATGACGGGCTGGCCCTTTGAGCTTGAGTGGTAAATATTTTATGGCGTGGAGATCGCCTCCTCCGCCATATGTATATGTAGTATATAATCTTCTATCCGCACTCTGTGGTCTGTTGTTCCATCGTAGGCTTCTATGTTGATGGGTTTAAATCCTGCTGGGAATTATGCTCCAAAGACCTCATCGGTGAAACATAGCGGGTGTGCGGCGCCCCTGTATTTGTGTGTGCCGTTATCATCGGACACTTGACGTGTTACCTTGCTTCTTGGGGCCTTCTCCTTTAGCCCATAAATGGACCTGGCTGGGCCATCTATCCTTCCGAGTTCGTTGGTGGATTTATGTGTGGCGCCGCTTTCATAATTTGGCCTGTCGTCTGGCCGTCTATCCAACCAGGCAGCCCTTTTATTTTTGGATGGTGGAGGCTCTGTGGCCTCCTCGTCGAATTCCGGTAGCAGCTTGCGCTTCGGGTAGCTCTTTGATTGGTGGCCATTGCCGTACTTATCTGCGGTGTTGAGCACTTTGCTCCATCTCATTCTGAGTGTGTCTTCCGCTGTTTTGAGCTTCCGTTTTTCCTTCTTCAGGCTTCTTGCAGTGCTGACGAGTCTTTTCCGAAGGTTCTTACTCTCCGGCGACGTGTCCGGCATTTGGTCGTCCGGACCGTTGTCTTCGCCGGGCTTGGATTGGTTATCTGACTCGTCGTGCTCGGATGGTTGCTTATGTGCATGTTCGTCATCCGATTGTGAGCCCTGCCGTATCGCGGGCTCGTTGGGAGCGTTGTTGTCGTCGAGGCGGGACTTAGCGCGGCGTTTACGCCGTCGCTTTGGTCGTTTATCGGCGGGGTTATCTTCTGTCGTGGCCCGTTGGTCCTCGTTATCGCTCCCCTTTGGGGTATCCACCATATATATGTCATGTGACAAGGTGGTCTGTCGTCGGCTGTATAAGCTCGTTTTTGTTCGTCTCCGGCATCGTCGTCTACTCCGTTGATGTCTTCGGAGCCGTAGTTTAGCATGTCGGTTAGATCGTCGACAGTGGCTACAAAGTGGGTGGTGGGTGGGATATGAATTTCTTCGTCGCCCAAACCCCAACCATCCTGGCCATAGTCTGGCCAGGATTCTCCTGACAGCGAGAAATGCTTCAGTGAATTCAGGATATCGCCAAAAGGCGAGTGTTGGAAAATGTCCGCGGCGGTGAATTCCACAACCGGCGCCCAATCCGGATCGATTGGTAGGGGCGCGGAGGTTCGAGTCCGCGAGGAGTCCGCGACTCGGAATCACGGGTTTCGCAGGGACAAGATCGATTCGCCCATCGCCGTGGCTGTTGAAGCCCCTGTATGGCGCGCTATCCACCGCCCTCGATATAGGCGATCGGCCGGGCTAATGGTCAAGCGATCCGCAGGCGCCACCAAGGCACCGTCCGGCGGCAGAGCTAGATCGTGCCCATCGTCATAGTGCGCGCTGCTTGTCAGGCTCGAGTCCGTCGAAGATCAAGTCTCCGCGACATCGGCCGTGAAGTTTAAGCTTCAAATCGACCGACGGCCAGGGCGAAGCTTCGATCTGCTCCAGATGGCCAAGAGAATTGGCCCGCAGTGCAAAGCCGCCGAATACGAAGATCTGGCCGGGGAGAAAAATCTCACCCAGGACAGCGTTGTTGGTTGTAGATGCCATCAAGCCTATCGGTGACGACACAGAGGAACTCTCAATGAAAGCACCAATGTCGGTGTCAAAACCAGCGGATCTCGGGTAGGGGGTCCCGAACTGTGCATCTAGGCGGATGGTAACAAGAGACGAGGGACACAATGTTTTTACCCAGGTTCGGGCCCTCTCGATGGAGGTAAAACCCTACATCCTGCTTGATTAATATTGATGATATGGGTAGTACAAGAGTAGATCTACCACGAGATCAAGGAGGCTAAACCCTAGAAGCTAGCCTATGGTATGATTGTTGAGATGTATATTCGTCCTACGGACTAAAGCCCTCCGGTTTATATAGACACCGGAGAGGCTAGGGTTACACAGAGTCGGTTACAATGGTAGGAGATCTACATATCCGTATTGCCAAGCTTGCCTTCCACGCCAAGGAAAGTACCTTCCGGACACGAGCCGGAGTCTTCAATCTTGTATCTTCGTAGTCTGGGAGTCCGGCGGATATTGATAGTCCGGCTGTCCGGACACCCCCTAGTCCAGGACTCCCTCACCCACCTTAGTGAAGATCTTGAAACTTACATTCAAAAGGCAAATAGGCTGAAATTGCTCAATTCGTACGGCGTCAGTTTCTTAGGCAACAAGGTTATCGTGGCAAAATTAAGTGGGTAAAGCTGCAAGTGTCCCGAGAACAAATCATGGAACATCGGCATCAAGTCCCCTTTGATAATATGCCAACACTTCTTATAAAACTCAGCCGGGAATCCATCCGGCCCGGGTGCCTTGTTACACTTCATCTTGGAGACAGCCTCAAAAACCTCCTTTTCCGTGAAAGGGGCAGTTAGGACATCGTTCTCCACAGAAGTAAGTTGAGGGACATCGTGAACTCTAGACTCATCCAGGGACACACAGTTCCCATCTGGTGGTCCGAATAGACGCTTGTAGTAGTCCGTAATGTAAAGTTTCAGGTTGTCCTGACCGACTATGGTGCCCTCATCTTGTTCTAACTGGAAGATTCTCTTCTTTCGGTGCTTACCGTTGGCTATCATGTGGAAGAACTGAGTGTTCGCATCCTCCTGGACAACTTTTGTCACCTTTGCCCGCAGCGCCCACTTCAATTCTTCCTCACGGAGAAGCTCTTTCAACCTCCCCTCAGCCTCATGCTTGATATGAAGCTCGGGGGCTGACAAAATCGTAGTTTCTGCCCTTATATGTAAGGTTTGAATACGGGAGAGAAGTCGTTCCTTCTCCACCTTATACATTCCACCTAGATGCTTAGCCCACCCCCGAAGAAAACTCCGAAGGTGTCTAATCTTGTTCTGCCAACGCTCAAGTGCAGTCCTACCTCCGGCATCTTTAGCCCATTCTCTGGCTATAAGATCCAAGAATCCTTCTCTTTCAAACCACGCCAGCTCGAAGGAGAATAAATTCTTGTTACCCGAATATGTGGCCCCACCAGAGTCGAGCAGCAGGGGTGTGTGATCAGAAATACCACGTGAAAGCGCTTGCACCGTTACGAAGGGAAACTTCTGTTCCCACGCAAAACTAGCCAGAACCCGATCCAACTTCTCGAACGTCGGATTTGGTAGTGAATTAGCCAGTAAACTTTCTCCCCGAAAGCTCAATCTCGCAAATCTAAGCGATAATCGATTAAACATAAATGACCATCTTCCATCAAAATTGTCATTATTTTTTCATCACGCCTTCTAATGATATTAAAATCACCCCAACCAGAATTGGGAGTTGCTCAGACCGCAGATTTCGACAAGATCAGCTAAAAGTCAGGTTTGAGCTCTGCTGCGCTGCCCCATACACCGCTACCAAAGCCACCAAACCCATCAACTTTTGACCGCACCCTAAACTTAACAAAGAAAATCCCCATGACCACATGCGGACCTCGAGAGAGTCACATCTAACACCGAGTAAGATTCCGCCCGACCTTCCTCTCGGCGGAAGACAATGCCAGTCAAACTCCATACCCCCCGACAGCGTATTGAGAAATTGAGGCGAGAAGTTGGCTCTACCCATTTGTGATACGGCAATAAAGTCCAATCGATGCTCAATGGACGCCTCCGCCAGGAACCTCCTTTTAGCCAAGTCCTTAAGACCTCTGCTATTCCAGAAAATTCCTCTCATATCTCATCATGAAATTTCTTAGCTGTGCAGATCCTAGCGCTCCTACGGATCATGGCGGCCGGGTATATTTTATGCTTCCACTTGCGCTTAGGGCTAGAGTGACCTACCCGGTCTAATACTTCCATAGCTTGCGGTCTAGCCTCTTCTATACTGACATCCTCATCCTCCTCCTCCTGCTCTTGGAGGGGCGGTGCGAGGTCCTCACAAAACTTATCAAGAACTCAAACTCCCAAAGCATCAATCTCTGAGTCGTTCATTGGTTTAACAGCAGCTAAGTTACGAATCATGTCTAAAGCCCTCTCAGCTTCTAGATCAAGCAAATCATTAATAGAATTAGAAACTTCGCCCTCATTACTACCAAGTGAAATTCCTAATTGCTTTGCCTTATCTACAATTTGCTCATTCGAAAAATGCAAAATAGTATTGGAAGTATTAACGGACATACCAGCAGTGGCGTGGACGTCACGAAGCTTTGCCGCCCTCGCGGCACAGCGCTGCTGCATGTCGTCAACCTCCGGATAGCCCTGAAGCCGACAGCTCATACGTCAGCCCTCAGACGCCTGGTCCGGGATCCCGCCAAACTGAATGACCTCCTCCCTCGTGAACTTATCCGGAGAGCAACCGCCTGTCACTCCCTGAATATCCACCCGGTCTCCATGACCAGGTGAGAGCGCAGCGTCAACAACTGGGGAGGCCGAGGCCACCTGCCTCCGCCCCCCAGTCACTCCAGACCGCCTGTCCGGAGATCCCGTATGTGGCGCAACCGGGGATCCCCCATCGGGCCCCGACGGTGAGAGCGCGGCGTCAGCAGCTGTGGTAGCAGAGGCCACCTACCTCCAGCCCCCCGACCCTCCGGACCACCTGTCCGGAGATCCTGAGGATGGCGCCACCGGGGCACCCCCGCCTGGCCCTGACGGCGAAGAGGGCCTTGAGGCCGCCCGCCTCAAACCCTCCTGAGGGGCTGGTCCAGCAGGCTGCAGTGCCTCACCATCAACCGGCATAGGGAGAACGGAAGCCACATGCCCCGGCCCCCCTACCGAAGGCCCATCAACCCTCCCGGTAGCCACGTCGGGAAGGGCCGGATCTGGGATCGCCAAAATCCCCAACGCCGAGCCCACATGCCCAGCAACGCCCACCACACCTGCGTCCTGAAAGTCCAACGCTGGTAGAGAGTGCTCAAACTACTCAGAAGACTCCACCCGTTCACTCCAAAGCCTCGGCGGTGCAGAAGCGGGGCCAAAGGAACCAAATCTCAAAGTGGTCGACGGCATGAAGCACTAGGTACCGACCCCCATCCGATTCCTTAGCTGCTTCCACGGTCTCTTGGCCAACTCAGACCTAGGCTCATTACCCGTGGTTCCTGACCAGTCATATCATCATCGCCTCACTCATATCATCACCGGTGGCGCTGGAGCGCCAAGAAGAGACGCATCATCCTCAAATTCAATCTCCAGACTGTATACGTAGCCACGAAAAGCCCACTTAACCACATCCGGCACAAAGTCAATGTCCAAAATACTGACCAGAATACGAGCAATCCCATGAGCCCGAGTAAATGCCATGTCTACCTGCTCGGTCTTTCCCACCAAAATCCCCAGGCTAGCAACAACTCTGGCATCCTGCAGCAGAAAGCGTATATGCCCCAAAAGCGCAGCCAGCTCGAGTAAGGGAATACCCGAGGCTCAACCAGCTCCACTCGGAACTCAAGAATGGCTTCCGCACTGAACCTTACACATCCCAAAGCTCAGCAACCTCTGAAAATCCTCCACCGTCGGGAACTGAACTCTGAATAGGTTGGTCTCCAGCCTGACAAGCTCCCAATGGAAGTCTCCAGGCGCCAGCTCACGGAGTCGCTGAATGATCTGGGCGTCAGACACCTGACCTCTAGTCACTTTCACCACACCAGTCGTCATCAGGCACCTCTTGAGGAACCTCCTCTCGACGGCGACTCAAAAAACGTAAGCTCGTAACAAAACACACCATATGTTATCGGGCTCGGTGTCTGCTCTCGTAACAACGGACAAGCCCCAGACTCATGTGCAGGCTTACCACAAGTATCACATAGAACAGCTACACATTCAGCAATGAAATGACCCTTATCACCACATCGGTAACAAAGCATTCTTTCCTTCTTCTTGGCAAACTTAGCAGCTCAGATATCTCGGCTTGATTCAGACACCTCCACCACCATCGGCTGAGTGTCCCCACAACAGAACCTCTGTCACGCCAGATCCGAGACCACCTCCATAGCCTGGCAAGATAACTCTAACTCCTCAGTTCCAGCGTGTACCACCGTATCATTAACATTAGTATGATGCTGCCTAGGGCGGTAATGGCCCCCACGGCCACCGCGGCCACCACGGTTGCCACGGAACCCGCCTCTGAAGCGATGAGCTGGACCAGAAGCCGCCTCGACAAAACCACCTGTCGGCCCCATGAATGGCCGCTCTGCCGAGCCATCACTTTGCCAGGCATATCCCTGTCCACCACCTGTAGATGAGGACCCCCGGTGGTGCCCTTCGCCATACGCGTTATAGCCATCATCACCCCACTAGCCACGGGGCGCGACATGAGCATCGGTACCTACAGAGACCTGCGGCGCCTGAGCCTGCTGCAAAACCGGAGTCGTAGATACGCTCGTCTGCCGTGCCACGAAGTGCGGCGGTCGAGCAACAGCCTGAGCCCCGGAAGGCGGCCTTGAAGCCGGTGCGGGCGGCCTCGTCGCCGGACACCCGCCCGCCATGTCCCCATAGACGGTGCAGGAGGCCTTGGACCCCCCGCCGGCCTAGCATCGGCGTCGTCACCACCGGCGCAGGAGGCCGACCAGCAGCCGCAGCCACCCCACGGCCCAGCTGACCCGGCAAGACAGCCGCCGGTGGGTGGCCTCCGACGACAGGAGCCGCACGACCGGCCCCTTGGCGCGGTGGCACTCCTCCACGGCCAGCTCCAAGGGTCACACTCGCCGCTGATCCAGAGGCGAGCACCGACGCCGCGACTCCCACCGCCGCCGCGCCAGCCGCCGTTCAAGCGCCGCGCCGCCATCGCCCCACGATCGCCCTATCCAGCAGCATACCTCCGCCACCTCGTTCGCAGCCGCCGCCGCGCTGGCCCTCGCGCCCGGCGCCGGCGCCGCCATTGTATGAATGGGCGCCCTCTCCGCCATCCTTGGGAGCGGCGGATGCGGCGAGAACGACCACCACCGCGCCGCGAACGACGGCCGATGCCCGTAACCTCAACCCTAGAGCGAAACAACGAGACGCCGATCAAACACGAGTGCATGGGGTGTAGATCGACGCATCGCTCGCCTTTGGGCCTCATACCCATCGATCGTAAGCCCAGTAGTCGTCGGGCCCGGTTCACTCAGAACCGGCCCACCCTCCAGCAGCCCCGCTTGAGGGCCCAACAGCTCATTCAATCTCGCGAGCCGGTGATTCCGGATCGACACTCTGTGGTCAATCACCGGCGCCGGCTCCAGCGCCGCCGGCGATCGCCGGTTTTTCTTCCGATTGACTACTTTCCATGAACCATCGGTGATGAAATCAGATAAAGTCAGTTTAGGGAGACTAACCTTAGGGATGGGCCCCTTCCAAGGCCGCATCGCCGCCGCCGTCGTTCGTCGGTGGACAATGCGCCGGATCATCTCAATCTTGTCTTCGGGCCTCAATCCTTGCCTCGCGGGATCATCGACCGGCACCACGCCATCCACGATCTCCGTCACCTCTTCCTCAGAATATCCCGGATCGAAAGCCTCACAAATCACGGACGAAGGCGTTGGCGAGTACACCTCCACCGGGTCTCCGGCGTCCTCGGCGTCGTCGTCCTCCTCCGCCTCCGACTCTGCAAGCGCCCAGAACCGTCCCCCGACCCGCCCGGCACCAGAAGGGGCCGGTGTCGAGGCCGTCGAGGTCACCACGAGCGCCGCCCTGGTCGCCTGGGGCGGTCGCCTCATCGCCTGTGTGCGGCCTTACGTTGTTGCCTCCTGCATCGTCTCGTACGTGCAGGCAAGTCAACACTTCATCAACTCAAAAATGAGAAGTTGGCACTTGATCAAACTGGGGTGCCAGTGCCATTCTTGAATTGCATGCCTGATTATTAATCAATTACTACCACAACTTAGTAGGTTATGCATATATAGCTAGACGAAAACAACACAGGAGTAGGCAGTCATGCACCTACCAGACAGACCATCCACATACACCGTTCTTGAACACTACTGATTAACCAGTGAACAGAAAAGGAAAAGGTGGCGAAAATAATATGAAGCGCCACACTCTTGATGTTCTTATTTTGCGGATTGCTGTAGCCTGTTCTCGCTTCTCATCATCTTTGTCACCGACCCTCTGGAGATTATTAAGAAGATACTCCCTGCGCAATCGAGAGTGGCCAACATGCATGAGTATATATGTAAGAAAACTGGAGCATGCTATGATTTTATTGCATTTTTTTCAATCGTGTTAAATAACATGAGTAAAGAAATATAGCAAAAGCAAAAACTGGAGAAAAAAAAAAGAGTACCTGCCGGTGTTACATCCTTGCGTCTTCTCTTCACCGGCGAGAAGTGCGGTAGTTGGCTACTGTCAGAATGAAGTTCGCTATGATCAAAGCCAAAAGCCCTACACGGAGAACTGTGCCATTCGTTTTTGAGTGAAAGGACAAAAAAGAAAGAAAGATCGTCGGCCATTAATAAGATCGAGAACTCACTGCCGCTGTGGTCGCTGGGGTCGTCGCTCTGGTCGCTGCGCGGCGCCAGTGCGGTGGAGACCTCGAACCGAACGTGGCAGTTGAAGCGCACCAGCGCGGCCGCCGCGCCACCGTCGCCGCGGGCAGCATCCAGGTCCCAGTCCATGGCCTGCGCCGAGTCCTGAAGACACCGGGCGCAGTCCGCCGCCGTGAGGTCGCGGGCGCACTGAGCCCGCACGTAGACCGTGCTGCTCACGATGGCGTAGTCGCAGCCGCAGCCTCTCTCCACGATGGTTTTGTGAACCACGCGCGTGGTGGCCGGCATCGCCGGCCTGGAGAGCCTTCCGGCCGCGCGCTGCACCATGAGCTGCGCCATGGCGACGAGCTCGTCGTGCAGGCCGGCGGAGTAGAGGACCCCGGCGCTGGTCTCAGAGTCAGAAGCAGGGGCGGCGGCGTCGCTCGGGAGCGCGAGGTGGAAGCGCGCTCGGAACGCGTCCTGGCCGGGCGAGGAAAAGTTGGTGTCGGCGTACGAGAGCGAGCAGCGCTGGCTCAAGATGCCGGCGCGACGGCTGGTGGCACCGCATCCGGCGGTGAGGTTCCTGGCGGCGTCGGACAAGCACCGGACGCAGTCGGAGTCTGAAGGCGGCGTGGTGGGGTCGCCGAAGCAGACCCCCCGGGCGAACGCGCCGTCGGAGTGCAGGGAGGCGAAGCCCGTCGGCGCAGCGGCGGAGGGGAGAGCACCGAGGAGCAAGAGGAGGCTGGCGCGGAAAGCCGTGCCGTCGGTGGCGTCCGTGAGCGCCAGCGCCGGGTGGCACTGGAGCACTGCAGCAAGCTCCTCACTAGAGGTGCCGACGGCCGGCGCCGCGGCGACGAGGAGGAGGGAAAGGGCGATCGCTGCAAGCGCCATTGATTGCTCGCGTTGGGTTGGCAGTTGTTTTTGAGCTGGTTGGCTTGGCACTTGTGACTTGGGTGTGGAGAGCTCGGGCGCCCGGCCTTGGTTATGTATATGCGGTGCGTGTCCCTGTGCGCCTGTGGCATGGGCGGGCGCGGTCATGGTTTACCCTTAGTTACACTTGCGGTGAAATTACATTGTACACACACGGTGTCAGCCGGTGAAAATTTAGCAGCACTAACCTAGTGGGAAGTGGCATTGTACACACACGGTGACCGAATAGAGCCAGCCGATGGCACTGATGTAGCTACAATCGGGTCTTTTGATCTTTGCCACTCTTACTACTCCTCTATTCCTAAATATAAGTCTTTTTAAATATTTAAATAGCAATTACATACAGATGTATATAAATATATTTTAAAGTATACATTCACTCATTATGCTCCATATGTATTCCGCATTAAAATCTCTTTAAAAACTTATATTTAGGAACGCTCTCCGTTTCCTAATATGAGTTTTTAGAAATTTTCAATACAGACTATATACAGATGTATATAGACATATTTTATAGCTAACATTAGTTAATTTGGTTCGTATCTAGGAATCTCTAAGATCAGGCTTACCAAATTCGGTCCCTCAAACACTCGTGCATGTGCCCCGGCGTGTCCGCGGACAGTGACCGGTCACGCTTCAAATTAGCTACTTTGCATCTGCGTCTCTCATATTTCAACCCCTTGATGCATACAAAGCATGCAAAAAAATCCTACGTATTACATACTACGTACTATCCTAGCTTATCTCCGTCGTCGGAGATGTCCACGACGTCGGTGCCGGGCGCCGGGTGGACGGGAGCGTAGAAGGGCTTCTCTCCTCCTCCTCCTCCTCCTTCTCCTCCTCCTCCTCCTCCTGCTCGACCTCATCCATGTAGGCGAACATCTCCTCCTCCGCAGCAGCATGTTGCGCCTCCATCTCCTGCCAGCGGTAGCGTCTCGCCTCCGCATCCGACTCCGAGCGGATGGAATCGAAGATGTCATGCTGCTCCGCCTACAGATCCGCATCCCCGGCGCCCCCCACATCCTCCTCCGGATCCACTGCATCCGGAGGTAGACCTGCGGTGATCCGGGCATCGCGCCTCGCCCGGATCCGCTCAAGGAGCTGGAGCCGACACTCCGGCGTTCGAAATGGGTGGCCTCTTATCCGGCGGCATGGGGGTATGGCTATTGGTGGTGGCGGACGGGGAGTGAAAAGTGGCGGCGGCGTCGGACTGATGGAGGAAATGTGGAGGGGTAGGGTTTTGGTGCTGGCTAGGCACTACGCGGCCCGCTGGGGCGGCGAGATCGGTCCGATGGAGGAGACGAGCTTCCAACCGTCGGGTTTTCGGGCGACTCCATGTAGGACCCGGACGTCAGTCTGACGTGGCGGGCGCGCCAGAGTTCCCCCATATCCTCCTCGTATTTGGCCTGGATATGAGAGGTGCCGGTCGGCCCGTGCGTTTTAGGCGCCTAGCTGCGTCGAACTTCGTGACCCGTCAGTGATCAGGCGGCCCGTGCGTTTTAGGCGCGTAGCTGCATCGAACTTCATGACCCGTTAGTGATCGGGCGGCCCGTCGGAGCGTTTGGAGAGAGTTTGGGGTGCACGGCTGTAGATGCTGTAAAAAGACTTGTATCAAGGAACAGAGGCAGTATTTGTCATTGTATGGTTGGATGTGCGTGCATGTGCATGGTTCCACTATTAAATTCATGACGAAGCAGCACAGGACGGTACTATGTTGGGTTTGTGGCCGCCTGTGTGAGATGAGGCGGTTGGGAGAGGGAAAATTCGATCGTCCCAAGAAAAGAAAAATGTTTCGGGGAGTCCGATCCTTGAAAAAAAAAATGAATAGGAATTTGGTCGTAAAAGGAAGGAGCGTTGCACACTTGCAACCGGTGCGTGTTTGCACGTTGATGTTGGTTGCACCTTCTTTTTTGTGTTTGGCAAACAAGGTGGGGCTAGCTAGCTAGTGGATGCTCATCAGGTTCCTGTCAACGTCCTACCGTCCAGCGAGGAACGGAATGCTCGCATCCATTATCTACTGCCCGTGACCGTGAGGCCAGCCGGGCAGCCTCTCACATGCAAGAAAACGAGGTTGCTGTGCTGTGTATATGCACAAGGCCATCAATTCGATCGAGCAGAGCCGGCCGTTGTCTGTCATTCCCGATTCAACACCACACGACAGGCCCCCCGATCGCACTACGTACAAGCTAGAATCGGTTCATTTTGAGCTTTGCCATTCTTACGACGTACGTGTCATTGTACTGTTGGACGTGGTTACACTATTGAAGCTGTCAGGTACTAGTGTCACTGTTATACCGCATGCTACTTCAGCTCAGATTTAATCTGTTGTTTTCAGACAGAGTACATACGTGGTGTGGTGTTAATCACGACAAGGAGTCAAGAACCAGCCGAAATGCTACTACAAGCTTGCAACACGTCTTTATAAGTAACCCCTCCGTCTCGGGATGGCTCCTTTCTTCCACCCCGGCCCGGCCTCTTTCCACTCAACCACGTAAGCTAATCTAGCCATGAGTCCTTGCGACAAGTGTTTTCTCGAGGGCTTTGTGTACGGCATGGTGGCCATCCCCGCGATGCCATCGCGGGCATCGCGCGTATCCTCGACCTCATCGACCACTTCATCGCGGACAAGATCCGGGCTTGCATGGGCGACGACCTGTGTTAGAATAGTTGCATAGAGATAGGACTTGTTGTTTAAACTTGTATTTCATCTCTATCTCTTCTTCTCTCTCCCGTAGCTCTCCTCTTGATATCTTCTGTAACGACCTTCGTGATCGATCTTGTCAACTTGTACGCCAAAGCTTATACCATATATATATAGATGCGGCCCGAGACAAAGGATTTAACGCTTTCCAACCTATTTTACAACCTGGAGCAGGGAGAGGAAGTCGCAGGCGGCGCGGCGGTCTGAAGTCAGGATCGGCCGGGTCCAGAGCCTTCCCTGCAGGCTGGAGGTGTGCGAGCTAAGTACTATGGAGTGTTGCGTTGCGTGTGTCTGGTCATTCGATGAGAGCTTAATTAGCAGCAGGCATGGCATATATTGGTACGGTATGTTATGTACGCTTTAGCAGCAGGCATTGCATGGTCTCTCCGACTACTACGTACTCGGTCTATAGTTTCTTTAGCATGTGTTGTTCATTGCATGCACGGACACATATGTATTATGTTTGCATATAATCGGTCTCCGGCTCCGGCCGGTGTGTTTGTTTCCCCGTCGATCTTCTTAATTTGGCGATAACTAAATAGCAAGCTGGAGCCGTTTTACAGTCACGCGTTGTGCCATGTTTGCTGCTGCAGCAGCTGCTGCATTGTGATCAGTCTCCTCCGTATATGATGGTCGATATATCACCAACGTCCATCTCGGAGTGTGGTTATGTGACTCATGTGGATGCAAGGATGGAGAGCTAGCTTAGCTTTTTCTCTTCTTTTTTTGAGGGAAGAGAGCTAGCTTAGCTAGGAGTACGTACTTGCGCGCAAAGGCAAAGGCTTTGCCCAAGCATGGGTACAATGCAATGCATATGCATATGCATGTGCATGGATGCTTTTTTTTTTTTTTTTGCGAGAAAATTTCCGATCTATTCATCTTCAATCATGGCAGTACAACGAATACCAGAAATAATAGAAATTACATCCAGATCCGTAGACCACCTAGCGACAACTACCAAGACCGGAAGCGAGCGAAGGCGCGCGCCGTCATCGCCCTCCATCGCCGAGTCGGGCACAACTTGTTGTAGTAGACAGTCGGAAGTCGTCGTGCTAAGGCCCCGTAGGACCAGCGCACCAGAACAGCAACCGCCGCAGATGAAGAATAACGTAGATCAGAAAAATCCAATCCGAAGACACACGAACGTAGACGAACAACGACGAGATCCGAGCAAATCCACCAAAGATAGATCCGCCGGAGACACACCTCCACACGCCCACCAACGATGTTAGACGCATCGCCGGAACGGGGGCTAGGCGGGGAGACCTTTATTCCATCTTCAGGGAGCCGCCACCGTCTCGTCTTCCTGAGCAGGACACAAACCCTAGCAAAACTGAAAGAAACGATTAAAAACGAAGCCCTCCCGCCGACCCTTGCCGAGATCCACTGCGCCCCCATGGCCCTAAGGCCATCGGAGAGTAGGCGGACCTGCGGCGGCGGCGGCGGGAGGCAAAAACCCTAGCTTTTTGTGGATGGATGCTAGCAACTGAGTGACCCATGACTGTCACTGTGAGGCCTCCCAGCCTCTTTTACCAAGAAAGAAAAGGCGACCCCGCTCCATTGCTATCTCCGGATATTGCACAAGGCCACCAAACTCTTTGCACCAATTAGGTCGATCAGAGCCAGCCTTTGCCATGAACGATTCAGCACTACACGACTGATGACGGGGCCGCTCGCTTCTCCGATCGATGCAAATATCGGTCTGGCAGCGAACAAACTTTTTCAACTTTGCCACTCTCACTACGTGTCGTTGTACGTACGCTTGGATCCGATCATGTGCATGGTTCGACTATTATTTCGCGACGACCATGTGATGTAGTCCGACGACTGTTACAATGATTGCTTCAGTTCTGTCCCGCGAAAAATTGAATACTTCAGTTCAGATGTAATATGTGGTGATCTTCATCCTCACGTAACAACAGGAGTAATCAAAAGTATCAAACAGAGATGGCACCGGTAGAAAAAACATGAGACCAATGCCTTTATTTTTATTTTATTAGTGCATGTGTTATAAGAAACATCATATATAATTTGTCCCGATCTAGAATTGATGCACAAAAATTTTAGATGTTGTTTTATGCATTTCGATACATGGAATAAGCGTGCAGCTACCTCAAGAAACAATCATCAACTCAAAATAAAAAGATAGGAGTGCATGGCTAGTACGTAGTATCATTTCATTGAGATACATGGCTACTGGACTGAGCCCGATTGACGTTCGCCGCCTTGTACTGCCTGCTCAATACTTCCACGTCTAGTGTGTGTGTGGTTGCAGAGGAACGATGTGTGGGAACGGGTGCTTATGCACACGCACCAAAAGGAAAGCAGAGAGATACCTTCAACTAGCGTTAGAGCATCTTCAACGGCAACCTGCAAAAACAAAAAAAAAAACTGCATTCATCCATGGACAGGAGGACCAGTAATTCAATGCTAGCTGCATACATTTTCATAACAACTCAAACCAATCAGACGAAATTCATTCAAATAAGTCGTGATTTCATATAAACATGACGGATTTTATTACAAATACATCAAATCGGTCCTAGGCGGGCTCTGGAGTATAATTAATATCTAATATAAATGATCGCGGACGTCCGGTCCCGTCTCCGGCCATCAACCCCGAGAACTGAAGCTTCACCGTCTCCAGTTCTGCCTCGGCGCGCTCTCCAGCTCCGCCTCTGTGACCTCCGCCGCCGGAGCCCCAGGAACTGAAGTTGTCCGCCTCGCATTGCCGCCAAGCGACTAATCGGCCGAAGATGCTGAGCCTGCCAAGAATGGCGTTGACGGGAGGGGAGGAGCGATGGTCTTCCTGGGACATGGGCGACGGCGATCTACCGCGTGCTACTCTTTCTTGCATCCGACGGCGCCCACGGATTTGACGGCTTCTTCGTCGTCGTGGCGCCGGGACGCGGCCTCCTCGTGTCTGTGTCGCCTGACAATGCCTCGCACGTGTCGTCGTCGCGCTCCTTGCCGGCGGCTGCCACCTCTGCCACCCGCTGCGCGTACCGCCAGTGGGTGGAGGGGTAGGACTCGAGCAGCGCCTCCTGCTCCGCCAGGTCGGCGTTCGCGCGCGACCGCCTCGCCGACGGCAACCTTCTCCTCTGCCTGCAAATGCTCCTGGTGGAGGTTGTGGTTGTAGTTGGCGTCGGCCTTCACCTCCCGAAACTACTCCTCCCGCTCCTCCCGCGCCATGTCATATAATGGGCACGGGCCTCGCCGATGGTCATGGTGAAATGCACCGGCGAGGGTAGGGCGGAGGAGAAGGGTGGCACTGACTCGTCGTCGGAGGCGTCCTCCATTTGCACGTCCTCTGGCTGCCTGCTAGCCTGCCAGTCAGCAGCAATGGCGGCCATAGTTGTCTTCTGCTCTGACGTAAGCCCGTCCCAGAGAACTTTAGCTGCGGAGGGATCCATGGCGGGGAGTGTGTTAGAATTATTGTATAGGGAGGTGTTTAACTTGTATAGGATTCTATCTCTTTTCCCTCTTTATCTTCTGTAACGATCTCCTCCTGTCGATCCCCTCAGAACCGATCGATCCTCGATCTCTCTCAGAACTTATGTGCCAAGGCATTGCCTCAATATATAGACGCGCCCGAGACAAAGGGTTCTACGCTTCCCAAACTACTTTACATGGTAACAGAGCCTCTTCCTCATCGATCAAGAGATCGCATCTAGCTGCCGTTCATGACCGAGCCATGTCCACCACCTCCGCCATGTCCCCAAAGACCATGGGCGCGATCACCACCACCTCCTCCGCCTCCACCTTTGCCTCCTCATCCACAACTACCAATACCTTCCTCGGATCGCCACCACAGGAAAAGCTAACGAGGGGGAACTTCCTCCTCTGGAAAGCCATCGTGCTTCCCCAGATCAAGGGTGCCCAGATGGAGCACCACCTTGATGCCACGAGCTCGCCACCGCCGGCCACCCTCACCATCACCACGGCGGGCAAAGAAGAGCAAGTCGCCAACTTCGCCCGCACCCTCTGGTATGCTCAGCAACAACAACTCCAGGGGTTTCTGATGGGGTCTCTTTCTCGCGAGATTTTGTCCCAGGTGGCCACGCTCCAGACGCCGGCTGAGGTATGGCGCGCCATCAACGACATGTTCGTCGCCCAGAGCCAGGCACAGGCGATCAACACCCGCATCGAACTCACCAACCTGAAAAAAGGTAACCTAACAATGGCAGAGTACCTCGGCAAGATAAAAACCCTCACGGATGAAGTCTTTCAGACCGCCTCGGCCCTCTCCGATCCGAGATTATCTCCAAGATCCTTGCCGCCTCGACATGGACTATAACCCCTGCGTTTCGCGGCTGGCGGCACGAGTGGAGCCGATCACGGTTCCAGAGCTGCACAGCCAGCTGCTCAGCTTCGACGCCCGCCTCTCCCTCCTCCACGGCGGTGATCTCCGGCAATCATCCGCGTACTCTGCCTCCCGGGGACGCGGCCGTGGTCGTGGTCACCGCGGCGGCGGACGCAGTCGTGGTGCCTCCTCAGGTGATGGTGCTCGCTCTGGAGGCGGCTACGGCAACAACTACGATGGTGGCTACAACAACAACCACGGGGGTGGCGGCTTCAACTCCAACACTGGCCGCCGCAACCCTCCCTCGCGTTCCCGCCCTCGGTGCCAACTTTGCAAGAAAGCTGGACATGAAGTCATGGATTGCTGGCATCGGTATGATGACACTTTTGTTCCTGACTCCAAACTCGTTGCAGCAGCTATGCGCGAGCAAGGCGGGGAGGGTGTCTGGTATGTTGACTCGAGCTACCGATCACGCCACAAACGAAGCTAGAGCAACTTGTTTCACGGAGACCTACCATGGCAACGATCGATCCACACGGCCAGCGGTAAAGGTATGGAAATTTGTCACATCGGTCAAGTTTCACTTAATTCCCCCAGTTTGCAACGTGATCTTGTTCTTAAAGATGTTCTTCATGTGCCTCAAGCTGACAAAAATCTTGCCTCCATGTCTCGTTTAGCCACCGATAATGATGTTTTCTTTGAAACTCACCCTCGCTATTTTTTCATTAAGGATCGGGCAACGAGGGCACCTCTCTATCACGGTAGATGCGTCGGCGGCCTCTACCCCATCTCCTCCGGAGCCTTTAGCAACAAGCATCGTCGTGTTTATTCTGTCAGCAAGCCATCGTTCGAAAGATGGCATCAGAGATTAGGGCATCCATCCTCAGTCATAGTTAGGCAAGTAGTCAATAAAGACAAACTTTCTTTGTCATCCAGTACAAACAATGAGTCTGTGTGTGAAGCATGCCAATGTGCCAAGAGTCATCAGCTTCCTTATCCTAAGTCTACTAGTGTTTCTCATGCTCCATTGCAATTAATCTTCAGTGATGTATGGGGTCATGCTCGAGATTCTTTCGGTCGAAAAAAATATTATGTTAGCTTCATTGATGATTATAGCAAGTTCACATGGATTTATTTGCTTAAACATAAATCTGAAGTTTTCTCTATCTTCCAAGAATTTCAGAAGCTAGTTGAACGCCACTTCGATAGAAAAATTATTTCCGTCCAAAGTGACTGGGGAGGGGAGTATGAAAAACTCAACTCTTTTTTCCGTAGCATTGGGATCACTCATTATGTATCCTGCCCCCATGCTCATCAACAAAACGGTTCTGCTGAACGCAAACACCGTCATATCGTCGAAGTTGGACTCTCTCTACTAGCTCATGCATCCATGCCCCTCAAGTATTGGGACGAGGCTTTCATCACAGCTACATATCTCATAAATCGCCTTCCTAGTAAGGTCATTGGCAATGCTACTCCTTTAGAACGGTTGTATAACCAAAAACCAGATTACAACTACCTCAAGATTTTCGGGTGTGCTTGTTACCCCAATTTACGTCCATACAATCGACATAAACTTGAACTTCGTTCCACACAATGTGTTTTTCTTGGGTATAGTAATCTTCATAAGGGATACAAGTGTCTTGAACCATCCACCGGACGCGTTTATATCTCTCGAGATGTTATATTTGATGAGACACTATTCCCTTTCTCAAAGCTTCATCCCAATGCGGGTGCTCTGCTTCGTGCCGAAATCGCACTTCTCTCCGATTCCCCTACACATACTGATCACGGGGGTGAATTAACTGATCATGACCATGTGCAAAAATCCAAAGAAAATGGTGTTTCTAACACATCTTGTGCAGATTCTACTCATTATTTCATGTGCACACAGGACAAAACGGGCACGGAAACTGATGCTGATCCTGCTGTCAGCGCGCGATCCGAGCCGGATTCGCGGCAGACTGCGGGCGCCCGATCCGAGGCAGATTCGCCTCGGCGCCCTCTGGCGGCCGACCGCGCCGCAGACGACCAGGTGGGTCGCCCCAGTCCTTGCACGCCACGCCATCATCCACCAGCGCGTGCCGACGCGCTCGTCGTGCGAGGCGCGGGGGCGGACGAGTCCCGTGCCGCCACGTCACGGACTGATTCGGCCGGTTCTGCCGTCCTGCGGGACCCGCCATGCAGGCCTGATTCGCCGGTCGGCCCGGGCCCTGGCTGCGCGCTTGACGAGGCGCAATCCTCCTCGGATCAGGAGCCTGATCCGCCTGGATCTTCTGTGCACGACGCCGAAGCCCCAGGATCTCCTGCATCACAGCCAATAGAAACCGCTTCGCTGGCTCCTTCACCTCTCCGTCGAAACACCAGATCTCGGTCAGGTATTGTTAAAGAAAAACAATATAGTGATGGCACAATAAGGTATAATCCAACCAAACGTGCTTTTCTTGCCACTTCCGGTGAGCCTATTAATTTGCATGATGCTCTTGCTAATAGAGATTGGAAGGAAGCCATGGATAATGAATATAATGCACTTATAAAAAATCAGACTTGGCATTTAGTACCACCACAGCATGGAACTAATGTAATTGACTGCAAATGGGTATACAAGATTAAGAGAAAATCAGATGGCAGTATAGACAGATACAAGGCAAGGTTGGTTGCAAAGGGCTTCAAGCAAAGGTTTGGAATTGATTATGATGATACCTTTAGTCCTGTGGTTAAAGCAACTACTATTCGTCTTGTTTTGTCCATTGCTGTTTCCAGAGGTTGGAGTTTGAGACAGCTAGATGTTCAGAACGCGTTTCTTCATGGTGTTCTTGAGGAAGAAGTGTTCATGCGGCAACCACCAGGTTATGAAAGTCACAGTACACCACATTATATATGTAAGTTGGATAAAGCCTTATATGGGTTGAAGCAGGCTCCAAGAGCCTGGTATTCCAGGTTAAGTATGCAGTTACAACATCTTGGTTTCACACCATCTAAGGCAGATACATCTCTGTTCTTCTATAACAAAGGCAATGTTACTGTTTATGTCCTTGTTTATGTTGATGATATAATTGTTGCTAGTTCAAGTCAAGAGGCCACTACTTGTTTGCTTAAGGATTTAAAACTTGAGTTTGCTCTCAAAGATCTAGGTGATCTTCACTACTTCCTTGGCATAGAAGTAAAGCAAATTAGAGGTGGAATACTTCTATCACAAGAAAAATATACAGCTGATATTCTTAAGAGAGTGGGATTGGAGAATTGTAAACCGGTGAGTACACCAATTTCCACCTCTGAGAAGCTTACAATTGATAGTGGAGAAACTCTTGGTCCAGAGGATGCAACAAATTATAGAAGTATTGTAGGTGCCTTGCAATATTTGACTCTTACACGTCCTGATATCTCTTATTCGGTTAACAAGGTATGTCAATATTTGCATGCTCCTACAACTACTCATTGGACAGCAGTTAAAAGGATTTTACGGTATCTTCAGTATACTCAAGGACTTGGACTTCAGATTGTTAAGTCCCCTTCCTTGCTTGTTACTGCGTATTCTGATGCAGACTGGGCAGGGTGTGCTGATGATAGGAGATCTACTGGTGGTTTTGCTGTGTTTCTGGGATCTAATCTTGTGTCATGGAGTGCAAGAAAGCAGGCTACTGTTTCAAGATCCAGTACTGAAGCTGAATATAAGTCCTTGGCGAATGCTACAGCTGAAGTGATGTGGATACAAACATTACTTTATGAACTTGGGGTTAAAGCTCCAAGAGCTGCACGACTGTGGTGTGACAATATTGGTGCAACTTACCTTTCAGCAAATCCTGTTTTTCATGCACGAACAAAACATATTGAGGTGGATTTCCATTTTGTCAGAGAGAGAGTAGCTCGAAAGCTACTTGAGATCCGGTTCATTCCTACAGGGGATCAACTTGCGGATGGGTTCACAAAACCCTTGACAGAGAGAAGACTCGATGAGTTCAAGTACAATCTCAACCTTGGCAAGACTTGAGGTTTAGATTGAGGGGGAGTGTTAGAATTATTGTATAGGGAGGTGTTTAACTTGTATAGGATTCTATCTCTTTTCCCTCTTTATCTTCTGTAACGATCTCCTCCTGTCGATCCCCTCTGTAACCGATCGATCCCTCGATCTCTCTGTAAACTTATGTGCCAAGGCATTGCCTCAATATATAGACGCGGCCCGAGACAAAGGGTTCTACGCTTTCCCAAACTACTTTACAGAGTGGTGTGGAGAGGTTTGACTGTGGCTATGGTCGGAGCAGCGGTTTATATAGCACTGGTGGGCGGTAGAGGACGGACGGGTGGCGCCAGAGAAGACATCTCGGCAACCGCATGTGCCATCAATGCGGGCGGCGAACGGGCGGCCGTCGTGTCATTTGAACGCGCGGCAGTCGCCTGCACTGGAAAGCGACGCGGGCGGCACTCTCTCGGCCGACCCGCCGCTTCAATGCCGGCACCAGCGAGTGGTCGCGTCCGCTCTGGCCGAGCTTGAATGCGGGCGTTGACGCTCTGGAGTGGCGTTGACCCAAAACACGAGGGAAGGTGAAGGAGTTTTTTGTGGGCCAGGGCGGTCAGAAACGGGCTTGCGATCAGTCCGGACTCCCGTAAACCTTTCCACTGTTGTCTCCGATTTGCCGGAGAAATCGCATCCGGGTCGTGCCGCGGACCGATACAGGCCCGCATTGAATGACTTCACGGTCCGAACAACTGCGGGAGATGCCCTTAATGCATGTGTAAGTGTTGTGCGGAACAAATATGTCCAATGCGGCTTTCACCAACTCACATCCAACACATAAAGTCTCGTCCACACCATCGTTGACTAAGTGAAGAAATGTAACGATGATTAGTTAGGTAGAAAAAATGCGCGAAGAATATGTAGATAACTAATCGAAGATTGAGATGTAGTGCATGTGCGTTTGAAATAGAAGCAGCTAGCGTGTTCTGTGCCGGCGTCTGTGACAGGATCGACGTTAATTGTGAGGCCGCCAGTGGTGCGTACCCCCCACCATTTCCCTATCTGGAGGTGGCATGGAAATTGACCCAACGCCCTCCTACTTTTTTTACACACCTATAGATCGGTCACGTATGTACGTACTACATCCAGTAGCTCGAAAATTAAGCTGGCCAGCTAATTAATCCCAGCAATTAAGGGTGTTCCAAAGAAAGAGAGAGAGAGAGAAGACATTGCTTGGAAAGTCATTGCTATCTCTGGGCGTCTCATCAAGTCATTGCTATCTCTTCAAGTACCCCATGGCCATGGACACGGAGCATGAACCGATATAATCCAAGTATAGGTGCCATGTAGAACCAGGGAGAAACAGAAGAGAGCTAGGCTAGCTGCACACCAACGACATGGCAAAGGAAGGAAGGAGCCATGGTTGCTATACATGAGACGCACAAAAGCCGAGTCGGCAAGCAGCTAGCGCATGGTCCGTCGGCGTTGCTTTCGCCCCTGGACCCGGCGTGTGCGTACGTGCACCGACGCACCGTGTTGGACAAATACGAGACTGGTACATAACTCCACAGGTGGTAGCTCGATCGGCCGGAGTAATGACGTGCCTTGCCTGCAGCTGCAAGCGCTGCGTGCCGATAGACGATCGATATATATAGCACCGGGTTTGCTATTTCACATTCAGATGTGAAATAGCTATCTCACATCTAAGTCCATAGCCATTGGATTTCTCTTTGTCTTTAAGATTTGCGTAATTATTTTTTCTGTCCCACTCACGCGTTTTCCCATCTCGCTCTCGCGTTTTCCCTGTCCCCGCGCGCGCGTTGTCTGTTGAGCGGCCCGTTTCAGGTCGTTGTTAGTAGCGGGCCGTGGCAGTGGTGTTGTTTGTTGGGCTGGCGGGCTTTTTTCCGTCTCTCGCAGAGCAGTTTAGAAGACGAGGGGGTGAGCAGTTACCTCTTTTTCTTCATCACTTTCATTTCGCTCTGTTCCCCATTGCTCTTCGGCTTGAGCTCCTCCAAGCGGCGGCGATTTCTGAAGAGCGAGAGAGGAGAGAGGCGCCATCCGAGTGAGTTGTCCTGTCATTTCGTCTCTTTTTCTCTTCTTTGTATGTGTTCGGGAGTTGATTCTTGTTAAGAGATTAGCACCCATTTTTAGCATCACACCCCTTCCCTTCTCAGGTGTTCGTGGATTTAGGATTTGCCCCTTAATCTGTGTAGAAGTGTTAGTGTTCCTCATAGTTTTAGCATCCCCCTATTTGTGTTTTTGTTTTTGCCCAGTACATCCTACTACGGGAAGGGGGGGGGGGGGATTTTCAAGTTGATGTAGATTCAGAAAGGGTCTTCTTGGTAGTGTTTGTGAGATTCAGTTGGGTTGCCTGTGTGATTTTGTAGGGTTAGGTTTTTGTATTAATCAAGGGCTGATTTTTTTTCATTTTAGATTCATTTTTTCTTTTGTAGTTTGAGTCTGTTTAGATCCATTTTGTCAGGCTAGAATCAAGTTTTTGTAGCAGTGTTTAAGAAAGGGGTCTTCAAGTTGATGTAGATTTCAGGAAGGGTCTTTTTAGGCAGTGTTGAGAGATTCAGTGGGTGTTGCTTGTGTGATTTGTAGGGGTAGGTTTTTTTTTTGTATCAATCAAGGTTGATTTTTTTTTTCATCTTTTTTAGATTGATTCTTTTTGTAGTTTTGAGTCTGTTCAGATACATTTTTGTCGCGTATCATTACTTATTATATGTGATTTTCTCTCTTTTTTTAGTCTATTTTTGTTTTAGTGAGCATTCAAATTACCATGAGACAGGCTAGAGTTTATGTGTTAGCAAGTCCTGCGTGGAAGGATTATGCCAAGAAAGTTTTACAGGGTCCAAGCTGTTGCAGTAGACGTTTCAGATTTTCAGAGTTTAGTTTTCTGAAACTAGTGCCGCCTCTGCACCTGGTGATGAACACAGCCATGTGTACAATGAACACTGAAAGTGGAACTGTATATCTGCATCATACTGTTCCATTCTACACAGTAGTCAAGATTTAGTGCAGTGATAGTTTTTTTTGTCAGTATGGAGTTTTTTTTTGTGTTAGTGTTCTTTTTGCCTAGATTTCAGTGGGGGCTGGTTCATTTTTGATGTTTTTTATAGCAGTCGGTATTGTGTGTTTCGTAGGTAGTAAATTGGCTTTTTTGTCAACCAAATGTAGTTTGGTTTGATTAACTTTTAGGAGGTTTGATCGTTGAGCTATTTAGATAGTTTGGTTTGAAGTTTTTCTATGGTATTTCAGAGTAGTTTCATTTTTTTTGTATCAACAATCAAGGTTTTTAATTTTTTGCGCTCACACTGATGCTTTGTTTTTTGACTTTTTGGTACTGATTTGTGTTTTGCTCTCTCTGTCTACCAGGATGGTTTGCCCAGTTTGCTTTGCTCATTGTGACGTGGACAACGGTCGGACCTTCAGCATGTATTTTCGCGATGTGGACGCAAGTTCTGCGGTATACTTCATGAAATCTTTTCCCCTTTGTCATGTCGTGTATAGTGTTTTCTGTGTGTTTGCTGCAACTATATACTTCATGAAATCTTTTTCCCTCAGTGTTGTTAGCACTTCTTTCTTTGATACAAAAACAAGTTATCTTCCTTACAACCATAAACTTTTGTTCCATGACATGTTACTTCAAATGTCACAAGCGCATGTTTTTTAGTTCTGTTATATGATAGCCTGCATCCATGAATACTCGTACATTTTTTTGGTACCAGCATAGCGACGCAAGGGATTGCATTGTAGTCCTCATAGAAAAACTAAGTCAGTACAACTTTTATTTGTTTTTTGTTTTTTTCCATAATGCTATGTGTGCTCAAGTTCATATCCTCTCTTTTTTCCAGATTATACCATGCTCCACCATGGAGCAGTTTCCTCAGAAGTTCACCAGTGGGTTTCCTCAGAAGCTCGCCCCTAGTTGCAACTACATTACCAAGTTACAACTCGACTTCTTTCCCCTAGTTTTTTAGGTGGACCAGTTGCAAGTCAAACATCGACCCGCAACTAGCGTGTTTTCTTTTTTTTTTTCTTTGTTTTTTGTTGCCCTAGTTAATGTCAACACGCAACTCCTAGGACATTGCCCTAGTTGCAACTCCATCACCAAGTTGCAACTCAGCCTCTTCACCTAGTATAGGTGGCCCAGTTGCAAGTCAAACATCGACCCGCAACTAGCATGTTTTATTTTTTTTCTTTGTTGCCCTAGTTGCAACTCAAATGCCAACTTGCAACTCCTTGGACATTGCCCCTAGTTGCAATTACATTACCAAGTTGCAACTCGACTTCTTTCCCCTAGTTTTTAGGTGGACCAGTTGCACGTCAAACATTGACCCGCAACTAGCATGTTTTCTTTTTCTTTGTTTTTTGTTGCCCTAGTTGCAACTCCAACGCCAGCTTGCAACTCCTAGGACATTTCCCCTAGTTGCAACTACATTACCAAGTTGCAACTCGACTTCTTCCCCCTAGTTTCTAGGTGGCCCAGTTGCAAGTCAAACATCGACCCGCAACTTGCATGTTTTCTTTTTTCTTTTCTTTGTATTTTTGTTGCCCTAGTTGCAACTCCAACGCCAACTCGGAACTCCTAGGACATTGCCCCTAGTTGCAACTACATTACCAAGTTGCAACTCGACTTCTTTCCCCTAGTTGCAACTCCAACGCCAGCTCGCAACTCCTAGGACATTGCCCCTAGTTGCAACTCCATTGCCAAGTTGCAACTCGACTTCTTTTCCCTATTTTTTAGGTGGACCAGTTGCAAGTCAAACATCGACCCGCAACTTGCATGTATTATTTTATTTTCTTTGTATTTTTGTTGCCCTAGTTGCAACTCCAACGCCAACTCGCAACTCCTAGGACATTGCCCCTAGTTGCAACTCCATTAACAAGTTGCAACTCGACTTCTTTCCCCTAGTTTTTAGGTGGACCAGTTGCAAGTCAAACGTCGACCCGCAACTAGCATGTTTTCTTTTTTTCTTTGTATTTTTTCGCCCTAGTTACAAGTCCAATGTCAACTCGCAATTCCTAGGCATTGCCACAAGTTGTAACTCCATTGTCAAGTTGCAACTCAACCTGTTTCCCTAGTAGTAGCTGGCCCAGTTGCAAGTCAAACATCACCCCCGCAACATTACCCCTAGTTGCAAGTCCATTGGCGACTTGCAACTGAGCCACACTACTAGTCATTTTTGACCCGGTTGGAACATTTGTCAAGTGTAACATTTGACTTGCAACCGACATCTTTTGTCGTTGTTGTTGTGTTTCTCGTCCTAGTTGCGGGTCTAACGTTGACTCGCAATTCATAGGACATTTACCCCCTAGTTGTGAGTCCAAAGTCAACTCGCAAACTCATAGGCATTGTCACTAGTTGTAAGTTCATTTTTGGTCTAATGTGTTTTTTTTAGTTCGCCCTAGTCGTGAGTCCAATATCGAGTTAAAACTCACCAGCGAACTGCCCCTAGTTCGTAGTTTTTTCTTCATGACCCTTGCAAGCCACCACACGACTTTGCAGCTACGGTTTTTGTGTAACTATAATCGCCCTAGTTGCAATTCAACCATCGACTTGCATTTGGCAATTGGAGAGGCTACATACAATTGGCATGAAATGTTTTTCATGCATTGCTGTGGATTTTTCCATTCTCGGCATCGTTTTGTTTTGTAATCCGGTAAGCCATAAGTTTTTTTGGGGTCAATCATTGACTCGCAAATAGGGGGAGGGGGCTTTTTTGTACTGCTACCACTTTTATGTAACTCTAAACATCTAATAGGGGGTGGTGCTAGTGGAAGACTTTTCATTTTTCAACAATCTACCACTGGTTTCTGTGCAGCTGCACGTGTTTTTGTTTTCCCAGGGATGTTTCTGTAACTTTTCTAACCGAGGAGTAACGGATCCTTTTTTCCAAGGCAGCAAGTGCTCATGCAAAACAGGCCTGTCAGCCCATGTTGCTTCTTTCTGTCTAACAAACAAACAAACAGCAAAAAAGCCCAACAAACAGGCCCGGGGGTGTAAATTGTAATCCTGGGCTGGATGGGATGTTCAGAGACAAACAAACAGCCCGACAAAAAACAAGGCCGACAGGTATGGGCGATCGGGGGAGAAGCAACGACACTGTGTTTTTGT
Source organism: Aegilops speltoides (assembly GCA_021437245.1). Taxonomy (NCBI): domain Eukaryota; kingdom Viridiplantae; phylum Streptophyta; class Magnoliopsida; order Poales; family Poaceae; genus Aegilops; species Aegilops speltoides. The sequence continues at coordinate 88,298,050 of CM038142.1, forward strand.
TTGTTAACGTCAGGGTGATGTCACATTAGATGTGAGGTATTATCTCACATCTAGATGTGACATAGACAGACTCATGTAGTACTAGCAGTTGTGTCTCACGTTCACATGCTGGCTCTCACAACGTGTTTGGTAACCAAAGGGAAGGGGAAGGGGAATTCCCACCAGGGAGTTCATCCAGGGAGTAGGCGTGGTAAATAAAATTTTATTCCCGTTTCCGTGTTTGATATATGATGAAAATTAGTTTGGGACAGAGGTTCGTCCGCAAATTAACAGGGTCCCCATTACAAATTAATTACTACCTCCGTCTCAGTATACAAGTCCTACGCATATACCTAGGTTTCTAATTTGATCATCTTAATATAAACTATATAACACAAAAAATATATCTTTTGAAAATAGAACATCTAAAGTTTATATTGGTATACTTTTTGTAATACATGACATATATTAGGTTGGTCAAATTGACGACCTAGGGGTACGCGTATGTCCTGTAAACTGAGAGAGAGGTAGTACCTACTACCATGCAGGCAAGTAAACAGTTGATCAAACTGGCCGGAGTGCCATTCTGGCAAATCTGCTTAATCAATGACTACAACTCACGACATGCTCACATCACACACATAACTGAACGAAACTAAAACAGAAGTAGGCATGCACCTAACTCGTCGATGGAGACCACGCGAGCGCGCGCGCGCACACACACACACGCCGTGCGTGCTGACTGCCTGAACGTAATTGCATACGGTTTTATCTCAAACAAAAATCGAGTATGGTTTTATTCCATTTCTAACATCACATGCATCATCGTTTTAACCAAAGTGAGCATGTAAATATACAAGCAAGCAAAACTAAAATGATGCATGATATTTACCAGAAGAAAACTTTTTTCTACTCCGCACATCACGAACATGCATGCCGCTAAGAAATTATTCGAACTTAGACAATAGACAGTATGTTAACGTACATTGCATTCTTCTCTTCACCGGTCAGTTGAAAGCATTAGCGATTGTCAGCATCAGGTTGACGAACTGCATGGCTACAAGGGCGTAGAGGAGACCTGTTGGAAAGCAAAACTTTGTTGTATTGGTACCATTCATTCTCCTTTTCGAAAAAAAAAGGTACCATTGAATCGTTCTGGAACAACGAAAAAGAAGCAAGATTGCAGCCCATTGTTGTCTCCGAGAATAGATCAAGAGCAAGCTTTCCAAGAGAGAATGATCGGTCAGGGAAACTCACCGAGAGTAAGGTTGATGAAGCCGTTGGAGTCGTTGGGGTCGCTGGGTTCGCTGCGAGGCACCAGCGCAGTGGAGAGCAGTGTGGTGGCCGAGGGGGCGACGGTGCCGGCGTACGACACGAAGCAGCCGTCGTTCCAGACGCCGGCGAGCCGGGTGGTGGTGGCGCCGCAGCCGTCGGTCAGGTTCTTGGCCAGCGCCGACAGGCACCCGAGGCAGTCGGACGGCGCGGCGTTGCCGAAGCAGACCCCGCGGGCGAGCGCGCGGTCGGAACGCAGGGACGCGAAGCCCGTCGGCGTGGCGGCCGAGGGGAGCGCGCCGAGGAGCGGGAGGAGGCTGGCCCGGAACGCCGTCGCGTTGAAGCTGCTGTCGTTGGTGGCCGCCGGGTAGCACCCGATCACGGTGGGCGTGACGCGCACGGTCACCTCCGAGGCCGAGGTCGAGGCCGCCGACGTGGCGAGGAGGAAGAGGGTCAAGAGAAGGCCGGGGGAGCAGGAAAGCGCGGAGGTCGCCATTGCGTTGCCGGGCGGTCTGTGCCCTGGCCCTGCCCGCGCGGCGTGCCTTGTTAGGTGGTACAGTAAAAGGTTGGTGGTTTTGCTCAGGAGAAATGGTGTGGCGTGGTGGTGGTTTTGCTCAGAAGAAATGGTGATGGTGGTTTTGCTGCAGGCGCTGCATGCCAAAAGGACTAGCTTTGCTATTCTGGGCATGCGTCCATACGTGCTAGCCTAGGATTTACTGCCCAGCCAGCCAGCCAGCCAGCCGTGCACCGATTCGAATTCGATGGGTCAAGAGTCATGTATCATCAAACTTTTTGAGCTTTGCTACGAGTCGTTGTATGGTTGGATGTGCATGCATGGCTCCACTGTTTAATTCGTGACCCGAAGAATTCCATGTCGTGGGTCGTGGCACTGTTACAATGAATGCTTCGGTTTCAGATTTAATCTACTACCATGAGTTTTTGGATGAATTGACGCTTTACGCATATGTTTTCGGGTGATGTTCATTCTGAACTGCATATTTGAACTTCCAGACCAAGGCTAGAACTTCAGTTGTTGTTTTTTCCCGCCATTGTTCGTCCAGTTTCACATTGGGGTTTATCAATGCGACATTGTGTGTTTCTTCTTCTTCGAGAGGAGATGACTTATAGCTTTTTTGAAATTTATATGTAAGTGACAAATGACACGATAATTTATCTACGAGCTCGGGCTCATCTATTCCCGATAAACAGTGAATTTGTTCAAAATAGCAACAACAAAAAATAACTCCAAATTTTTTTGTAGTGCAAGATGCTTGAGTGTGTGATGCTCGTGCCAAATTTTGTGAAGTTTGGTCATTCAAGGGGACCGTATCAAAAAGTCAAAATTACCTCGAAGCAGTGCAAATTCTCAAATTTCTTACAGGCCTGATTTTTTTTTCACGGAGAGCTCCTCAAATGTTCAAACTTCAACAAATTTGTTCCTGATGAACAGTGAATTGTTAAAAATAGCAACAAAAATAAAAATTTAAATTTATATTTTTGGATAATTTTAACCTTTTCTTACGGTTACATGTGAGCTCGTGGACTAAAAAGGTTGCTTCTTTTCTTGCGTGTGGCCGTGTCGCTTATAGGGGAAACATACTCGGGAAAAGGGACAATTAGATTTTCTTTGGTATGCACTTATAAAATGAACATATGCTCCATGAACTAAAACCCTATAGGGGTTTGGCATGCGGGTTTGCCAATGTGGCAGTTAACGTGGCGCTTGTTTTGACAAGTGGACCGTCAATCTAGCATTTACCATTCTTTCAATGTTCTTTTACAAATCAATATCGTGATTTCATATTTTGTACTGCTAGGGGGGTTTCATACATGATTGTAATCATCTAGGAACTTTTGCAAGCATTTTCTATAGAGAACTCTAAATCAAGCTGTGTAGAAACTATTGCAAGATATTTTTCATATAGAACCCTAAATCAAGTTGTTCAACGCGTACACACTGGCGCCCTGAAGATGAAATAAAGGTCTTCTCGCCTAACCCCTGTTCCGACGGTGCGTATAGCGTCGTTGGTGGGCGTGTGGAGGTGTGTCTCCGGCGGATCTATCTTTGGTGGATTTGCTCGGATCTCGTCGTTGTTCATCTACGTTCGTGTGTGTTTTCGGCTTGGATCCTTTCGATCTACGTTATTTTTCATCTGCGGCGGTTTCTGTTCTGGTGCGCTGGTCCTACGGGGCCTTATCACGACAACTTTTCGATTGTCTACTACAACAAGTTGCGTCCGACTCCGGCGATGGAGGGGCGATGACGGCGGCGCGCCTTTGGCTCGTTTCAGTGCTTGTAGTCGTTGCTAGGTAGTCTATGGATCTGGTTGTAATTTCTATTATTTCTGGTATTCATTGTACTGCCATATTTGAAGATGAATAGATCAAAAAAATTCTCGCAAAAAAAAAAAAACGTGTACACACGGGCCAGAAGAGAGCACATCCTTCCCACGGACAAAGCTTGTCTGCAGACGCAGCAAAGCCAACTGGAAGAAGAAGAAAAAAGTGTTAGAATAAAACACTAATAAAATATCATAGACGACACATCAAGGCACGATATTTGTTAACGAGGTTCACCAATATGGCTACATCACCGGGGCATGACTATGGGCGCTCCTCCCCAAGATACCGCAACACCGGCCGCTCGGGCGCTGCCACAAGCCGTCGGCTCCCCCGCGTACCTGTTGCTATCAAGTCGTCATGGTTTACAACATGTGGTGCCCCTCGAGATATAAGAGGCCTAGGACATGTCCGACTACTACATGACTCGTACCTAACCACACCAATTACAACTTCAAGTTCACGTAACCCCTTGCGTACATAATATTCGACACAAATATAACAAAAAACGTCGATGAATTGAATTCTTTGACAGAATAGGACTGGTGCGTGGTTGCAAGCCCGTTTTCCAAACACGTCTACTGCTGAGATAACACTCTGCATGGACAGCTCGGCAGCTCGCTAGACACGCGCGGTGACAAACAACACACAGACGAGCTTATGGGACGCGTTTTTGCCATTTTGGAACGGCTGCGTCTCGCGCATGTGCTGCTGGCCTCATAATTAGACAAGAACTTGGCGCGTCGCGTGCATGGGTCGTTCCTTGTTCACCCCCTACGCGCCTACGGTGTGAAAAGGAACGCAATGAACATTTCAGCAGCAGCAGAAAGGGACAGGGAGGAGGCTAGCTTGCAACGTCTCTCTTTATAAGTGACCCACCCCTCCGTCGCGATCGCTCCTTTCTTCCACCCCGGCCCCGGCCGTCCTCTTCCAACTCAACCACGTAAGCCTCATCGGCGTGGTGGCCATGAGTCCATACGACGAGGGTTTTCTCGAGGGCTTTGCTTGCGGCGTGGTGGCCATCCCCGCTCTCCTGGCCACCATGGGGATCCTCGGCCTCATCGCCGACATCATCGCGGACAAGATCCGGGCTTGCAGGGGCGGAGGCGGTGCCGCCGCCGGCGACCTGCAGGGAGCGGAAGGCGCAGCCGGCGCGGCGGTCTGAGGTCAGGATCGGGTCCAGATCGAGCCTTCCCTGGCTGGAGGTGTGCAAGCTAAGTATGCAGTGTTGCGTTGCGTGCGTCTGGTCATTCGATCAGAGCTTATATTACTTGTAAATGGAGCTTGAGCAGCAGGCGTTGCATGGTTTCTACTGCTATTACGTACTCTTTCTATAGTTTCTCTAGCCATGCATGTGTTGATCACACGTACACACATATATATACTATTATGATTGTAATAATTGATTACCGGCGTAGATCTTCTTAATCTGGCGATAAATAGCAAGCAGGAGCTGTTTTACAGTTGCGCGTTGTGCCCTGTTTGCTGCTGCTGCTGCATTGTACAGAGCTTATATATGGTCGATATATCACCTCACCGTCCACCTCCAACGCGCAAGCGCGCATGTCCTTGGAGTGTGGTTATGTGATTCATGTGGATGCAAGGATTAGCCTTTTCCCTCTCTCTTTTTTTTTTCTTTTCTTGAGGGAAGAGAGTTAGCTTAGCTAGGAGTACGTACCTGCGCGCAAAGGCAAAGGCTTGCCCAAGCATGAATACAATGCAATGCGATGCATATGCATGGTGGTAGCTAGCGACTGACTGACGCCCATGACCTGTGACTGTGACCCCGCTCCATTGCTATCTCCGGATATTGCACAAGGCCACCAAACTCTTTGCACCAATTAGGTCGATCAGAGCCAGCCTTTGCCATGAACGATTCAGCACTACACGACCGATGGGGTCGCTCGCTTCTTCGATCGATGCTACTATCGGTCTGGCAGCAAGCAAACTTTTTCAACTTTGCCACTCATACTACGTGTCGTTGTACGCTTGGATGATGTGCACGGTTCGACTATTATTTTGCGACCGACATGTGATGTAGTCCGACTGTTACAATGATTGCTTCAGTTCTGTCCCGTGAAAAAAAGGAATACTTCAGCTCAGATGTAATCTGTGGTTATCTTCATCCTCACGTAACACAATAAGAGTTACCGAAACGAAATTAATCGAGTAGTGCAAAAATAGGAGTTACCCAAACAGAAGTACTGAAAAGTATCAAACAGAGATGGGACCGGTACCAAAAACATGAGACCAATATATAATTTTTCGTGTGTGTTATAAAAAAAACATCATATATAATTTTGTTCCAACCAAAAAATGGTGCACAAAAATTTCAGATGTTGTTTTATGCATTTCAGATACATGGCTAGTGGACTGAGCCTGATCGGCGTTCGCCGCCTTGTACTGGCAGCTCCATGAGCTCCGCATCTAGTGTGTGTGGTTGCTGAAGAACGACGTGTGGGGACGGGTACGGCGCCACCGTGCTCGTCCACAAACGGAAAGCAGAGAGATACCTTCAACTAGCATTAGTGCAGATCCTCCAAAAAAAAAAACTACCCTTAGTGCATGTGTAAGTGTTGTGCGGAACAAATACGTTCAATACGGCTTTCACCATTCACATCCATCACACCGTCGTTAATTAAGTCAAGAAATGTAGCGATGCTTAGTTAGGTAAAAAAATGCGCGAAGTGTAGGTAATTAATCGAAGATTTAGATGTAGTGCATGGGATGCGTTTCAACATAAAAGCAGCGAGCAGCTAGTGCCGGCGTCTGTGGCAGGGTCGAGGTTAATCTGTGAGGCTGCCTATGGTGCGTACCAGTGTACCACCCACCATTTCCCTATCTGGAGCGGCATGGAATTGACCCAACGCGCGCCTACTTGACATTCAGAGATCGATCACGTACGTACGTCGTACATCCAGTGGCTCGAAAATTAAGCTGGCCAGCTAATTAATCCCTAGCAATTAGCAACCCTACGCCATGGGTTTAATTAACAACAACCGAAGAGCAACACACAAATGAAGAAAGCCAAGAGGGGTACGAGGCCAGGCAGCCACGATGAACACGGCTAAGAGGATCGGGTCGTCCTTCAGATCTTCATCCCTGCATGCACGCACGCAAATAGAGTTCATACGATTAATCCACGAATTAGAAGCAATGTACGTATAGATGAAATGAGGTCGAGGACGATGAAGGATGTGGAAAACATAGAGCATCTCCAGCCGTTGGCCCCCTCAGGAGGCATAAAAATTGCCGCCTGTGGGCGAGTCGGCGGTACAATCGGCGCTGGGGCAGTTGGGCATCCAGCCGTCGCCCCCCAGGCGCCGATGTTGACCCAATTTTCGGCCCATTTTTGGCGAATAAAGGCCCTATATGGGCGAGAATCGACCCATATTCGGCGTGGATCGCCGTGGTTCGGCGTTGAATTCTCAACATAAATATTTTTTTATCACATAGTTCATCATAAAAAATCAAATAGTTTAACAAAATAGTGCAACAACAAATAGTTCAATACAAATTATATAGTTCAACAAATAAAAACTCATCACACGTCGAGTTAGGCGTCCCCCTTGATCCTCCGTAGGTGCTCCACTAGATCCTGCTGCAGTTGATGATGCACCTGTGGGTCTCGGATCTCCTGACGCATATTGAGGTAGGCAGTCCAGGTTACCGGTAGTTGGTGATCAACTTCGGCTAGAGGATCCTGCCTGTAGTATGGTTCAGTGTCAATCACTGGCTCTTCCTACTCGCTCTCGATGATCATGTTGTGCAAGATGACACAGCTAGTCATGATCTCCCATATTTGATCTTTCGGCCATGTCTGAGCAGGGTACCGGACAATAGCAAATCAAGATTGAAGCATACCAAATGCCCGCTCGACATCCTTCCTGAAGCATCCTGCACCTTGGCAAAGTGGGACTTCTTGCCTGTTGGCACAACGTTTGAGATAGTCTTCACAAATGTAGACCATCTCGGATAGATGCCATCAGCTAGGTAGTACCCCTTGTTGTACTGCCGCCCATTAACCTCGAAGTTGACCAGAAGAGAATGACCTTCAACAAGCTTGGCAAAGACAGGGGAGCACTGCAGCACGTTGATGTTATTGTGAATTCCTGGCATACCAAAGAAGGAGTGCCAAACCAGAGGTCCTGTGTGGCCATCGCCTCAAGTACCACACTACAACCGCCTTTGGCGCCTTTGTACATCCCCTGCCAAGCAAATTGGCAGTTCTTCCATTTCCAATGCATGCAGTCGATGCTTCCAAGCATCCCAGGAAATCCTCTTGCTGCATTCTGTGCTAGGATCCGAGCAGTGTCTTCCGCATTGGGTGTTAGCAAGTATTGCGGTCCAAACACTGCCACCACTGCCCGACAGAACTTGTAGAAACACTCAATGGTGGTGGACTCGGCCATGCGCCCATAGTCGTCGAGTGAATCACCGGGAGCTCCATATGCAAGCATCCTCATCGCTGTCATGCACTTCTGGATCGAGGTGAATCCAAGTTTGCCTGTGCAATCCTTCTTGCAATTGAACTAGCTGTCGAACTCCCGGATGGAATTCACAATCCTGAGGAAATGCTTTCGGCTCATCCGATAACGGCGCCAAAATGTTTTGTCGTCGTGCAGTGGAGCGTCGGCGAAGTAGTCGGAGTAGAGCATTTTGTAGCCTTCGAGACGATGCCGGTTCTTTGCTTTCATCCGCCCCGGTGCCGAGCCACCTCGCCGCGGCTTTTCATTGCTCGCCAGCAGGGCGGCGAGGGCGGTGAGAACCATGAGATGTTCCTCTCCCTGGACGTCGGCCTCTGCTTCCTCCTCCAGTAGCACGGCGCGCGCTTCCTTGTCGTTCGAGTCCATTGCCGTCGCAGGCAAATCACCGAACACCTTGCGGGCGCGTTGGGCGCGTACCCGCCGCTAATTGCTTCTCCGCAGCCGGAGACGGCGGAAAAATCGCCCAGCTGCCGGTGGAGGGGCTGCCTCGACGAAACATATGCTCTTTTTCCTGTGGGGATGTGCTATCTAGCGGTGGTGGGCGGTGGGTGGCGCCGGGATACAGCCGGTTGGCGGCCAATCGCGCGGGGGGTGGGAGGCGAATCGGGAAGAAAGACTTGACTTTTCGCCTAACGGTGTGGGCCAGCCGTGCTTTTCCCTTGCGCCAGAGCCCCCGAGCACCCCCCAGTGCGCCGGGTTCGGCCTGCGATTGCCAGGCCCAAAAACGGGCCGAACCGGCGGATTTCAGCGTCCTGGGGGCGCGACTGGGCGTTTTTTCGGCGTCGGTGCCGAAAAAGTCGCCTGGGGCCTGGTGGGGGCGAGGCTGGAGATTCTCTTACAGATCATTTTGCTCTTCATCGACACCGACGCGCCTGTCGCATCCATGAGGGCTAGCATCTTGTCAGCGTCGGACGTGGAAGTGCGAGCAAGCGGGCCGGAGACGTCGGTGGTGTTGGCGTACGACACGGAGCAGCCGCAGGACCAGACGCGGGCGCGCTGGGTGGCAGCACCGCAGCCATCGGTCAGGTTCTTGGCCACGACGGACAGGCACGTGAGGCAGTCGGGTGGGACGGCATCGCCGAAGCAGACCCTGTGGGCGAACGCGCAGTCGGGGCCGGCGGACCGCAGGGACGCGAGGCACGTTGGCGCGACGACGGAGGGGAGCGAGGCCACATTGGCACGAAACGCCGTCGCGTGAGGGCTGCTGCCGTTGGTGGTCCACGGTGTAGAATTGTATTGAATAATTGTTGATGCAATATTGTGCCAGTACAAGAGGTATATATAAGAACCAAGCAGCACCTGCTCTAGCCCTATTACAAACCGAGTAGGAGTCCTAATCCTATTACAACTGAAACGAATGTCTTGAAATGGAGTAGTCGCCAGGCCTTTAGTAAAGATATCAGCGAACTAAGCAGAAGTAGGCATGTGGAGAACGCGAACTTGACCGTGAGCCACCTTCTCTCGAATAAAATTAATGTTGATCGCAATATGCTTGGTGCGACGGTGTTGAACCGGATTCCTTGACATGTAGACAACTGAAATATTATCATAGTAAACAATGGTAGCTTGCTCAATAGGACGGTGCAGCTCCGACAGCAACTGGCGCAACCAAACTATTTCAGTGATCGCGTGAGCCATAACGTAGTACTCAGCTTCAGCAGACGAGCGGGAGACCGTAACCTCTCTTTTTGAAGACCAAGAAACCAAATTGTTACCAAGAAAAACACAAAATCCGGATGTGGACCTACGAGTATCTGGACAACCAGCCCAGTCTCCATCAGAGTAAGATGTCAAGGAGGTGGGAGAGGATTTGTTGATATGAAGACCTAAGTCTAGTGTGCCTTTGAGATATCGAAGAATACATTTGACATGATTGTAGTGTGGAATATGAGGATCATGCATTTATAAACAAGCTTGTTGGACAGCAAAAGAAATTTCAGGACGAGTGAGAGTAAGATACTGAAGTGCACCGGTAAGACTATGATAAAGAGAAGGATCAGAGAAAGGATCACCGTCGGCAGAGAGTTTGGAATCTGTATCAACAGGGGTACGAGAAGTTTGACAATCAAGCATACCAGCACGAGAAAGAAGATCCAGAGTGTACTGACGTTGGGACAAGAAAAGACCAGAGGAGTCACGGATAACAGCAATACCTAAGAAGTGATGAAGAAGACCTAAATATGTCATAAAGAATTCGTGACAAAGAAGAAAGATAATATGATCTAAAAATTGTTGTGAGGAAGTTGTGAGGATAATATCATCAACATATAAAAGAAGGTAAGCAGTGTTGTTGTTGTGATGAAAGGTGCAGAGTGAAGTGTCAGAATGGGAAGTGGTAAAACCAATGGTTTGAGCATAAGTAGAAAAACGTTGGAACCAGGCACGTGGTGCTTGTTTAAGACCATAAAGAGATTTTTTAAGAAGACAAACATGATTAGGATAGGAGGAATGTTCGAAGCCAAGAGGTTGTTGACAATAGACTGTTTCTTGAAGAGAGCCATGAAGGAAAGCATTTTTGACATCTAGTTGATGAATTGGCCAGGAAGAAGAGACGGCGATGCTAAGGACAGTGCGAATAGTGCTTGGCTTGACAACTGGAGAGAAAGTCTCATCATAATCGATGCCGTGTTGTTGAGAGTAACCACGACATACCCATCGAGCCTTATAACATGTAAGACTCCCATCAGAATTAAATTATGGTGAAAAACCCATTTGCCCAAAACGATATTTGTATTGGAAGGACGAGGAACTAACTGCCACGTGTTATTCTGCAGAAGGGCATCATATTCATCTTTCATAGCTGCGGCCCAATTAGGATCTAGGAGAGCTGATTTGTAAGATGTGGGTAAAGAGGAAGGAGATAAAGATGCATGAAGATTGAGATGATCTTTTGCAGGTAAATGAAACCCGGACTTGGCACGTGTGCGCATGGTATGATCGTTAGTAGGAGTTGGAATGCGAATAGCATGAACAAGAGGGGTGGGGGAGATGTGGTGGATGCGTCCGACGCAGCGGAGGAAGTGAACGCGGGGGATGGTGGTGAAGACTGCGGCTGCAGGATGTCTGTCATGTCAGAGTGTAATGTGTTTTCCTCAGCCGAGACAGAGGTGATGATAGAAGTGGTGGCGGGAGGATCTACTACTGCGGCTGGTTTCGCTGGATTGGTCGGCGGGTGAAAGAAGGGAAGATGATTACGACGAGAGGGACTAATGGACGGCGCGGGTGAGTTGAAATCTAATGGTTGATGCTCAGAAAAAGGGAAAAATGTTTTCAGCAAATGTTACATGACGAGACACATGAACACGACTGCTAACAAGATCTAGACAATGATAACCCTTGTGCTTGTCAGAAAAACCTAGGTGGACACATGAGATAGAGCGCGGGGAAAGTTTGTTAGGAGAAGTGGAGTAGGAGTTTGGAAAACAAAGACAACCGAAGACGTGATACGTCTCCAACGTATCTATAATTTTTGATTGTTCCATACTATTATATCACCCCTTTTTGGATGTTTATGGGCTTTATTTTACACCTACTAACCGGAGGCCCAACCCGTATTGCTGTTTTTTTGCCTATTTCAGTATTTCGAAGAAAAGGAATATCAAACGGAGTCCAAACGGAATGAAACCTTCGGGAGCGTGATTTTTGGAACGAACGTGATCCAGAGGACTTGGAGTGCAAGTCAAGAAGCAGCCGAAGCTTCCACGAGATAGGAGGGTGCCCCCCCTATAGGGCACGCCCCCTGTCTCATGGGCCCCTTGGGCGTCCACCGACGTGCTTCTTCCTCCTATATAAGCCTATGTATCCTGAAAACATCAAGGGGCGGATGAAACACAATTTCCACCACCATAACCTTCTGTATCCACGAGATCCCATCTTGGAGCTTTCGCCGGTGTTCTGCCAGAGGGGGAATCGACCATGGAGGGCTTCTACATCAACATCCTTGCCCCTCCGATGAGTTGTGAGTAGTTTACCACAGACCTAAGGGTCCATAATTATTAGCTAGATGGCTTCTTCTCTCTTTTTGGATCTCAATTCAATGTTCTCCCCCTCTCTTGTGGAGATCTATTCGATGTAAACTCTTTTTGCGGTGTGTTTGTCGAGATCCGATGAATTGTGGGTTTATGATCAAGTTTATCTATGAATAATATTTGAATCTTCTCTGAATTCTTTTATGTATGATTGAGTTATCTTTGCAAGTCTCTTCGAATTATCAGTTTGGTTTGGTCTACTAGATTGATCTTTCTTGCCATGGGAGAAGTGCTTAGCTTTGGGTTCAATCTTGCGGTGTCCTTACCCAGTGACAGAAAGGGTTGCAAGGCACGTATTGTATTGTTGCCATCGAGGATAACAAGATGAGTTTTATATCATACTGCTTGAGTTTATCCCTCTACAACATGTCATCTTGCTTAATGCGTTACTCTGTTCTTATGAACTTAATACTCTAGATGCAGGCAGAAGTCGGTTGATATGTGGAGTAATAGTAGTAGATGCAGGCAGGAGTCGGTCTACTTGTTACGGACGTGATGCCTATATACATGATCATGCCTAGATAATCTCATAATTATTCGCTTTTCTATCAATTGCTCGACAGTAATTTGTTCACCCACCGTAATACTTATGCTATCTTGAGAGAAGCCACTAGTGAAACCTATGGCCCCTGGGTCTATCTCTTATCATATTTGCTTTCAATCTACTTTTATTTGCATCTTTTCTTTTTGCATCTATATTATAAAATACCAAAAATATATTTATGTTATCTTACTATCTGTATTAGATCTCACTTTCGCAAGTGGCCGTGAAGGGATTGACAACCCCTTTATTGCGTTGGTTGCGAGTTCTTTGTTTGTTTGTGTAGGTGCGTGGGACTTTGAGGAGCCTCCTACTGGATTAATACCTTGGTTCTCAAAAACTGAGGGAAATACTTACGCTACTATTGCTGCATCACCCTTTCCTCTTCAAGGAAAACCAACGCAAGCTCAAGACGTAGCAAGAAGGATTTCTGGCGCCGTTGTCGGGGAGGTCTTCGCTCAAGTCAAGACATACCAAGTACCCATCACAAACCCATCTCCCTCGCATTTACATTATTTGCCATTTGCCTCTCATTTTCCTCTCCCCCACTTCACCCTTGCCGTTTTATTCGCCTCTCTTTCGCAATCTCCTCCTCTCTTTTTCGCTTGCCTTTTTCTGTTTGCTTGTGTGCTTGTTTGACCTTATGGCTTCGCCTAAGGGTTCTGACCACCTTCTCAGAAGGATGGAAGGGATTGAATCAAATATTAGAAGCTTTATGTATTTGCAATTTGAGCATAATAATTTCTTTAGAAAAGAGCTGAAGGAACAAAAAGTTTTTTGGGGTTTATGAACAAAGAGCTTGATGATTTGAATAAAGAATTTTATGGTGTTAATGCTTAAATTACCCGGCTTGAAAATTCTATAGCCAAAATTTCTGTTAAGCAAGCCACCTTAGTCAATAAGATGGCCGCTAAACCAGAAAAGTTAGATGAAAATAATGATGAGGATCTTAAAGTTATTGATGCGTCTCCTATTAGATCTATGTTTTGCAATATGAATCTTGATAATTATGGGACTGATGATGAGTCAACTTTGCCTAGAAGGCGTCCCAAGAATTCGGAGTTTTTAGATCTTGATGCTAAATTTGGTAAAAGTGTGATTGGAGAGGTCACAACTTTAAATAGTATTGAACCCACTATCTCGGATTTCAAGGAATTTGATTATGATAATTGTTCTTTAGAAGGTTGTATTTCCTTGTTGCAATACGTTGTTAATTCTCCTCATGCTTACAGTCAAAATAAAGCTTTTACCAAACATATCGTTGATGCCTTGATGCAATCTTATGATGAAAAACTTAATTTGGAAGTTTCCATACCTAGAAAACTTAATGATGAGTGGGAACCTACTATAAAGATTAGATTTAAAGATCATGAGTGTTTTGCTTTGTGTGATTTGGGTGCTAGTGTTTCCACTATTCCGAAAACTTTATGTAATACTCTAGGTTTCCATGATCTTTATGATTGCTCTTTAAATATGCACCTTGCGGATTCCACCATTAAAAAGCTAATGGGAAGGATCAATGATGTTCTCATTGTTGCAAATAGAAACTTGGTGCCCGTGGATTTTATCGTTCTTGATATAGATTGCAATCTTTCTTGCCCTATTATTCTTGGTAGACCCACTAGTGCAGAACCGGGCAATAGCACCGGTTCGTAAGGCCTTGTAGTGCCGGTTCCATAACCGGCACTAAATTGTGGTCACTAAAGGCCCCCCCTTTAGTACCGGTTCAGCACGAACCGGTTCTAAAGGGCAACCCACGGCACGAGCCAGCTCCGGGGCTCGAGTTTTTCGCATACCGTTGGTAAGACCAACCGGTACTATAAGGTTTGGGGTTTTTTTAGTTTTATGATTTCTTTTTCATTTAATTTTGTGTTTCCATTTTAATTCTTTTTCGTTTGCTGGTATTTTACGATACTACACATTGTTCACTTAATTACTTACCTTGGGTCGAAACCATTTAAGCTTTTTTTTTCCATTCGCCGGGCGTGACGCTGATGAACCTTGCCCAAGCCCTGCCCGCCGACAAAGAAAATGAATAAAGAGGTTATTAAATAGTTCATATCATGAAATGACGAACTAAATAGGCCGAGATATATAGTTAATAATGATTGAAATTACCTGTTGACTATCCCAAACAAGATGTTATAGTCAGTTTTTTCTGAGAGTAGTGAGTCCAGTACTTCAACTGTTCCGGCGTCAACTTTAATGATACACAAGACCTAGTGAAATCTGCATGCACACACGTTTGCATGTCTTAATTAAGGCATATGTAAGCAAAAACATGTAGCTAGCTAGTAGGCAAAAACAGAGAATTTGTAGTACAAGACAAGATGACTCTTTGGAAGTTGTAAGGAAGTAGTATATCTTCATTGTATTGGAGGCGCTTCAAGAACTCTAGCATGTTGTCCTCTACGTTCTTTTGCTGACGTTGATTTATCTTCCATGTTTATTCATTAACGGTGTTTGGGTCAATGAACCCAATGCCAAAGCGTCTACCTTTTCTCATTTCATACATCTTCATCATGCATAATACCACAGAAAAGAATATAGTGAGGATAATTACAGGTAATGATTGATCAAAAGGATCACTACAACTAGCTTGGGACTTAAATTACAGAAAGAAATCACTTACAGACAATAGCAACTGACGATAGATTTGTCGAGTGCGTCTTGATTGTATAACTGAAACAGTTCTAAATACTCAACGGACATAGCTTTCTCATGGAAGTAATGCTCCTCCTTGACATTCACCATGAGGGACAATCGATCTGAAATCTTGGTAATGTTCATGTACCATTGATGCAATTCATACATTCTCGTTGGGAGGTTCTTGATCTTGTCTGGCTCGACCAAAGGTTGGCCCCGGACATATTTCTGTTTTATTTCATCCTCTCTAAGCAAAGGCATGGGCTCGATCTCGAGGAGTTGTCCAACAGTGATGTTGAGAACTTCAGCCTGCATTATATGCTCCTCCGTTATTACCACATTGCCCACCTCGGGAACATGCACTGTTTGCCCACAATAATATTGGGCGCGTACTGTCACGTGTTGTTGGCACAACAAGCGAGGGGATCGATTGCGCTGCCTATTCTCCCAGCTGGGGAATGGTTTTCCCGCATTTTTTGGTAGCCGCTTCTTGTTTGCTCGATCCCGATGTAGACGTGCTCGCCTCCCTTTGTAGACATGCTCGATTTAACTTCCTGATGTGGCGCTCATAGTCTGTGTCAACAGGCTTGGGAGCTGGTGGTTGAGCCATACGAATGAAGTGGTCAATCGTTTCCTCAGGCACTTTCTCCCTTGGTGGCGGTGGCGGTTTCGGTGAAAAATGGGCTTCCACCTTGGCCTTCGATATGGCTGCGATTTCCTCCTCGGACTTGTCATAAGACCTCTGCGAAAGAGGCGTGAGGCTTGGACCATATTTAGATCGATTGACTTCGCCTGTACTTCCTGTACTACCTCGACTCGTACCGCTACGCACCATAGCTGAGGGGTGTCTCTTCTGCGATTGCTGAGGTGGCGGAGACGGCTGACGAGGCTGAGTTGGACGAGGAGGAGTGGCCTGAGGTTGTGCCGGACTTGGAGGAGGAGTGGACGTCTGACGCTGTGGCGGACTTGGAGGAGGAGTGGCCTGACACTTTGCCGGACTTGGAGGAGGAGGAGTGGCCTGACACTTTGCCGGACTTGGTGGACTTGCAGGAGCGGGAGTCTGCTGACTCGGTGGCGGACTTCGATGAGGAGTCGGCTGACGCGGTGTCGGTGGCCTTCGAAAGATGATGCAATCCTTTTCCATAGGATGATACGATGTTTGGCCTCTCCGAGAAAGCGCTCGCCGTCACCTCCAGCAATGTCAAGCTATAGCTCCGAATATGGTGGGTCCACCACCTCATCAACCAAGACACGAGCATAGCCCGCTGGAATCGGGTTGCAATGGAAGGTTGCCTCGGGGGGATTTGTAAAAGCAACGCCGTCCGCCACCTTCATGGATATGTTCTTCATTTTGACGTGTAGCTCGCAGTTAGTGTTCTCCGTGATGTCATCCATGGGGTATCTACCCAGCATTGCGTCGTCCGGGACGGAACCCACGTTGCTTCTCGGCATGGATGGGCTGGTGCTATCCAATGCTAGATCATCCGCTAGCTGCTGCAGCTGCTGAGACCCTCTTTGCAGGGTAAGTGAGTCGATCTACTCCTGCTGTCGCTGGAATTTGACTGCCAATTCCGCTTGACTTGCTTCTAGGCCTTTAAGGCATTCATAGTCCCGCTTCCTCTGCTCCTCCTCCATCTTCCTCTTCTTCTCCTCCGCAATCTTCTTTCTCGCATGGGTTCTGTTGGGGATATTGCTACTGGGCGTGAACCGGCCTACCTAGGCCGGGTTAAGTTCATTAGTAGTGTAAAGGTGATTAAGCCCAGTTGGCAGATGAAGGCCCAAGGCCTGTAGTCGGTTTATACCCTGTAGCTGTAAACCGATTTAGTATGTAAACTTGTATTGTAAGTTAGGAATAGAGGGAGACCAACCCGGATACAAGTATGAACCGGCGTTGGGACTCTATGGACCGACGGGCGTCACCTGTGTATATAAGGGGACGACCCGGTGGCGGTTCAAGGACAGGCAACAACAACTCGAGGCCTAGGCGAAGCTTGTTTGCTCCCTAGTCATCGAGACCACATCAATCCCATCACAACTAGATGTAGGCTTTTACCTTCATTGAAGGGGCCGAACTAGTATAAACCCTTGCGTCTTTGTGTCCGCTTTAACCCCTTCAAGGTAACCCGTAGCGATGGCTCCACGACTAAGTCCTTTCACAAGGACATCTGCCGTGACAAAACCACGACAGTTGGCGCCCACCGTGGGGCTATCGCACGATGGTTTGATGATCTTGGAGGGCAAATTCAAAGGACTCGAAGGCTATGCTGTGGGCCGGATGACCAAGAGTCGTCGTGGCAAGCTCTACATCGAGGATGCAGGATGGGGTCCCGAAGCCGGCTCGATCGAGTACGGGTACCGGGTCCCCTTTGGTGGCATACACGTTTTTATCGGCAAGATTGGTGAGCCTGGGCCTGAGCCAGACATCTGCACCGAGCTCGTCGAGACGGCTCAGCGTGCGAGATCTACCCAGGTTAAACCCGCCGTGAGGCGTGCCTTCGTGGGAGTCATCCACGGAGGGGAACATGAGGACGAGTTAGAATACGGTAGCGAGACCGTCGTTTATTCTGGTGACGAGTCCTCAACCGGGGAAACCGAATCATTATACCAGTTGCTAGACGACCGGATTAGGGGCTGTTCCGATGGCGACAGTATTCCGGACCCCCCTGATCAGATCAACCGGGTTTGGATATTCATGGCCGGCACGCAGGCAGCGAATCACTCCTCGACCGCAGCAGCAATGGTCTCCGGATCAGCGGCAGCAGCGGCAGCAGGGGCAGGAGGCCTTGTGCGCCCACCGGTTCAAGTTCCGTCTGACCTGTTTGATGCACTAGCTGTACTCATGGCAGAGGATAATCTGGCGGATCAGGAGGCCCATGATGCAGAGGTTGCAAAGGTGAGAGAGCAGATCGTGCAGGCCAAGGCCGACCTGGCAGCAGAGAAGGACAGGATGGCCGCTGAGCGGGCCGCTTTGGATGCCCAGGCCTATAGGCTCATGCTTGACCAGAACGCATCACATGAAGTCTTGAAGCGGAAACACAGATCACGCCTGCCGTTAGGGTTCGACCCTTGGAATCTCTTTCATACTCCGGAAGCTGGAACCAGTAATCCGCCGTGGCACTGGGAGGTGAACCGGGTCGAGGCACCAGGGCCAGGAGCGATGGTCCAACCCCGCCTGATGGAACCTCCTCGGCAGAATGTTGTGATTCCTCCGCCGGTCCAGACACCTCCGGGTCATTATTCTAATCCTATGGACAATCTTGTCGCAGCCGTTGCGCGATTAGAAGCTATCCCGATCGAAGGAGACTCTCCACAAGCAGTTGAGACGCGCCGAGTTAAGGAACTTCTCCGAACCTCTTTGATTCAGCAGGAGACATATTCATACAGCCGCGATCGGATTCATTCCACACCTCGTCCAAGCCGGAGCTACAGTAGGCGCATGGATGAACCGGCCGTATCAAGCAATGCGCGGAGCCATGAAGCGGCCCGTGGCAATAACCCGGTAGGTGGTGTTCGCGACGCTCAGGATGTAGTGGACCGGGCCCGGGCACGAAGGGAGGCCGAGTTAGCAGCACAGAACGAGGCGGGTCAGCTTACACCGGTTCGTCCTACCACCTCCGCCGGGCCAGGGGTCGCCTCTAGCTTGGGAGTGCCCTGTTTAGTCCCCGCTTTACGTAATGTACGCCTGCCCAAAGACTTCAAGGGTCCGTGCAAGGTGCCGAATTACACCACTGATTTATCTCCGGAGGCGTGGGTAGAGAGTTATGAGATGGCCATGGAGATGCTGGATGTGGATGAGACCGCGTGTGCAAAGTACTTCACCATGATGCTTGAAGGCACGGCCCGTATTTGGTTGAAGAGCCTGCCGCCTAATTCTATCAGTTCATGGGCCCCGTTGCGGACCCGGTTTATCCAGAATTTCAAAGATACGTGTAAACAGCCTAAGTCCATAGTAGACTTGGCGGCTTGTGTTCAGGAGGACGGAGAGTCAACAACCCATTGGGTACGCCGCGTTTCGGAAGTCTTGCACTCGTCTGACAGGATCTATGCTGACTCTGCGATCTTAACCCTGGAGGGCAACTGCCGGTTTAAGCCTCTAAAGTTGAAGTTGGGGCGTATGAAGCGGTTCTGTAACGACATGGGAACTCTCATGGCCGCTTTGGTGAAGTATGCTGATTCTGATAGTACCAAGGATCCCGAGACTGATGATGACGAAGCAGGGAAGGGAAAGAAGAACAGCAACTCCAAGGGGCATCAACACAAACCGGCGGGCCATGGGAACGGAGGCAAGCGTAAAGCGGATGGCAGCATGGACTTTGTAGCTAACACTAATGCGCAGGACAAGGGTCAGCGGCGCAGAGGTAAAGCGGCGAATTGTAGTGGAGCTACGAATCCTAACCCGGATCGCCTAAACTATTTGTTGAATCAGCCTTGTCCAAAACACGGGACGAAGGAGGCGCCGGCTAACCACCTGTGGAAGGATTGTTACATTATGCAGGAGTTTAAAAACTCTAATGCCTTCCGGTATGACCATGGGTCAGGTGGTGGCTCAGGATCCGGTTTCCATGGGCCGAGCCATGATGGAGCTTCCGGTTCAGGTTTCAATCAGGGCGATCATAACAACCAGAATAATCAGAACAGTCAAGGAGGTTAAAACCAGCAGCAGCAGTCGGGTTATTAGAGCCACCCAAAACAGTTGAACAATGGGCAGTATCACGTTTTCACAACCAGTTTGGATAAGCGCGACCGGAAACTTCACAAGCGAGCGGTGAACTCTGTTGAACCGGCCGTACCACGTTACTTACGTTGGTCGGAACAGCCTATCGTGTGGAGCAGGGAGGATCACCCACCCCGGGTTGACAATCCGGGCCAGTTGGTGTTAGTGGTAGACCCTCAGGTGGGAGGTTATAAATTCACCAAGGTGCTCATGGATGGAGGGAGCAGTATTAACATCCTGTTCTATGAGACATTCCGCCGCATGGGGCTAACAGACAAAAATCTTAGACCGTCTAATACGGTGTTCCATGGTGTGGTGCCTGGCAAGTCAGCATATCCTGTTGGTAAGATAGCCCTGGAAGTGGCTTTTGGGGATGAGCATGATTCCCGGTCCGAAACACTAACCTTTGAGGTGGTGAAAATCCGGAGCCCGTATCACGCCTTATTTGGGCGGCCGGCTTATGCCAAATTCATGGCACGGCCTTGTTATATCTATTTGCAGCTCAAAATGCCGGGTCACTAAGGGACAATAACGGTTCATGGGAGCCGCAAGATTGCTTTGGAATGTGAGGAAGGTGATGCGGCCTATGCGGAGTCGGTTTGTGCCACGGAGGAGTTAAAATATTATAGGGACAATGTTGATCCGACGGAAATGACCCCTTTGAAGAAGCCGACTACGGAGCATGATTAAGATCTAAAGTTCAAATCAGCGGCTGAGACCAAGCTTGTTGACTTCGTGCCCGGCGATTCGTCCAAGCAGTTCACTGTCAGTGCCAACTTGGACCCTAAATAGGAAAGCGCGCTCATCGAGTTCATCCGTGAGAATCGACATTTTGCATGGAAGCCTTCGACATGCCGTGTGTCTTGAGGAACTCGCTGAGCACACTCTTAATGTTGATCCTAAGTATAAACCGGTAAAGCAGTTTCTCCTCCGGTTTAACGAAGAAAGGCGAAAAGCTATTGGAGAGGAGGTGGCCAAGCTCTTAGCAGCTGGTTTTATCATTGAAGTGTTCCATCCAGAGTGGCTTGCTAATCCGGTGCTGGTTCTTAAGAAAAATGGCACTTGGCGTATGTGTGTGGATTACACGGATCTTAACAAGGCTTGTCCAGCGGATCCTTTTGCCCTCCCCCGCATTGACCAGATTATTGATGCCACGGCGGGTTGTGAGCGTTTGAGTTTTTTTGGATGCGTATTCTGGGTATCATCAGATCAAGATGGCGGTTAAGGACCAGGAGAAGACGGCGTTTATTACTCCCTTTGGAGCCTTCTGCTATGTATCTATGCCTTTTGGGCTTAAGAGCGCCCAAGCCACTTATCAACGGTGTGTACAGATCTGCCTGCATAAAAAGATCGGCCGTAATGTGCACGCCTATGTGGATGATATTGTAGTCAAGTCAAGGCAGAAGGAGACGCTGGTTGATGATTTGAAGGAAACCTTTGACAATTTGTGGGTTTACAAGATGATGCTTAACCCGGCCAAGTGTGTATTTGGTGTTCCGGCAGGCAAGTTACTGGGCTTTCTTGTGTCCAATAGAGGAATTGAGGCTAATCCAGAGAAGATTACAGCTATCACCTCCCTGGCTAAACCGAAGTGTATCAACGATGTTCAGCGTTTGGCGGGTCGGATTGCCGCGCTGAGCCGGTTTATCAGCCGCCTCAGAGAGAAGGCCATCCCTTTATACCAGATGCTGAAAAAGACAGATCAATTAATCTGGAGTCCGTCTGCTGATGAAGCGTTGGAGGACTTGAAGCGGCAATTAGCCAATCCGCCTGTTCTCGCAGCTCCGATCGACAAGGAGCCGTTACTGCTATACGTAGTGGCCAATGCTCGTGTAGTTAGCGTGGCTATTGTGTTAGAGCGCAAGGAGGCAGGCAAGGAGTATCCGGTTCAGCGGCCGGTTTATTATGTCAGCGAGGTGCTTATTGAATCCAAGCAATGGTATCCGCATTGGCAGAAGCTGGTATATGGAGTTTTTATGGCAAGTCGGAAGTTGAAGCAGTATTTCCAAGGGCACCCCATCACAGTGGTCAGCTTAGCTCCCTTGGGTGATATCATACAGAACTGGGAGGAGACTGGCCGGATTGCCAAGTGGGCTATAGAACTTGGGCCGCACGGATTGAAGTACGTACCTTGAACGGCGGTGAAGTCTCAAGCACTTGTTGATTTCATTAATGATTGGACTGAGTTGCAAGCACCAGAGGAGAAGCTGGATCACACATATTGGACTATCCATTTTGATGGATCCAGGAAATTGGAGGGCTCAGGGGTTGGAGTCGTATTAACTTCCCACGAGGTGATAAGTTTTGTTATGTTCTCTGCTTAATGTTCCCTTGTACTAATAATGCAGCTGAGTATGAAGCTTTGCTCCATGGTCTCCGGATGGCTAAAGAGATGAATCTAAGTCGGGTTAAGTGCTTCGGTGACTCGGACCTCGTGGCTCAACAGGTGTCTGGCACTTGGGATTCTAAAGACCCACTTATGGCTACATATCGTCGTGAGGTGGATATTGTTGCGAGTCACTTCAAGGTTTATCAGGTGGATCACGTGGATCTCGAAAAAATGAAGCGGCGGACGCTTTAAGCCGGTTGGGCTCTCAGTGTAAACCGGTCCCTCCTAATGTCTTTCTTGATGTGTTGCACAACCCGTCAGTCAAGCTCCTGGGTGAAGCGGATTTGGCTATTCCTAATCCGGAGGCTCAATTGGTGGCAGCCCTGCATGTTATACCGGATTGGACAGTTCCTTATCTTGCGTACATGAACCGGGGCGAGTTGCCAGAGGATGAGACTCTAGCCAGGCAGATAGTCCGGCGATCCAAGTCTATGACCATTGTCAATGGCGAATTGCATCATTGCAGTGTATCAGGGGCGTTTCAACGCTGCGTTTCTCCTAAGGAAGGCTGTGAAATTTTATGTGAAATCCATGAAGGGGATTGTGGTCACCACGCCGGTTCAAAGTCTTTGGTGGCTAAGGCGTTTCTTCACGGGTTCTACTGGTTGACAGCTCATGCTGATGCGGAGGACTTGGTTAAACAGTGTGATGGCTGTCAGAAATTTTCACGGCGTGCTCATGTGCCGGCTCAAGAATTGAGGATGATTCCAATTACTTGGCCGTTTGCAACATGGGGGCTGGATATGGTCGGACCTTTTAAAAGGTCCAAGGATAAAAAAACCCACCTTTTGGTGGCAGTTGACAAATTTACCAAGTGGGTTGAAGCGGAGCCTGTTAGCAAGTGTGATGCAGCTACAGCGGTGTAGTTCATTAAGAAGGTGATTTTCCGGTTTGGCTTTCCACACAGTATCATTACTGACAATGGTACCAATTTATCCAAGGGCGCTATGAAGGAATTCTGTGAGCGTGAGCACATCCGACTTGACGTATCGTCAGTGGTTCACCCCCAGTCCAATGGGCAGGCAGAACGAGCTAATCAAGAGATCTTGCGAGGCATCAAACCCCGGCTTATGGTTCCATTGCAAAGAACACCGGGTTGTTGGGTTGAAGAGCTACCGTCTGTGCTATGGAGTATCAATACTACGCCCAACCGATCTACAGGATACACGCCGTTTTTCATGGTCTACGGGGCAGAGGCAGTTCTCCCTAGTGATATCCGGCATGATTCGCCTTGTGTAGCGGCTTATGTTGAAGCGGACAATGAGACAACACGGCAAGATGCTTTAGATCTATTGGATGAGGAGCGTGACATAGCAGCTGCCCGCTCGGCGATTTATCAACAGGATCTTCGTCGCTATCACAGTCACCGGGTCAGAACCAGAGCTTTTCAAGAAGGAGATTTGGTGCTTCGACTCATCCAAGACCAGACGGATATGCACAAGTTATCCCCACCTTGGGAAGGACCTTTCGTGGTCAGCAAGAATCTGCACAACGGGTCGTACTATCTGATTGATATTCGAGAGCATAAAGACTCACGCACATGAGAAGAGGAGACCAACAGGCCGTGGAACATAGCTCATCTTCGGCCTTACTACACTTGAGCCATTGGCTCTATCTATGTACATATTATGACAATGTATATATTATCATTGATATAATAAAACCGGAGCCTCAGCTAAAGCGAGGTATCTGTCCTTTCATATCATGTGTGGTTACATGGAGTTGTTCTGTCTTAAAGCGGCCTCCGGTTTACCCCTTGAAATTTGCTTTGTGATATCACTTTGGAGCTTGGTCGTGTCCGAACCAATGCAACACCTCTTGATAGGCGAAAGCCACCAGATCACTTGGGGACATGGTCAAGTCTAAACCAGTCACGCCTCTTGATCGGCCTAAGGCCACAGAATCACTTGGGGGCTTGGTCGAACCTGAACCATTGCCATGCCTTTTGATCGACATAAATGCCACGGTTTCATTTGGGGACCTGGCTGACTTGAACCACCGCCACACCTATTGGGGGGCTTGGTCCTGTCCGACCATGGTAACACCATCTGATCAGCTCAGTAAAGCATGATTTTGCAAACGGTTTTATCATTGCCTTTGCTTCCATATTTCTTTTATGACTATTCTTTGATTTTTGTTGTGTTTTCTTAAAACCGACAACACTTTCTCAACCGGTTCAGCTGACGGAATTCGGTTCATTCCAAATCCGGAGACAATGTGCCCGGTTTAACTTTCCTGTTCACATCATGGAGAAGCAGGGGGGCTTACAAGGACCCAGCACGGTTTACATGGTAAACCGGCATTTTAAAACACGGGAGTCGTTTTTCCCCTTTGATGGTAATGGTTTATAAAACCTCCGTTTCAAGCCTGGCTAAGCCAACTTCATGCCCAATGATGGCAGGTATTTTGTATCGCATATTTGATTATATGTACATTGAAGATATATATATATAAAGGTCATAAACCGGTTGGCGGTATAACCACCATCGCAGTTCAAGATTTTATGATTGCAGGAAATATAGGATTTCAAGCAAAAGCATCAGTACTTATGCACGAAGGCATATTTAAAGCAAAAGTATTGGATATTCTATTACAAGGCAGCGCGGTGCCCAAATAAGATCATTGTTCTTCTAGCGGATCATAATAAAGCAGCTACTTAAACCGGCTTCCGGTTCATGCCTGCTCATCTCCCCGGTCTGATGGTTCTGGTTCGTCCCGCGCCGCTTCAGTTTCCTCATCTCTATCCATTGGCTGGAAATCAATAGTGGTCCAGTCGATTCCCATTAAAGCTTGAAAGACAGCCTCTTCATGGATCAGAGAAGACGGTTCAATATCAGGAGCGTAAGTATGCTTACGGATTGGAGGAATCAGATTCTCCGCTTCGGGAATTTGTGCAGCCACTCGTTTGTTCTTATCATTGTACTGAGCTTGATAATGCGATAAGTCTGCCTCTTCAACCAATTGACAAGCCAGAGGGCGGACTATACAGTTTATCGCCCTCAGATCATCTTCATTGAACTCTGAGCCATCTTCCTTCAAACTGGGATAGCCTTGAGCTGCCTCAACAGGATCGAAGTCCGGCACCCATGCTTTTGCCCAGATCAAGGCATTAATGGCTCCGGTTCGAGCAGCAGATTTTTTCAGCTCTTCAATCCGAGCAGGAAGCATTGACAACCTCTTTAGAGTATCTTGAATTAAAGTGGGAGCCGGATTGTTATGAGATGCACTGGTGATGATCCGCTGCGCTCCGGTATACAGCTATTCAATTAAGGTGTAGGCGGCCTTCAATTTCTTCCGAACATCTGATCCTAAGTGGCCAATGCGTGTACCTGCAACATTACAGGAGAGATCACAAACCGGATCTATTATAAGAAGACCAAAGTTGTCAAAGAAACCAAAAGGAATTTACCAAAGATAGCAGCGGTCATGGCATGCACTTGTCGCTTTACGGCGGTCAACTCATCTACCACTGGTTTAAGGGCAGCTTCAGCGTTTTCAGCTCTTTTTATTAAAGCGGCCTTCTCAGTGGCCCAATCAGCCCGCTCTTTCTTGAAGCCCTCTTTCAGCTGTTCCATGATGCTCAAAGCACTGGTTAATTCTTCCTTTGCTTTGTCGGTTTCGGCTTGTTGGGTTTTCAAGCTTCCTTGCAGATCAGTAATCCGGTCCTCTTTGATCCTCACTTCAGCCTAAATAAAGACAGTGCTTTGCTTTAAACAAACGGTACAACAATTTGAAGTACCAACCACACAACAAGTTATGCGCTTGATACTTGGGGGCTAATGCATGTTTAATCTTCATCTATTATTGCAATTGCAAAGTCCCAAGCTCAATACAGGTATTCAACTTGGCACTTGGGGGCTAATGGCTATTTGCTCAGTTATGTTCTGATATTAGAATCTCTATTGGAGTCCCGGTTTAATTATACTAAGTTGAACCGGCCCTTGGGGGCTACATGGATGGATTTCAAAGTATTGAGGATTATATTAAAGTACCGGTTTGAAGATAATTACAAACCGGCCCTTGGGGGCTAGGAGAGTTAATAGAGTGGCAGTAATTAAAGAAAGAAGAAGCACAAAGAAGTTACCTCAAATTTTTCCCTCATCAGCTTTACCAGACCAGCTTCATAATCACGACTAGTATATAGCCGGTTCAAGTAGCCAGAATGAAGGTCTTGGGCGTTCAGAGCAGCATACGTCGTCAGATCAACATCCCATTTGCCTTTGTTCATGGTGGAAAAATCTTCTTTGACAGTATGCTTAGCTAAAGCGACAGGATTCCCTGGTTCAAAGCGACCTACACCGGTAATTACAACGTCATCATCCTTGGACTCGCCGGTTTGCACTGGCACTGTCGGTTTGTTGGTAGGTTTGGAAGGACTGCAGGATCTTTCAATCCGGATGGAGCTGGCAGGCTGGTCAATAGGAACTGAAGTATTAATAGGCCTCTTCTCAGTAACAGCGTCATCTTGCAAGGGAGGATCATTGGGAACATCTTCATGAACAAACGCTTCAAGATCTGGTGCTTTATCCTGTTCAGGGGCAACATCTTCCTCGACCGCTTTATCCAGGCGGGCTTTCTTGCTCGGTTTAGGTTTAGCCCTGAAAGAGAAATAAAGAGTCAAGGAACATCATAAGTTATAACGCAGTATACCAGAAGCATGTGTTCAACCTAGCTTACCCAAGAACCGTTTTCAGTGGTGGCAGCTGAGTGGCTGATGATTCACCAGAGGAGGAATGAGAAGTAACCTGATAATCGGAGTCGGACGGATTAAGAGGTTGACGGATGAAACCCGCTTTAGGATAGAAATTAATAAGAAGGTTGGAGACCTCTGAGCGGCGTTTCCGAACCGGACTGTTCGGTAAACCGGCGGAAGTAACTACCTGGCCGCTGTGCCGGGTTGTGCGGCGAGCTTCATGTTGCCGAGTCTTCATAAGAAATTTGGGATCCAAGTAAGCAAGAGGATGAGAAAATTTAACTTTCCGGTTTGCCTGGCGAAGTTTTGGCGAAGGCAAAGGATCTGAATCGGAAGAGAGAATAGTTACCTCGGCGACATCATCATTACTGGCTTCAGCATCGTCCTGACAAGTATCATCATCAATAAGGCGTGTAAAAAGTAAGCCTAGTGAGTCGAGTTCTACCTCAAGGTCCGAGTTACCCACATCATCATCAGCAGCCGGATCAAATGAAGCGGTGGTCTTCCTTTTTTGAGCTGGCCTCTTGATAACCTTAGTCTTTGGCCGGGTTGATCTTTCCGTTTTCTCTGGCTTTTCTTGTGGAAGTTTCTTGCTCCAAAACGGATTATCACCCTGATTAAGCAGCAGTTGATGTTAGACAGAAATAGCAATAACAGGTTCAGTAAAAAATACAGTCAAAATCTTACAGCTGGCGGTTTGTTGGTAGCACAGAAAGGGAGCAGGCCGGTTTGAGCGCAGAGGTGTTCCGGTTCGTTCAACATTTTCTTCACAGCCTCTGTGACTTCATCATCTGAGAGCTGGATGTTGGTGTATCAGAGTGGGTCATCGACGCTACTAGTATACTTGCACATTAAACCGGAGCGCCAGCTGAGAGGCAGTATGCTCCATGATATCCAACAGCATGCGAGATCTATTCCTGTTAAACCATTGGCCATGAAGGCCCGGAGCTTGGATAGTTGCGGAGCATATTTACTTCTCTCCTTGGCACTTAACCTTTGTGGAAAGGGGCGTGTATTGCTGAGCCGCTCGATTTAAAGCCGTGCAAAGGATTTTCATCATCGGGGGAGGTATCTTTGCAGTAGAACCATGTTGCATTCCACTCCTTGGGGTGACTGTGTAGTATGGCGTGGGGATAAGTGATCTCTTTCCTTTTCTGAATTGCCATACCGCCCAATTCGGTATTGGGACCATCAGTGAATTCTGTGCGGCAGTTTAAGTGGAAACAGTCTCTAAACAATTCAACTGTGGGTTCCTCTTGAAGGTATACCTCACAGAGCACTTGGAAGTGACATAAGTTGGTAACAGAGTTGGGGCCAGTGTCTTGCGGGCGGAGTTGAAAATTGGCTAACACATCCCTGTAAAATTTAGAACCGGGTGGCTTGAAGCCCCGGGCTAAATGGTCCGCAAAGATTACAACCTCACCCTCTTGAGGTGTGGGAGGACATTCATCACCAGGAACCCTCCAGTGGATAGTATCTTTGCTGTCTAAAGCGCCGATCAAGACTAAATTATCCAACTAAGTTTCTGTAACGCGAGAAGGAACCCAGTTGCATTCATATACTTGTTTGGCCATGGCGAGATCTACAAGAAATAGGTGATTCTGGTTCAAGAATATGTTGGATAAAAAAAAGGGCGCTGGTATGAACAATGTTAAACCGGAGGCAGTACATTTAAACCGGATTTCTATGAGGAGGCATAATATGGCTAAAGAATTCTGGCGGTTCAACAAGGGGACTAATGGTATATACCGGTTTACTAACTTTTTCTATATTAAGTTAAACCACCTGATCTAAACGTTGAAGGCAATTGCGGATGGCTAAGTATGCAGAAACAGGTTTCACAAGGTCTTATTGCAGCAATGGATCTGAAGCAAGTTCAGAAAAACAGAAAATATTCAAAAGATTAAAGCAGAACGGAAGTGAATCAATGGGCAGGTATGTAGATGAGATCTATGGACTTGAGCATGAAACTACAGGCGGATGCTAAAAAGCTACTGCTAATCAGAGCAGGGTTTCACAGATCTATCCAGGAGTCTGGGTACGAACATGAACAAGTGATGAACACGGCAAGAACACGAAACCCTAGAACAGATCTATGTTAAGAAGAACAGAAGGCTTACCAGAATCGAGGAAGACGCGGAAAGCTACCGCAATGCTCTGGTGCGTTCAGGTTGATGCAGCGGCCCAAGACGGTGCAGAGGTCAACGGCGGCGGCGGAGCTCCGAGGCTAGCGACGCGAGGAAGACGAAGAGAAAGGGGACGAGGGGGAGAAAGGAAATGACCCTTCAGTCCTATTTATAAGGCAAAAGACGTGGGTCGGGCGCGCGAATCCAGGAGCCACAAATTTCAGAAGTGGAGCGGTTTGCTTTGGTTATCGCAGATCTATTAATAAAATAAGGTGTCATAAATGTTAAACCTAATGATGACGTTATACCGGTTTACAGCAACCAGAGATGATGACGACACGGCGGTTCACCAATTACCAGAAGATGTTGAAGACAAAGATTTTTGTGAAGGATTGACATGAACCAGTTCAAATCAATCTGGGGCCTAATGTTGGGGATATTGCTACTGGGCGTGAACCGGCCTACCTGGGCCGGGTTAACTTCATTAGTAGTGTAAAGGTGATTAAGCCCAGTTGGCAGATGAAGGCCCAAGGCCTGTAGTCGGTTTATACCCTGTAGCTGTAAACCGATTTAGTATGTAAACTTGTATTGTAAGTTAGGAATAGAGGGAGACCAACCCGGATACGAGTATGAAACGGCGTTGGGACTCTATGGACCGATGGGCGTCACCCGTGTATATAAGGGGACGACCCGGTGGCGGTTCAAGGACAGACAACAACAACTCGAGGCCTAGGCGAAGCTTGTTTGCTCCCTAGTCATCGAGACCACATCAATCCCATCACAACTAGACGTAGGCTTTTACCTTCATTGAAGGGGCCGAACTAGTATAAACCCTTGCGTCTTTGTGTCCGTTTTAACCCCTTCAAGTTAACCCATAGCGATGGCTCCACGACTAAGTCCTTTCACAAGGACATCTGCCGTGACAAAACCACGACAGGTTCTGTAGTCGGTGTTCCATTCTGAAAACCCCTCATACCACGGAATAGCGCCCTTGCCTCGTGTTCTTCCCGGGTGTTCAGGATTTCCCAGGACACGCGTAAGCTCGTCGTTCTCTCTGTTGGGCTGGAACACCCCGATTGTGTCTCTTCTATTGCAACAAGTATCGCATCGTCGGCTCCTTCAGACTTGCCCTCGTCAAACATTGCCTGTCTCCGGGTCCAACTCCCCATGCGCATAGAACCAAGTCCTGACCCTGGGGGGCCAGCTCTTAGTAACCGGAGTGACACCTGCATCCTCCATCTCTTTCTCAGACTTATCCCACTTAGGCATTGCCACCGTGACAGCCACCGGCCCCACTTATGGAACTTATCCTTTTTCCGCATTCTTCTTGTTTATTCTCGACCGTTCCTTAGCTAATTCCGAATCCTTGAATTTCACGAAATCGTCCCAATGAGCACGTTGGTTCTCTAGTGTTCCCTTGAATACTGGAGTCTTCCTTCCTCCCTTGACATACTTGTTCCATTCACGATTCTTGTGGTTCTTGAATGCAATCGCCATCTTCCTAAGAGCAGCCTCCATGACTTTCTGCACATCTGCTTCTGTGAAATGAACTGGTAGGGTGAAATGTTCCATGGGAGTATCCCAAAGCAGATCTTTTTGATTCTTGTCGACAAAAGTAACATCTGGACGTGGCTTTGCTGGCTCTCTCCATTCTTGAAGTTTGATCGGGAGTTGGTCCTTCACAAGAACTCTGCACTGACGAACGAACTTGTCCGCAATCTTCTTAGGCGCTAATGGTTCGCTAGTATGGCTGCATGCCTCGATATTGTACTTTATGCCCTGCTTCAACTTTTTGTTCGGGCCTCGTGTCGTCATTTTGCCTGAAGATTTGCTCGATCCGGATGGCTGAAAGAACAAAGATCGATTCGTTAATATATCTTCAAGTCATTTAAAACATGTGATGATCGATCACCAGATGCCTGCTTATGTAAATACATATACCTCGCCGGTCTTTGTTGTTTCAGGATCAACATGTTCTTCGTCATCGTCATAATTGTAGTTCATGACTTCATCAATTCGGTCGTCACGATCGAATATCATATCACCCTCTCTGGTGTTGTTTAGAAATTCGGAGCCATCATATTCTTCTTCATTCTGATCATCATCTGGCCCGCGTATCATATCGAACATGGTCTGTTCTCCCTCTCTGTCGGTATTGTCTGCCATAGCTTTTATTTAACTAATCCAAAATAAATATAAAACAATTTAGTATTCAAATTACATCGTCTCGAATAATAGATATAATCTAGAATACATCGTCTAGAATAATAGATATAATCTAGAATACATCGCCTCGAATAATATATAATATTGAATAGTACATCACGGCTATTAGCTAATAAAGATCGAATACTACGGAAGAATCTAGGACACTCGCGGTTCCTCCGGTGCGGGCGGTGGACACCCAAAGAGAAGGAACCCTCACGGATCATAGCTGAAGTGAGATCCTCAAGAAACTGCCAGTATTGGAGAACCTGCCGCCTCTAACGCAACCATGTAGCGATGGACGTGCTCGTCCTCCTCCCCGACACGGCGACGTACCACCTCCGGCGGGCCGGGTCCTCCGCACCAAATCGCCCACGCGAACGCCACCAAACGAGATCGGGTCGACGACGGGATCCGGGTCGGGTTCCCCATCAAGCGGCGCGCCTCCAGCAGCACCTCCCAAAGTGCCAGCCAGCGGAGCCAGATCCGGACATGGGTCGGCTGGGACGTCGTCGCATGACGGGTCGACGGCGAGGATGCGGGCCAGGCATCGCCGAGAACAAATACTAGCTATATGCCCATAAAATGTAACATTTTTTAATGATTGGATTTTGATAACTAAAATTTCTAACATTTCTATATAACACTAATTATGCTAATCTAAATAATCTAAATAACACTAAAATTTATAACATTTCTAACATTTCTATATAACACTAATTTCTAACATTTCTATATAACACTAATTTCTAACATTTCTAACATTTTGATAACTAAAATTTCTAACATTTCTATATAACACTAAAATTTCTAACATTTCTAACATTTCTATATAGCACTAATTTCTATATAACACTAATCTAAATAATCTAAACTAATTAAACATGTGTACGTGTGTGTGTGTGTGTGTGTGTGTGTGTTCATCATGCATGCTTGTGTGTGTGTGTGGGCTCGGGGAGGGGCGGCGCCCATGGTGGCCGCCGGGGGCGAGGGAGAGGGGCTAGAGGGGGAGAGCTCACAGCGGGGCGACGGCGACGGCGAGGCAATGGCCGGGGCGGCGACGGCGGGGACGGCGCGACGGGACGGGACGGCAAGAACGGGACGGGCCAGGGCGGCGATGGAGACGAGGGCGGCGACGGGGACGGGGGCGGCGACGGGGACGGGGGCGGCGACGGAGACGATCGAGGGCGGCGGCGGCGACGGAGACGAAAACAGAGGAATGAACAGAGAGGGAAAACGAAATTTTCGCACTCTAGCTTATATAGAGGGCACCTTTAGTACCGGTTGGAGCCACCAACCGGTACTAAAGGCCTGTTTTGGCCAGGCCAAGCGGCGGGAAGCGACCCCCTTTAGTACCGGGTGGTGGCACAAACCGGTACTAAAGGCCCCCTTTAGTACCGGTTTGTGCCACGACCCGGTACTAAAGGGGTGCCAAGCAGTGTGGTCTTGGCAAGTTTAGTCCCACCTCGCTAGTCGAGGGGCAATCGCACTGGTTTATAAGCCCCAGTGCGGTAGCTCTCTCGAGCTCCTCTCCTAACCAGGCCTACTGGGCCTACCTGTCCTCTTCGCCTAGTGAGCCTACTGGGCCTTTGCGGGCCTGCATCCTGGCCCAACGAAAGGTTGTGTCGCTAGTCGTATGCAGGCCGCTTTGGCCCAGTAGGCGGGCTTTTTTTTCTTAATTTTTTTCCGCTTTATTTATTTTTGTTTTATTTATTTTTGAGTTGTTTTTTCTGTATTTAGAGTTTCTTTGTGAATATTTTTGCTTTAGGTACAAAAAATTACAAACTTTCTGTTAGTGCCGGTAGAATTCAAATTTGAATAGTTTAAATTTTGAATTATTTGAAATTTGTGTGAATCACTAGTTTGTGAATAACTTAACTTTGAAAAAGTTTTTCAGTGATTCTTTTTCTTATGTTTAATATTAGTGTGTTTTATCATTATATTCAATTTAGTAATGCTTAGGTTATTTAAAAAATGAAATGCCTTTGTAACAATTCAGTTTTCGTCGGAAATCCTGATACTTCGAAAGAGATTGTCCATTTTGTACACGAAGTGCATCCAGTTTTTGCCGTAACCCTCTCTACTTTCTTGCACACGCTATTTGTATGAAATTATGATACCATGCCAACTTTCAACCTTTTTTCAGTTCATTTGAATTGCTTTTCAATTTCAGGGTCATTTAGCTGGAAAAAAAATCAGTAAATGCATGAAAAGAATTTGTTTGCACATAAAATTTCTTCACGTTTCAAATGCCAAAACACATAACTACCCTAACTATTACAGACATTCCCTCCGGGTGTGAAACACGAAGAAAGTGATGATAGTGAAGCCGATCACATCCCGGATCTTTGGGTGTGAAACTTTTCTTCAGCGTGTGTCCCTTTGCGCCGTAACCATGGAAAATCTTCATAATTTAATGGGATGCTCGGGTCAATATTCACTGTGAATGGAGCAATTTCATCAAACTTTTCATAATCTTCTAACTTGTCTGTCTTGTCATCCACTCCCACGATGTTTCTCTTCCCAGAAAGAACTATGTGCCGCTTTGGCTCATCGTACGATACATTCGCTTCCTTATCTTTTCTTTTTCTTGGCTTGGTAGACATGTCCTTCGCATAGAAAACCTGTGCCACATCATTGGCTAGGACGAATGGTTCGCTCAGACACGCAAGATTGTTGAGATCCACTTGTTGTCATTCCGCATCGCGGGTCTTGATTACCCGCCTCGTGTCATATTGACCCATTTGCACCAAACAAAGGGACCTTTAAACCACGCCGATAGTCAAGTTCACATATGTCCTATATATAACCATAATATGTTTCCTTTCCGCCTTGGTTTACGCATCAAAGCGGACACCACTGTTTTGGTTGGTGCTCTTCTTATCTTGGGCGATAGTGTAAAATGTATTACCATTTATCTCGTACCCTTTGAAAGTCATTATATTCAAGATGGTAGCTGGGACAGCAAGTACATGTCATCTTCAATAGAGGTGTCATGCATGGTACGGTTCGCAACCAGTGGCGAAACTCCTGGTTTGTTCACGTGTAATCCGGTCATCGACCACTCCGGTGTTTGGAGTGTAGCAAATTCTTGTGTTCATCCATATACGGAGCCACCAAGGTGGAATTCTATAGAACTGTGTAGTGTGCTTCAGTGAGAGAATGTCCGTCCATACATATTATTTGTTCCCCTCCTACCGTGCCTTTTCCATCCTGTCTGCCCTTATGCCGCGATTCAGGAACACCAATCGGCTTAAGGTCAGGAATAAAGTCAATACAAAACTCAATGACTGTAACGCCCTCGATGCGGCTATATCTCCCACGTGTCGAAGCACGACTTAGAGGCATAACCGCATTGAAAGCAATGTCGCAAGTGAGGTAATCTTCACACAACCCATGTAATACATAAGGGAAAGAGATACATAGTTGGCTTACAATCGCCACTTCACACAAATACATGAGTAAAGCATTACATCATACAGATACAATCAAGGTCCGACTACGGAACCAAAATAAAAGAAGAACCCCAAAAGCGACAAAGGTCCTCGATCGACCCCAACTGGGCTCCACTACTGATCAACTAGAATGAAACAACACAAAGGGCAAGATCTTCAACGCGCTCCTCCTCGAGCTTGGTTGCGTCACCTGCTCGATAACACAGGCACCTGCAAACTGGTTTTGGAAGTATCTGGTGAGTCACGAGGACTCAACAATCCCATTACCATGGGTATCAAGACTAGCAAAGCTTAATGGGAAAGGAAGGGGTAAAGTGGTGAGGTTGCAGCAGCGGCTAAGCATATATGGTGGCTAACATACGCAAAGAAGAGCGAGAAGAGAACAAGCGGAACGGTCGTGAAGCTAGCAATGATCAAGAGGTGATCCTGAACACCTACTTACGTCAAACATAACCCAGAAACCGTGTTCACTTCCCGGACTCCGCCGAGAAGAGACCATCACGGCTACACACACGGTTGATGCGTTTTAATTCGGATCTGGTGTCAAGTTATCTACAACCGGACATTAACAAATTCCCATCTGCCACATAACCGCGGGCACGGCTCTCGAAAGTTTATACTCTGCAGGGGTGTCCCAACTTAGCCCATGACAAGCTCTTGCGATCATCGAAGGAATAGACCTTCACCCAAGACACTCCGATCAGACTCGGTATCCTGGTACATCAAGACATTTTGACAATGGTAAAACAAGACCAGCAAAGCCGCCCGATGCGCCGACAATCCCGATAGGAGCTGCACATATCTCGCTCGAGGCAACACCGGATGAGACATCCACGAGTAAAACCAGACCTCGAGTTGCCCGAGGGGCCCCGATCTACTCGGTTCGAACCAGCACTTAGACAAGCACTGGCCGGGGGCTAAAATAAAGATGACCCTTGGGTTGGCCGACCCAAGGGAAGGGTATAGGTGGTGGTGAGGCAAATGGTAAAACCAAGGTTGGGCCTTGCTGGACAAGTTTTATTCAAAGCGAACTGTCAGGGGGGTCCCATAAATCACCCGACCACGTTAGGAACGCAAAATCCGGGAACATAACACCGGTATGACGGAAACTAGGGCGGCAAGAGTGGAACAAATCACCAGGCATAAGGCCGAGCCTTCCACCCTTTACCAAGTATATAGATGCATTAATATTATAAGAGATATTGTGATATCCCAACAAAAATCCTGTCCACCATGGAGAAATCTTCAAGTTCACCTGCAACTAGCAACGCTATAAGAGGGCTGAGCAAAAGCGGTAACATAGCCAAACAACGGTTTGCATAGGAAAGGTGTCAAAGGTTAGAGGTTCATGGCAATATGGGATGGCTTGATAAACAGGTAATAGGTAGCGCAGCATAGCAATAGAACGAAGCAACTAGCATAGCAATGATAGTAGTGAGATCCAGGGTAGCGGTCATCTTGCCTGAAATCCCGCAAGGAAGAAGAACGAGTCCATGAAGAAGACAAACGGACGTAGTCGAACGAATCCTCACAATCGCAACATTACGGGACTAAGAAGCAACACCGAAAGAAACAAACAACATGGTAAACACACAAGCATAAATATGGCATGATGCACAATCAAGTATGATGCATGTCCGGATTAATGAGGCATGGCATGGCAAAGTGCAACACACAATACTACAAGTTAAGTGGAGCTCAATATGCAACGAGTTGCATATTGACGGAACACCACATCAATTATTTAGTTCTCTCTTGTGCAAGCTACCCAACAATATTAAATGTTGATTAACATGGCAAGGGGTGAAGCATAACAAAACTACCTACCTAGGCAAGTTTAAATGAGGCCGGAAACAACGAACAACAAGTCCGGAAAATCCCCATATGCATATTTTGAATTTGGCCCTAAAACATATTTTAAAGTTGTTAAACAGGAAAATAAAGTGCACCATGATAATCTATGCATTTTTCCACCCCATTTACATATAAAGAACATTTAAAACCGAGCTACGGTTATTTAGTTATGAAATAAAGCATTTTAATATGGCATTTGAGCAAATTTAAACAAACATCATTTTAAACATTTTAAACATGGATGAAAGTGGCATATTATTAAACTAGACGAAAAACTAAGCATTTTACATATATAAATCATTTTAATCCGATGCACGGTTAATGAGTTTTTATATGCATGAAGATGAGGGGTTTTTCTGTAAAACTGTTAATACAATGGATAATGTTAAAATCGCAGTAGCAGGAAAAAATATACACGGGCTGAAACTGCAGGCTGGCCTAACAGGAAAAAAAAGGAGGGGCGCTGGGGATGGCCTCACCATGGGCCTTGGCCCGGTCGGTGGAAGAGGCTGGCGGATCTGGCGAAGAGGAGCTGGGCCGAGGCGAAGCCGGCCCAGGCGCGTGCGGTCGTGGCCTTGGCGCGGTCAACGCTCGAGCGGGCGCTCGTCCCCGCTCCCGAGCGGGACGAGGACATGGCGGCGGCGGGGCTTGACTCCGGCGACGGCTCGAGGCGACGGCGAGGCTCACGAGGTCGGGGACGGGTCGCAGGGGCCCGGATCTGGCGGCTCCCGGCCGGATCCGGTGAAGACGGTGCCGACGGCGAGCTGGTGGGCGAGGGCGGCGGATCCCTGGGGCAGAGAGGGAGCTCGTGAGGAGAGGAAGGAGAGAAAGGAAGGGGGATGGCGCGGGCGGTGACCTGGGAGATCCGACGGGACTCCAGCCGACGGGGTCGCGGACGGCGGGAGGCGGCGCTCCGGTGGTCTGCCGGCCAGCGTGGCGGCGAGGGAGATCGGGCCCTGCCCGATCCCGACGAGGGAGATGCGAGGCGGCGGGAGCGAAGGCCGCGGCGCGGAGGGCGCTGGCTGGTGGGGCCTGTTCGGCTCGGGCGGGGCATGGATGGCCTCATGGCGCGCTGGGAGAACAGGGGGACATGGCCAGGCCACATGGCGGCCTGCGGTTTGCTGCGGGAGGCTGCGCGGCGACGGCTGGCTAATGGGGCGCTGCCAAGTGGCGCGGGTGAGGTGGAGGGCGCCGTAAAACAGGGAGGAGGTGGATGGATCTGTCTGGTGGCGCGGTTAGGGGTAGGTGAGGGGCTAGGGATGCCCATTTTGGAAGGAATGGGTGTATATATAGGGTAGGTATTAGGGTTAGGGGGTTTGGAGGGGCTTTCGGGCATCGGATTTTGATCCGACGGTCCGGAGCGGAGGGGGTTTTAGGTGGGCTGCAGATGGCTGTGCAGAAGAGGCCTTGGGCTGAGAGAAGAGAAGAAGAAAGCAGCCCGGCAGGGTTTTCGGAGACCGAAAACGTCCTACGTATAGACCGACTATATTGTCGGTTTAATGGTTGGCCTATCAAATGGACTCCGAATGCAACGAAACTTGGCAGGCGGTCTGTCTACACTATAATAAGACCGCACGACAAGTTACAACCCATTCCGTGAACATTTTTATGCCACTTATAAAATAATATTTCGGAGGTGCCGCGGGCGTGTGCGAGTGTGGTCGGGCTCAGAACGGACAACGGAGAGTACCGGCGGAACACGAACGGATGCAAGTTTTGAAAAACATGCGGATGAAATGTAGATGATGACATGGTGAAATGCAACACGCAAGCAATGACATGGCAACAACGGCAAATAACTGGCGGACACCTGGCGCATCGGACACATTGCACCAAATCATTCTGTAACCTTGGTATGATTTCTGGATCGATTACCTTCTGAGAGATTGCATTGAGAAATGCACATAGCTTCACAGTGGCTAATCGAACGTTTTCCGGTAGAAGCCCCCTCAATGCAACCGGAAGCAGTTGCGTCATAATCACGTGGCCGTCATGAGACTTTAGGTTCTGGAACTTTTTCTCTGCCATGTTTATTATTCCCTTTATATTTGACGAAGCCGACGGTACCTTAATATCGAGCAGGCATTCAAAGAAGATTTCCTTCTCTTCTTTGCTAAGAGCGTAGCTTGCATGACCCTGATGTATGCCGTCTTCTCCGTGCATACGTTGCTGGTCCTCCCGTGCCTCAGGTGTATCTTTTGTCTTCCCATACACGCCCAAGAAGCCAAGCAGGGTCACGCAAAGATTCTTCGTCACTTGCATCACGTCGATTGTGGAGTGGACCTCTAGGTCTTTCCAATATGGCAGGTCCCAAAATATAGATTTCTTCTTCCACATGGGTGCGCGTCCGTCAGCGTCCTTCGGAACAGGTTGTCCGCCAGGACCCTTTCCAAATATCACCTTCAAATCCTTGACCATATCATGTACATCAGCACCAGTACGGTGGCGAGGCTTCGTCCGGTGATCCACCTCACCTTTGAAATGCTTGCCTTTCTTTCTTACGGGATGCTTGCTCGGAAGAAATCGACGATGTCCCAGGTACACATTCTTCTTACAACTATTCAAATATATATCGTCGGTATCATCCAAACAAAGGCGTGCATCCGCGGTATCCCTTGTTTGTCCGTCACGAAAGGTTACCTTGAGCAGGCCAATCATTGATGGTCACGAACAGCAACGCCTTTAGGTCAAATTCTTCCCCATGTGCTCATCCCATGCATGTACACTGTTCCATTCCACGCTTGTAAGAGTTCTTCAACTAATGGCCTTAGGTACACATCAATGTCGTTGCGGGTTGCTTAGGGCCTTGGATGAGCACCGCATCATAATGAACTTCCGCTTCATGCACAACCAAGGAGGAAGGTTATACAAACATAGAGTCACAGGCCAGGTGCTATGGTTGCTGCTCTGCTCCCCAAAAGTATTAATGCCATCTGCGCTTAGACCAAACCATACGGTCCTTGCGTCATCTGCAAACTCCTTCCCGTACTTTCTTTCGATTTTTCTCCACTACGACCCGTCAGCGGGTACTCTCAACTTTCCGTCTTTCTTACGGTCTTCTTCGTGCCATCGCATCGCTTTGGCATGCTCTTTGTTTTGGAACAACGTTTCAACCGTGGTATTATAGGATAATACCACATCACCTTGGCAGGAATCTTCTTCTGGGCGCTCGCCCTCAACATCACCGAGCTCATCGCGGCTGATCTTATAGCGCAATGCACCACATACCGGCAAGCGCTCAAATCCTCGTACTCACCGCGGTAGAGGATGCAATCATTAGGGCATGCATGTATCTTCGCACCTCTAACCCTACAGGCGACAGCCTTCTTTGCTTCAGATGTACTCTCGGGCAATTCGTTGTCCTTTGGAAGCATATCCTTTATCATTACCAGCAACTTTCCAAATCCCTTGTCGATATACACCATTCTCGCCTTCCATTGCAGCAATTCCGATGTGGTGCCCAGATTTTTCTTGTCACCTACGCAATTGGGTACAACAATTTTTGTGATCCTCTAACATGCGCTGCAACTTCTTCTTCTCCAAATCACTTGCGAGTTTCTCTTTGCATCGGCAATGGCCCGACCTAGATCATCAACGGGCTCATCTGATGCCTCTTCTTCAGCTTCTTCCCGCATTGCCGGCTCAGCTTCTTCCCGCATTACCGGCTTTGCTTCTTCCCCCATTATTGTATCATCATATTTAGGGAACCCATGGCCAGGATAGCTGTCGTCGTCCTCTTCTTCTTCATTGTCTTCCATCATAACCCCTCTTTCTCCGTGCTTGGTCCAAACATTATAGTGGGGCATGAAACCGGACTCAAACAGGTGGACGTGAATGGTTCTTGACATAGAGTAATTGCGACCATTCTTACACCCAGCACATGGACAAGGCATAAAACCATCCGCCCGCTTGTTTGCCTCAGCCGCAAGCAGAAAAGTATGCATGCCCTCAACGAACTGGGGAGAGCATCGGTCATCGTACATCCATTGCCGGCTCATCTTCATTACACAACACTGAATAGACCAAATTAATACAAGTTCATACATAAAGTTCATACAACACTTAAATGCAACAAACAAATAACTCTCTAGCTAAAGCATTTAAATGCAACAACAAATGCGATCAAGATCGCAACTAAGGTAACAATTGATCCAACAGCATAATGATACCAAGCCTCACTATCGATGGCATATTTTCTAATCTTTCTAATCTTCAAGCGCATTCTCTCCATCTTGATCTTGTGATCATCGACGACATCGGCAACATGCAACTCCAATTCCATCTTCTCCCCCTCAATTCTTTTCAATTTTTCTTTCAAGTACTCGTTTTCTCTTTCAACTAAATTTAACCTCTCGACAATAGGGTCGGTTGGAATTTCCGGTTCACATACCTCCTAGATAAAAATATCTATGTCAACTTGATGGGCATAATTTGTCATAAACACGAAATGCAACAAATAGTTTTAAAAGAGAATATACCACATCCGAATCATAACATGGACGAGGGCCGATGGGGACGGATATCAAAACCATGGCACTATGTATAACAAACAACATACGGGTAAGATAATTATTACACGATTAACTATATATCCAAATCACACAAACATCAATTTTTTATATAAAATTTCATGAACAAGAGGCTCACCACAAGGTGGTGCCGGTGCGGGCGATCGACGGTGGTTACGACGGAGATTTAGAAGGCACTAAGTAAACCACACCTACATATGCAAACTAAGTGTTATTTTTGACCTCAAATTGCATGCAAATCAAATACTAGCACATATATATATTTCCTCCTAAATTACTAAACTCACAAATTAATAACTATATAAAGCATTGCAAGAGCTAATCTAGCAATGAGAGATGAAAGGACAAAGTTGCTAACCTTTGTGATCACTTGAATGGATGGGGGCCTTCAAATCTTGACAAATTTTGGGCAAAATGTGTGATGAGCTCGAGGGGAGAAGAGGAAGAACAAAGAGGAGAGGAGAGGGGAAAGGGGGAAGAATAGAGAGAGCTGGACGAAGGGTTTATATGCAGGAGGACCTATAGTACCGGTTCGTGGCACGAACCGGTACTAAAGGTGCTGGAGGGGGCCCAGACTGACAACATCCTGCCACCACCCTCATTAGTACCGGTTCGTGGCACGAACCGGTGCTAAAGGTTAGCCACGAACCGGTACTAATGAGAGCGGCCCGGCTAGCCGTTGGAACAGGCACTAATGTATACATTTGTGCCGGCTCTAATAAAAAGTGGCACTAATGTGCTTCACGTTTGACCCTTTTTCTACTAGTGACCTTTCCTTAGAATGATTGGTGCGATTATTGATATGAAGGAAGGGAATATTACATTCCAATTTCCATTAAAGAAAGGCATGGAGAACACTCAAAGAAAGAAAGTCAAATTACCTTATGAATCTATCATGCGTGCTACTTATGAATTTAGTGCCAAAGATGGCACTCGTTAGATCTATCTTCGCTTTTATGCCTAGCTAGGGGCGTTAAACAATAGCACTAGTTGGGAGGCAACCCAATTTTCTTTAAGTTTTTTTGTTTTTGCTCCTGTTTAGTAATAATTCTTGCATCTACCTTCTGTTTAGATGAGTTTTTATCTTTTAATTAGTGTTTGTGCCAAGTAGAACCTATAGGATAACCTATGATGATAGTTTATTTGATTCTGCTGAAAAACAGAAACTTTGCGCGCACAAATTTAGTTTTGTTAAATCACATAAACGTGCTTTTGCGTTGATTATTTTTCCTGCTGATCAATAAACAAATTGTCCAGGACTTCCTATTTTTGTCGGATTTTTAGAGTTCCAGAAGTTTGCGTTAGTTACAGATTGCTACAGACTGTTCTGTTTTTGACAGATTCTGTTTTTTGTGTGTTGTTTGCTTATTTTGATGCATCTATAGCTATTAAAATAGTTTATAAACCATAGAGAAGTTGGAATACAGTAGGTTTAACACCAAAATAAATAAAGAATGAGTTCATTACAGTACCTTATGTGGTGGTTTTGTTTTCTTTCACTAACGGAGCTTATAAGATTTCTTGTTGAGTTTTGTGTTGTGAAGTTTTCAAGTTTGGGTTAAAGCCTTTATGGACTATGGAATAAGGAGTGGCAAGAGACTAAGCTTGGGATGCCCATGGCACCCCAAGATATTCAAGGATAGCCAAAATCCTAAGCTTGGGGATGCCCCGGGAAGGCATCCCCTCTTTCGTCTTCGTTCATTGGTAACTTTACTTGGAGCTATATTTTTATTCGCCACATGATATGTGTTTTGCTTGGAGCATCATGTATTATATTAGTCTTTGCTTTTTAGTTTACCACAATCATCCTTGCTGTACACACCTTTTGGGAGAAGCCTACTTGATTAGAATTTGCTAGAATACTCTATGAGCTTCACTTATATCTTTTGAGCTTGATAGTTTTTGCTCTAGTTCTTCACTTATATCTTTTAGAGCACGGTGGTGTATTAATTTTGAAGAAATTGCTAGTCTCTCATGCTTCACTTATATCTTTTTGAGAGTCTTTTAGAACAACATGGTATTTGCTATGGTTACAAAGTTGGTCCTAGAATAATGAGCATCCAAGTTGGGTATAATAAAAACTATCATAGAAAAAGAATTGGATGCTATGATCAATATGATACTTGATAATTGTTTTGAGATATGGAGGTAGTGATATTAGAGTCATGCTAGTTGAGGTGATTATGAAAAATACTTGTGTTAAGGGTTGTGATTCCCGTAGCATGCACGTATGGTGAACCGCTTTGTCATGAAGTTGGAGCACAATTTTATTTATTGAGTGTCTTCCTTATGAGTGGCGGTTGGGGACGAGCGATGGTCTTTTCCTACCAATCTATCCCCCTAGGAGCATGCGTATAGTGCTTTGGTTTTTGATGACTTCTAGATTTTTGCAACAAGTATATGAGTTCTTTTGACTAATGTTGAGTCCATGGATTATACGCACCTCACCCTTCCATTATTGCTAGCCTCTCTTGTACCGCGCAACTTTCGCCGCTACCATACACCCACTATATACCTTCCTCAAAACAGCCACCATACCTACCTATCATGGCATTTCCATAGCCATTCCGAGATATATTGCCATGCAACTTTCCATCGTTCCGTTCATATGACACGCATTACTTTTGTCATATTGCTCTTTGCATGATCATGTAGTTGACATTGTATTTGTGGCAAGGCCACCTTCATAATTTTCATACATGTCGCTCTTGATTCATTGCATATCCCGATACACCGCTGGAGGCATTCATATAGAGTCATATCTTGTTCTAGCTTTGAGTTGTAATTCTTGAGTTGTAAATCCATAAAAGTGTGATGA
Source organism: Aegilops speltoides (assembly GCA_021437245.1). Classification (NCBI taxonomy): domain Eukaryota; kingdom Viridiplantae; phylum Streptophyta; class Magnoliopsida; order Poales; family Poaceae; genus Aegilops; species Aegilops speltoides. Next base: position 88,342,126 of record CM038142.1, read on the forward strand.
TCTTCATTATTAGAGCATTGTCCTAGTGAGGAAAGGATGATGAAGACTATGATTCCCCCACAAGTCGGGATGAGACTTCGGACTTTACAAAAAGAACAAAAGGATATATAAAAAGAGAAAGACCAAAAAGAAAAAAGGGCCAAAAAAGAGAAACAGAAAAAAAAGAAAAAAAAGAGAAAAGAAAAAACTAAAATGAGAGAAGGGACAATGCTACTATCTCTTTTTCCACACTTGTGCTTCAAAGTAGCACCATGATCTTCGTGATTGAGAGTCTCATATGTTTTCACTTTCATATACTAGTGGGAATTTTTCATTATAGAACTTGGCTTGCATATTCCAATGATGGGCTTCCTCAAAAGTGCCCTAGGTCTTCATGAGCAAGCGAGTTGGATGCACACCCACTTAGTTTCTTTTGTTGAGCTTTCATATATTTATAGCTCTAGTGCATCTGTTGCATGGCAATCCCTACTCACTCACATTGATATCTATTAATGGGCATCTCCATAGCCCGTTGATACGCCTAGTTGATGTCAGACTATCTTCTCCTTTTTTGTCTTCTCCACAACCACCATTCTATTCCACATATAGTGCTATGTCCATGGCTCACACTCATGTATTGCGTCAAATATGAAAGAGTTTGAGATTATTAAAGTATGAAACAATTGCTTGGCTTGGCATCGGGGTTGTGCATGATTAAATACTTTGTGTGATGAAGATAGAGCAACAGCCAGACTATATGATTTTGTAGGGATAACTTTCTTTGGCCATGTTATTTTGAGAAGACATGATTACTTTGATTAGTATGCTTGAAGTATCACCATTTTCATGTTAATATGAACTTTTATTTTGTATCATTTGAATCTAAACATTCATGCCACAATAAAGAAAATTACATTGAGAATTATGCTAGGTAGCATTCCATATCAAAAATTCTCTTTTTATCATTTACCTACTCGAGGACGAGTAGGAATTAAGCTTGGGGATGCTTGATACGTCTCCAACATATCTATAATTTTTGATTGTTCCATGCTATTATATTACCCCTTTTTGGATGTTTATGTGCTTTATTTTACACATTTATATCATTTTTGGGACTAACCTACTAACCGGAGGCCCAACCCGTATTGCTGTTTTTTTGCCTATTTCAGTATTTCGAAGAAAAGGAATATCAAATGGAGTCCAAACAGAATGAAACCTTCGGGAGCGTGATTTTTGGAACGAACGTGATCTAGAGGACTTGGAGTGCAAGTCAAGAAGCAGCCGAAGCTTCCACGAGATAGGAGGGCGCCCCCCTATAGGGCACGCCCCCTGTCTCGTGGGCCCCTCGGGCGTCCACCGACATACTTCTTCCTCCTATATAAGCCTACGTACCCCAAAAACATCGAGGGAGCGGACGAAACACAATTTCCACCACCGTAACCTTCTGTATCCGCAAGATCCCATCTTGGAGCCTTCGTCGGCGTTCTGTCGGAGGGGGAATCGACCACAGAGGGCTTCTACATCAACATCCTTGCCCCTCCGATGAGTTGTGAGTAGTTTACCACAGACCTACGGGTCCATAGTTATTCTAGATGGCTTCTTCTCTCTTTTTGGATCTCAATACAATGTTCTCCCCCTCTCTTGTGGAAATCTATTCGATGTAAACTCTTTTTGCGGTGTGTTTGTCGAGATCCGATGTATTGTGAGTTTATGATCAAGTTTATCTATGAATAATATTTGAATCTTCTCTGAAATATTTTATGTATGATTGAGTTATCTTTGCAAGTCTCTTCGAATTATCAGTTTGGTTTGGCCTACTAGATTGATCTTTCTTGCCATGGGAGAAGTGCTTAGCTTTGGGTTCAATCTTGCGGTGTCCTTACCCAAGGATGTAAAGGGTTGCAAGGCACGTATTGTATTGTTGCCATCGAGGATAACAAGATGGGTTTTATATCATATTGCTTGAGTTTATCCCTCTACAACATGTCATCTTGCTTAATGCGTTACTCTGTTCTTATGAACTTAATACTCTAGATGCAGGCAGGAGTCGGTCGATGTGTGGAGTAATAGTAGTAGATGCAGGCAGGAGTCGGTCTACTTGTTACGAACGCGATGCCTATATACATGATCATGCCTAGATAACCTCATAATTATTCGCTTTTCTATCAATTGCTCGACAGTAATTTGTACACCCACCGTAATACTTATGCTATCTTCAGAGAAGCCACTAGTGAAACCTATGGCCCCCGGGTCTATCTCTTATCATATTTGCTTTCAATCTACTTTTATTTGCATTTTTTTGCATCCATATTATAAAATACCAAAAATATATTTATCTTATCTTACTATCTTTAGTAGATCTCACTTTCGCAAGTGGCCATGAAGGGATTGACAACCCCTTTATTGCGTTGGTTGCGAGTTCTTTGTTTGTTTGTGTAGGTGCGTGGGACTTTTGAGGAGCCTCCTGCTGGATTAATACCTTGGTTCTCAAAAACCGAGGGAAATACTTACGCTACTATTTCTGTATCACCCTTTCCTCTTCAAGGAAAACCAACGCAAGCTCAAGACGTAGCAAGAAGTATTTCTGGCGCCGTTGCCGGGGAGGTCTTCGCTCAAGTCAAGACATACCAAGTACCCATCACAATCCCTTCTCCCTTGCATTTACATTATTTGCCATTTGCCTCTCGTTTTCCTCTCCCCCACTTCACCCTTGCTGTTTTATTCGTCCTCTCTTTTCCAATCTCCTCCTCTCTTTTTCGCTTGCCTTTTTCTGTTTGCTTGTGTGCTTGTTTGACCTTATGGCTTCGCCTAAGGGTTCTGACCACCTTCTCAGAAGGATGGAAGAGATTGACTCAAATATTAGAAGCTTTATGAATTTGCAATATGAGCATAATAATTTCTCTAGAAAAGAGCTGAAGGAACAAAAAGGTTTTTTGGGGTTTATGAACAAAGAGCTTGATGATTCGAATAAAGAATTTTATGGTGTTAATGCTCAAATTACCCGGCTTGAAAATGCTATAGCCAAAATTTCTGATAAGCAAGCCACCTTAGTCAATAAGATGGCCGCTAAACCAGAAAAGTTAGATGAAACTAATGATGAGGATCTGAAAGTTATTGATGCGTTTCCTATTAGATCTATGTTTTGCAATATGAATCTTGATAATTATGGGACTGATGATGAGTCAACTTTGCCTAGAAGGCATCCCAAGAATTCGGAGTTTTTAGATCCTGATGCTAAATTTGGTAAAAGTGTGATTGGAGAGGTCAGAACTTTAAATAGTATTGAACCCACTATCTCGGATTTCAAGGAATTTGATTATGATAATTGTTCTTTAGAAGGTTGTATTTCCTTGTTGCAATCCGTTGTTAATTCTCCTCATGCTTACAGTCAAAATAAAGCTTTTACCAAACATATCGTTGATGCCTTGATGCAATCTTATGATGAAAAATTTAACTTGGAAGTTTCTATACCTAGAAAACTTAATGATGAGTGGGAACCTACTATAAAGATTAGAATTAAAGATCATGAGTGTTTTGCTTTGTGTGATTTGGGTGCTAGTGTTCCACGATTCCGAAACCTTTATGTGATATTCTAGGTTTCCATGATCTTGGTGATTGCTCTTTAAATTTGCACCTTGCGGATTCCACCATTAAAAAGCCAATGGGAAGGATCAATGATGTTCTCATTGTTGCAAATAGAAACTTGGTGCCCGTGGATTTTATCGTTCTTGATATAGATTGCAATCTTTCTTGCCCTATTATTCTCGGTAGACCTTTCCTTAGAATGATTGGTGCGATTATTGATATGAAGGAAGGGAATATTAGATTCCAATTTCCATTAAATAAAGGCATGGAGCACATTCAAAGAAAGAAAGTCAAATTACCTTATGAATCTATCATGTGTGCTACTTATGAATTTAGTTCCAAAGAGGGCACTCGTTAGATCTATCTTCGCTTTTATGCCTAGCTAGGGGCGTTAAACGATAGCGCTAGTTGGGAGGCAACCCAATTTTCTTTATGTTTTTTTGTTTTTGCTCCTGTTTAGTAATAACTCTTGCATCTACCTTCTGTTTAGATGAGTTTTTATCTTTTAATTAGTGTTTGTGCCAAGTAGAACCTATAGGATAACCTATGATGATAGTTGATTTGATTCTGCTGAAAAACAGAAACTTTGCACGCACAAATTTAGTTTTCTTAAATGACATAAATGTGCTTTTGCGTTGATTATTTTTGCTGCTGATCAATAAACAAAGTTTCCAGGACTTCCTATTTTGGTAGGATTTTTAGAGTTCCAGAAGTTTGCGTTAGTTACAGATTGATACAGACTGTTCTGTTTTTGACAGATTCTTTTTTTCGTGTGTTGTTTGCTTATTTTGATGCATCTAGGCTAGTAAAATAGTTTATAAACCATAGAGAAGTTGGAATACAGTAGGTTTAAAACCAAAATAAATAAAGAATGAGTTCATTACAGTACCTTATGTGGTGGTTTTGTTTTCTTTCACTAACGGAGCTTATAAGATTTCTTGTTGAGTTTTGTGTTGTGAAGTTTTCAAGTTTGGGTTAAAGCCTTTATGGACTATGGAATAAGGAGTGGCAAGAGACTAAGCTTGGGGATGCCCATGGCACCCCAAGATATTCAAGGATAGCCAAAAGCCTAAGCTTGGGGATGCCCCGGGAAGGCATCCCCTCTTTCGTCTTCGTTCATTGGTAACTTTACTTGGAGCTATATTTTTATTCGTCACATGATATGTGTTTTGCTTGGAGCGTCGTGTATTATATTAGTCTTTGCTTTTTAGTTTTCCACAATCATCCTTGCTGTACACACCTTTAGGGAGAAGCCTACTTGATTAGAATTTGCTAGAATACTCTATGTGCTTCACTTATATCTTTTGAGCTTGATAGTTTTTGCTCTAGTTCTTCACTTATATCTTTTAGAGCACGGTGGTGTCTTAATTTTGAAGAAATTGGTAGTCTCTCATGCTTCACTTATATCTTTTTGAGAGTATTTTAGAAAAGCATGGTATTTACTATGGTTACAAAGTTGTTCCTAGAATGATGAGCATCCAAGTTGGGTATAATAAAAACTATCATAGAAAAAGAATTGGATGCTATGATCAATATGATACTTGATAATTGTTTTGAGATATGGAGGTAGTGATATTAGAGTCATGCTAGTTGAGGTGATTATGAAAAATACTTGTGTTAAGGGTTGTGATTCCCGTAGCATGCACGTATGGTGAACCGCTTTGTGATGAAGTTGGAGCATAAATTTATTTATTGAGTGTCTTCCTTATGAGTGGCGGTCGGGGACGAGCGATGGTCTTTTCCTACCAATATATCCCCCTATGAGCATGCGTGTAGTGCTTTGGTTTTTGATGACTTCTAGATTTTTGCAACAAGTATATGAGTTCTTTTGACTAATGTTGAGTCCATGGATTATACGCACCTCACCCTTCCATTATTGCTAGCCTCTCTTGTACCGCGCAACTTTCGCCGCTACCATACACCCACTATATAACTTCCTCAAAACAACCACCATACCTACCTACCATGGCATTTCCATATCCATTCCGAGATATATTGTCATGCAACTTTCCACCATTCCGTTCATATGACACGCATTACTTTTGTCATATTGCTCTTTGCATCATCATGTAGTTGACATTGTATTTGTGGCAAGGCCACCTTCATAATTTTCATACATGTCGCTCTCATATCTTGTTCTAACTTTGAGTTGTAATTCTTGAGTTGTAAATCCATAAAAGTGTGATGATCTTCATTATTAGAGCATTGTCCTAGTGAGGAAAGGATGATGAAGATGGTGATTTCCCCACAAGTCGGGATGAGACTTCGGACTTTACAAAAAGAAAAAAAAGATATAAAAAAAGAGAAAGGCCAAAAAGAAAAAAGAAGGGCCAAAAAAGAGAAAAAAAAATAAAGAAAAACATAAAATGAGAGAAGGGACAATGCTACTATCTCTTTTTCCACACTTGTGCTTCAAAGTAGCACCATGATCTTCATGATAGAGAGTCTCATATGTTGTCACTTTCATATACTAGTGGGGATTTTTCATTATAGAACTTGGCTTGCATATACCAATGATGGGCTTCCTCAAAAGTGCCCTAGGTCCTCGTGAGCAAGCGAGTTGGATGCACACCCACTTAGTTTCTTTTGTTGAGCTTTCATATATTTATAGCTCTAGTGCATCCGTTGCATGGCAGTCCCTACTCACTCACATTGATATCTATTAATGGGCATCTCCATATCCCGTTGATACGCCTAGTTGATGTGAGACTATCTTCTCCTTTTTTGTCTTCTCCACAACCACCATTCTATTCCACATATAGTGCTATGTCCATGGCTCACATTCATGTATTACGTGAAAGTTGAAAGAGTTTGAGATTATTAAAGTATGAAACAATTGCTTGGCTTGTCATCGGGGTTGTGCATGATTAAATACTTTGTGTGATGAAGATAGAGCAACAGCCAGACTATATGATTTTGTAGGGATAACTTTCTTTGGCCATGTTATTTTGAGAAGACATGATTACTTTGATTAGTATGCTTGAAGTATCACCATTTTCATGTTAATATGAACTTTTATTTTGTATCATTTGAATCTGAACATTCATGCCACAATAAAGAAAATTACATTGAGAATTATGCTAGGTAGCATTCCACATCAAAAAATCTCTTTTTATCATTTACCTACTCGAGGACGAGTAGGAATTAAGCTTGGGGATGCTTGATACGTCTCCAACGTATCTATAATTTTTGATTGTTCCATGCTATTATATCACCCCTTTTTGGATGTTTATAGGCTTTATTTTACACATTTATATCATTCTTTGGACTAACCTACTAACCGGAGGCCCAGCCCGTATTGCTGTTTTTTTTGCCTATTTTAGTATTTCGAAGAAAAGGAATATCAAACGGAGTCCAAACGGAATGAAACCTTCGGGAGCGTGATTTTTGGAACGGACGTGATCCAGAGGACTTGGAGTGCAAGTCAAGAAGCAGCCGAAGCTTCCACGAGATAGGAGGGCGCCCCCCCCCCCCCCTATAGGGCGCGCCCCCTGTCTCGTGGGCCCATCGGGCGTCCACCGACGTACTTCTTCCTCCTATATAAGCCTACGTACCCCAAAAACATCGAGGAAGCGGACGAAACACAATTTCCACCACCGTAACCTTCTGTATCCGCGAGATCCCATCTTGGAGCCTTCGCCGACGTTCTACCGGATGGGGAATCGACCATGGAGGGCTTCTACATCAAAATCCTTGCCCCTTCGATGAGTTGTGAGTAGTTTACCATAGACCTACGGATCCATAGTTATTATAGATGGCTTCTTCTCTCTTTTTGGATCTCAATACAATGTTCTCCCCCTCTCTTGTGGAAATCTATTCGATGTAAACTCTTTTTGCGGTGTGTTTGTCGAGATCCGATGAATTGTGAGTTTATGATCAAGTTTATCTATGAATAATATTTGAATCTTCTCTGAATTCTTTTATGTATGATTGAGTTATCTTTGCAAGTGTCTTCAAATTATCAGTTTGGTTTGGCCTACTAGATTGATCTTTCTTGCCATGGGAGAAGTACTTAGCTTTGGGTTCAATCTTGCGGTGTCCTTACCCAGTGACAGAAAGGGTTGCAAGGCACGTATTGTATTGTTGCCATCGAGGATAACAAGATGGGGTTTATATCATATTGCTTGAGTTTATCCCTCTAGATCATGTCATCTTGCTTAGTGCGTTACTCTGTTCTTATGAACTTAATACTCTAGATGCAGGTAGGAGTCGGTCGATGTGTGGAGTAATAGTAGTAGATGCAGGCAGGAGTCGGTCTACTTGTTACGAACGTGATGCCTATATACATGATCATGCCTAGATAGTCTCATAATTATTCGCTTTTCTATCAATTGCTCGACAGTAATTTGTTCATCCACAGTAATACTTATGCTATCTTGAGAGAAGCCACTAGTGAAACCTATGGCCCCCGGGTCTATCTCTTATCATATTTGCTTTCAATCTACTTTTATTTGCATGTTTACTTTTTGCATCTATATTATAAAATACCAAAAATATATTTATCTTATCTTACTATCTTTATTTGATCTCACTTTCGCAAGTGGCTGTGAAGGGATTGACAACCCCTTTATTGCGTTGGTTGCGAGTTCTTTGTTTGTTTGTGTAGGTGCGTGGGACTTTTGAGGAGCCTCCTACTGGATTGATACCTTGGTTCTCAAAAACCGAGGGAAATACTTACGCTACTATTGTTGCATCACCCTTTCCTCTTCAAGGAAAACCAACGCAAGCTCAAGACGTAGCAAGACGCGAATTTCGGAGTAATTTGGATGAGAGAGAAATAAAGAGAAGTAAGGAGTAGTTTGTGGGTTAACTTTAGACGGACGAATATTGAGTAAATATGTGGCCATGTGGAGTGCCTCTGCCTAGAACGTCAACGACATAGAAGATTGAATAAGCAGAGTGCGAATGATGTCATTAAGAGTACGAAGAGAACGCTCGGCTTTGCCGTTTTGAGGGGAGGTATAAGGACAGGAGAAACGTAAGAGAATTCCATATTGTAGAAAGAAATTTTGATTTTTAAAGTTGTCCAATTCACGACCATTATCACATTGTATGAATCTTATAGGGAGGAAAAAGTGGACCGAGATATAGCGCTGAAAGTTAAGGAACATATTATGAACGTCGGATTTGTTTCGTAAAGAAAAAGTCCAAACATAATGAGTAAAATCATCAAGAATCACGAGATAATACTTAGAACCAGATGCACTTTCTATTGGTGATGTCCAGATATCACAATGAAGTAATTCAAAAGGAAAAGTACTAGAGGACTGAGAGGAACTAAAGGGAAGGCGAACATGTTTGCCCAATTGACATGACTGACACATAGAAGAATTATGAGAATCTCTATTACAAGGTATTGAAAATTCACTAAGAAGTGTGGATAACACATTCTTATTGGGATGGCCGAGACGTTGGTGCCACAGATCAACAGAGGCCACCATAGATGTTGGAGGAGCAGCGACTGGAGCACCATGGAGAGAATATAAATCACCGGAGCTATTGAATCGAGCGATCTCGGCCTTGGTCGGGTAGTCCTTCACAGACAAACCAAAGGGGTCAAACTCAACAGAAACATGATTATCAGTGGTGATTTGGCGAATAGAAATCAGATTTTTAATAAGAGCAGGGGCTACAAGAACATCACGAAGAATCAAAGGCTTGGTTGGGGATTGGATTTGAGCCTGACCGACACAGTAAATAGGAATAGAGGATCCATCACCGAGAGTAATGGAGGGAAAAGGCGAAGGTGTGCAAGAAGAAAGCAAATTACTAGATGCAGAGATATGACGAGAAGCACCAAAATCGAAAATCCAATCCGTACCTGAGTTCCCTTGTGCAGCAAAGTTGTTCATGGCTTGTAGAAAAGCAGCTTGGTCCCAGCTCGGAGTCGAAGTAGAGGCCGGTGTAGTAATGGGAGCTTGCGGGTGTGGTGGCGTCGGCAGTAGGGCCGACATCGGAGTAAAGGGAGAGGCACCATCATTGTATTGCTGCATGTAGGGGGGCGATGGAGCGCCATAGGATGCATAAGGACTGGTGTTGTAGATCGATGGCGCGTAGGCGAGAGTAGCGTGGTATGCAGCCGTCGGCTGTCAGGGCGCGAGGACGGGCGCGCCGGTGTGAGGGCGAGCACTGGGCTGCCAGCCATCGGTTTAGGCAGGCGGGGCACCATATGGCGTAGGGGCGGACCAGGGCATAGGCCACGCCTGGACTAGCTGTGTCCATGGATCAGGAGATGGGCGCCATCCGGGCGGTGGTGGTGGTGCAGTTGATGAAGCCGGGGGTGGTGGTGGCGCAGTTGGTGGATCCGGGGGCGGAGCAGGAGCGGGCGCCGTGCGGAACTGCGGTGGCCTAGGGTTTTTGTCCCGGTAGTTGGGACTTGGACGCCAGCCGGATGGTTGAGGAGGTGATGTTGGTGGAGGTGGCGGTGACAACGTCGACGCAGGCGGGCGAGGAGAAGCAGAGAAGACCTGAGGACGGGAGTCCTTCTTAGTTAGGGCACGATCGGCCCATTGGAGCATTGAGCGAACCTCGGCGAAGGCGGGACGCGGACGCATCATTGGGATGAAGGAGGCCTGTTTCTCGAACCGCTTGCTGAGGCCGATGAGGAGGACGTTGATGAGCTAACGATCGTCGAACGGATCACCAAGTTCGCTGAGTTCATATGCGATCGCCTTGAGGCGTTGGCAGTAGACGCCGACTGGTGAATCACCTTGCACCGTATTCCGAAGCTCGGTGTGGAGATTGTTAGCGCGAGCGTCGACGTTGTTCTGGAAGAGCTGACGAAGCGCCGCCCGTAGATCGGCGGCGGAGGCACCATGACAGTGGTCGAGATTGAAGATCTATGTGGAGACTCGCATGTAGATCCATTGAATAATGGCGAGATCATCCTTGACCCATTACAGATCATGAAGTTGAGGAAGAGAGTCATAAGCAACGTGAGAGCGGAGGTTGCATCGCCCAAGGTGGACGTCGAAGAGGTGACGCCAATGATAGTAGTTGTGAGTAGCAAGGTCTAGGGTTATGGGGATGTAGGGGCTAATATGAGAGATGGTGTCGGTGAAGGAGATGGAAGGGGTATTAGTGGGGGTAAAGCTAGAGTAGAGGTAGAGGCGGAGGAGGCCGTGGCCGCAGTGACAGTGGCGGCGCGCCGCTCGAAGTAGCCGGGCGGCGGCAGCGGTGGCGGGGCCGGCGGGTTAGCCATATCCTAGGATCGGAAGTCTGATACCATGTAGAATTGTATTGAATAATTGTTGATGCAATATTGTGTCAGTACAAGAGGTATATATAAGAACCAAGCCACACCTGACCTAGCCCTATTACAAACTGAGTAGGAGTCCTAATCCTATTATAAATTGTATTCTAACAGACGGGTAGCACTCGATAAAGGCGGGCGAGACGCGCACAGTCTCCTCCGAGGCCGAGGCCGCCAACGTGGCGAGGAGGAAGAGGGTCAAGAGAAGGTCGAGGGAGCAGGATAGCGCGGAGGTCGCCATTGCGTTGCCGGACATACGGTCGGAGCCCTGCCCGCGCGGCATGCCTTGGTGGGTGGGGAAGAGGCTCAAGAGAAGGCCCGGGGAGCAGGAAAGCGCGGAGGTCGCCATTGCGTTGCCGGACGTACGATCGGAGCCCTGCCCGCGCGGCGTGCCTTGGTGGGTGGGGAAGAGGGTCAAGAGAAGGCCGGGGGAGGAGAAAAGCGCGGAGGTCGCCATTGCGTTGCTGGACATACGGTCGGAGCCCTGCTCGTGCGGCGTGCCTTGGTGGGTGGGGAAGAGGCTCAAGAGAAGGCCGGGGGAGCAGGAAAGCGCGAAGGTCGCCATTGCGTTGCCAGACATATGGTCGGAGCCCTGCCTGCGTGGCATGCCTTGGTGGGTGGGGAAGAGGGTCAAGAGAAGGCCGGGGGAGCAGGAAAGCGCGGAGGTCGCCATTGCATTGCCGGAAATACGGTCGGAGCCCTGCCCGTGCGGCCTGCCTTGGTGGGTGGGGAAGAGGCTCAAGAGAAGGCCGGGGAGCAGGAAAGCACGAAGGTCGCCATTGCGTTGCCGGACGTACTGTCAGAGCCCTGCCCGCGCGGCACGCCTTGGGGGTGGTAAAAGGTGATGGTGGTTTTGCTGAGAAGAAATGGTGGTGGTGGTGGTTTTGCTCAGAAGAAGCAGGGAGAGTGGCCCTGGGTGGAATTCAACATCGATGTCCCTGCTGCTTCACGCGCGTTATGCATGGCTGCCACTAAGATGGATGTGGGAGATGGCCGAAGCGCCCTTTTCTGGGAAGATAAGTGGCTCTCGGGATTCAGGATTTGCGAGCTGGCTCCGGACATCTACCGGCGCGTCCCGAAGAGGACGAGGGCCTCACGTACAATCGCAGACGCACTCGCAAACGAGCAATGGGCGAGGGACTTTGGGCCAAATCTTCCTGCCAATGAGTTGACCTAGTTCTTGGCGTTGTGGCAAAGAGTGGAGGCCATTCAGCTAGTGGAAGGGGAAGAAGATACAACTTCTTGGGCATGGGAGCCAAATGGGAACTTTTCGGCACGATCGGCATATGTGGCCGGATTTATGGGCCTCGAAGCGTCTCCAACGGCTCCGTTTACTTGGAAATCAAGGGCGCCGCTCCACTGCCAATTTTTCCTTTGGCTCGCGATCCAGAACAGATGTTGGACGTCAGATCGTTTGGCCAGACGAGGGCTACCTCATCAAGATGCGTGCCCCCTCTGTGATCAACAGGAAGAAACATTGCAGCACCTTCTGCTTGGCTGTGTGTTTGCACGGCAGGTCTGGCATGAGATGGGACAAAAGACAGGTCTTCGGGAGTTGGAGCCACTCCAGAATGAATCTTTGAGTGCGTGGTGCCTAAGGCAGGATCGGGACCCGACGGGCAGGAAATCGACTAGGGCGAAATGCATTCTCGCCTTGTGGACAATTTGGAAGCATCGGAACGATGTCATGTTCAATGGGGCACTGGTTTCTCTGCCACGAGTCAAAGAGCGGCTACTTGAGGAAGGGAGACTCTGGGCAAAAGCTGGCCTGTTCAAAGACGACGTTAGAGGGTTTGAAGAGTTGGGTAGTGAGCGGACGGCAAGTGAGTAGTATGTAACAGGAGTTAGTGCTTGGCGGAGTCGGGAGTGTTCTCTGTAAATATTGTAGATATTTGGGGAGTCTTTTCCCCCTCTTCTTGAATGAATGATACGTACACTCGTGCGTATTCGAGAAAAAGAAAAAGCAGGGAGAAACAAACGAGAGCTAGCTAGGTGCGTGCGTGCGTGGGTGACAGGCACAGGATCGAGGTTAATCAGCTGTGAGCCTGCTGCTAGTGGTGTGGTGCGCAGCGTACCACCACCTACCATTTCCCTTTTTGGAATGGAATGGAAAATGACCCAACCAACGCCTACTTGACAGTCAGAGATAGATCATGTCGTAAAACTTAGCGAGAATCACAATGAGTAGCTGCTCTCCTCTCCTCCTCTCGTCGTTTATTCGGTGGAGTCTGAAACGAATTACTCATACAGTACCATGCATGCATGTGTGCACCATGCATGCAGCGAAATGGACACAAGAAGGAGACGAAAGAAAGGAAGAAAGAGAGAGAGAAGAGACCGCTTGGAAAGTGATGCTGCTGCAAGACTCTGCTGCGTGCCGATACTGCCAGTTTGCTATTCTGAGCATGAACCGATGTAATCTAAGTAGAGGTGGCAGGTAGAACCAGGGAGAAACAAAAGAGAGCTAGGCTAGCTGCACACCACCGTCCGCGTTACTTTCGCCCCAGGACCGGGCGTGTGCGTACGTGCACCGACGCATTGTGTTGAACACAGACGAGACTGTGCATAAGTCGACAGGTGCATGGTAGCTCGATTGGTCGGGGTCTGTCTTATGTCATATCTAAGTTGATGTCCACTCTGTTTGTGGTCTATTTTTTATCTTTTTTTTGTTGTTGCATTATATATTTGTGGGAGCTTAGACGTGACATCCTTAAAAAACATCTATATGAGAATTAGACAAACTGAAAATTTTATTCATATTTCCTTGTTCGATATAGGATGAATTTTTTTTTTGAAACGAGGCAAAAGATTTGTCATTTTCATTGATTAAGAAAAAGAGAGAATTGCCCGATTAATTCGCGGAAAACCGGGCTAAAACTGATACAACTCAACCCACATGACATGGGCACCACCGGCCAACCTGGCCACCGACATGGAACACAAAGCTGCAAAGAAGAAAGGCATTCGCCGAGGATTCGCAAGCGTCATCGTCATCACCGATTGCCTCGAACGAGCGACTCCGACTTCACCATAAAGCTCCAACCTCGAAGCCAACCTGCAAACAGCTGTATAGAAGCCACGACGACACATGCCACCGGATGGCCACACGCGCAAGCAACTGACAGCTTCGACTTAGACGACGAGCATCACCAGGGAAATATGCAAGACTTGCGCCGACCGTGCCCACAGAAGAGCACCTCGGACACGCCGGGAAGAACCGACTACCGAAGTCCACGCCGCGACCCGAGCTCCTCTCGACGCCATCATCGTTGCCAAACAGAAACCAGCGCCCCGCCTCAGCAAACCACGCGGCGAAGATGCCGCAATCCACCAGTCTCCCAGTCGTAGCCGGCTCCGAGACGATGCCCCCAAGGAGGAGAAAGACGCGAAGACGCCTTCATCGCCCGACCCAGCGGATCTGAGGTTTCCCTCCGGAGCCAAAGCCGTGGGGAGGAGGAGCACACCTCCACGACAACGCTTCCAAGAAAGATCACGACACCCGCAGGCGCCGCCGTCGCCGGCTCCGAAGAAGGCCGAAGCAAAGATTTCTCCTAGAGATGCGCCGACCACCTACCACCACCGACCACCTGCTGAGGCCGACCTCATTCAGGCCACGGGATCCCACGATCCACCGCGACATGACATGCACCACCCCCTGGCCGAAGCCGCCGTCCACCACCGCAGCACCACCGTGGCCACCACCACCGCAGCAACCCACGCCGCATCGCGAAGCGCAGCACCTAGATCGATGCACCTCGCACCAGATCCAATCGAAGCTGCACATGTGAAGCAGCAGAGCAGACGAGCAGGATCCCCTCCACAACACACCTCGCACTCCAGAGAAGCACACCCGCCACGCACCGCCGGTCACCGCGCCCGACACGCGCCTGCAGCCACCGCGCCCGGCCATCATCGCGCCCCACGCGCGACAGCCGAACCGAGCCGCCGCCACGCGAAAGCACGCGCCATCCACGCCCGCCACATCAGAGCTCGGACCGAGGCCGCCACCCCGGCGCCCACACCGTCCGCACCAACCGCCGCCAGCAGGATCCCAGATCGGATCGGGACCGCATGAGGCCGACGATCGTGATCGCGCGCACCGCGACGGGCGCACTCCACCGCCGACCAGACGCGCGCCACACGCCGGAGACCGCCTCCGCCATGAAAGCAGCGACGCCGCCACGAGGCCGAGCGCCGGACAGCCGCGACCAAGACGCGAGCGCCTCCCGAGCGAGCAGCAGCTACAGAGCGCCCGCGCCGCCCGGTTCCACAGAGGCTTTACTGCCGGAGGCCACCGGCGACGGCGAGGGGGAGAAGAGGCTGGTGTTGGGGAGGCCGCGGGAGGGGCGGTGGTCGCCGCCCGTGCCGCCCCGGGGAGAGAGCGACGCGAGGGCCTTTTTTGGACACGATACTCCTTTGGCATTTATAGGATGAAAATTAGTTTGGGATAGAGGTTTGTCCGCAAATTAACAGGACCCCCTGTGGGAAGAAATTGATAGGAATTGTCACTCTCAACTCCCATTCACTTTCCCATGTAAACTTTCATCTCATCTAAACAATCGGTGGACTTTTATTCTCCTTACCCCTCAACTCTCATTTCTCTCACGAAAGAAACATTGCTCGGAGATGCTCAGACTGGTTCTTCTAGGTGAAACCCTAGAATCTGGCCCTTGGTGGTTGGATCAGGAGACGGCGGCGCTTGAACACCGCTCCCTTCTTGAAGGTGTTGTTGTTGAAGTCTTGAAGAACTTCGTCGTTCTTGTGGTGTCATGAGATGATTGGTGCGGATACAGTCTTTGTTCTAGTTTGTTGATCACGGATTTGATCGCTCCAGGGTTTTTTTTTTTCCGCTTAGGCATGGCTTTGATCTTACATGACTTTGCTACTTGCCGACGTTTTTTTGTGTGTGTGCGTTGATGTTGGCTGTGTGCATTCTAGCTATGCAGAGGCCGGCTATATGCTCATTCTTGATGCTTCATTTTAAGTTAATAAATTTCATCCTTTGTCGAAAAAAAAGAATATGTTTAAAAAAAGGCTAAGAAGAAAAACTGCGAAGCAAGTAATTTTCATGCGTGCGTCCTTGACAGTACGTTGCGCACCACACAACAGCAGCCATGAATAGAGCTATAGCTTCCGTCGGGGGAAGGGAAAGAAAGCTACCGTGCCGCGAATCACGCTCACACACCAGTGTGGTGTGGTGGTACAGGACCGATCCTATTTCCTGTGTACCACGGTGAATAGTGCGGTGCTATGGGCCAGCCTATTTACTGGCTTCGGGTGTGTCTTTCGCCCAACGGGTTTTAGGAGGGTTCTAGAGCCTTCCCTAAATCTCTTTTTTTTTCGTTTCTATGTATTTCTTCTCTGTTGGTTTTGTTATAGTTTTCGTTCGGTTTTTAATATTTTCTCAATTTTCTTTCTTATTTTCCCTTCCCCGTTTTCCCTTTTTAGTAATTCTCTAACATTTCGGGGAATACATGAATATGTTAAAAAAATTAGCGACTTTTAAAAATTCAAGAAATATTTTTTGAATTCACTGATTTTTTAAATGCGGGAACATTTTCTGGAATTCATGAACATTTTTGTAAAATACATGCATGGTCCTAAATACGATCGCTATGACTGTTCGTTGGGCGCACGAAGAAGTATGCCAAGCTGGCCGGAGTTCGTTGCTCGGTACATTTTCCGTACTTGGAGTTCATGTCGACACACACTGCAGTCCAGGCAGGGCACACACATGGAGCTGGCTTGACACCTACCTAGACCTAGTCCCAGCAACGGCAATGGATGTTGGTGGTCACATTACAAGTTTACTACACGGCTCGATCATATCATGCAGGCAAGTAAACAGTTGATCAAACTGGCCGGAGTGCCATTCTTGCAAGTCTGCTTAATCAATGACTACAACTCACGACATGCTCACATCACACACATAAACAGAAGTAGGCATGCACCTAACTCATCGATGGAGACCACGCGAACACATACACAAACACAGTGTAGTTTGTTGCAGTTTGCTCTGTCATGTGGGTGCTGACTGCCTGAAGATAATTAAGGAAACATGTAAGAAAAACTGAACGTAACTGCATACGATTTTATCTCAAACAAAAATCGAGTATGGGTTTGTTCCATTTCTAACATCACATCATCGTTTTAACCAACATGAGCGGGTAAATATATAAGCAAGCAAAAGTAAAATGTTGCATGATATTTACCGGAAGAAAACTTTTTCTACTCCACACATCACGGACATGCATGCCGCTAAGAAATTATTCGAACTTAGACAATAGACAGTATGTTAACGTACATTGCATTCTTCTCTTCACCGGTCAGTTGAAAGCATTAGCGATTGTCAGCATCAGGTTGACGAACTGCATGGCTACAAGGGCGTAGAGGAGACCTGTTGGAAAGCAAAACTTTGTTGTATTGGTACCATTCGTTCTCCTTTTCGAAAAAAAATGTACCATTCGTTCTGGAACAACGAAAAAGAAGTTGTCTCCGAGAATAAATTGAGAGCAAGCTTTCCAAAGAGAGAATGATCGATCAGGGAAACTCACCGAGAGTAAGGTTGATGAAGCCGTTGGAGTCGTTGGTGTCGCTGGGTTCGCTGCGAGGCACCAGCGCAGTGGAGAGCAGTGTGGTGGCCGAGGGGGCGACGGTGTCGGCGTACGACACGAAGCAGCCGTCGTTCCAGACGCCGGCGAGCCGGGTGGTGGCGCCGCAGCCGTCGGTCAGGTTCTTGGCCAGCGCGGACAGGCACGCGAGGCAGTCGGACGGCGCGGCGTCGCCGAAGCAGACCCCGCGGGCGAGCGCGCGGTCGGACCGCAGGGACGCGAAGCCCGTCGGCGCGGCGGCCGAGGGGAGCGCGCCGAGGAGCGGGAGCAGGCTGGCTCTGAACGCCGTCGCGTTGAAGCTGCTGTCGTTGGTGGCCGCCGGGTAGCACCCGATCACGGTGGGGGTGACGCGCACGCGCTCCCCCGAGTCCGAGGCCGCACACACGGCGAGGAGGAAGACCAAGAGAAGGCCGGAGGAGCAGGAACGCGCGGAGGTCGCCATCGCGTTGCCGGACGGTCTGTGCCCTGCCCGCGCGGCCGGCGCCGTAGGTGGTAAAAGGTGATGGTGGTTTTGCTCAGAAGAAGAAATGGTGGTGGTGGTGGTGGTTTTGCTCACTGCTCAGAACAAATGGTGATGGTGGTGTGTAGTAGTCTATAGCAGAGCAGGAGAAACAGAGCAGGCAAGTCTGGTGCATCTTTTCTTTTTTTTGAAACGGAGTCTGGTGCATCTCATCTCAGCGAAAATGGACACAGGAAAGAGAGAAGAGCTTACATTGGTTACTTGGAGTGATGATGGCCTGCTGCTTGCCAAAAGCACTAGTTTTGCCATTCTGGGCATACGTCCATACAGGTGCCAGCTTAGTCTCACAAGACAATTTTGAACATGCACCGAGTCAATTATTTACGGCCCAGCCAGCCTCTGGCAACAAAAGGAGGCTGCTAGCTGCACCGATTCTAATCCGATGCATCATGCATCACATGACGGGGGGCGCTACGGCGATGGTAGAGTCGCTCCGGGTCTGACCGGCATCATCCAACTTTTTGAGATTGAGAAAAATTCACTGCAGGTCACTAAACTTGAGCCGGTTGACACTTAAGTACCACTACTTCAAAATACCCGAACTACGGTCCATATACTTGCACAGGGGGTTTGCTTTGGTCCGTATATATGATTTGAGCTACGTATTCGCTGACTTGGCCGAGTCAGCCTTTGACAGCCGTGCTTTGACCGCTACATGTGCAGCACCGGTCGGGGGTGTTAATACTAGATGGCTGGAGGTTTTTCTGCAAATGCGCGCGCACCTGGTCATTAAACGCCCCGCACCTGGTCGGACCGCACCTGTCTCCTCCCTCCCGCAACCCCTCTGCTCCCGCACCCTCTCTGCTCTGCTCTGCTCGTCGCTGCCGAGGTAGTGCGTGTGCTCGTCGGCGTCGACGACGGCTCCATGAGCACGTCGTCGGACGCTGAGCCGCCGCCGTCCGTGCCGTTCGGGAGGGGCCTGCGCGACGTGCCTCTTGCTCCTTCGCGTCGCCGTGATGATGCCTCGCCGCCCCTGTATGGTACCTCGCCGTCGGCAACAGCTCCTTTGCTCGATCTGTGCAATTTAGCTCCCGTAAAGAGTTCTTGGCCGCATCAATTGCGCATACGAGCTAGGGTTTGGCCGTTCGTTCTACTCTCTGACGGATTGGGTAGCAGTTTGTGAAGATCTTTCTGACAGGCCAAAAATAGGGCTGCGTCATGGTGTGTTTGCAGTAGATGGCCATGTTTGCAGAGATCTGGAGTGGTTATGGTTCTTTCTCCCCCCAATTCATCAGTCCTGGGGTTTAGGGTTTAAGCAGTAAAGTTTGCTTTTAGTGTCAGAGTGTTAATTGGACCAAAATTGTTGTAATTTGCAATTACATTGTCTCAGATTGATCAAAGATGGTTGCTTTTCGACTAGTAAGATCATACATTTGTTAATTGGAGCCATGAATCTCTGTTTTTCTTTCTAAAAAAGTAAAAAAGTCTGAATGTTTGAACTGTCTGAACCTCTCTGTAGTCTGAAATGTCTGAACTTTTTCAACTTGATTGTTTTGCAGGTCACTTAAGCAACCACTTCTCTGTTGATGTCATACATGGTGGCTACTTTCTGTGTGCTGGCAAGCATAGGGGTTATCACAAAGGTCACTCCATTTTGTATGATTACTGTGACATAGATAATTGGACACCTAATGTTGTTGCCAGTCTAGTGGAGGAAATTGGATATGAGTTTGAGGGCAGGATCAGGGCTTATTGGTGTGTTCCTGGGTTGACAGTGTACAAGAATGGATTAAGAGAGATTAAGATGGGAGACAACACTATGACAGAGAACATGAAGGATTGCGTTCTTAATGGGAATAATTTTCAGCAAATATTTCTTGATCATGATGAGAGCCTGAGATCATATATTTCTCATGTTCCTGTTCATTCTGATGATGAGGATCCTCCATTTGCCAAATTCAGTGGAAGTAGGCCAAAGAAAGAGCAAGTGCATGATCAAGAGCATGAGGAGCAAGAAGAGCAATAGCAGCAAGAGGAGCATGCTGAGCTCACTATAGTGGAACAGGAGCTGGCTCAGCATGATCAAGAGCATGAGCAAGATGAAGCAGAGTCAGAAAGTGGATCAGAGTCAGAAGAAGAAGCTTTCATACCAAGTCCACCCCAGCCTGGAACTACTTACCTTTCATCTCAGTTTGGGTTTAGGGCAAGGAAATCCTGTAGGATTTTGAACATGGATGCAGCAGACACAGTATTGCATGATTCAGATGAAGATTACATTCCACAAATTGTTGATTCAGACATTGATCTGCAAGATGATGATGACTTGTTTGACAAACATGTTGATTGTGAGAAGGGCAAAGGACTAGCAGTCCAAGAAGAAGTTGATGATCCTACTGAAGATGTGGATATTTGTCTGCCATCCTCTAATGAAGATAAGGTGAAGTTGAATTTCCAAAGTTTTAGAGAGGAAGACCTGACTAAACCACAGTTTCAAGTTGGCCAGACCTTTGGATCTGTTGAGTTCCTGAGGAAAGCTATCAAAGAGTACAGCTGTCAGGAGAGAGTTGACATTAGATGCCCTAGAAATGATAGGAAAAGACTTAATGCCATTTGTGAAGATGGGTGCCCTTGGACCTTGTCTGCATCATTTGATGGGAGAATCAACTGCTTCATGATCAAGAAATACAAACCAAAGCATACATGCATAAAGAAATGGTGTGTTAAGTCATTCACTGCTCCTTTTATGGCTAGAAAATATCTTGATTCTTTCAGAGCAGATGAAAACATGAACATGAATTTTTTTGCAAGGGTGGTTCAGAAAGATTGGAACATGACAGCAACAAGAAGCAAGCTTAGAAGGGCTAAGAGGTTAGTGAAGAAAGTTATTGAAGGAGATGAGTTGGAACAGTACAACAACATGTGGGATTATGCACAAGAATTCAGAAGATCGAACCCAGGGAGTTCTTTCTATGTGGGTGTGAGTAATGGCATATTTGCAAGTTGTTATTTCTCTCTGGATGCCTGCAAAAGGGGTTTCATGCAAGCTTGTAGGCCTGTCATTTGTTTGGATGGATGCCACCTGAAGACAAAGTATGGAGGTGTTATGCTGTGTGCTGTTGGCATGGATCCTAATGACTGCATTTATCCTCTAGCTTTTGCAGTTGTTGAGGTAGAGAACATTGACACATGGAAATGGTTTCTGTCAAATCTGAAGAGTGACTTGGGAATTGTAAACACAGAGCCATGGACTATAATGTCAGACAAGCAAAAGGGCCTGATCAAGGGAGTGAGGCAGCACTTTCCTGATGCAGAGCTCAAACACTGTGTTAGGCATATATGGCAGAATTTTCAACAAACACAAAAAGGAGATGTTCTTAAAAACCAGCTATGGAAGTGTGCAAGGAGCACAACACCAGAACTGTGGGCTGCAAGCATGGAGGAAATGAAGGTCATAAGCATAGAAGCATACAAGTGGCTTGAGCAGCTACCACCCAACACTTGGGTTAGGGGCTTCCAAAGAGAATTGGTCAAGTGTGATATCCTTCTGAACAACAACTGTGAGGTTTTCAACAAATATATTCTTGAGGCTAGGGAGATGCATCTCAGATCAATGATTGACAAGATCAAAACACAGCTCATGGTCAGGTTCTACAACAAAAGAAAAGAGGTAGAGACCTGGCCTGGCTCAATATGCCCAAAAATTAGGAAGAGAATTGAGAAGAATATAGAGCTATCAGCTACATGCATGGTTTCAGGGGCTGGTGATGGCATCTTTCAGGTTGACAACAGGAACATGACATACATTGTTGACATGAAGGAAGAAAGTTGTACATGCAAAAGGTGGGATCTTAGTGGAGTTCCATGTCACCATGCAATTGCATGCTGCAGACATGAGAGGATTGATCCTGAGAGTTTGGTGCACTCCTGTTACAGTATAGAAGCATTCAAGCTAGCATACAAACCCATTATCAAGCCTTGCAGAGATAGGAGTGAGTGGCAGAAGATGAATGGCTGTGAAATCAAGCCACCTGTCTTTGAAAAAAAGTAGGGAGGCCTTCAAACAAGAGTAGGAGAAAGCAGCCTTATGAGATTGAAAAGAAAGATGGAACCAAGGTGATGAGCAGACATGGAATCACAATAACATGCTCATACTGTCATGAAACAGGCCACAACATCAAAGGATGTAATCTCAAAAAGGCTGGCATTTTGCCAAATCAAGCAGAGAGAACAAGAAGGGGTCCAAGGGCCATTCCTGATGATGTGTCAGATGATGAAATTGTTTTGGCACAACAAGATGATGGCCAAGGTACACAGGAGGAGGTTCAGGTCACACAAGAGGATGGTCAACTTACACAGGAGGAGGTCCATGTTGATGGCCAAGTTACACATGAGGAGGCCCATGTTGATGGCCATGATACACATGAGGAGGTCATTGTCACACAAGATGATGAGGTCATTGTCACACAAGATGATGGAGCAGATACACCAGTTGTTTTTCAGGCAAATTCTCCACTTTTGTTAATTTTGACCTCTTTTGTCCAGTCATTTTTGTTGTACTGATGTTATCATGTGATGTTTGTTTTGTACAGGTGCAGGACTTTGGATTTACAATGCTTCATAGGATGCAACAATCCAGACCTGTTCCTAGAGAAGAAACTGAAACCATTTTGCCAGACTCTTCATTCATCTCAAATGCAGCCAGTTCTCACACTGCAGCACAGACAACAACAACCACAAATGAAGGCAACCTGACCATGAAGTTGCTGAAGATGAAGAGAGACAAAGAAAGACAGATGGCAGCCAGGAGAGATGCAGCACTTGAGGCCATGAATGAGCTGGCAGAGAAGAAAGCAGAGGAGGCAGAAGGAAAAAGGCAAGAAATTGCAAGGAGGAAAGCAGAGTCTTCACAAAGAAGAAGAAGGGCAGCACAAGAGAAGAAAGCTCTGGAATCTGCAGCAAGGCAGGAAGCTGCAGCAGCAAGAAAAGCTGCATTGCAAGAAGAGAAGGAGGACAGAGCCCTTGAAGCAATGGCAGCTAAAGCAGAGGCAGCACTGGAGAGGAAAGAAGATCAAGAAGCAAAGAGAGCTATGGCAGCACTGAAGAGAAAAGAAGATCAAGAAGCAAAGAAGAAACAACAAGAAGAGGCCAAGAGATTAAGAGATGAGCAGAGGAAGCAGGCAGGACCAAGTGAACATGTGCCCAAGAAGCTGAAGAGAGTGAACATGTTTGATGAGTTTAGATGATTCAGTGATTTTGCACTTGTAATTTTTTGGCAAAAAACTTCAGTGAGACTCTTTGAAACTGTTGGAGTTGGGATGATTCAGTGCTTTTGCACTTGTAATATTTTGTCAAAAACTACAATGAGACTCTTTGAACTGTTGGAAATGTGAAGATTCAGCGGCTTCATACTGCCATTCAAAATGAAAACTGTTGGAGTTCAAAAATGCAAATTGTTGGAGTTCGGTGGCTTTATTATTCAGTTGGAGTTTATTGATTTATTCACTGTTGGAGTATAGATAATTAACTGCATAAAATTTAAAAATTTAAACAAAAGAGTTTGGCCTGGGTGTCGAACCCAGGACCTGTGGTGTGATAAACAGCGTGCAATGCTAGTGTGATAGGAACGGTGCTTTGCTCAACTGTTACTTGACAACCTACTTATTATTCTTCCACTCCCCTCCAACCTACTTAACTGAATTTTTACAGTTCACTAAATTCAAAGTTATCTGAATTTTTACAGTTGTCTGAATTTAGTTTGAATCTTAACACTTGTTTGAATTTAGTTAAGACAGAATTCAGTTAAGACAGAATTAAGCTAAGATAGAATTTAGTTAAGACAAAGATTCAGACAAAAATTTAGTTAAGATTCAAAACCTTAGCAGCTACTTCTTTTGGAATTATTGCCTTATATAGCAACAAGAGAATTTTGGATTGTTGCCTTATATAGCAACAAGACTGCATCAACACCATTACATACCAACAAAACACTTTTGGATTACTGCCATTTTTGCATCATCACAACCAGTTCAACACTTATATAACATCACAGCCAGTTCAACACTTATACAACATCACAGCTAGTTCAACAGACAGAAATTACAAATAACTTATGTGCTTAATATACAAGCACACCTAACAAACTAATATTTTATAACTTATATGCTGAAAATCTGTATATTTTCAGCATACCTAACTACTGCAACTGTATCTTCTTCATGCCTTCTACTCCATCTTCATCTTCAGTTCATCAACTTCGGGAGGCGCTCCGAGCGGCGAACCTCCATGTCAGCTGCCACCTTCCTCTTCTTCTTCCTTTCTGGCTGCGCTGCGACGTCCACCTGTGCTTGAAGGGCCAAGACCACCTCCACCTCCTGCTTGACGATGTCAGGAACATCTGGAAGAAGCTCGACGTCAATGGGGTGGTGCTTGTCACCCTCCATGGCGACGGGCACCACCATCTGGACCTCCTGCTCGGGGACGACGGGCGCCGCCACCTTGACCTCTGGCTCGTTGTCAGAGAGGACAATCACCTCCGGCTCCTCCCAGCCAGTCGACCAGGACGAGTCGGCGGCGTAGCCAGAGTCTTCGTCGGAGCCAGAGTCGTACTCCGACTCGGACAAGATGTACTCCGAGACGTCGTCGCGTCCGAGGCGGTCGGGCAGGTAGTGGTCCCAGTACGCCATGTTGATAGGCGCGGGGACGGCAAGGTCGACGTTGTGGATGCGCTCCGTTCGCGAGCCAACGCACAACGGAGCCGGCTGGCGTGGCGCGGTGGCGTACCGGTACATCCACCACTGGGCTCGCTGCCCCGGGTCGTTTGAGCGCGTCTCCTGCATCGTGAAGCGGAGGACGAGCGTAGGAGGGATACCTTCGGGGTCGTCGCAGGCGCGGTCCAGCTCATCGTCGGTCATCACCTTCAGGAGGCCACGCGCATGGCGGTGCAGCATCCCAATGCCGGGGAACCACTTCCCGATCTCCATCAGGTCTGCGCGCATCGCCTTGTCGTCGCTTGTGAGGTCATTGATGACCTCTTCCAGGCGGGGCTGTTCTCCATGTCCGCGACGGCGGTGTGGTGGTCGACGGCGAGGGTTTCTTGACGGCTGCATGGGGGTTTGGTGCAGGGTAACCGAGGCAACGCGGTGGACTGAGGGGAGAGTAGAGAGTGGAGCGGTGGGTGGGTGGGCTTAAAGAGCAGACAAGGAAACGGAAGAGGCGTGAGCCATTGGGCCACTAGCAACTGCTAAATAGGTAGGTTAGTACCTGCCCTTGATCAAAGCACTACTACTTACCACACTGGCATTGCCACCAACGTTCAATACCACAGGTCCTGGGTTCGAGACCTAGGCAAAACTCTTTTTGTGTAATTTTTTTTCTTTAAGAAAAATTTGTTACAGGCATACAAATTCAGTCATACAAGACAGCTGCTGCAGACATATAAATTCAGACAAATTCAGTCATATAAAACAGCAACTGCATGCATATAAATTCAGGCAAATTCAGTCATATAAGATAGAGACAGTTAACTTCATTTTCTTATCTGAACCAACTTCAGTTTCTTATCTTAACCCACTTCAACTTCAATATCTTATCTTAACACAATTTAGTTGACACAAATCCAGGAGGAAAGATACAAAGTGGTTTTTTACAATGACACAGATTCAATCAAATTCATTCAGCATGCCCTTCAGCTTCCTTATCTTCTCCTTGGTGGCCTCTTTGTGTTTGAATAGGTCACCAATCATGTACTCAAGCTTCCTTTTCTCATGCTTCAAGTCATACCTCTCTTGAGTCACTTGGTCCCTCTCCTGCACTGCTTGGTCCCTCTCTTTCTCTGCTTTAACCCTGAATACCTGATGAATGTTGGTTACTGACTTGTCTGCAATCTTCTTCTTCTCAAGTTCTTCCTTTAGATCAGTCAGAGTAAGTTGTGTGCTGCCTAGTTGGCTCATTGCCTGCTCCTTCTGAGCCACCATCTTAGCAAAATCAAGCTTGAAATGCCTCAACTCATTCTCCATCCTCTTCTTCTCTTCAAGAACCTTCAAATTTTCTTCAGCACTCACAACATTCTGTCTGAGCCTCTGTTTTTTATCCTCTTCATACATGGTCCATATAGTAGCTAGGCTCATCTTCAGAGCATCAGGCCACTCAGGGTCAACCCACTCAACATATCTGCATTTAGGTACTTCCTAACAATTTAGAACATACAAAAAAGAGGTTAACTACCAGTATTCAGTACTGTGCCTGATGATGGAACTTAAAACATACTACAAATAACTTCTTGTTTAACAGTGCCAAATGCAAAAAATTACTAACCTTCCGTGCACAAGCTAGAATCCTTCTGTCAGTGTCAACAGATTCAAATGCCACATTCTTTTCACAGAAAGATCCATGCCCACATCTAAAGCTAGGCAGATCTATAGCCAAGCCACTCCATTCCTCACAGGATATTGTGGTAGGTGGCTAAACAAAGGAGAGACATTTCGAATCAATTGAGAGAGAAACCCTAGCTGAGAAACCCTAGACTGGATTTGTGTGAGATTGAGGAGCACACTAACCTTGCTGGTCACAGAGTCATCTTCAGAAGAACTGGGAAGATCATCCCAGGACACCATGGTTGCTGCTAGCTGAAGATGACAAGGGGATCTGTTGGACAGAGGAGAGATGTGAACTGGTGGTGCTGGTGAAAGATGAGGAAGAAGAAGGGGATCTGGTGGTGGTGGACTGGTGGTGGACCAAAGCTACATGTAGAGTGCAAGTTGATGGTTGAGAGAGAAACCCTAGCTGAGAAACCCTAGACTGGATTTGTGTGAGATTGAGGAGCACACTAACCTTGCTGGTCACAGAGTCATCTTCAGAAGAACTGGGAAGATCATCCCAGGACACCATGGTTGCTGCTAGTTGAAGATGACAAGGGGATCTGTTGGACAGAGGAGAGATGGGAACTAGTGGTGCTGGTGAAAGATGAGGAAGAAGAAGGGGATCTGGTGGTGGTGGACTGGTGGTGGACCAAAGCTACATGTAGAGTGCAAGTTGATGGGTGGGTGTTTGCAGAAGGTGCAAGTACATGCTTGCTTTTGAGTTCAGTTGTGCTGAGATTCACTTACTTCATTTAGTACAACAATTAGTTTGCAAAGTTAGTTCAGTTCTGATAGGAATTTCTGTCAGTAATTTGAAAGCAATGAGTTAATTTGAAAGCAATGAGTTAATTTGAAAGTACAATCCAGTTAACTTTGCAAACTAAATTCAGTTAACAATTAAAATTAAGTGAACTGCAAACTAAATTTAGTTAACTATAAAAATTCAGTGAACTGCAAACTTCCTATCAGAATTAGTTTAACTATTCTTCTGACATGAAATACACCTGTCAGTTTTTTCAAAGCAATTAGGTCTATAGCATTTCAAAGCAAGTAGGTCAAGCAGGCTTCACATTACTGACGTATTATCCATTACAACAAGCATTACAACTAAGCATTACTGAGCAAACAAAAGCAACCATTTTAGTATGCTCAGTTTACACACCTGCACCTACTGAATTAACATCACTTCACTTCTTCATAATTAAGGTGAAAGACATCACACAAAGCACTATAACAAAACCAATCATAAGCTTCAGCAGCATCAAAGTCTCTCTGCCTAACCCTATAAGCATAGCCATTTGCTGCTTGGTAGCATACTTATTCTCACAGGAGCTGCCATAATTATCTCTTCCAGACCTGCCTCTCCCAACCATGACCCTTCCAGCTGTGCCTCTGCCCGCCATTGATTCAGTCCTCTGCTTCTCAAGCTCTTCCCTCCTGTCCTCAGCTGCACCAATTGCATCTACAGCAGCATGACCAACCAGATGCCTTGTTTCAACCAGATGCTGCACATACTCAAGCTCCCAATGCCAGAAATCACAAGTGACCTGATTAATCAGTGGCAAAATTAGTTAACCTTGTTAACCAACTCAACAAAATTACAGATTTAATGAATCAACTACTGCATTGCTCTAAACTACTGATTTGCTCTAAACTACTGCATTAGTTAACCAGCTGCTCTGCTTCATTACTACAGTTGACACGGCATGAATCTACTGAACTGGCACTTACATGGTGGTTCACGCACTTGTAGAAGATCCATCCATCGTGCTCATCGGTGCTAGACCGGCAGAACCTCACTTGCTCGCCGCAATCTGGGCACCCGATTAGTGGTACAACAACAGAGCGGCCACGCAGCGCTGAGCGGATGAAGCTGGAAGACGACATGAAGGAGGAGATAGAGGAGGCGGAGGAGGTCGTCGGCAATGGCTGCGGCGGCGGAGGGCGACAGCGTCGACAATGGCTGCGGCGGCGCGGACGGGAGTTGGCTAGGGTTCGGAGGAGAGGAAGCGGAGAGTGAGAGGGGATTGGCAGAGCGACCCGGCGCGGTCAGACCAGGTGCGGTCCGACCAGGTGCGCGCGCATTTGCAAAAAAAACCTCCAGCCATCTAGTATTAACCCCCCGACCAGGTGTTGCACATGTGGCGGTCAAAGCACAACTATCAAAGGCTGACTCGGCCAAGTCAGCAAATACGTAGCTCAAATCGTATATACGGACCAAAGTGAACCCCCTGCACAAGTATATGGACCGTAGTTCGGGTATTTTGAAGTAGTGGTACTTAAGTGTCAGCCGGCTCAAGTTTTGTGACCTATGATGAATTTTTCTCTTTGAGATTTGTCACCCATGCTACGAGTCATTGCATGGTTGGATGTGCATGCAAGGTTACTGTTTAACTAGATCGGAAACACGCCTTGGCGTGAGGGTTCCGGTCACAACGATGTGTCTAACCAGGTAATGCTCAATTTAGTAGGAAGCCAGACTTAGAGTACGTATTCAAACAGGATATGATATAACAAACTAAAGGAGAAGAAACATTCACGCATAATAGGAGCAAAACATCATCCAGTTTAGTGCATTGTCGAGACCACAAGGTAACCACTTGACATTAAGTCTGGTAGTAAGAACGTGAACATGAGAGGGTACTTACGGTAACCACTTGACCACAAGGTTCTTGAGACCACAAGGTTGCCTTCTCGATCGACTTCACAAGGCACATTAACCTGATGCAATCCGTTAGATACATTTCATAAAAGGAATTGTGTGTAGACAATGCACATGCGATTTTGTACCTTAGCCTTTCAAAGCTTATGGACAGTGAGCGATGGTTTCCCCTTTTCAATTTCGAAGGCAAAGACACATATATAATACTCTCTAGTCCTTGCCGCTTTGACAAAGTCTGGCCTTGTTGTTATTGTTGGTCTCCTGTCCGTACCCATCATCATCCAGACCTGTCTCATAACATCTCCAGCGCTGAGACTAATCATCACGTCCTTGACCAGCCATTGAGGTGATCCTTTAGATGCATTTTTGTGAAGCGACAGAAGTACTGCGAAAAGAAACATGGTTGGTCACAGCTGGGCACTACAATACTCTACTTTAAGAAGTAGTAGGGTATTTAAGGTCCATACCATCCTCAGTCAAGGAGTGACGAAGGTCTTGTTCATCGCAAACATAATATTTGATGACCGGGACAGTTGGACCAATGTAAAGCTCAAGTCATCAGATGTGATAAAAGAGAAAAATAGAAAACAAACATCAGAGAAAATAGGGGTTATAAGAATTTGCATTGGGCTAAGATAAAAGATCAAGGCAGAAGCGATGAGACGCATACTTGTTGCTTACACATTGTGGATAGCCCGAACGATTGGCTTTTTTGTAGGATGATGCTCTCCTTAAAAGTTAATCATACAAGAGTCAGACAAATCTCACGTCTCATATCACTATACAATGCACACAATTATATAAATGTGGCAAATAATTTTAAATTATATAGGCACAAGCGGGCAACAAAAAAAATTGTAAGTTAAATGATGCGGCTTGTGATAGGACCTTTGACCTAGCATGTTGGGAAATATGCCAGTGAAATATGCAGCATAGCTTTAATGTGAAGCAGCTATTCGAATGAACCCAAGCAAAATATTCCATGCCATTTTTTATGGAATCTAGATGAAAATAGCATATCAGCAAGCATGTGCTCCTAAAAAGGAGCCATGTCTAGCAGCTCCAAAAAAGATTCCATAGACATAAAAAATTGTACAGGAGGGGCAATTCATGCACATTGCAAAGAAAATTTTGCATAACAATTTGACGTTGCAAATACTTGCAATTAGACATTCTAATAAATAAGGTATGCAATGAATAGGAATAAAAAGGGATATCAGAAACATGCATCCAGGATAAAAAGAGAAGATAACAAATAGCACAACCTGTACTTTGGATGTATCCTCGGATGGTAAAACTGTTCCCAATACAATGCTGAAAAATGGAAAGGATGGTTGTCGGTGTCAAAATCGGCGGATCTCGGGTAGGGGGTCCCGAACTGTGCATCTAGGCGGATGGTAACAGGAGACATGGGACACGATGTTTTTACCCAGGTTCGGGCCCTCTCGATGGAGGTAAAACCCTACTCCTGCTTGATTGATATTGATGATATGGGTAGTACAAGAGTGGATCTACCACGAGATCAAGGAGGCTAAACCCTAGAAGCTAGCCTATGGTATGATTGTTTTAATGGTTGTTCATCCTATGGACTAAAACCCTCCGGTTTATATAGACACCGGAGAGGGCTAGGGTTACACAGAGTCGGTTACAATGGTAAGAGATCTACATATCCGTATTGCCAAGCTTGCCTTCCACGGCAAGGAAAGTCCCATCCGGACACGGGACGAAGTCTTCAATCTTGTATCTTCATAGTCTTGGAGTCGGGCCGACGATGATAGTCCGGCTATCCGGACACCCCCTAGTCCAGGACTCCCTCAGTAGCCCCTGAACCAGGCTTCAGTGACGACGAGTCCGGCGCGCATATTGTCTTCGGCATTGCAAGGTGGGTTCCTCTTCC
Organism: Aegilops speltoides; assembly: GCA_021437245.1. Lineage (NCBI taxonomy): Eukaryota > Viridiplantae > Streptophyta > Magnoliopsida > Poales > Poaceae > Aegilops > Aegilops speltoides. The sequence goes on from CM038142.1 coordinate 88,372,929, forward strand.
GAATAATTCATAGAAGATTGCGAACACCAGGATAGTGTCCGGCTCTGCAAAATAAATTCCACATACCACCGCAGAGAGAATATTATGTACACAAGTTCAATCTGCTGACGTATTTTGTGGCGTGACGTCACACCACTACCAAGCCTTTACTTGAATCGTTTTTATTATGCCACCTCAGCGCGTTTAGCGAAGTAGTTTCCTTGGCACGTCTTGTCGAAATAGAGATCGTGTTCCCCTTATTCTGAGATTCCCATCAATAGGGACGTGGGTAACCCAACCGCGCCATTGATTGCGGCGCTTGGGAGATAAGCGAGTTTTACCAGGCCGGGGGGACGCATAGTCTTCGTCTGTCCATATATAAGGGGATAAGGATCCACCTTTTTTACCTACGCCTTCTTCCTCCTTTGCTTATCCATCTCCGCGCACTCGAGCTCCAGCACCCAAGTCCGCACATCTCGCCTCAACCTTCCCCAGCCATGTCCGGAGCGGGAGGCAAGTGGATGGCCTCCTCCGTCACGGAGGGGCACATCGAGAAGCTGTGTGGTGCTGGATACCTGTCCAGTGACATCGCGCACTGGCTGCCCGACGAGGGGCAGCTCATCCCCACCCCCAGGCCCCATGAGAGGGTCGTATTTCTTCCCCACTTCCTTCGTGGACTGGGCTTCCCACTTCACCCTTTCGTCCGGGGGCTCATGTACTACTACGGCCTGGACTTCCACAATCTGGCGCCAAACTTCATCCTCAACATCTCGGCGTTTATCGTCGTGTGCGAGGCTTTCCTCTGCATCCAGCCCCACTTCGGCTTGTGGCTAAAGACCTTCAATGTCAAGCCGAAGGTGGTGAAGGGCGTCCAAGCGGAGTGTGGAGGCGCCATGGTGGGCAAAATGCCCAACATCATTTGGCTTGAGGGTGCCTTTGTGGAGTCCATCAAAGGGTGGCAATCGGGGTGGTTCTACATCACCGAGCCGCGTGACCCTAAATGGGCAGCGGCCCCTGAGTTCAGATCTGGTACCCCCATGCAGCTCACCTCCTGGAAAGAGAAGGTCTTGCTATGGGGTAGTTCGGAGGAGCTGACCGGACTCTAGTCCTGTCTCCAGACCCTGGTGAATAAGAAGCTTAAGCTTGTCAACTTGATCTAGGTCATGCTCGTCCGTCGGATTCTCCCCTGCCAGCAATGGGCCTTCAATTTATGGGAGTTTAATCCGGCACAGCACCGGACTTTGACCGGGCTCTTCGACACGACGTACGAAGCTACCTGGAGGGTGCTGTTCAAGGGCGGAGAAGCCCCCGCATCCGCAACTGAAGATCGTGGATTCAGCACGCAGCGCCCGGCCGGCGAGGTAAGCTATGTCATCCTTTATGGGACACTCGTTTCTTTCATAGTTTGACTCTATGTGGGATCTAAAACTCCCAATGCCTTTAACAGGACTGGCAGAAGACGTCCGGACAGGTTAACTGTCCGGCCCCTCTTCCCGAAGACCCAGCGGGCACCCGTTTGACGGGGCTACTGGTCCCGGCACTTTATGTGGTGCCGGAGAAGAAGGCCAAGAAGAAGGCCACGGGAACCCGAAGGAGTTCCCGGCGCTAGGTGGTATCGGACTCATCATCCGATGACTCCGAGGCGGACTCCTCCCCCGAGGAGGAGGAGAAAGAGGCCTCTTCCCCAGCAGGGGGAAAGAAGAAGAGGAAGGCCTCCCCAATGAGGGCGGCCGAAGGGTCCAAGAAAGGACGGACCCTTCCTCCGGACTGCTCCGCCAACGCCGACGACGGCAACGAGGGGTGGCCCTCAAGGGCCAAGCCCCTGGCAAGATCGTAAGTGTCCGAATTCCTGGATGATTTATAATTTCTCTTTTTGCCACGTGGTGTCCTTCTAATGCCGCATACGATCTTCCCGCTTCGTCGAGCGGGTCCTTGGCTCCGTCGGATATGGATTCCCTTTCGACCGCCTCCACCCCTCGTGACGCTGATGACGCCGAGGTGGGATCCCAGGAGGGGACCCACCAGGAGGGGGAGGCTCCGGAGGTGCCGCAAGGCAACCTCCCGGACTTCGCACCGACTCCGCACTGGAACCAGCAGTGGTTCCGGAGTCCGGCAGGCGGCCCATTCGTAAGAAGGGCAAGACCGTGACACCGGTGGCCTCCGTGCAACCGGAGGCGCCGGATAACTTGTTGGAGGCGCTCAACGGCGCTTCCATCGAGGAAGAACACCGCACTATCATGAGTGCGGTGATTCAGAAGGTTCAGCTCGCCAAGAGCGGGCTGACCAAAGCCTGCAGCAGCCTTCTAACAGGCTTTGAGGTAAGAATTTTAAGACATGTAATATAATACCGCATAGACAGTAGCCCCTGATGCTCGGTTCGGTGTTCGGGAAGAAAAACCGGACTGAGGATCTTATAAAGATATACACAGGAGTTCTAAAAAATATGTTAATATGGGATTGCAGGCTGCGCTGCTGACCTCTGCTGCACTGACTGCGGAGGTCGATGCTTTGAAGCAGAACCTCGAGCGGTCCGAGAGCAAGCTCGGCCATGCCAAGAAGCAGCTCGAGGACAATGAAGGTGAGTAACACCGTATTAAATTTGTACCTTACAGAAAAGGATTTTGGTTGCAAGAGAAATAACAAGGATAACGTGGGTACTCCAGGGGCCACGAACGAGGTGGCAACCCTGAGGGAGGCCGTGTCTGCAGCCGAACGTAATGCGGCCGCGGAACGAGCGGAGCGAGAGAAGCAGGAGGCGCGGGTGGCGGAGGTGCAGCAAGAGCTCCAGGCTCTCATGGAAAAGCATGAGAGTTTGGAGCGCGACTCGAAGACTCAAGAGTCTGAGCTTGCCTCGGCTCTTGAGAGTGCCAAAGCCACTAAGGCCGAAGCCCATAAGGCCCTTCAGGAAGTCGAGGCGGTGAAGAAAATAGCGGTGGGTAAGGCATTTTTCATGCAAAGCAAGCATGTGAATGTGAATTACCTGTTACTTACCCGAATTCGGAGCTCTCCAGGAGCGTTTGCAGATCTGCCTCGCAGCGTGTCTGATGCTGCCGCATTCTACCAGGCCGAGGAGGGAGCTCAACAGAGAAGGTCTTGGTCTCAAGATCTTCGAGGCGGACATCCGGTGCCTTTATCGACCAGTGAAGCAGCTGGTCGAGCTCCACAAGGTAGCCGAACAGGCCATGAAGGGCCTCATAGTTCGTTTGTGGCCTAAGGAGGCCATGCACAGGAGCTACTTGGCCTAGTGCGGCGGCTGGTGGATGCGTGTCCTCGGTGGAAGTCGTTAAGCACTCCGCTTTGCATTGAAGGTGCCCGTCGGGCCTTGCCCGTGCAAAAGTGCACTGGGGCAGGATGGACGCTGAGAAGCTTCTGACGGACGCGCCGCCGGAGGGCAAGGAGTATCGCATGCCCGAAATGTATTATAAGAGTGTCCTGAAGGGAGCCCACAAGATTGCGGATGAGTGCTCCAAGGATGTAATATTTGAGTAGAATCGCATTATGTTATCCTTTGCGCTGAAAACTGTGTTCATATGCGCTAAGCAACACTTATTAATTTAAAATATTACCTTCTGTGCGGCCATTTATAAAATCTGAGAGATGGCAAGTCGTCGGCTTCAGCCCCCATGCCACTAGTGCTGGGGTGTTCGGGATACACTTGAGCACTCTTGTTCCCATGTTTGGGTCCATCTAGGGAGGCGCTCAACACAACGAACGAGGCAACCGGACTTATAACGCTTGAACACTCTCACTTAGCCATAGAATTCTATAATTTTAAATTTCGGCAAAGCCCCTAGTGTTCGGAAGACCGAGTTCGGGGCGCTATCCACGCCTGGGCCGGACAAAGGAGGTTCCTCGATCTAAGCGGCATAAGTCTTTAGGGACTCGAAAAAAACCTCTCGAACAACGACCAGCTCTCGCCTTATCATGACGGTCAGTTTTAGCTTTCTCCACTGAGGCGCTCGCCCAGCTCAACCGGGGCGCAATCGCAGTGGTTCTCCCAGTGCTACCTTAGCCGATAAAACGGAACGTAAGGTACCAAAACATGGGAGCCGGGCAAACCCAACTATTGACCCAAGACATGATTCGGACCTGATGCATATAATGCTATAAGTTCGGGGTGCCGCACTTGTGAAAGTGTTCAGACTTATCACACCATAATGCGGGGAACTTAAGCCCCTGGTGTATTCGGCCGTACCAAAGTGTACGGGTGCAACATGTCATAAACGAACATATATAAGAAAGAAATGCAATTATAAGCAAAAAGCGATGCATTGTTTATTCCAGAAATACTGTCATGAATGCAGAGCGATACAAATAGTGCGGTAAGCAAGGGATTGGACTATTAAACATGTCCCCCTCCAGGGGTAGGCTGCGGAATGGTGTATTAAACAGATTTAATGCTCGTAATGGAGACCACCTGAGTGTTCGTCGTAGCCTTTCTCCTTCCCTGGCTGTTGCATCGTGAGTTCGGCAGGCCTACTGCCGGACAGGGCCTCTGGTGAACGGGGTCCTGTGGGTAAGAAAAAAAAGAAAAATGAAAATACCGACATACTTGGGAGCTCCTGGTGTGGTTAAGCCGCACTCTGGGTCTATCGTGGTCGTGCCCCTCCCCCTATGCCCATGGTATCTCTAGAGTGTAATGATGTACGCGAAGGACTGGTCTTGCAATTATGCAAGGGCTGGGGTTGGGGCCGCATTGCTACGCGTGCTCGGAACATGCCAGGTGGTCTAGTTGTATGTTACTCCGGGCGCGTTTGGCCGTGTCCGATCGCTTAACGGCCGGACTCAAAAATTGCCTTAAGAGGCTGCTCTGTACTTCTGCCGCGAGAGCCGTTGTGTGTTCCTCCGTTCGGAGGGAGCGTTCAGTGTTTCCGTTGACCGTTATGACTCCTCTAGGGCCTGGCATCTTGAACTTGAGGTATGCGTAATGCGGCACCGCGTTGAACTTTGCAAACGCGGTCCGTCCGAAAGCAGAGCGTGATAGCCATCATGAACGGGACTATGTCGAAGATTAACTCCTCGCCGGAAGTTATCCGGGATCCAAGACCACTTCAAAGGCGATCGAGCTGCATAATTGGCCTCTACACCTGGTATGACGCCTTTGTAGGTTTAATCCTTGAGGGGTCTATGCCCATCTTGCGGACTGTATCCTGATAAAGCAGGTTCAGGCTGCCGCCGCCGTCCATTAGGACTCTGGTGAGGTGAAATCCGTCGACGATTGGGTCTAAGACCAATGCAGCGAATCCGCCATGGCGGATACTGGTGGGGTGATCCCTTCGATCAAAAGTGATCAGGCAAGAGGACCATGGATTGAACTTCGGGGCGACTGGCTCCATCGCATATACATCCCTAAGTGCACGCTTCCGCTCCCTCTTGGGTATGTGGGTTGCGTATATCATGTTTACCGTCCGCATTTGTGGGGGAAACCCATACATCCTCTCATGTTCGCGGCGGGTCTCTTCCTCGTCATCGCTATGCAGCCCCTTGTCATTTTTTCGGCAATTAACTTGCCTGCCTGCTTAAATACCCAACAATCCCTGTTGGTGTGATTAGCTGGCTTTTCGGGGGTGCCATGTATCTGGCAGGAGCGGTCGAGTATTCGGTCCAAATTGGACGGACCCGGAGTAGTTCTTTTGAATGGCTTTTTCCGCTGACCGGGTTTAGAGCCTCTGAATCCGGCGTTGACTGCCATATCCTCAGTGTTATCGCCGTTAATGTGGCGTTTGTTTTTGTTGCGACGCGACCTGCCATTGTGGTCCTTGTTATCCGGACTGCCAGAATTTTTGCTGAGGTTGTTACTGCGGGCTAGCCAGCTGTCCTCTCTCGCACAGTAGCGGGTCATGAGTGACGTGAGGGCTGCCATGGATTTCGGCTTTTCTTGTCCTAGGTGCCGGGCCAGCCACTCGTCGCGGATGTTGTGTTTGAAGGCTGCGAGGGCCTCTGCATCCGGACAGTCGACGATTTGATTTTTCTTTGTTAAGAAAAATGTCCTGAATTGTCTGGCCGATTCGTCTGGCTGCTGAATTATGTGGCTTAGGTCATCGGCGTCTGGTGGTCGCACATATGTGCCCTGGAAGTTATCAAGGAATGCGGCTTCCAGGTCCTCCCAACACCCAATTGACTCTGCTGGCAAGCTGTTAAGCCAATGCCGAGCTGGTCCTTTAAGCTTGAGTGGGAGATATTTGATGGCGTGGAGATCGTCACCGCGGGCCTTATGGATATGAAGGAGATAGTCTTCGATCCAAACCGCGGGGTCTGTTGTGCCATCGTAGGATTCAATGTTCACGGGTTTAAACCCTTCAGGGATTTGATGATCCATTACTTCATCTGTGAAGCATAGTGGGTGTGCGGCGCCTCTATATTGGGCAATATCACGACGTAGCTCATGCAAGCTTTGTCTACTATGTTCGGACCGGCCGGAGTTGCTGTATCCTGCGCGACGGTAATCGTCGTGCATCGTGGGGCGCCCACATGATCCGTAGATCGATCTTGATTGTCTTGCCTTGTCCTCCAATATTCTCGCAAGTCCGGCGCATTCCCCCGTGGCTTCGTACTTTTCGAGCGGTGCCGGGGTACGGTTCTGGTGGAGGGCCTAGATGACTCTCTGTCGCGGCCATGAGGTGGTCGGTCTGCCGTATTGTGCGCTGGTGATGAGGGTTTATATGTTTCCTCCTCTAATCGGGGGAGCAACTTGCGTTTTGGGTAGCTTTTGGAGGGGGTTCGAGTTCATGCTCTTCGGCCGCGAGGACTTCGGTCCATCTGTCGGCCAGCAGGTCTTGATCAGCTCGAAGCTGTTGCTGCTTTTTCTTTAGGCTGTTCGCCGTGGCCATTAGCCTGCATTTAAAACGCTCTTGTTCGACGGGATACTCGGGCACGATGAATTCATCGTCGTTGAAGCTTGCCTCGTCTCCGGAGGGAGGCATGTAGTTATCATCCTCTACCTCTTCGTCTGCCGCTCTCTCGTGAGGGCTGGCTTCTCCGTCCTCCTGTGCTGAATCTTGATGGAGGGGATTATCTTCGGCACTCTCTAGGGTGTTATTATCTCCGGTGCTGGAATCTCCATTCTTGCTGTGGCGGGATTTAGAGTGGCGCCGCTGACGCCGGCGCTTGGGCTGTTTCTTAGAGGAATCTGCCTCCGCTGCTTCTTCGCCATTCCCATCCTTTGGGATGTCCACCATATATATGTCGTATGACGAGGTGGTCTTCCAGTGCCCTGTAGGCATTGGTTCCTGGTCATCTCTGGCATCGTCTTCCATACCGTCGATGTCTTCGGAGTCGTAGTCTAGCATGTCGGTTAGATCGTCGACAGTGGCTACAAAGTGGGTGGTGGGTGGGTTTGAATTTCTTCGTCGTCCGCATCCCAACTGTCCTAACCGTAGTCCGGCTAGGGCTCTCCTGATAACGAGAGATACTTTAGCGAATTCAGGATGTCACCAAAGGGTGAGTGCTGAAAGATGTCCGCAGCGGTGAACTCCATGATCGGCGCCCAATCGTATTCGATTGGTAGGGGCGCAGGAGGTTCGGAGTCCGGCGAGGAGTCCGGCACCTCGGAGTCACGGGCTTTACAAGGGACAAGGTCAGTATTCGGCTCCATCGCCGTAGAGGTTGCAGCCCCCGAGGCGGTGTCTAGCCACCCGTCCTCAATTCTGCGGTCGGCTCGAATTAAGGATCGGAGCGAGTCATGTCTGGCCTCGAGTCTTGTCCGTCCGCAGCAGAGCTAAATCATGCCCATCGTGACAGCACGGCGCGCTCGGCTGTGGCTCGAATCCATCGAAGATCAAGTCTCCGCGGATGTCAGCCGTGAAGTTTAGGCTTCCAAATCTGACCTGATGGCCAGGGGCGTAGCTTTCGATCTGCTCCGGATGGCTGCTTAATTGGCCCGCAGTGCAAAGCCGCCGAACACGAAGATCTGTCCGGGGAGAAAAGTCTCACCCTAGACTGCGTCGTTGTTGATGATCGAAGGAGCCATCAAGCCTATCGGTGACGACACAAAGGAACTCTCAATGAAAGCACCAATGTCGGTGCCAAAATCGGCGGATCTCGGGTAGGGGGTCCCGAACTGTGCCTCTAGGCGGATGGTAACAGGAGACAAGGGACACGATGTTTTACCCAGGTTCGGGCCCTCTCGATGGAGGTAAAACCCTACTCCTGCTTGATTGATATTGATGATATGGGTAGTACAAGAGTGGATCTACCACGAGATCAAGGAGGCTAAACCCTAGAAGCTAGCCTATGGTATGATTGTTGTAATGGTTGTTCGTCCTATGGACTAAAACCCTCCGGTTTATATAGACACCGGAGAGGGCTAGGGTTACACAGAGTCGGTTACAATGGTAAGAGATCTACATATCCGTATTGCCAAGCTTGCCTTCCACGGCAAGGAAAGTCCCATCCGGACATGGGACGAAGTCTTCAATCTTGTATCTTCGTAGTCTTGGAGTCGGGCCGACGATGATAGTCCGGCTATCCAGACACCCCCTAGTCCAGGACTCCCTCAATGGTCTTATTAGCTGACAGGAACACAAACCAGAATTTAGTAAACCAACATCACATTACTTGATCCCAAGAACACATAGGAAGTAAGTTGTTTGGAGGTACCAATTGGATGAATTCATCGCCATTTATAGAGTGTTTCACCTTATCATAGAGCCTAAACAACGCCTCCATCTCATTCCTTGAGACTTGATTTAATTTTAGAAAAAGAAACCTGAATCAAACAACCCAAACAGTGGTAAGAATAAACTGGGAGGAGGAGCTCACATGAAGAGGTGCAAGCTGAGAGAGGATGTCATGATGGGAGGCGCACCACAGGAGCAGGGTAGCAGCCTCGTGTCATGAGTAGCTGATCTCAACCTGGACAAATTATCAACCACCCACCATGTGTCAAAAAATGCTTGGATAATACAAACATGGTCAGGAATTTTTTAACGGAAATTTCTTTGATATTAGTCCAACTACAAACTACAAGGGTGGCAAAATACATTTGGTTTAACCAAATTCTTTCTAATATAAAACATGTTTACTTCAATTATTTTGGCGGCTCCATATAGCTATAGGAAAAGTTGCAAGAACCTTATGGCAAACAGTACATGCATCTCATGATCACTCATAAGAGTGCATAGTTTAATGGCACTTATAATCCCCAAGACTCATAATATCAGAAGATAACCGATACAAAATGTGATGTAAGAATGGCATCACTATGAATCCAATTTCAAATGCGAAACAATGAAAAAGAACTCCTAGGAAAATATTTATGATAAGTAAATGGAGCATGTACATTTGCCTTTTGCCTCAGTGTGTCTCCCTATCCTGACAGAACTCTTAGGGTCTCCTACACATTGATAAACCCATGTTTAATCACGTAGGGTATAGGAACATAAACAAATGGATATTGGACTTATTCAACATGTCGGCCAAACCTTAATAAACACTACATTGACACATGTCATGTTGTAGCACAGGCACTATAGCAGATACACAAGCACGACACCAACTGCGACCAATGCATCATTTAAAAAGTAACTTGTTGGACCACCATAACTGGAGAGATGATCAGAAACTACCTGAATCCATGGTCGACAATGACACTGCTCCTTCACTTCAGTGTGGTCCAAACACTGGCCACACACACTGCTGACCAAACCCCGCAACCTGGTCAATATGGCGGGATTGGCCATGCCCGAGGAGGCCGTGGATGCTGCAATTGGCTCTGCTCTGACGCCCCACCTTCTCCAACTTCACCCTCATAAGAATTGAATGCTAGAAGAAATCAGTCAGTTCAAACTTGAGTCCCTCCAAAAATGGTTGCATGCTAGAAGATACAGTTATAGGATATCAGACCTTGAAAGGCATGCCAACCCCAAGCTTCACAACAAGAGACCTATAAAGGAGCCCAGGATCCTGGCAAATAAAAGAGGCTTTCATCATTATAGAACATATTGAGCAAGACATGAAAGCTACACATCTTTGTTAGTTATTTCATCAAACCAAGTAACGAAGTAGCATTCTCTTGCTAAATGCATGAAAACTAAGAGGCTGCTGAAAGTCATCCATGTTTAGATTAGAGAATAGCTGCATTGAGATATCTTTTGGTGGGGCAAATAAGAAAAATATCAATACAAGCCACAAAAGGGTATTAGCACGTGCTTCTCACCAATATCAGCATAGATATCGTTGCCCTGCCAAGAAACCACATGGATGTGGCTGTCTCAATTGAACTTAGGCACAAGATTCTCACAAATCTCAGCATAAATGTTTGCCCTGCAACGAAACAACAAACATCAATTACCAAGCAGAAAAGACAGGAGAAAAATACAGACCGAAGGAAATATGCCCTAGAGGCAATAATAAAGTTGTTATTTTATATATCCTTATTCACGATAAAAGTTTATTATTCATGCTAGAATTGTATTGATCGGAAACCTAAATACATGTGTGAATGCACAAACAAATACCGTGTCCCTAGTAAGCCTCTACTAGACTAGCTCATTGATCAAAGATGGTTAGGGTTTCCCAACCATAGACATGTGTTGTCATAACGGGATCACATCAGTAGGATAATGATGTGATGGACAAGACCCATCTGTTAGTTTAGCATAATGACCATTCCGTTTTATTTCTATTGCTTTCTTCATGTCAAATACATATTCCTTCGACTATGAGATTATGCAACTCCCGGATACCAGAGGATCCTTGTGTGCTATCAAACATCACAACATAATTGGGTGATCATAAAGATGCTCTCTAGGTATCTCCGAAGGTGTTTGTTGAGTTGGCATAGATAGAGATTAGGATCTGTCACTCCGAGTATCGGAGAGGTATCTCTAGGCCCTCTCGGTAATGCACATCATAAGCTTGCAAGAAAAAGACTAAGGAGTTAGTCATGAGGTGATGTATTAAGGAATGAGTAAAGAGACTTGCCGGTAACGAGATTGAACTAGGTATGAAGATACCGACGATCAAATCTCGGGCAAGTAACATATCGATGGACAAAGGGAATTGTGTATGCTTTCATAACGGTTCGGCCATTAAAGATCTTCGTAGAATATGTAGGAGCCAATATGAGCATCCAGGTTCCGCTATTGTTTATTGACCGGAGAGGTGTCTCAGTCACGTATACATAGTTCTCGAACCCGTAGGGCCCGCACGCTTAACATTCGATGGCGACATAGTATTGTATGAGTTATGTGATTTGGTGACCGGATGTTGTTTGGAGTCCCGTATGAGATCATGGACATGACAAGGAGTCCCGAAATGGTCGAGAGGTAAATAATTATATATAGGATGATGGTATTCAGACAGAGAAGTGTTTCGGGGGGGTACCGCGTACTTATCGGGTCATCGGAAGGGGTTTCGAGCACCCCCGTCAAAAGATATGGGTCTTATGGGCCAAGAGGGGAAATGCACCAGCCATAAGGGGCTGGTGCGCCCCCATATGGTTCTTCCTAGAAGGAGAAGGAAAGAGCAGAAGGGAAAGGAGAGAGTGGAATAGGATTCCCCCTTCCTTCCCTCCTCCCCTGTTTCCTTCCCCCTCCGACAAACATGGCAGGGGGGTGGCCAAAGGCAGAAGCCCAAGTAGGATTAGGTCCTACTTGGGGCACCTCTAGGCCTCTCTCCTCTTCCTCCCACCTATATATATGAGGAGGGGGCGTCTAGCACACACCAGACAATTGCCTAGCCGTGTGCGGGCCCCCCTCCATCGTTTACAGCCCCGGTCCTATTTTCGTAGTGCTTAGGCGCAGCCCTGCGGAGATCACTTCACCAGCACCGTCACCACGCCATCGTGCTGACAAAACTCATCTACTACGTCGACGTCTTGCTAGATCAAGAAGGCGAGGGACGTCACCGAGCTGAACATGTGCAGAGCGCGGAGGTGTCATGCGTTCGGTACTTGATCGGTTGAAGCACGAAGAAGTTCAACTACATCAACCGCGTTGTGAAACGCTTCCGCTTACAGTCTATGAGGGTATGTAGACACACTCTCCCCCTCGTTGTTTTGCATCTCCATGGATAGATCATTGCGTGTGCGTAGAATTTTTTTTGTTTTCCATGAAACGATTCCCAATAGTGGCATCGTGAGCCAGGTCTATGCGTAGATGATATGCATGAGTAGAACACAAAGAGTTGTGGGCAGTGATAGTCCTACTGCTTACCACCAACGTCTTATTTTGATTCGGCGGTATTGTGGGATGAAGCGGCCCGGACCAACCTTACATGTCCACGCACATGAGACCGGTTCCACCGACTGACATGCAACTACTTTGCAATAAGATGGCTGGCGGGTGTCTGTTTCTCCTGCTTTAGTTGAATCGAATTTGACTGCGGTCGGTCCTTAAAGAAGGTTAAAACAGCGAACTTGACGAAAAACCGTTGTGGTTTTTGCCGTAGGTAAGAATGTTTCTTGCTAGAAACCCATAGCAGCCACGTAAAACTTGCAAGAACAAAGTAGAGGATGTCTAACTTGTTTTTGCAGGGTATGTTGTTGTGTGATATGGTCAAGACATGATTTGATAAACGTTATTGTATAAGATGATCATGTTTTGTAACTTATCGGCAGCCGGCAGGAGCCTTATGGTTGTCTCTTTATTGTATGAAATGCAAACGCCATATAATTGCTTTACTTTATCACTATGCATTAGCGATAGTTGTATAATCAATAGTTGGCGAGACGACCACAACGCTATGATGGAGATCAAGGTGTCGAGCCGGTGACAATGGAGATCATGACGATGCTTTGGAGATGGAGATCAAAAGCACAAGATGATGATGGCCACATCATGTCACATATTTTGAATGCATGTGATGTTTATCTTTTATGCATCTTATTTTGCTTAGTACGGCGGTAGCATTATAAGATGATCCCTTCACTAAATTTCAAGGTAAAAGTGTTCTCCCTGAGTATGCACCATTGCTACAGTTCTTCATCTTGAGACACCACGTGATGATCGGCTGTGATAGACTCTACGTTCACATACAACGAGTGCAAGACAGCTTTGCGCATGCGGAATACTTGGGTTAAACTTGACGAGCCTAGCATGTACAGACATGACCTCGGAACACTGGAGACCGAAAGGTCGAACGTGAATCATATAGTAGATATGATCAACATAGAGATGTTCACCATTGATGACTACCCCATCTCACGTGATGATCGGACATGGGTTAGTTGATTTGGATCACGTATCACTTAGATGACTTGAGGGATGTCTATTTAAGTGGGAGTTCTTAAGTAATTTGATTAATTAAACTTAATTTATCATGAACTTAGTCTAATAGTTTTTGCATATCTATGTTGTAGATCAATAGCTCGCGATTTAGCTCCCCTATTTTTGATATGCCCCTAGAGAAAACTAAGTTGAAAGATGATAGTAGCAATGATGCGGACTGGGTCCATGATCTGAGGATTATCCTCATTGTTGCACAGAAGAATTATGTCCTTGATGCACCGCTAGGTGACAGACCTATTGCAGGAGCAGATGCAGACATTATGAACGTTTGGCAATGATGACTACTTGATAGTTTAGTGCACCATGCTTTACGGCTTAGAACCGGGACTTCAAAGACGTTTTGAACGCCACGGAGCATATGAGATGTTCCAAGAGCTGAAATAGGTATTTCAGACTCATGCCCGTGTCAAGAGGTATGAGACCTCTCACAAGTACTTTGCCTACAAGATGGAGGAGAATAGCTCAACCAGTGAGCATGTGCTCAGAATGTCCGCGTACTACAATCACTTGAATCAAGCGGGAGTTAATCTTCCAGATAAGATAGTTATTGACACAGTTCTATAGTCACTATCTCCAAGCTACTTGAACTTCGTGATGAACTATAATATGCAAGGGATGACTAAAATGATTCCTAAGCTCTTCACGATGCTGAAATCGGCGAGGGTAGAAATCAAGAAAGAGCATCAAGTGTTGATGGTTAACAAGACCACTAGTTTCAAGAAAAAGGGCAAGGGAAAGAGAGGGAACTTCAATAAGAATGGCAAGCAAGTTGGCGCTCCCATGAAGAATCCCAAAGCTAGACCCAAGCCTGAAACTGAGTGCCTCTACTGCAAAGGAAATGGTCACTGGAAACGGAATTGCCCAAAATACTTGGCGGATAAGAAGGATGGCAAATTGAACAAAGGTATATTTGATATACATGTTATTGATGTGTACCTTACTAGTATTAATAGTAGCCCCTGGGTAATTCATACCGGTTCTGTTGGTAAGATTAGTAACTCGAAACAGGAGTTGCAAAATGAACATAGACTAGTTAAGGGAGAGGTGACGATGTGTGTTGGAAGTGATTCTAAGGTTGATAAGATCACCATCGCACACTCCCTTTACCTTCAGGATTAGTGTTGAACCTAAATTAACGTTATTTGGTGTTTGCATTGAGGATGAATATGATTGGATCATGTTTATTGCAATACGGTTATTCATTTATGTCAAAGAATAATGGTTGTTCTATTTACATGAATACAACCTTCTATGGTCATACACCCAATATAAATTGTTTATTGAGTCTCGATCGTAGTGATACACATATTCATAATATTGATGCCAAAAGATGCAAAGTTGATAATGATAGTGCAACATACTTGTGGCACTGCCGTTTAGGTCATATTGGTGTAAAGCGCATGAAGAAACTCCATGCAGATGGACTTTTGGAATCACTTGATTATGAATCATTTGATACTTGCGAACCATGCCTCATCGGCAAGATGACTAAAACTCTATTCTTCAAAACAATGGAGCGAGCCAATAACTTATTGGAAATAATACATACCGATGTATGTGGTCCGATGAGTGTTGAGGCACGCGGCGGGTATCATTATTTTCTGACCTTCACAGATGTTTTGAGTAGATATGGGTATATCTACTTAATGAAACACAAGTCTGAAACATTTGAAAAGTTCAAAGAATTTCAGAGTGAAGTGGAGAATCATCGTAATAGGAAAATAAAGTTTCTATGATCTGATCGCGGCAGCGAATATTTGAGTTACGAGTTTGGCCTTCATTTAAAACAATGTGGATTAGTTTCACAACTCACTCCACCTGGAACACAACAGCGTAATGGTGTGTCCGAACGTCGTAACCGTACTTTATTGGATATGCTGCATTCTATGATGTCTCTTACCGATTTACCACTATCATTTTGGGGTTATGCATTAGAGACAGATGCATTCACATTAAATAGGGCACCATCTAAATCCATTGAGATGACATCGTGGTTTGG
Organism: Aegilops speltoides; assembly: GCA_021437245.1. NCBI lineage: Eukaryota > Viridiplantae > Streptophyta > Magnoliopsida > Poales > Poaceae > Aegilops > Aegilops speltoides. The sequence goes on from CM038142.1 coordinate 88,388,136, forward strand.
CAAGAAACCTAAGATGTCGTTTCTTAAAGTTTGGGGTTGTGATACTTATGTCAAAAGGCTTCAGCCTGATAAGCTCGAACCCAAATCGGAGAAGTGCGTATTCATAGGATGCCCTAAGGAAACAATTGGGCACACCTTCTACAACAGATCCGAAGGCAAGATCTCTGTTGCCAACAATGGAACCTTTCTAGAGAAGGAGTTTCCCTCGAAAGAAGTGAGTGGGAGGAAAGTAGAACATGATGAGGTAATCGTACCTTCTCTCAAATTGGAAAGTAGCACATCAAAGAAATCCGTTTCCATGATGCCTACACCAACTAGAGAGGAAGCACGATCATGATCATGAAACTTCAGATCAAGTTGCTACTGAACCTCATAGGTCAACCAGAGTACGATCCGCACCAGAGTGGTATGGTAATCCTGTTCTTGAAATCATGTTATTAGACCATGGCAAACCTATGAACTATGAAGAAGCTATGATGAGCCCACATTCCGACAGATGGCTTGAGGCCATGAAATCTGAGATAGTATCCATGTATGAGAACAAAGTGTGGACTTTGGTGGACTTTCCCGATGATCGGCAAGCCATAGAGAATAAATGGACCTTCAAGAAGAAGACTGATGCTGATGGTAATGTTACTGTCTACAAAGCTCGACTTGTCGCAAAAGGTTTTCGACAAGTCCAAGGGGTTGACTATGATGAGACTTTCTCATCCATAGCGATGCTTAAGTCCGGCCGAATCATGTTAGCAATTGCCGCATTTTATGATTATGAAATTTGGGAAATGGATGTCAAAAAATGCATTCCTTAATGGATATTAAAGAAGAGTTGTATATGTTGCAACCAGAAGTTTTTGTCGATCCTAAAGGTGCTAAAAAAGTGTGCAAGCTCCAGCGATCCATCTATGGACTGGTGCAAGCATCTTGGAGTTGGAATATACGCTTTGATGAGGTGATCAAAGCATATGGTTTTATACAGACTTATGGTGAAGCCTGTATTTACAAGAAAGTGAGTGGGAGCTCTGTAGCATTTCTGATATTATATGAGGATGACATATTGTTGATTGGAAATGATATAGAATTTCTGAATAGCAAAAAAGGGATACTTGAATAAGAATTTTTCAATGAAAGACCTCGGTGAAGCAACTTATATATTGGGCATCAAGATATATAGGGATAGATCGAGACGCTTAATAGGACTTTCACAAAGCACTGATAGTTCTATGGTAGGGTGCGTCGACTGAAATTAAAATTCCTATGCGCAGAACAACCAAGAACTTGCTATGGGAGATGGATCACAGTTCGTTACCACTAGATGCATAGTGTCGTGCAGTGGAAGAATAGTTGGGGCAGCACGTCCGCGTGGTTCGTCTCCTCCTCATTCGATCTCCCTCGAACATCCGGTCGTCGGATCCCTCGTACAGGTTCGCCGGAGCGGCGCAAGTGCACCGCCTCTAATGGTATCCACGCGTGTAGGAGGAACACCGTGCGGCGGACTGCTAGGTCCGATCACACAGTCGATGTTGAGTGGAGGCTATTCGCAACACATGGAAACCCTAGTGACAGCACCGAAGCGATCAACCACATGAGTGTGCCGCACCACACTTTATATAGGCATCCATCGTGGGCTCAACACTTGGGCCTCGCACGGATCCTAAAGCCCAAAGTCTGTTCAGCCAGGATCCGAGTCCGAGTAGGATAACTTCGGACTCGTGGAGTCGGACCGGGCCTCACAGGTTCCTTCCCTTAAGCGTGCGACCCCTTAGGTTCTCGTTCACTTGGTTGCAAGTCAGATCACATCCGACTCGGCTAGTTGGTAGCGGCCTCTAGCAAAGCGTGCTGACTCCAAGAGTCCGATAAAGCTGGTTAGGCGAACCTGTACATCACACTTCTGTTCCCTTTGCCACATGATATATGTTGTCGGGCTCAAGGCGAGTCTGTCATCCTTGTGCTAGCTCGACCTCTTTCTCGTTCTAGTGATGCCGATCACAAATCGGATTATCTCATAATCCTTGTCGCATGGCCATGCTTATCTTGGTCGGATCACACGAGGGGCCCAGAGTATATCTCTCCTGATCGGAGGGGCAAATCCCATCTTGCTCGACCATGTCTCGCAGCATGGGTTTGGACAAGCCCGAAACCTACCTTTGTAACTACCCAGTCATGGAATAGCGTTTGGTTGGCCCAAAGCAAGTCTGTCACCATCCCGGGTACATGCGCCAGCTCAGGTCCTAGGATATAGAACCTATGTTGTACTAGAGACTCATAGATGACATATCGCTGCGTCTCATAGTTGGGTCTATCCAACTCGGACCTTATCTTGACTCAGATCCGACTATGTCAAATCCAACCAGATCCTCCCAAGTCCATATTATCTGGTTAGCATCCAATGCTCCATGGCTAGTGAGACCAAGCCATCGACCGTGTCATACGCTAGTCTAGTCAGCTGCGCGTCCACACAACCCTTTCGACTAGGGACCATTTAGGGCAGTCATCATACAATGCATAGTCCCACAAACAAGTCACATACTTGCTGATACACATCATTGATAATGTCCAAGGACTATCTTTATTTATAAACACATAGGAAATATCATCATACATGATTGCCTCTAGGGCATATCTCCAACAAGCACATACCTTGACAAGATTTTGAAGAAGTTCAAAATGTATCAGTCAAAAAAGGGTTCTTGCCTGTGTTGTAAGGTGTGAAGTTGAGTAAGACTCAAAACCCGATCACAACAGAAGATAGAGAGAGAATGAAAGTCATTCCCTATGCCTCAGCCATAGGTTCTATAAAGTATTTCATGCTCTGCACCAAACCTGTTGTGTATCTTGCCATGAATTTGGCAAGGGGGTACAATAGTGATCCAGAAGTAGATCACTGGACAACGATCAAAATTATCCTTAGTTACCTAAGAGGACTAAGGAGATATTTCTCGATTATGGAGGTAATAAAGAGTTCGTCATAAAGGGTTACGTCGATGCAAGCTTTGACACCGATTCAGATGACTCTGAGTCTCCACCTGGATACATATTGAAAGTGGGAGCAATTAGCTAGAGTAGCTTAATGCAGAGCATTGTAGACATTGAAAATTTGTAAAATACATACGAATCTGAATGTGACAGACCTGTTGACTAAACTTCTCTCACAAGCAAAACATGATCACACCTTAGTACTATTTGGGTGTTAATCACATGGCGATGTGAACACGATAATTGAATCTAGTAAACTCTTTGGGTGTTGGTCACATGGCAATGTGAACTATGGGTGTTAAATCACATAGTGATGTGATCTAGTTTATTGACTCTTCTGCAAGTGGGAGACTGAAGGAAATATGCCCTTGAGGCAATAATAAAGTTGTTATTTTATATTTCCTTATTCATGATAAAAGTTTATTATTCATGCTAGAATTGTATTGATCGAAAACCTAAATACATGTGTGTACATAAACAAATACCATGTCCCTAGTAAGCCTCTACTAGACTAGCTCGTTGATCAAAGATGGTTAAGGTTTCCTAACCATAGACATGTGTTGTGATTTGATAACGGATCACATCATTAGGACAATGATGTGATGGACAAGGCCCATTTGTTAGCTTAGCATAATGATCGTTCAGTTTTATTGCTATTGCTTTCCTCATGTCAAATACATATTCCTTCGACTATGAGATTATGCAACTCTCGGATACCGGAGGAATACCTTGTGTGCTATCAAACGTCACAATGTAACTGGGAGATCATAAAGATACTCTATAGGTATCTCCGAAGGTGTTTGTGGAGTTGGCATAGATCGAGAGTAGGATTTGTCACTCCGAGTATCAGAGAGGTATCTCTGGGCCCTCTCGGTAATACACATCATAAGCTTGCAAGCAAAAGACTAAGGAGTTAGTCATGAGGTGATGTATTAAGGAACGAGTAAAGAGACTTGCCGGTAACGAGATTGAACTAGGTATGAAGATATCAACGATTGAATCTCGGGCAAGTAACATATATACCGATGGACAAAGGGAATTACGTATGTTGTCATAGCGGTTCGACCGATAAAGATCTTCGTAGAATATGTAGGAACCAATATGAGCATCCAGATTCCGCTATTGGTTATTGATCGGGGAGGTGTCTCGGTCAGATCTACATAGTTCTTGAACCCGTAGGGTCCACACGCTTAACGTTCGATGACGATATAGTATTATATCAGTTATGTGATTTGGTGACCGAATGTTGTTCGGAGTCCTGGATGAGATCACAGACATGACGAGGAGTTTCAAAATGGCCGGAGGTAAAGATTGATTTATGGGATGATGGTATTTGGACACCGAAAGTGTTTCAGGAGGTATTGGGTACTTATCGGGTCACCGGAAGGGGTTCTGGGCACCCCCGACAAAAGATATGGGCCTTATGGGCCAAGAGGGGAAACACACCATCCACGAGGGGCTGGTGCGCCCCCATATGGTACAGCCTAGGAGGACAAGGAAAGAGGGTAAGGGAAAGGAAAGAGTGGAATAGGATTTCCCCTTCCTTCCCTCTCCCCCCTCTTTCCTTCCCCCTCCGAGAAACATGGCACAGGGGGCGCAGCCGAGGGCAGGAGCCCAAGGAGGATTCAGTCCTACTTGGGGCGACCCTAGGCCTCTCCCCTCTCCCTCCCACCTATATATATGAGGAGGGGGTGCCTAGCACACCAGACAATTGCCTGGACATGTGCGGCGCCCCCCTCCACCATTTACACCCCCGGTCATATTTTCGTAGTGCTTAATTAGGCGAAGCCCTGCGGAGATCACTTCACCATCACCGTCACCATGCCGTCATGCTGACGGAACTCATCTACTACCTCGATGTCTTGCTGGATCAAGAAGGTGAGGGACATCATCGAGCTGAACGTGTACAGAACGCAAAGGTGTCGTGCGTTCGTTACTTGATCAGTTGAAGTGCGAAAAAGTTCGACTACATCAACCGCGTTTTGAAATGCTTCTGCTTATGGTCTACGAGGGTACGTAGACACACTCTCCCCCTCGTTGCTATGCATCTCCATGGATAGATCATTGCGTGTGCGTAGAATTTTTTTGTTTTCCATGCAATGATTCCCAACACAAACAACATAGGGCACGGGGTCTAGAGAAGCCATGTACCCGCACATCCAAAAGGACCGTGTTAGTGTGTTTGATAGGACCATTATCAATGGATCCACAATGCTGCCACAGATGCGAAACATACACACGGATGGTCAGGTTCTTGTTCACCACAACAAGAGCCTAGTGATCAGTCATTGCCATCTACAACAAAAGTACCAGCACCAAGACACAACACCACCATTAAAATCAGTAAATCTTTATGACATATACCAAACCGTGGAATAAAGCCAATCCCAGTACACGCAAACATTCAAAATATCACCCCATCGCATGGACGACATATTTATTCAGCCAACACTATATGTCAGCACCCATCATCCAACTCACAAAAGCATGACAAAACCTACCAAAATGAAGACTACCATCATACACAAACCTAAGTCAGTCAACGGTGCAGAAGACCTTAGGGAAAATAATTTTCTTGGTCTTAGAGCCGCATTTGCCATCAGCCTCTAATATAAGAATTTTCAAAGAATCCCTCGATGTAACACGAGACACTGCCACATACAGCTGCCCGTGCGTAAAATAGGACCCTTAAGATATATACCAACAACAGACAGGGTCTGTCCCTGGCTCTTATTAATTGTCATGGCATAGCACACACGAATAGGAAACTGGCGACGTCTAAGCACGAAGGGTGCATTTCCCTTATTTGGCAACAATTCAATCCTGGGGATATAAACAACATCACCAACATGTGAGCCAGTCATAATGACGGATTTACTAACACTACTAGGGAAAACCTTATACACAGAATGTTACCAGTAGCGCTTGTTAAAATGAGGCGCTATGCTACATTTTGAGAGCGCGTTCGCGAGAACCGCGCTACGATTAGCGAATAGCGATGGCGCTGTCCTAAAGCGCTACTACTATAATGCCACACCGTTCTGGCGTGCTAGGTATAGTAGTAGCGCCCTTCTATGGACAGCGCTACTACTATGGATTTTAGCAACAGCGTTTTTCCTTCCCACGCTTCTGATTAAAGCTATTTTCACCTAACCCCTGGCGGCCTGATTCCCTCTCTCTGCTTCCTCCCCAATTCCCGACCCGCCTCGCCACCGCCGTCTCGCCGACCCGCCCGCCGCCGTCTCCCCGACCCGCCTCGCCCGCGCCTCGGTGCCGCCGTCTCCCCGACCCCGCCTTGCCGCCCGTCTCCCCGACCCCGCCTCGCCGCCGTCTCCCCGACCCGCCTCGCCGCCGTCTCCCTCGACCCGCCTCGCCGCCGTCTCCCCGACCCGGCCGCCTCGCCGCAAATCTCTCGGTGCCGCCGTCTCCCCGACCCCATCTCTCTCCCCTCTGTAAGCACTCTCCCTTCGATCCCTCTCTCCCTTCGATCCTCTTCTCGCTTAGTATGAACCCTAGGTATTTAGTGCTAGTTAGTATGAACCCTAGGCTATTTTTAGTGCTATTTTTAGTGCTAGTTAGTTAATTACTTAGATGGTAAGAATTAGGTACTAATTAGGTACTAGAATATTTTTATTTATAGTATTATTTTTAGTAAGAACTAGTTGAATTAATAGAACTAGTTAGTAAGAACTTGTTTCTATTTTTTAGTTAAAGCAATTTTTCCCGCCTCGGCGTGGGCGATGCCTATCCCGCATCCTCGCTGCCGAGTCGGCGGAGGACGACACCTGCTTGACCAGGTCGGCCATGTCCGGGACCAGGCTCCGCCGGGTGGTACTGGAGGCGCTACCTACACGGGGGCGAGGTTGGTGAGGCCAGCACTGTCGTTGACCGAACCTTGTTTGGTGGCGGTCGCGTGGGCGATGGCGATCCGAGGCTCGAGGACTCAGCGGAGGTGGTGCGTCACCGTGTCGATGAGGAGGACGCGCATGTCCGTCGCTACTTGTTTGCGTTGGAGCGAGCCGTTCTCCAATACTGGCGGCAGTTCGCCGGGATCTCACTGGAGCTATGATCCCGTGATGGTGCCTTCTCTGTGGGTGTCCACCGCCCGCGCCGATACCCGTTGTGTGCTAGAGTTTTAGTTGTATTAGTGATTTTATATGTATGACACTATTCGTGATGTATTAGTGATAATATTCGACGATGTACTGACGCATGAGGTGATCTACTTTTGCTTATTGAATGCATGCTAATTTGAGTCCTATAAGATATTTTGAAATGTATATCTTGTGTTTCTCAATGTCCAAGTGGCCAGTCATGTTTGCAGGTTATACCTTCGAGTGGCCTATGTTTTGCCGGAGTGTTGATTCATTTCCGTTCCGGCAAATTTCAGGTGCTCGATATGTCCTATTTTAGCAAAGGTCATGCTGGATTTTTCCGCGAATTTTGGCATGACTTGTGCTAGAATATGTAGGAAATATCGAGTGCCCCGGATTTGTGTGTTGAGTATCTTGGTAGTTGTCTTCGATCGATTTTCAATTAATGTTTTAACTATGAACATAGGAAATGTCGGCGACGAGAAGGATTTCGGTATTTTCAAAATCTGCGAAGACGAAAGCAATGCCTGTGCGACGGAATCTTCCTAGATGATGATAGGCGCTTCAGCATCAAGCTGGACGAGAACTTCAAGTGGATCTGAGAAGTCACAACGACAAGTCTTTTTTCGTAATTAAGCATGACATCCGCTTTCATTTGCTTCAACTTATATTTTTTTACTATTCTACTAGCGTATCCCCGCCATGCAAGAGTTTTTGTATTGGATAAGATAGGTTTCAGTCATAGTATGGAGGAAAAGAAAGTTTACTTGAAGACCGAGCATGGTTATATTTTCCATGCGGTTATACAATTCAGACGACTACACCTATTTTGGATGCAAAACATGGCGAGCACTATGCAAGACTTATGCATTTGAGCTGATATGGTTATCACCTTTGATATTCGTCCGGAAGATGATATTGAAGGTAATACCGACATCCGGTCAATGTGCAAATGCCTCCATTATACCATTATGTAAGTTTCTCAACCATATTTATGTCTTTGATATTGTTTATTCAAAATAATTGACAACTAATTTGTATTGTCACTTATTTCCGTGCAAGCAAACATGTCCAGTAGCTTGGTAGACAGGACCGTATCTGTCACTGGGCTGAACTCAAGCTGCGAGGAGCTCGGTCATTATGTTTCATGGCTTGAGGATCTTGATCTTGTCAAGACAAATTTTCTTCCTGCATTTAGAAATCTTAGTACTGAAAATGTGCGACCAATAGTGTTAAGTAATGAACTACGGTCACATCCATTTAGGAAGGATGGTAAGATTTTTACTTTTATCCTCGTTGCATCTTTTCCATACATTATTTTTGAAGCTAAACTTCATTGCTAAGTATGTTACTATCGATGTTCTTCAACAGGACTCCGATGAATGTTGTGCCTTATGGGATCGAGACTAAAGGTGTCATGAGTATTATCAACTTACGTCCAAGATATCCTACAGCTTACTTTAGTGCATTCAAGATTAGCGACGGATGCTTAATAGTGCAAGACTGGACCAAATATGTGTTAGGGGAGCGCAGAGAAGTACTAGGAGCAGCAACAGAGACGCCTTCCACGATTAGGAGACAGGTTCATCTGCATGCTCCAACTTGATCAAGGAGGAGAGCTATACATGTTTTATGTTCTTTTACCTAAGAGAGAGCAGCAGGAGTAAGTAGCGAGGAGTGAGTAGCTGGCTAGAAATGAGTTTGAGGATGATGATGTGCTACACTATTATTATGATGATAAAATAGCTAGTGTTGGTGGTAATGACTATGATGATTATTATTAGCTAGTGTTAGTGGTGATTAAATAAATAATGTTGGTGGTAATGACCATGATGACCATTAAATATCTTGTGCTGGCGGATTAGATTCAAGTGGAGGCAATATGTGGTGCACATCGAAAGTACTACTAATCCAAAGTAGATCAAGTTTGGATTAGTAGTATACTTTTGACATGCACCACATATTGCCTCCACTTGAACCTAATCCACCTTCATTTAATACACTGTTATGGACATAATGATGTAAACCTCATAATAGCTGGTATTGTATCAATATTTGTATGATGGCGTGCGAATACAGTAAAAATTAAATAATTATAAAAAATACTAGTAGCGATGGTTAGGAAACACGCTGCAAGTAGATAACTTAGCGAGAGCGCGGTATCGAACAAGCGCTGCAGCTATTTGTACTAGCGATGGCGCGTGATGGCACGTTCTATCGCTAAGCAATAATCAGAAGCGCCTTATTAGTAGCGCGGCTTCCCGCGCTACTAGTAGGCACAAAACACGCGCTACCGCTAGGGCTTTCCCTAGTAGTGTAAGCCTATCACCTAATTTTCTTATAATTAGTCATGTACCATTACACAAACCATTTGCCTGGCTTAGGTTTCTAAGAAGCATAATCGGAACACCAACCTTAAGAGTCAGCCTATGATTTGGGAAATTATAATTTTAGTTGCATTTCAGTACTCAACTGGATAGTAAACATCATTGTCCCTAACAGTATCTAAAGAATCGTCAATAGAATCAGCACTCAAACAGTCTCTGCTATGAGTAGGAACCAATGCAAGAATATGATCATTAATATCCTCAGCATGGTCGTTGGTAGGGGCTAAAATGGCTCTCTCTTGCAAGTAACCAGAGTTCAGGTAGTTATGCAAAAAAAATCATACACAGAAGAAACAATAGTAGCTATTGGATCACCATATGTACAAACCAAGAGGTCGTCCAGTATCTGTATCCAAGAAGCCTCGACCTCATCGCCTCACCTTGTGACAGGCAACTTCTCTTCCTGTCGGGGGAAACTGCCCGCGACGAACACCTATGGGACCGGAGCCCCTTGTCTGTGCGGTACGAGGGCGGAGGGAGCACGAAGAGCAGATCGTAGCGAGCACGCGGGCAGTTTTTACCCAGGTTCGGGCCGCGATGGACGCGTAAAACCCTACTCCTGCCTTGGTTTGTATTGAGCTCGGGAGCTTGAAGATCTCTGATGTCGGCTACACCGGCGCGAGAGTTGTCAAGGTTTGAACCCCTCCACGTTGTGCATGGGCCTCCTTTTATAGTGCAAGGGTCACCGGCTGTGTGTCAACGTAGGAGAAAGGGGTAAAAATGTAAAAGAGGTGGTAGTTGGAACAGTGCGGGAACAGTGGAGCTACAGTGCGTGAACAGTGGTTGCTACCTACTTTGATAGTGGGGGACAAGGGCATTTAATGCCCGTCACCGTCGACCCCAAAAGCTCCCGCCCTTGTGTCTCCGTCTGCCACGGCGATGGATCCACCACCGTGGAGTGCCTCCGTGTCCCCCAGGCTGCACAGCCATCCGCCACGCGTCCCTGGAAAGGCCCCAGGGCGACGCGTGGGCTGATGAGCTGGAGCGCGGGCACTGGCGCAATTCTCCGGCAAGCACCTTGCCGGGGTCTTGATCTTGCCGGACCCGGGAGCTTGCCGGGCTCTGTAACTTGTCGCTCCCCGGGCCCTCGCCGGGACGCATATAGCGCCGAGGCGTGTCTTCTATGATGTAATCTTCTAGTCTTCCTGGCGAGCTCCTCTTGCCAGGGCCTTGCGTGAGTGATGTAACCTTGAGCACAGGCGGCCTTCCGGCAAACTCCGCTTGCCGGGGTCTCGATCTTCTGTCTTGTATACTTCGTCTTTGAATGGTTTGACATGGAGCAGGAAGGTCTTCGGCGAGCACGTGGTAAACCCTGCCGCGGGAAGCTGCAACCGCCCGTGCACAAGTTGGGGTACTGAGGTACCCCTACCTTAGTACACCGACAGGAGCCCCCGGGCCTGGGCCACACACGGTGTCGAAGCTGTTGGGCCAGGCCCAAAACAAAGGCACGGGCACATGCGCCCACGGCGCTACCGAATCCACTTCGCATCTCGCCGATCCCCGTGAACGGCAGCGTCGATTGCGGCGTCGTGGGATGGGGCGTGCCCACGTTCTTTTAATGGAAAGAGCGAAACACCCCCACTTCCCCATAAAAGCAGAGGAAGCAGGCGGTTCCCTCCTTTCGCTCTCATTGCATCTTCTTCCTCTTCGAGATCCCTTTGTGCTCCGCCTCCAAACCTCCGCCGCCGCTTTGCATCTCCAGCGCGCCGGCTCTTAATCCTCCTTCCTCCGCCGCCCGCCATGGCCCCAAGACCGAGAAGGCGAAGGCGGAGAAGGCCAAGAAGGAGAAGTCGAACAAGCGGCGAGGCTCACCGAGTACCGGAGCGGAACCTCGTCTTCCCTTGAAGCTCAGCGTCATGGGAGCTCTGGAACAAGTATTACTTGTTCTGGTCCAAGGGAACCAAGGCGCTCCCCCGCACTCGAGCTCATCCGGCCGCCGCCAAGGACAACTATCCCGGCGGGTACTATTTCTTCGCAGCCTTCTTCCACTGCGGTCTTTGCCCTCCTTTTTCTGAATTCTTCTGTGACGTCATGCACACCTACGGCTTCCATCTTCTTGACTTCACCCCCAACGCCATCCTTACCATGGCGGTTTTCACACACATGTGCGAAAACTACATAGGAATTCATCCCAACGTAGCGCTGTTTAGGCATTTCTTCACTCCTAGAGTAGAGGCTGGCGCCCCCCTCTCCGGAGGGATATCTTGGGTTTTTCGTCTGCACAAGAAGGAGTCTTACTTGCCGGGAGCTCCGCGCAAGTGGGAAGAGTGGGCGTCTGTCGGTGTTGGATCGTTGAAGACGAGCCGCAGCACTTCACGCGCGCGCGACAACTCCTATCGTCGGCGCGAGGCAGGATCGGAGCGAGCTGGATCCGGACGACGTCAAGCTCAACATCGCCCTCATCCGGATTCTTCGTCTTGAGTAGCAAAGTTATGCATCGCAGAAGTGGGTGCAGACTTCCTCCGCCGCCGCATCGCCCCTCTCCAAGACAGGAAAAGGCCGGCCTGGGAGTATGTCAACGCAGCGGATATAATGAGGCTGCGCCCCGGGCTAAACTTCAACTTCACGTCGCTGGAGCTGAAGGGGATGGTCCGGGAACTGTTTGGCACGACCCGCCCACCGGAATGGTTCAGAGTCCCGGGAGTGGTGCCCTCTGCAACAGCACAGCCAGGGACGATCTCCGCGCCATGATGCCGCGGCGACTCGCGACGGCGTGGACCGCACATGGATTCCGCCCAAGCCAATAGGCGTCCTCGGCTTCGACAACCTTGTGGAGGTGGCGAAGAACAAGGACGAGACCCGGGGCTGACACGGGACACCATGGACCAGGAGATAGCGTACATCGCTACCGGGTTGAAGAGGCCGCTGCAGCCGCAGCGGCGGGAGAGTTCGGCTACGCCCGAGAAGGCAGAGGCTGCGGAAGCGCCCTGCCAAGCGGAGGCGGAGATCCGCAGAACTCTGCAGCTTCCTCCCGCAAGCTCGCGGGGTCCCTCGTTGAGGCACTCCGGGATCCCGGAATCGTGGCGAGGCGCGGCAAGGTGACGCTGCCGGAGGGAACAGAGGCGCCGCAGGAAACGAAGGCGCCGGAGGGAGCGGAGGCGACAGAGGGAAAGAGGCCGCAGCGCAGGGCGCTGGGTCCGGCGAGCCAGCCGGCGAGGAGGAGGAGGAGGATGCCGAGGCCGCCGAGGACGCCGGTGGGTCCACGGAGCTCTACGCCGACGACCTCTCCTCGTCGTCGGAGACCTCCCCGCCCCGGGCAAGCCCTAGGCGTTCTCCGCTGAAGCGCCTCCGCAAGGCGGCGACGGGAGCGAGGGCGCAGGCCCCCCGGCAACAACCAGCTCGCCGGGCAGCGCAAGCTTCCCGGGGAAGCCAAGCTGCGCCGAGGACCGCCAAGCGCCCGAGGGAGTCTTCGCCTCCCGCTCCTCGCGCCGACGCGCCCCAGGTGGAGTATGACTTCTCCGCCTTGAGCGAAGACGACGAGGAGGAACAGGAGTAAGTATCCGAGATCTTCATCTTCTCAAATTCTGCCTTGATTATTGTTGAAGCTAATCTTGTTTCTTGCTTTGATTTCAGGACCTTGGCGGAGCGGATGGCGAAAAAGGCCAAGGTGCCCGTGGTCGAAGTCGCGGACGACCCGCCCGCCGCGGCGACCGGGGACGTGCCGGAGCCAAGCTTGCCGGACCCGAGCGCTGTTCCGAGGAGCAGCCCCCAGCGCAGCCCCCAGCGTAAGTCTGGGTTCTGCACTTTCGCTCGCCGGGCGTGTTTGAAGATTTTGGTCTTGTACTAATGCCTTGATGTTTTTGTCTTGACTTGTGCAGAGGTGGAGCCACAGCGGCAGGAGCGTCCGGAGGTCGCCCCCGAGGAGCCGAGCCCCGCCGCCCCCGCCAAGGTCGAACTCCCGGCAAGGAGAGCGCTCCGCCAAGGGCGGTACTCCGCCAAGGGCGAGTACCCGCCAAGAGCGAGCAGCCCGGCGAGGGCGGCCACTCCGCCAAGCAGAGCTCCCGGCGAGGAGCCCGCCACGACGATGTCCGCCAAGGTAGGTTCTGCAACTTTGTCTTCTTGGCGTTGTCTCTTTTGGATATTTGCTTGAACTTCTTTTGCTTTTCTTCTTCTTCTAGATCCTCCTCCCCGAGCAGATGGAGCGGAAGTCGTCATTGTTGAGGAGGAGGGGCAGGCGGCGGCGACGACGCCCCTGTCGCCGAGGACACGGCGGGAGCCGCCGGGCCAAATGCGCCAGAGACCGCTCCGGCTGCGGACGCAGCGGCCGGGGAGGGGGACGGTGACCGCACCACCGGCCCGGAGGCGGCGGGAGCATCAAGTGCTGCGCCGGTTGCCGACCCCTCCGCCGGAGAAGAGCAGTCTGGCTACTACTTGAAAGCCCCCAACGGCGTCTTCATCCAGGTGCCGTGGGGCTCTTCGTCGCGAGCTCCCGCGGAGGGCGAGGCCTTTGATGGGGAGGTCCTCGCCTCCGCGGGCTTGAAGATCGTCGAGGGGCCCGGCGAGAGCGACGGGCCCGAGGAGGAGAAGCTGCTTCACCAGCTCCTGGCCCTTTACCGGGCCAGGCAGGCGAAGCTCGCTTCCCGGGAGGCCCTCGTCGCCAAGGCCGCCGAGGAGATGGAGAAGCGTGCGGCGGAGCTCAGCGCCGCCAACCAGGCTGCTCTCCGCGAGGTGGCGGAGGAGCGCAAGCGACTTCGCCGGGGAGTATCAAGAGTGGTTCTTGGAGAAGGCCGAGGCGAAGAGCAGCAGCGGCTCGCCGGGTGGAGCTTTCCGGCGAGAAGGAGAACTTCTCGCCAGCGGAAGGTCAACCTCGACTCCCACGAGGAAGACCTTGCCGCTCGGGAGCAGGCCCTTGGCGGGAACTGAAGGAGGCGAAGCGCGCTGCTGCCGCGGAGAACGCCAAGGAGGAGCTTGCCGCCAAGGTCGCGCAGCTGGAGGAGTTCTTGAAGGCGGCGTGGAGAAGGTCGCCGCGCTCAACACGGGCCGCGAGAAGGACGCCCACACCAACTCGGAACTCGGTGTGCCTTTCCAAGAAGGGCGGCGAGTTGAAGGCCGCCAAGGACTCCATCGAGGATCTTGAGCTGAAAGTCTCTGGCTGAGGACTCGCTTGAGCGCCGCCGGGATCGGAGACCAAGTTGAAGGAGGAGCTCCGCAAGGAGCGAACCAGTGGACAGCGCCAACAAAGCAGCCGAGCACTTCCGCCGCATCGTCGAGTTATGGACCGAGGACTTGGTATCTTGTCGTCCGACATTGACCAGAGCTGCTGGGCGCTGAAGCTGGAGCATCTCATCTACTCCCGGATCCAAATCTCCCTCGGCGCCAAGCTCAGCCTCTTCTTCGTGGGGATCGCGCGGCCCTTGCAAATCTGCGGAAGAAGATCCCGCAAGACTTCGCCGAGGAGACTCGCCGGCTGTGCGGGAACCATGGGCGTGTCTTGGACGAAGATTGTATACCGCAATCCGGCATAAACCTCACCAACGTTCTTTGCAGCTTGCCGGCCGACGCGAACATGGAGGCTCTGAAGGAGCAGGTCGCCCACATTATTGCTAAAGTGAACAAGATCTCCGGGGTGGAGGCGACCCGCGTGAGACTAGGCCTCCTTTATCTTTATCTCTTTTGTTGCTGCATAGGGTGTTATGAACTCATTAGTCATCGCGACAAGTTATTCCTTGTAAGATATTATCTTTATTTTGATCAATAGATGCAGTGTTATCTCCTTGTTTCGATCCTCAACTTTGTATGCTTCAACCCCTCGCTTCTAGGGAACTTGCGGCAAGGGGCCCTTGCCATGAAGCGCCGAGTGCTGAACTCGAAGCAGCCCGCTGGCCAAGGTCTTACCGGCAAGCAACCTTGCTGCTGACTAGTCGCAACGCACTTAGCTTGCTGAGCGGACTCGAAAAGCGAAACAAGGGCGCGACACTTGTCGCAGCTCACTTAAATCGTTGGCGTGCTCGAAAACAAGATAAGGGTGCGGCTATCCATGGGTAGGTTCCTCCAGCGCACAGGTTTTCCATACAAAGTGTGGTTGTTCAAGGAAGGCAACTTAAAATTTAAAATTTTGAACTGCTCAAATTCTAATAACTTAGCTTCGTGATCGTGCGTTCTCCGGCAAGCTTCTCTTTCTTGAACAGCACTTGGTTCATCCTCCATTTCCTTCCCCGGCAAACTTGTGCTTGAGGAGCGTTCCTTACGCTTAAGAGGCAAGGAAAGAGAAGAGGGAAACAAGTATATGGCCTTCGGCGTGCTATTGCTTTACGGATATGTGTGTCGCACAAGAGATGCCAAATAACACATGCAAATAGCAAAGAAAAGCATGGGAAAGGCAACTAGCATAAAACACGAAACTTTCTTGATGCACGGGGTCTGCGCCCGGCTTTGTACAAAGGGTTACATGCAACAGCGGCAAAGCTTGTACAAAAGGTGGTTGCCGGAGCGGATCACGGCAACCGCGCCTTATGGGTGAAACTTGCGAAGGTGCTCTATGTTCCAGGAGTTGCTCACCGGTAAGCCTTCTTCGGTCTCGAGGCGGACAGCGCCGGGCCTCGTGACTTGTCTCACCCGATAAGGGCCTTCCCACTTCGGCGTCAACTTGTTGGAATTCTTGGCGGACTGAACACGCCGAAGAACAAGGTCGCCTTCCTCGAGACTCCTGGCTTTGACCTTGCGGCTATGGTAGCGGCGCAAGGCTTGCTGGTATCGAGCAGCTCGTCTGAGCACTCGAGGCGTCCCTCCTCAAGGAGCAATGCATCATCTTGCCGCAGATTGCTCTTGCTCGAGCTCATCATAAGCGAGCACTCGAGGAGATCCGTATACGAAGTTCCGTGGGGAGAACTGCCTCTGCTCCATAGACTAGAGCAAAGGTGTACGTCCGGTGGCTCGATTTGGTGTCGTTCGATTGACCAAAGAGCCGCGGTAGCTCCTCTATCCAATTTCTTCCGCACTGCGCGCCTCTGTCGAACGTTCTTATCTTGAGTCCGCGCAGCACTTCAGCATGGCCCTCTCCGCTTGACCGTTGCTCCTCGGGTGAGCAATGAAGTTTAAACAGACCTTGGCGCCAAGGTCTTGGGCGTCTTGCATGAAGGTGCGACTAGTGAATTGTGTACCGTTGTCGGTGATAATCTGTTAGGGATCCAAGCGGCACACAATCGATCCAAGAACTTGACCGCTGATTGTCTTGTCACCTTTCTCGCTGGCTCCACTTCGGCCACTTTGTGAACTTGTCGATTACTACGTACAAGTACTCAAAGCCCCGACAAGACGGGGGAAGGGCCGAGGATATCGAGCCCCAGCACCGAGAAGGCCGGGACAAAGGGATTGTTTGGAGAGCTTGAGTGGTGATGAATCTGCTTTGCATGGGCCTCGCACGCTTCACACTTGGTTACTAGTGCGTTGCATCTTGGAGGCTTCTTGCCAAAGAACCCTTGCGGAAAGCTTTCCCGGCAAGCGCCCTTGCGCCAATGTGGTGGCCGCATATGCCTCCGTGTATTTCTGCCAACAGCTTCTGTCCATCTTCCCTGGAGATGCACTTCAGTCTGACACCATTGAGCCTTCTTCTATACAGCTCGTTATCCACTTAACTGGTACATACTTATTGTCTGGTTATCTTCTCTATTTCTTCTGGGTCGTCGGGAAGTTCTCCAGTTTGCAAAAAACGGACGATCTGCTGCGCCCATGCCGGAGCTTGGGGCTCAACGGCAAGGACTAAAGGCATGAGGGCCGCTGCGGGAACCTCAGCTTCTACGGCAAGAACCTCTGGCTCTGCCGGAGCTGAAGGTCCCCCGGCAAGCTCGCCGGGGCGAGGCTTGTCGGGAACACTTGCTTCAACTGCATACAGATCCGAGGATCTGCAGGAGCAAACTGTTCCTCAGCGTTCTAGTTGTTGATCTTGGGGACCTTGGCGGCGGCCTCAGGGAGACCCGCCGCAAGTAGTCGCGGAGACCAACTTTCTCTTCTTGGACTGCCCAATTGATGGCGTGGCGGATGGTTGAGTCAGCTTGAGCAAGAAGGTCCCGGTTCCTGAGTAACTTCATCGAAGCACACTTTGAAAGGCCATTTGCGATTTCATTACGAGCTCTCGGGGCGTGCTCCATCTGCAAACCTTCAAAGCGCTCCTCAAGCTTCCTCACTTCATCGACATAAGCTTCCATCAAAGGGCTCGATAGCTCTTGTTAACTTGCGGACCACCAAGCGAGAATCTCCCCGCACAATCAACTTCCACGATCCCAAGTTCGCCGCAATCCACGAGGCGGCGAGCAAACCTTCATATTCAGCGGTGTTGTTTGTCGCTTGCTCCCTTGGGAAGTGCATCTGGATAACATACTTGAGGTGCTCTCCGTGGGCGCGATGAGTACCACGCCGGCACCGACGCCTTGCAGCGAGAAGGCACCATCAAAGTACATTACCCATTCACTTGTTGCTTCTTGTACGGGTGTACTTGTTTCTTGGACTTCTTCATCGGGCGTTGGGGTCCACTCTGCTATAAATTCTGCCAAAGCTCGGCTCTGTATGGTTGAAGTACTTTCAAACTTGAGTCCAAAGCTCGACAGCTCCAGTGCCCACTCAACGATCCTGCCTGTTGCTTCTGGGTTGTGCAATATCCTCTTCAGCGGAAAGCGAGTGACCACTGTTATCTCGTGTGCCTGGAAGTAATGGCGCAGCTTTCTCGAGGCCATGAGGAGGCCGAAAAGCAACTTTTGCACACCAGAGTATCTTGATCTAGCCCCCTGGAGAAGGGAACTTACAAAATACACTGGGCGCTGCACCATCTTCTTCCGCACCTCATCCTGTTCCTGCGCAGAGTTGTCCTTGTCGGGGCGAGCTTGTCGGAGCAGCCCCACCTTGTCGCTGGACTCGCTTGCGGTGGTGTAGCCTCCTCGTCGGACTCCCTCTCCGCTACTAACGCAGCACTAACCACCTGGTTGGTTGCCGCTAGGTACAGCAGCAACTTCTCCTGTGGTCTAGGTGCGACAAGTATTGGGGTGGAGGATAGGTACCGCTTCAAATCTGCGCGCTGCCTCCGCTTCCGAGTCCACTTCATGGGACCTGCCTTCTTCAAGATTTTGAAGAAAGGTAGGGCGCGCTCTGCAGACTTTGAAATGAACCTACTGAGGGCAGCCACACAACCTGCAAGCCTTCTGACATCCTTGACTCGCCGGGCTTCGATCTGCTCAATGGCTTTAATCTTGTCGGGTTGGCTTCAATCCCCTCTCGTGACACAAAGAACCGAGAAGTTTGCCGGAGGGAACTCCAAAGACGCACTTCTCGGGGTTCAACTTAAGCTGTATCTTGCGCAGGTTCTGAAACGTCTCTTCCAAATCTTGAATCAGCGTATCCTTGCTCTTGCTCTTCACCACGATATCATCCATGTAAGCCTCTACATTTCTGTGGATCTGTGGCTCAAAAGCAGTATACACTACCCTTGCAAATGTTGATCCTGCATTCTTGGTCCAAATGGCATGCGATGAAGCAATAAGTGCCACATGGAGTGATAAATGCAGATCTTCTCTTCATCCTCTTTGGCCATAAAGATCTGGTGATAGCCTGAGTATGCATCAAGAAAGCGAGTAGCTCACATCCGCGGTGGAGTCAACAATCTGGTCAATGCGCGGCAAGGGAACGGATCCTTGGGACATGCTTTATTCACATCGGTGAAGTCTATACACAGCCTCCATTTCCGTTGGCCTTGCGCCTGACGGCCGGGTTTGCTAACCACGTCGGATGGATCACACCTCTAACTAGGCCTGCTGCCTCTAGCTTCTTGATTTCTTCGCCGATGAATTCTTGGCGCCCACGGCTTGCTTCCTCACTTTTTGCTTGATGGGCGCGATGAGGGCAAACAGCAAGCTTGTGCTCAATCACCTTCACAGGAACACCGGGATGTCGGATGGTTGCCATGCAAACACATCGACATTCGCCCGCGAGGAAGGCAACGCAGCGCTTTCCTATTTGTTGTCAAGTGTGGCGCGATGGTGAAGGTACCACCGCTGCCGTCCTCCTTGGCGGACACCTTCTTGGTTGCCGGCGGAGCGCCATTCCCTTTTACTCTTGCGGTGGAGCTCGACGGGGCGTCCTCGGCGGCGCGAAGCACTCGAAGAGGTGCGGTTGCGGAGTGGGCCCCGAGCACTTGTCGGACTTGGTCTTCGTCTTCTTCTCCCCGGGAGCTTCAGCGGCAAGTGTATTCTTGTCGGCCGCAGCTGCCGCATCCCGGTAGATCTTGTCGGCGCAGATAAGCGCATCCTTCTTGTCGCCGTGGACAGTGATGACGCTTATCGGCCCCGGCATCTTGAGTACGTTGTAAGCATAATGGGAAGCTGCCATGAACTTGGCGAGGGCAGGACGGCCGAGTATCCCATTGTATGGCAACGGAATATCGGCGACGTCGAAAGTGATGCGCTCAGTCCTGAAATTGAGCTCCCCGCCAAAGGTCACCGGTAGAGTGATCTTTCCTTTGGGCTTGCTCCGTCCCGGGTTGATTCCTTGGAAAGAACCGGTCTCTTCGAGCTCGCCATCTGAAATTTGGAGTTTCTTGATCACAGTAGAGCAGATCAAGTTCAGCCCGGCCCCGCCGTCAACCAACATTTTGGTGACCTTGAGGTTGCGGATGGTGGGCAAGACCAGCATCGGCAAGCACCCGACCGCGGTGGTGCGGTCAGGGTGATCCTCAAGATCAAAAATGATGGGCGTGCTGGACCATTTGAGGACTGCTTGGCGACTCCACGGGCGGCTCCGCTGCATTCACCTCACGCACCTTGCTTTAGGCTGGCGGTGGGAGGTGTGCAGAGAGGCGCCACCGTCGACGCACAGGACCTCCGTGGCCTTCTGGAACTCCTGCTCGCTGTTATCCTCATCCTCCATGTCTTCGTCGTCGTCTTCTTCATCCTTGTCGCGGCCCCGGGGAGGTCGATCACCTCGCCGCTGCTTGGCCTTGCCGCGGCGTCCTCCCCGGCCATTGAACGGCCGCTTCTTGCTCGGTTCTCCTCCGCCACCTTGGGCTTTCTCCTTGTCGCGCCTCTCGTACTCAGCTTTTTGCTGCTCGACGAGATACTCGACGCGCTTGCGATTGGAGAGATCGTGGCCCTTAGTGCGGTGGATTTTGCAAGATTGCTTGTCGGAGCCGCCCCGCTTGGCGGCTGCGCTTCTGAGGCGAGCTCCTTGCGGAGCCGCCAGCTGTGTTTGCTTGGCGGGAGCCTCCTTGCCGGACTTCTCGACGGCAAGCACCTCTTTGTTGTTCTTCTTTCGGTTGTTCCGCCGCCGGCTCTTCTTTGCCGGGGCGGCGTCGTCGCTGTCGCTTCCTTCTGCGCCAGCATCCTCCCCGGGGAGTCTCCTCCCTCTTCCGCAGCGCTTGCTTATCAACCGAGCATAGAGCTCGCCGACATCCCGAATCTTGGTCATCGCCATCTCTTCACGCATCTGGCGGTTACGCGACGTTCGGTGGAGCAGCGCTGATAACCCGCGGGGTGGACATCGAGGATGTTGTCTGCACACGGTGAAGCGTTGGATATACTTGCGCAGGATTCTCCTTCCTACGGGCCAAAATGTGGAATCGCTCTCCTGGCCGTGGGGTTTGTGTCCGCCGGTGAAGGCGCCAAGAAACTGATGGCAAAGGTCTGCCCAAGAAGAAATGGAGCCTTCCGGCAAGTGCATTAGCCAAGAACGAACGTTCGGCTTAAGCACGAGCGGGAAGTAGTTCGCCAGAATCTTCTCGTCGCGCCCCCCGGCAGCCTGCACCGCGATGGTGTAGACACTGAGGAATTCCGAGGGGTGCGTCTTGCCGTCGTACTTCTCCGGTACGTCGGGCTTGAAATTCTTCATGCTGGAGCCATGGGCGCCGCAGCTTCGCGGGTGAACGCAGGGCAGCTTGCAGCGTCACGGCAAGTCGCTGGTTCACCGGCGCGTCTACGATGTTCCAGCTCTGGTCGATTGTCGCCCGAGCTTTCGGCGGCGTTCGATCGTGGTCGGCGTCTTCTTGTCGCCCGATCGTCGAGACTGGCGTTGATCCCGTCGAGCCCGCGGATCCGACGATGCCGTGGAGCCGTCGTGGGTGTTGTTCCGGCCGGGCGGCGTCTTTTGCTTCTGCGGCGGGGAGTGCACGGTGGTTGCACCCCCGGCGGTCTTGTCGCCGTCGGCCTTCGTCTTCTCAGCTTGCCGCGCCGCGAGGTCGCCGGCTCTTTGGAAGAGTCGTTGCGCGGCGGCGATCAGGCTCGATGGTAGCCCTCGGTCTTGGCCTTGTCCGCCGCCGGAGGAAGTCGAGCGATTGCGCCCTTGCGAGCGCTTCTGCGGAGTGGAGGGGAGCGGGGCGGCGGTGCGAGGCGGGATATGCTCGGACTCTAACAGCGTTAGAAGGAGCGAGGTCCTGCCCGGCACCTTCGCTTTGCTTGTGTCCGGACGGTGGTCGGAGCATCCCGCGAGCCTCCGGTGTGTCCTTGCCCAGCAGCGGATACCACCTCCCGTGGTATGCGGCGCTGCTGGGTTGTCGTGTCTTGAGATGGGCGCGACGCGTCCACGGAGACCGAGGCGGTCATCCGTCTTGTCCTTGGATCTGGTGGCGCGCGAGTGTTCTCGCCGGCGACCACCTTCCGACGGCGTCTCTCCGCCCACCGTTGGCTCCGGTGGCGGCGGATGAGACACAGCCGAGTTCTGCAACCTCGAAGCCTTCTTCTTGGGGCCATGGCGCAATTGTTGATGAAGTTCTTGATGAAACGGAGAGGTTGATGAAGAACGCGGCGCTGCGTGAGCGCGGATCAGGTCCGCACAACCTCGGCGCCCCTACGGCGCGCCAAAGATGTCGGGAAAGCGCCGCCACGAACACCTATGGGACCGGGCCCCTTGTGCATGCGATGCGAGGCGGAGGGAGCACGAAGAGCAGATCATGGCGAGCACGCGGGCAGTTTTACCAGGTTCGACGCGATGGACGCAGAAACCATACTCCTGCCTTGGTTTGTATTGAGCTCGGGAGCTTGAAGATCTGATGTCGGCTACACCGAGCGAGAGTTGTCAAGGTTTGAACCCCTCCACGTTGTGCATGGGCCTCCTTTTATAGTGCAAGGGTCACCGGCGGTGTCAGCGTGGGAGAAAGGGGTAAAAATGTAAAAGAGGTGGTAGTTGGAGCAGTGGGAGCGGTGGAGCTACGGTCGTGAGCGATGGTTGCTACCTACTTTGTGATGGGGACAAGGGCATTTAATGCCGTCACCGTCGACCCCAAAAGCTCCCGCCCTTGTGTCTCCGTGCACACGGCGATGGATCCACCACCGTGGAGTGCCTCCGTGTCCCCGGGCTGCACAGCCATCCGCCACGCGTCCTCGAAAGGCCCAGGCGACGTGGGCTGATGAGCTGGGAGCGCGGGCACTGGCGCATTCTCCCGGCAAGCACCTTGCCGGGTCTTCGACCTTGCGGACCCGGGAGCTTGCGGGCTCAACTTGTCGCTCCCGGGCCCTCGCCGACGCATATAGCGCCGAGGCGTGTCTTCTATGATGTAATCTTCTAGTCTTCTGGCGAGCTCCTCTTGCAGGGCCTTGCGTGAGTGATGTAACCTTGAGCACAGAGCGGCCTTCCGGCAAACTCCGCTTGCGGGGTCTCGATCTTCATCTTGTATACTTCGTCTTTGAATGGTTTGACATGGAGCGGGAAGGTCTTGGCGAGCACGTGGTAAACCCTGCCGCGGGAAGCTGCAACCGCCCGTGCACAAGTTGGGGTACTGAAGTACCCCTACCTTAGTACACCGACACTTCCCCAAGATCTAGCACCCATCTGCTAAATTAGGCAACATACTTCTGCGCCTGGGTATCCGCACCATGCACACCCAAGCGCATGTTAATAGAAAGCAACAATTTTTTAACAGAATGCCACATCAAAGAATTTGTGATTTTCGCATCAATGATCTGAGGCCTCGTAACTCCCTCAACGGCCGGTAAGATTTGTCTAAGGTCACCACCCAAGACCATCACTACTCCACCGAACGGAATATCCGCAAGATCTAGATTAGCCACAGAGAGGAGATCACGCAAAGTTCTATCTACAGCCTCAAAGCATTTCCTGTGTGTCATCATCGCCTTGTCCCAAATAACAAGCAAAGATACCATCAGCAACTTACAAAGCTTAGAGCCTCTTTTAATATCACACTGTGTATTATCTTCAAGAAGAACAGGTATCTTAAAGCGAGAATGAGCAGTCCTCCCACTAGACAACAACAGCGATGGAATGCCCAACGACACAACAGTAAGCGCTATCTTCCCCTCGCCCCTAAGGAAAGCACATATTGCACTCCACGGGAATGTCTTACCAGTACCAACGTACCCAGAGACAAAAAAGGCCTGGTCTCCCCGCCTACACACACTCTACAATCGTCTTATAAGAAACCAATTGGTCCTTGAGGGAGTCCTGGACTAGGGGGTGTCCGGACAGCCGGACTATCAATATCTGCCGGACTCCCAGGCTACGAAGATAGAAGATTGAAGACTCCGGCTCGTGTCCGGAAGGTAACTTTACTTGGCGTGGAAGGCAAGCTTGGCAATACGGATATGTAGATCTCCTACCATTGTAACCGACTCTGTGTAACCCTAGCCTCTCCGGTGTCTATATAAACCGGAGGGCCAGAATCCGAGGACACAACATTACATCTCAACAATCATACCATAGGCTAGCTTCTAGGGTTTAGCCTCATTGATCTCGTGGTAGATCTACTCTTGTACTACCCATATCATCAATATTAATCAAGCGGGACGAGGGTATTACCTCCATCGAGAGGGCTGAACTGGGTAAAAACATTGTGTCCCTCGTCTCCTGTTACCATCTGCCTAGACGCACAGTTCGGGACCCCCTACCCGAGATCCGCCGGTTTTGATACCGACATTGGTGCTTTCATTGAGAGTTCCTCTGTGTCGTCACCAATAGGCTTGATGGCATCTTCAATCTTTGACGCTGTCCAGGGCAAGACTTTCCTCCCGGACAGATCTTCATATTGGCGGCTTTGCTGCGGGCAACTCTCTTGGCCATCCGAGCGGATCGAAGCTACGCCCGCCGTCAGTCGATTCGAAGCCTAAACTTCACGGCCGACAACGCGGAGACTTGATCTTGACGGACTCGAGCCACGACCAAGCGCGCCAAGACCGTGACGATGGGCATGATCTAGCTCTGCCGCCACGGTGCTTTGGTGGTCGCGACTTGAATCCACCCGGCCACTTGCCCGGAGCGATCGCCCATAGCGAGGGTCGGTGGATAGACGCCGCCCGGGGCTTCAATATCTCTGGCGATGGGCGAATACCAATCTTGTCCCCGCGAAACTTCGTGATCCCGAGGCGCGGACTCCTTGCCGGACTCGAGCCTCCAGCGCCCGCCAATTAAACCAGATTAGGCGCGGTTATGGAATTCACCGTCGCGGACATCTTTCAACACTCGCTTTTTGGCGATATCTTGAATTCTCTGAAGCATCTCTCACTATCGGGGAATCTGGCGGACTATGGCCGGGACGGTTGGAGTTTGGACGACAAAGAAATTGAGCCCACCCACCACCCACTTTGTAGCCAGCGCCGAGATCTAACCGACATGCTAGACTACGACTCCGATGACATCGACGCTATGGACGACGATGCCGGAGACGATCAGGAACCAGCGCCCACTGGACACTGGAAGGCTGCCTCGTCATACGACATTTACATGGTGGATACCCCAAAAGAAGGGGATGGCGAGAAAGCGGAGGAAGATTCTTTAAAGAAGCAACCAGCGCGCCGACGGCGCCGCTCTAAATCCCGCCACAGCAAGAATGGAGAATCCGGCACGGGAGATAATAACACTCCGGAGAGTACCGAAGACAAACCCCTCCAGCAAGAATCAGCGAAGGAGGATGAAGAAGTACGCCCTCACGAAAGGGCGGCAGAAGAAAAGGTTGAGGATCACAACTATGTACCTCCCTCCGAGGACGAATCAAGCCCCGATGACGACGAACTCGAAGAGCCCGTCGAACAAAATCTTCGCAAACCCAGGCTCACCGCTACAGCAAGAAGCCTGAAGGAGGAAAAGCGGAAGCTCAACACAGCGAAAGACGCGCTCCGGATAAGATGGAGCAAAGTGCTCAAAACCGCAGACAAACAATGCAACAGCCACCAACCGAAGAGCTACCCAAAGCGCAAGCTGCTCCCGAGTTGACGAAGAGGCCGTAAAGCCCCCACCGTCCAATGGCCCTGCCAGGTCCATCTATGGACCCAAAAGGAAAGCCCCAATAAGCAAAGGAACACGTCAAGTGTCCGACGACAGCGGCACGTACAAGTACAGGGGTGCCGCACACCCACTATGCTTCACAGACGAAGTCTTTGGAACATGAATTCCCAGCAGGGTTTAAACCCATAAAAATAGAAGCCTACGATGGAACAACAGACCACAGAGTGCGGATAGAAGACTATATATTACATATACATATGGCGAGAGAAGGCGATCTCCACGCCATAAAATATCTACCCTCAAACTCAAAGGGCCAGCTCGTCATTGGCTCAAAAGCCTCCCGAAAACACTTGTTGGAAGTTGGGAAGAGCTCGAGGAAGCGTTTAGAGCAAACTTTCAAGGGACTTATGTCCGCCTCCGGATCTGAGCGACTTAAGTCACATAACTCAACAGCCCGGAGAGTCAGCGTGGAAATTCTGGAACAGGTTCCTCACCAAAAAGAACCAAATAGTCGACTGTCCGGACGCCGAAGCCTTAGCAGCTTTCAAGCACAATGTCCGAGACGAATAGCTTGCCAGACACCTCGGTCAAGAAAAACCGAGGACAATGACCGCATTAACAAGCCTCATGAGCCGCTTTTGCGCAGGAGAGGACAGCTGGTTGGCAAGGAGCAGCACCAGCGACCCAAGTACATCCGAGACAAGAGATGGAAACGGAAAATCACGGCGCAGAAAAGATCAGCGCCGGAATAAAGAGAAAAGCCCAAAGAGCACGGCAGTCAACGCCGGATTTAAAAGCTCACGGCCGAATAATAAAGCTCAACCCATCAAGGACGACAGCGACGAACTGTCTAACCTACACAAAATCCTGGGTCGGATCTGTCAAATCCATAGTACCCCCGGAAGGCCTGCAAATCACACCCACAGGGTTTGTTGGGTTTGCAAACAGTCCGGCCAATTAAACGCCGAACGCAAGGGGCTCGACGCGTCAAGCGAAGAAGATAAACCCTGCCAGCAGGGCACCGGAAAACAAAAGACTTTCAAACAAGGGGTCAAAGCAGTAAACTCACTTCATGTGAGGATACGGAAAAACAGTGCGGCACTTTCTAAAAAGAGCTTCGCATGGTCCGGCCCCACAAATCGTAGAGATTGGATATCAAAACCAATAACTTTCGACCACCGGGATTATTCCAAAAGTGTTCGAACCACGGGACGGACTCCCCTGATATTGAATCCGATAATAGACGGACTACAATTCACAAACGTCCTAATGGACGGAGAAAGTGACTTAAACCTGCTATATTCAAATACAATCTGTCGGATGGGGATAGACCCTACCAAAATTCGACACAGCCGCACTTCCTTCAAAGGAGTTACGCCCGGCCCTTACGCCAAGTGCACAGGCTCGATATTACTCGAAGTCGTGTTCGGATCACCGAACAATTTCCGACGAGAAAAGTTAATTTTCCATATCGTCCCATTTAAAAGTGAACATCAAGCACTATTAGGACGAAGGCTTTTGTCGCTTCAATGCCATACCGCATTCGCATCTCTCACACTTAAGATGCCCGGTCCACACGGCACTATTTCGGTCGAGGGTCACTTTAAAAACCCCGGACTCGGATAGGCGAATCCGGACTCAGAAAGCTAGGGGCTCCCTAGCGCGTACCCTTTCATAAGGGCTGCGCGCAAGACAATGTCGGTTTCATATAAACCTAGCCTTAATTATTTACGCTTATTCTTTTGCATTATTTTCGCACGAACTGTTTTTGAAATGTTCCTCTCTTTTCTACAGATGA
The DNA here is from genome assembly GCA_021437245.1 of Aegilops speltoides. Taxonomy (NCBI): domain Eukaryota; kingdom Viridiplantae; phylum Streptophyta; class Magnoliopsida; order Poales; family Poaceae; genus Aegilops; species Aegilops speltoides. The sequence goes on from CM038142.1 coordinate 88,415,537, forward strand.
GCAACATGCGTACCCGTCCAGGATAACGGCACAACGGAGACACAGGCGCAGACGTGCAGTAGGGACCCGTCGCAAGGTTTCTTTTCAGATTAAGACCCTACGTGGACCTTTTTATCACTGTCTCTTGTTGCTATATCAGCCTCGGCTTCTTCCTATAGCCGAGGTGGAGCCTGACGATTTGGCATAGGCCGCGTCAGAAGACAACGCCCATACCTGGACACAAGGGGCTTAGGGTATAATTCTGCCCGTTATCATAAAGTCCGAACACCTCAGGGAGTGTTCGGCGTCTCAAGTTGGGCACTATATGCATCAGCTCTGAATCATGTCTTTGGTCAAATGTTGGGTTTGCCCGGCTCCTTTGTTTTGCTGCCTTACGTTCCGTATCATCCGGCTAACGCGGCACCAGGAGAACTACTGCGATTGTGCCCCAGTTCGGCTAGGTGAGCACCTCAGTTGAGAAAGCCGAAAACTGACTGTCATGATGTAGCGAGAGTCTGGTCAGCCACTTGATTGACTACGGAATGTTTAGAATTCCCCGCTTTGACGAAGGGCTGCTTCCCGGTCAGGCACATACGCACCCCGAATCCGGAGATGTGCGGTGCCATTAGGGGCTATGTCGTAGCCCCACCCTCGAGCTCCATTGGCTAAGTGAAAGAGATAAAACATTATAGTCCGGATTGCCTCATTCGCTACGCTACCACCTCCTTATAACAGGACCAAGACGTCGGATTAAAGTGTGAAAAAGCGCTATTTGCGAACACCCCAGCACCTTGTGCATGGGGCTGAAGTCAAGCTGCATCTTTCGGGTTATACACGAGTATACTTAAGCGGCCGCAAGGAGAAGTACTATTACTTGGAAGCACAAGTATAAAAAGCATTCATACTATAATCATTCATAAACAAGTTAATGCGTTCAATTGAGCGTTACATTCTTCGTTACCTGCGACTCTATTATCTGGCGCCGCGATAACTTCCCGAAATAATGTTGGCAGAAGCGGTTCCCATCCGAACCTTGGGCGGCAATAGCGGTGGCATCCATCTCCGGACACTGCGCCTTCACACGGGCCAGAGCCATCCGCGCGCCCTCTATGCAGGCCGACCGCTTCATCTCCTTGATATGCGGCACCGCCCCAAGGAACTGCTGCAGTAGGCCAAAATAGCTCGTTGCCTTGGACCTCTCTGGCCATACATGGGCCACGATGTCAGTCATAGCCAGCCCGGACAGTCTATTCAGTTCGGCCCATTCGGCCAACCTGTCCGACAGCGGGAGAGGACGATCCGGACTGTGGAATTGAGTCCAATATAACTCTTCCACCTCGTGATCCCCCTGGCTCCGGAAGTGCTTAACGGCGTCAGCCGCACTCGCAGCCAAGTCCATGTAGGGATCCTCCGAACTCCACTGCTTTTCAAATTGGGCATACCTGGCATCCATAAACCGGCGACGATGAAAGCGGCCTACCGGCCGTGATTTCTCGGCTTAGCGCAGCTCCTCCTTCATGGTCCGCATTGCAGAGCGGGCATCCTTGGTCTCGGCGGTGGCCTTCTTCAGGCCTTCCCGCTCCAATAGGTGCTCCTTTTCAAGAGCCTCGCTACGGTCGGTAGCATCCTTTAAATTTTTAGCCAATTCGGCCACTTCCGCCCTGCTTAGGCGGGCGCAGCCTTTTCGACCTTCAACTCCTCGGCCGCCCTCGCGGCGGCCGATTACTCTTCGGCTTGCTCACGGCTTGTGCAAGCTCGGCCGAAGTCTCTCCACAGAAGAAAGCTGCATCAGATAAACAGCACATAACTTATCGAGGAGGGCTTTAACCCACTCAAAAAACAGCTATGGAGAATTTATTTACCTTGCAACTCGTCAAGTCGCTGATTGACAAGTGCTATGTCAAGATCTGCCATGTCCGATTGCCGACTCGGTTAAACAAACCGATCGATCCGCTGGCCCCGGACTATCCGCCACTATGTCGGGGACGGCGTTATTTATTACCTGAGATGTCTAGATTTTCGATCCTCGACACGCTGTCGTCTTCGACAACCTACCGAGTCTCGGGGCTACTATCTATCTGAGCGCATCTTTTATATGCACAACTGTTAAAAAGCAAAGGGTACGCTATTTTCGATACCTCAAAACCCGCCAAACAAGCTCATAGCAGCATCACGCAATCCGCTTCGGCAATGGACGAAATCCTTCCAATCACCATACGCATTAATGCACGGTGATCTTCGAAATGGACGCCCTCTCAAGCAAACTCTTGATTCTCGACCGCTCACGGTGGGTGTTGAACTCTTGACCCCTCCGGACTGGGCGCGCCCTCCGTGGCGACACTTCGGGCTCGCCCGCTTCATCTGGCGGGCGTCGGACGGAGGTGTATCGCTCTCCATCATCTCCGGAAGAAGATCCCCCGAGAACGAACTCATCTGAGACGGCTGCAGATCCGAACTGCGATATAAATATTTCGATTACCTACAGAAGCATAAAACGAAGGTACTTTCTTATTTAACTTCTTCTTTCATACTCACGGCTCGTTGGAGGGCTGGTCCTTGGGCGATGACTGTGCGTCCGGATTCTCTCCGGACGCGGACCTCAGTGAGGATTTCTTCCCACGCAGGGGCTTTGACCTCCCGGATCTTGGGCGTCCTCTTTTCCCTCTGAAGGAGGGATCCTTGGTCCTCTCCTCTTGATCGCCTCTTTGGACGAAGTATTAGCTCCTTTATCTCCCCCATCGCCCCTTACGTGGGTGCGGCCTCCAACATTCCCGACGAAGACGGGCTCCGGTCACGGTCTCTGGGGGGGCGGACACCTTATCAGCCTTGATCGCGCCACCCATTCCTGTAAAGAATAAAAGGGTTAGGAGATGATCTTTTGAAAGGCATACAAGAAGGATGTCAAGGCTCGAGCTAGTTACTGAGTATCCGGACGATCGCGGCTTAGTCCGCATCCTCGGCGAATCCGGACACGCCTCTTGCGGTCCAAGAACAGCTCGACATCTCCGGGGTGTCGCCCCCATGAAATTTGGAGGATACGAGGTCCTCCGATTGAACTCCCATAAGCGGAGAGGGCGGCGTTTGCGGGGTAGGAGGTGCCTAGTTAGCATAACACTGCATCACCTTGACCAGATCGATCTCCCTTGTTTGGAGATCCCGAATCCGCCCTACGGTGCGGGCACGTCCTTGGGCGGCCCCAGTTGAGCCCTTGGTTGACCCACGACATCGATTCTTTGTGGAGGTCCCGGCGGAAGGAGGTGGCGGCTTTTGCTTGTCGCCTTGGAGCGGTGATGTAGAACCACTCCTGCTGCCACAATCCTGTTCCTCTTGGAAGGAACCTTCAAGCCACGGGCATCGACCATCTTGCTTATGGTCGCCCGCCACACTCCGCTCGGCGCCCCGATCATCTTGGCTCCACCTTGAATGTTTTCAGCCACAGGCGAAGTGGGGATGACGCGAAGGAAGGCCGCAGAACAATAATGAATGCGGAGATATGGAGGATGGACTCCGGAGCCAAGTCGTGGAAGTCCAGCCCGTAGAAGAACAAAAGCCCCCTCACGACAGGATCCGTCGGGAAGCCTAATCCCCGACGGAGGTGGGATGCGAAAATGACACATTCGCCGGGCTCGGGGGCTAGCACGGCCTGCCCAGGGGTAGGCAACCTGTGTGAGACTTCGTAGGCCAGGTACTTGGCCTCACACAACTTCAATATATCCTCCTCCGTGACGGAGGAGGGCACCCACCTGCCCCGGAGGTCGGGCCGGACATTTTTGTGGATCCGGCGCTCGGTCTGAAGCTCTTGGTGTTGGAATTGGGAGCAGAGGAAAGATTTGATCACGAGGTTAAGAGACAAGGACAGGCCTTGGTCCTCTTATAAAGGGAAATAATACCAAAGGCCGTCTCGTGATGTTTGAGATTCCCTTCGATAGAGGCGTGGCGGCAGACGGCGGTTGGGTTACCCACGCACGTATTGATGAGGATCCCGGAATAAAAGGGAACACGATCTACGCTTGACGGGGCGTGCCAAGGAAGCCGCCGCTAAGCGTCTTTGAGGTGGAATAGTAAAACAATTAAAACGAAGGCTTGGCTGCGGTGTGATGTCATGCCACATAATACGTCGTGATTGGATCGGTGTATGTGTTTTATTCTCTACGTTGGAGTGTGGAAATTATTTTGCGAGCGGACACTATCACGGTGTTCGTTATCTCTCTGGATTATTCAAGGAGGAATCCGCCTTGCAATGCCGAACATTATGCACGCCGGACTTATCGTCATTGAAGACTGGTTCAGGCTCTTGAGGAGTCTGGACTAGGGGTGTCCGGACAGCCGGACTATCAATATCTGCGGACTCCCGGACTACGAAGATAGAAGATTGAAGACTCCGGCTCGTGTCCCAGGAAGGTACTTTACTTGGCGTGGAAGGCAAGCTTGGCAATACGGATATGTAGATCTCCTACCATTGTAACCGACTCTGTGTAACCCTAGCCTCTCCGGTGTCTATATAAACCGGAGGGCCAGAGTCCGTGAGGACACAACATTACATCTCAACAATCATACCATAGGCTAGCTTCTAGGGTTTAGCCTCATTGATCTCGTGGTAGATCTACTCTTGTACTACCCATATCATCAATGTTAATCAAGCAGGACGTAGGGTATTACCTCCATCGAGAGGGCCTGAACCTGGGTAAAAACATTGTGTCCCTCGTCTCCTGTTACCATCCGCCTAGACGCACAGTTCGGGACCCCCTACCCGAGATCCGCCGGTTTTGACACCGACAGTCCTCATTTAAATGATCAAACATAACCAAGGACTGTTTAGACAGAGCACATGCATCATAAGAAAGTTCCTCACGAATTAGACGATTATCATCAAACTGCTCACCTTTGCCAGAGCGAGACGACAAGGTAAAACTTCTTATATCAGAACCATGTTTCAAGAAAATGTCGGCCAACTCGTCAAGAAGCATATTTCTCAATCTTTCAGGAGGAGCAACATAGTCTGGATTACCCAGGGCACGACACAACCCATGCTGGATATCATCGTACATGTTAGCGTAGTAACGTTCAAAGAAACCCTTCTCATCCTTGATAGAACAATGCATGAGCATAGTGACAAATAGCCGTCTAAGTCGATGCCCATACCCCCAGAAAACCGCTTCATCAAACGCTATGTACCACTCGTTATCATTTCCTAACAAACCATGCGTGGCACAAGCCTCTTTAAAGGTGTGATAAATATGACCAACATATGTCCAAAGATCTTCAATAGACCTAGCCCCCTTAACAATCATCAAAAGCATGCGCAAGTAATACAACTCACCACTGAAAGGATGTAGATAATACACGTGGCCAATCTTTTCACCCCCACCCCTTGGATGCCATGACCTAGTTTTAGTGTCCCAGGTCCAAGTAGCTGGAAAATCACAATAAGCTAATGAACAAGCATCTTCGAACATCTCATTCGCAACAAACCATTCGGTAAGCATAGTCTTTCTCAAGAAGTCGGAATCAACAATTTTCGTGAGGTCAGCACCAGCATGATAGTAGACAGTATTCATGCCAGACATATGAACGGTCAGCCTTTGAACCGACGGCATTTTAAAGTGTATTTCAAACCCAAATATGCGCCACAATGCATCATTCTCACATATATACCTGTTGGGGAACGCGACAATTTCAAAAAAATTCCTACGATCACGCAAGATCTATCTAAGAGATGCATAGCAACGAGAGGGGAGAGTGTTTCCACGTACCTCTGTAGACCAAAAGCGGAAGCGTTTAGTTAACGAGGTTGATGTAGTCGAATGTCTTCGCGATCCAACTGATCACTACAAAAAAAAGACACATCCGTGACATTTTGGGCCGAACGAAAAAAATTTGTGTCATACTTATGACACTTCTATGACGATAATTGTGACAAAACACGGTATCATCATACATGTGGTGGGCTCCTACTTCTATGACAAAAAAGCCTGACAGAAAATGGGCTTTTCGTCCTGGGCGGGCCGGAGATGCAGCTGCATGACATTCTTTTGGCCGTACATGACGGAAAAAACCGTGGTAGAAGCGATGGCGAGGAATATTTTGGGTAGATCCTAGTTACGGTGGGTGGTCGGGGGCCGAGCGATGTGCGTTTATCTCGTACACATACGCGCGTGTGTGCGAGGCATTGGGCTCTTACTGAACCCGAGTGAGGCGTCGCCTAACTGAACCCGAGCGATTGCACTGCAGGCTATGCGTTACTCAACCCAAGCGATCGAGCGATTCCTTCGCTATTGCTGCTAACTGAAGCCGATCGATGCTGCCTCTGGATGAATAGTGAGCGTTGCAGGGGGTTTTGGATGAGCGATGGCGTTGCGGGGGTTGGGTGAGCAGTGGCGGTGGGGGTGGATGAACAGGACCCCGTGGTGTTGCATCTGGATGAATAGGACCCCGATCGATCGAGCCGGTTGGGGCTGGATGAACAGGACCCCGTGGAGGGCTAGATGAATAGGACGACCCTGTGGAGGGCTGGATGAACAGGACGACCCTGTGGAGGGCTGGATGAACAGTAGACAGTGGAGGGGTGGATGAACAGTAGCTTGTGGAGGGGTGGATGAACAGGAGCCCGTGGAGAGGGGTGGTTGAACAGTAGCCGGTGGAGTAGCGTGCGGTGGAGGCTGGATGAACAGGAGCCCGTGGATGAACAGTCGCAGGTGGAGGCTGAAGGAGGTCGGCGATGGATGAATAGTAGCCCATGGAGGCTGGAGGAGGTCGACGGTGGAGAGGAATAGTATCCCGTGGAGTCCCGTTTTGCGGTATGCCACACCCCTCCCGATGAACAGGACCCCTGTTTTGACTGTAGCGCTCCAACACAACTCCGTTTCGTACATTTTGCGGTACGCCACACCCCTCCCGATCAACAGGACCCCGTTTCGACCGTAGGAGGTCCAACACAAGTCCGTTTCCTCCGTTTTGGGGTACGCCAGACCCCTCCCAATGAACAGGATCCCGTTTCATACGTGGCCGGTCGAACACAAGTCCGTTTCCTCCGTTCTGCGGTACGCCAGGCCTCATTTCCATCGCCTATTCCGTCCAAGCAGGTTGGCTCCCACGCGTTTTGTTGCCTCCCGATGAACATGACGCATTCCGTTGCCTCCCGATGAACACAACGCATTCCGTTGCCTCCCCATTAACACGACGATGACGCAGTTTCTCCGTTCTGACCCAGCCATGTACACGAGCCCTGGCCGTACTTATGCACGAGTAGGCGTTCGAGACCCTAGCCGTATGTACGTACGTGGCCGTATTTTCTTTCTTGCACCCTGGCCGTTGTACATACGTGTACATGCTACATGCGCGCCTCTACTACGACACGTGCACGCCTCTACTATGACACGTGCGCGCCGGTACATCGACTAGTATGTACGTACACGTTCGCGACCAGAATGACAACGCTACGTATTCTTCGACCAGGTGGGTCCCAACTGTCAGGCACTTCCTTGCGTGTGAAGATGTAGTTGGTGGGTCCCAGCAGTCAGGGGGCAAATCGTTTTTTTGGACGCACTTCCTTGCGTGCGAAGATGTAGATGGTGGGTCCCAGCAGTCAGGGGGAAACATTTTTTTTTGCAAAATACAGTGGCCTGACCGGTGGGTCCCAGCTGTCAGGTGGAGGAATCATCATTTTCCGCGTAATAAGGAGGCACTTCCTTGCTGCAGCCATGGACCCAGTTGTCAGCCTCTCCATGTACAGTCCACGTCCGATGGAAGTCGTTCCTTGACCACGTTGACCACGCCACGCCGAGAGCACCACGGCGGTGGACGACGGCGAGGCCTAGGAAGGGGACGACGCGGAGCTGGGGAAGACGCGACAGTGGATGCCCATGCGGAGAGGAGTACGAGGGTTCACTGGTTCGGCTACGGTGTGAGGCTGCCGTCGCCCCAGAATAACAGGGGGTGTGGGTGAGTGAAGGGATGGCCTGGCCAGCGGTGGGAGTAGTAGGGGAGGTGAGGCCTCCGCGACAGCACAGCCGGCCATGGGAGGCAGGAGAAGGTGGCACGACTGGCGCTGCTTTGGGCGGCTGGAGCAAGAAGACCAGAGGTTGAAGAAGCACGATGGCCGTTGGATGGACATCGTACGGTCACTGCAGCTAGAATCGTTTATATTGACTACGTTGACAAAGCCCTTGGTACGCGTCAACTTAGTAGGCCCACAGGTCAGCTTCCGAAATGGTGCGCCCCAGATGTTAGGGGAGGAATCATTTTTTGGGCAGGTGAAGCTAGAATATCCGAGATTGATGAAGAAGCACGGCATCCATTGGATGGACATCCAACGGCCACTGCTGCTAGAACCGTGTGTTGACTAGAAGTTGACAAAGCCTTGCATATGCATCAACTCTCTTTTTTAGGGGACGCGTCAACTTAGTAAGGCCAAAAGTGTGTGGCAGAGAACTTATAGCCCATTTGAGATTTGTAAGAATGTGCAGCCCATTTTTGAATTATAATGGAATTTACTACAACCCATTTACAGTTTGTTAAAAGGACAAACCATTTCAACGAACCGTTCAAAACAGAATTTAATAAAATTTCCCACATTTTGATGGGATCCGAGATATTTTTATCCAGAAATTTCTAGTCAGATTAAATATAATTTCAATATTAATTTATATTACGTAAAAATCCAATGAAACATTGCGCTGGCAAAAATTAATGAAATTAAAATTTTCAATATCCAAAATATATATTTTATAAAGTAATTAGGTGTTTGGTGCATTTTTTTATAGTTACTGCCCAGTTTTTATAGTTACATCTCATTTATTATTTCTTAAAGCCCATTTTCTTGTTAAGCCTAATGCATCCCTCCTAGGAAAGATTTGCAGCCCAGAGGGGTGGAGAATAACAACTTGACCTTGCCTGGGTATTCCTAAAAAAAGTATAGGTGGGCTAGCCATTTTCAGCTTGAAAAAAATTAATATCTGGGCTGGATATCTGGCCTGGGCTAGACGGGCCACAGCCCGCCCAGTTAATACCTGCAACTATGTTTTCGTTGTTGTTTAGAGGAGAAAAATTAATATCTGGGCTAAACATCAAAAAACTCTGCAGTGCTCACAACTCAAAAACACAAATACTGCTCGAGCTGCTTAGTCCCAGCTGTTGGCTGCTTCTTGTGCAATTCTCTCGTTTATTGACTACATAGGTTGACAATGGTGTGGGACTGTGTTGTCAGGAAATCAGGAGGAAGCAAAAAAAATAGTTTTATATAATAAGGAGGCACTTGTGTACGTGAGGCTATGGCCCTGGTGGTTCCCCATTGTCATCCTCTCCAAGTAAAGTCATCTTCCCGCCCGCGCGCGCTTTCCACCCGAAATAATCAGGGCCGCCCGCCCCGCTTCCCGGTGCAGGCGATTGCTCCGCCTTCAAACGGCACAAGTGTCGTCCGTCCCTCCATCTACCGCCCACATTAATGATACGCTGTTGCCAAGGCGGCTACTCCGGCGGCACATGCACGTCCCTCCGTCGCCCACCATTGCTATATAAACTGCTGCGCCGGCCATAGCCGCAGTCATCCGCATCCGTTCCCTTTCTCCTGTCCACACCACTACTGCCCACCATGGCTTCCTTGTGCTCCAATGCTCTTCGGGATGGGCGGATGACGGACCATAAGGAGATGGCAGCCATTGCTGCCGACCGGCAGCCGGAGGACGACGACGTCCCAATGGAGAACATGGTAGTCGACGATCCGGCGCCAACCCCCTCCTTTGCGCCATCCTCGCTGGTGCATTGCACCATGACCATCGGGGAGGCCCGTGCCCAATATATGGACACAGCGAGGCAGATGCGTGAGGAGCAGTTCCGGGAGGCACAGGCCGACGTTGCCTACAACCACCATCTCCTCCAGGAGCACCTGCAGGTGGAGGAGCAGATCACCGTGGAGCGGGTGGAGCAGGAGGCGCTGCTCGACTCGTACCGCTCCGCCCGCGAGGGCCGCGTCGAGCGCTAGCGGTACCGCATGCGGGTGGCGGAGGCTGCGGCCGCCTACAAAGAGGGCGATGAAGCGGGCGATGCGCTGTTTGGCGAGACCGAGGACGAGGTAGAAGACAATGCCGGCTCCAATGAGTCCCCGCACTATTGGCGTCGATGAGGCCCTGCTCCGCCGAGGCCCCGCGGCACCAACAACGAGGCAGAGGACAACGCCGGCTCTACCGAGGCCTCGGCCCGCCAACAATGAGGCATAGGACATCGCCGGCTCAGCCGAGGCTTCACCCTACCGGCAACGAGGTGGAGGATTTCCACCGCTCCACCGAGGCGCCCCCGCTGGCAACGAGACAGAGGACATCGCCGGCTCTGCCGAGGCCCCGCCCCACTGCCAACGAGGCCGCGCCACACAGAAAACGAGGAAGAGTAGAACACGGTAGGTCGCCGCCACTCGAGTCCAAGTAAGGCCACCACTGCTACCCTCCGGTTGAAGCCAAGCTAGGCGGGTTGACCATTGACAGGCCGGTTAGCTTCTTGGCGGTGATGTGGAGTCGGAGAGCTGTGTTGGAGAAGAACGCTGCTTCTACTTAACTGCTGGTGCAGTTGGCTGACTGACACGTGGGCCCAATAGGCCACATGTCAGTTACGCAACTGCAACTGCAGTTAAGTCACTAAAGCTTCTATTTGGCTCAGCAGGACACAGGTGGGTAGCTTAGGTTAATTAATTATACCTCCAGCGCACCCCTTTTTAGTTGAAGAATGTATGAAATGTAATGAAATCTGACATGTTTATATGAAATCTGAACGTGTATGAACGAATTTATTTCAATTAGTTCGAATTCCTGTATCACTGGCATTGGATGAACATGCAAAACAATACGTACTAGCATTATTCCCAGGGTGAACACCTCGTTTGCAGCAGTTTCACATGTACTCCCTTTGGTCCTTTCTAGTCTGCATACATGTTTTGTCTGCAGTCAAAGTACCTCTACTTTGACCAATCTTATAGAAAAAAGTATGCACTTTCACAATGTGCAAAGTAAAAAGGAACAGAAGGAGTACAAAGAGTTTGAGCAGCTTTTTAGCGTTTTTATACATTGCAATCAAACACACAGGGCTGGCAATTCATAGAGAACATTCAAAACAATCGATGATTATGCATCTCAGCGACTCACATGTCAAAGGCAATATTTACTTCACAACTAAAGAATAAAGAAAAAATTGATTGACGCTGCAGTAGCAAAGGGCGTCCCATTCGAAAATATCAAACGCACGTCTTATTGCTAAAATCAATGAGAAAAATTTGACAAGGTTGTCCCATTCCAAAATATCAAATACCTATGATTGTGGAATGGGCAGGGTTTACCATCAGTTCAAACATTGACATGGCACCTCGTGCTAAATAAACCAGCTATTTTTTTGTGCAGTTCCACCAAAATCAACCAAATTCGCGCGTAGCTTGTATGATTTCGCCCTTATATGTTGCAACGCCTTGAACTTATCGGCACCTCCTTTCTTATGGTGGAAATGAATGATTAGATGTATTCATGAACGTTTTGTGCAGTTCCCATTAAAATCAAGCTGAGCACCCTTGTTTGCACAAATAAAAAAAGTGATTAGTATAAAGCAAACTGTACTATGAATTGACAGTTTAAACAGGCACCTACATGGTCCATGTAGAGCACACTTTTAGAAAAATGGAACTCACCAGAAAGAATCCTAGAACAACATTGTACTCGTGCATCACAGCAAAAAATGGAGATTTGTTAGTCCTTTTGAGCTGAAGTTAGTTTGGTCTTCTGGGGAGTAATGTAACCATTCTTCAACTGCTCCTTCTGATGAGAAGATAGACATGGCTTCTTCATCCTGGCATAATCGGAACTAGTCACTTCACGTACTCCATATTCTTCTTCAGAGGAAGATGATCCTGTTGTGCAAAGACAAGAGGACAACTAAATGCTAGCATCCCTGTTTGCTCAAAAAAAGGAAAGGAAATATTTAAAATAGCACAGATGAAGCACTTCTCAAGGACAATACCACTTTTTCATGACAGTATCTAAACAGTAGCACAACACCAATAGAGATGACAAAGCTCAATAATATGGATGAAATCAGTGGGCGAGTACCAACCTTTGTCAGGAGGCTTATTGTGTAGAGCATACAGATGAAGCACTTCTCCGGAACCATCTGTTGCTATCTACTGTGGTGGCCATGCTTACTATATACTCCTCGATTAGTTTAATGTTTCCAACATCTTCTTCTGCAGTTCCACTGAAATATATGGTATCTTGAAAGAAGATCCCTATTTGCACAAGTAGAGATAATTACGTATTACATTAAGAGTGGCATCAAATCAGTGGCAAGACAATTGCTCGTTCCAGCCATAGCAATAAATTAAGATGCAAAACTATATAATTACTTGTGTCATCACAGTTCCAGTGCTTCATTACAGCACCGGGAGTTGATTTTTGTTTTTCTTCCGCTTGTTCTTCCCCTTCATCACTTGGTTCAATAACAGACAAGCTTCGCCTTCAATGTAAGATTTGGCATGTCAATTAGGGAGCACAAGTATAGCACTAAACAATGACATTAATTTTCTGATGAAAGTGGCAAAATACAGGCCAACGATTGTGAAATATCCTTATCTTACCTCAATGGGATACTACGGTGCACATACAGATTGGAAGTCTTGTCTTCATTTGTGCAGTTCACTAAAATCAAGCAACATTACCGTACAAGTAGCACAACATATGAAAGCACACTGCAAAATCATGTGAAAGAAGGCTAGTACTGACCTCTCATGATGCGGAATTCAAACAACTCACAAGAAGAAGATCTGAACCAAATTTGCCAACACAGATAGGAAGTAAGATCTCCTCTTGTGCAGTTCCACTAGGATCAAGCAATCAAGCAACATTGTCGGTGTGACATTTTGGTTGAACTGCACAAAACACTCTTAAAACAAAAGTATTTTGTGCAGTGCAACAAAAGGTCACAATGGCAACGAGGTTAAGTAGATAACCCTGTTTACACAGAGGTGCAAAGGAAACAACTAGTGGTCAATAACGGTGGATGACACAGAAGCCAACAAAAATAAGCATCTACCTTATCTAAATGGGAAAGAAAGCAAGACAGTAGCATTTCTCAAACGGTGGTATTGATTAATATTAACATAGAGATTATATTAACAATAAAATTTGTTAAACATGTAATTTGCTTTTAACTGTGGCATTGCATCAATTTTCCAGCGGCATTATTAGAGGGTGTTTGTTTACAGGGACATTTTGGTGTAGGGACTAAAAAAACTCTGTGTCATTCCCATCTAAACCAAACAGGAGGGACTTTGAGGGACTAAAAGTGGGCATTTGGGACTAAAGAAAGAAGCCCCCGAGGGAGTCTTTTTGGGACTTTTTGCAACAGTTGCCCCTGCCACACATCGCACCTTGTCTCTATTAGTTCATTACTAGGGGTAACATGGTCTTTTAGCATGTCATTTAATAACCTCTAGTCCATGTTTAGTCCCTGGAACCAAGCAGATAGGGACTAGGGAGTTTTTAACCAAACAGGGCCTTAGATTAATAACATCTAAAGAGTTGCACGGGACAGTGGACGCACCAGCACCATGTGCATCTACCGATGTACTGTGGTCATGCACAGTCTGTTGCAACAAAGAACAAACAACCAAGGAGCATATTTGTGTTCGTCCCAGTTTTATTATCTTTAGACACCTTTCCCTATGTGAGCGCAGCAAATCTAGTCCTGCTCAAACTCTACAGCATTGTCCCCCAAAACAAAAGATCAGTTTGTTACAGATATGCGTACTGCGTTTGTCATTGTTTTCCCTTTTCGACCAAAGTAGGTGCTGGATAGCCAGTCTGTTCTAGTACTTTCGCCCCTTCCTTTCCTCTTTGAACCACGTCCTAGATTTATGTGATACAACTTTCCCCACTACTTTTCCCCATTCCTTTCCTCTTTGAACCATGTCCTAGATTCATGCTATACAACTTTCCCCACTACTTTCCCCCTTCCTTTCCTCTTTGAACCACGTCCTAGATTCATGCTATACAACTTTTCCCACTACTTTCCCCCACTCCTTTCCTCTTTGAACCACGTCCTAGATTCATGGTATACATGCAGCTAGAGCAATGCATGTGGAATAAGTAAATTATACCTTAAGGTTCTTGGGGCGTGGTTCAGTGGGCGACGGGACGGCGGTGAATAAGAAGGGGTCAGAGGCCCTCCCGCGCCACCGCTGGGTGAAAGTGAACAGTTGCGCTGGTAGTGGATTCCCTCCCTCGCCGACGGCGACAACGTTAAGCCTCCTTCCCTTCCTAGCGGATGGATCCTGCCGGCTCCTTGACCAGCAGTGAGGGGAGAGAGGCCAATGAAGTCTTGTTTAGATCTGGAGAGGGTGAGAGAGTGTGAAGAGAGCAACTACAAGCGTTGAGGCTCCAGCGTGTATATATATACTGGAGAGAGAGTGTGAAGCGTGCAAACCCTAGAAAACAAGCGCCGAGGCTGCAGCTTATACGCGATGAGGTGATTATACGGTCACTACGAGATCGTATAGCTCTGTATCCATCCATTTTGACCAGTCAAAGAATCCTCCTGGCATGAATTATGCTCAAGTGTAGTTATCGAACCCGAGACCTCAAGTTTGATGAGCGAACAGGCTAACCAGCTACACAACCCTCCCGTTATGTTCAACAAGAGGAAAATAACCTTTTATACATTCCTGCATTCGTGTGACAAGCATGCCGTGTTTTTTGTGTGGGAGTCATTGGGATTTAAATCATAATTGTGTCATGTGGCTTTGGTGGTAAGACTATCCACAGTGGTGCAGAAATAATGCAGCCTTATTCACCTTACCTCTCTCCATGCAGTATGTTGGGTCCCACCAGTCAGAGGGTGAAACAAACAAATTAATAATAAAAACTAAAAGCGCCAGCGGTGTATCTTACCTCACACATCTCGCTACTGCTCGGGAACACTGTCCAATTGATCCCTCTGTTCACTCATGTACTACTTTAAGTGAATCCTTATTATAACATGCACACAATTTTGGGCACTTGTATTCGACATAAGTCAGTGTGCCACCGTATCTCGTACTTACTACTCCCTCCGTCTAGGTGTAATAAGTCACGTTAGAAGGTGCGGCGGGACCAAGGTGCGTGCGTGTGCGTGTGTGTGTGTGTGTGTTTAATAGCATGTGTGTGTTAGAGAGAGCGAAAGATCGACCTACTCCTACAAAGAGATGGTGTGTAGTGTATGATTTTAGCCGCGAGAGTCGGTGCATCCTCTCGTTTCCGGGCGTCCGATATGGACAGGCAGACAACTGCCATGCCCGCTCCTGACCAGCCTGGCCCACCCAAAGCCCCTCCATTGCCCGCGCGCACTTCCTGCCCGAAATGGTCAGCGCCGCTCCAAAGAATCGGTGCCGCATTCATGCCCGGGCAGAGCGGACGCGACCTCTCACTGGCGCAAGACTGATGGTTGCTTCTTCCGTCCAACTTACTGCTGGGTCTATGCGATTTGATTGCTCATTGGTCTTTATTACTGAGGTGGTAGGACTGCTGGATGTCCCACGCTTTCGGCAAAAGGAGGTACTACTAGATTACATTTTTCTCCATTCTTACAGCGGAGGAGCGCAAGAGCAGAAAACACGCAGGCTCAGTGATTACATGGCCCACCTCACACTATCACCATATTTTCTAGACACTGTGCGACATCTAACTCTTTACATAGTACTCCCTCCGTTCCTAAATACTAGATGAGTCCCCGTGCATTGCCACGGAACAACCGTATATCTCTCTACGTAAAATTATCGATTTCATAGAACTAAAAAAACTCTATAACCGCATGACAAATGTGGTAGCCAAACTAAAAAAACTCCCATCATCATTTAGATCATCCCATGTAAGGAAAAAGATCAGCCAACTCCTACTGCATAATGGGATTATATTTTTCTTTTTGACATGTTAATGGGAGTTAAAAGCTCACTTACATGCATGCTACCATTGCATGCTTGCGTGCAGACATGTTGATGTGATTTAACACCCACTCACATGCATGCCATGGTATTTCTGCATGCTTGCATGTGGCTTAGTGCGGAACCTCTCAACATCTAGATCAGACGGCTATTATGGACTGATTTAGTTCATCTAACGGCTACATTAATTTTGATGATGTGGCTCAAGGAGAGGATAGAGAATTCCTAGTAGTGGGGGCTAGATATTACTAGTAGATAAGTCTTTGTAGAGATTCCACTAGGTGAACTACATACGGAAAAAAATGAATGAATCTACACTTAAAATGCGTCTATATACATCCGCACGTGGTTCATGGTGAAATCTCTACAAAGACTTATATTTAGGAATGGAGGAAGTACTAGTATAGTATGTACTATAATTTATCAGCGAGATAAATTTGTACAATGCTATGAAGCTTCCAACTTCTGTTACACGTATCTTGCGTCCAAGGTTGCCTGTTGCAACATTTCATCAAATACAAAGGAGACTAACATGCATGCTATTGCGTCTCAATGATTGATAGATCATAGCAAATATGTACTCCCTCCGTTCCAAAATAAGTGTCTCAACTTTATGCAAACTTTAGTACAAAGTTGTACTACTACTAAAGTTGACACTTATTTTGGAACAGAGGCAGCTAAGAAAAAACGATCCATGCAATCCCTAGCCCTTGAACCATGAACCCTAACCAGGCTTCAATTTGCTGGCAATGTTCGAACTTCCTAAGAAATGAAGTTTGCAACCTTTTGACCATCGGATCATTTTGTGCAGTTTCACCAAAATCGAGATGAGCATCCCTCTGGCAAAGAAATTTAAGAAGTGTGATTAGAATAAGATTACTTGGACTAATTGATGACACATAAACTCATCACAAATATAGTACGTAGAAGCCAGTAGAGGTATGTGCGGGGCAAAGAAGTAGAGAAATATCCACAAGGAGTGATGTGGGCAGCTGGAGCAGTGGTGCAAGCCGGCTGTAAAGGGAGTTGTACCTGAGGGATGTTGGGACGTAGCTCAACCTTGAGGAGGGCGGCAGGAGGCGGCAACTGCCCACGTCGCGGTAGTGAGCAAGGTACGAAGGCAACCTCACCAGCTTTGTGAGAGAGAACGACGAGGACCCCTGATCGGGACGTGCCGACAGTGGGTTTTCGCCATCGGTGACGGCGACCGGATCTACACTAAGCATCCACCCCTTCTCCCGGCGGACGTGATCTGCCGGGATGTTAGAGATGTGGCCACAGTCGTTTTGTGCGAGAGAGTGTGAAGAAAGCAGCCCCAACAAGCAACCGTGTAGGCTGGACCGTCCTGACTATGTATATAGTGGAGCAGTTTCCTTTTCTCTCCATATGAACCTATCATATTGCGTACGTGCCATTGAAAAAAATTATTTATAAATGACGCAGCACCTACTACTCGTTCTCCTATAACCTTGCGCTTGGCATCTCCAAAATATTAACCTTGCGATTGGCTCTTCGCCTCTTCGGGAAGTCGAGCAATAATGGTAGTGTAGTATATATCGTTCTGGCTATATGAGACCGAATGAATTGCTGCACATCCACCACGTGGGCGAGGGTTGAGGGGCGAGGGAGAGTGCTACATACGGAGCCAAATGAGTGAATCTACACTCTAAAATACGTCTATATATATATATCAGTGTTTGGAGTATGTACTAGTAGTTCATATTGAAATCTACTAAAGGACATATATATTCCAAAAAATATGATATAATCTCTATAACCAAGGTAGTAGGGACGAGGATTAAATAGAGGGAGTAGTAAATTTTTCACCTTGTCCTATGAGCCACCGCGCACATGGGCGAGGGAGCGGGCGTAAGGCGGACAGTACTAAGCAAGCTTCACCTCATCCTGCGAGCCACCGCGCCTGTGGGCGGGGGAGACGGCGTACTAAGCAAGCTTCTCCTTGTTCTGCGAGTTGACGGGACACATCAAAAGTACTCCAGTGTATAGAGCCTTGCCTCTAAGGTAGGACCCACATGGTTTGCCTCTTTTTTTAACATAACGCGTCAAGTCGCAATTTGTTTGTTCACCCGTGGTAGACGATCCTCCCTCCACCAAGTGGACAACCAGTATACGTGCCAAATTACCACGTGGGCTGCCTTTTCATACAGAAATGAGCTCCACCGTGTACCCACGCGGGTGTGGCTGGGAAAGAGACGGGAGTACGTGCGTCGTGCATGCACCTCTTCTCTTCGTGCACGTTCCCCACCTACGTGGGTGTGTGTGAGAGATGCAAACCGCGTTCGTGAGTGTTTTTTGTTTTGGGGTGGGGGGTTGGGGTGGGGGGTTGATTTCGTGAATGTATTTGTGGGAATATGTGTCGATGACATCTCAAACAAAATTTTGCATTGCAATGTGTGTGAAATGGAGGCCTATCCATATCATATATAGAGGGTCGGGCAATCCACAAGAAGAGAGGGAGGGGTCATAGATATAGATAGAGTCGAAGAGAGGATCAAGTGGGTGGGTGCGAGATAGATGAAGAGAGCCATCGAAATTTTGTGTGTGTGCAAGTCAAAGATATAGGGCGACTGACCTACCGAAACGTCAGAGGGCAAATGTCAAGTTTGTATGTGGCAGGGAGACATGACTAGAGCGCTCGATGTATCGGTGTGTGTGGGGGAGGGGGTGGGGGTGGGGGGAGGAGTAGGCAGAGGCCTAACTATAGAGGTAGAACGACTCGTATATGTGTTGAGAAGGAGAGACCCAGCTATGTCTTGAGGGAGATCGGTCGACATCCATACATAAGTGAAGGACGGGAAATATGATGGGACAGAGAGAGAGAGAGAGGAGAGAGAGAGGGAGGGAGAGCGGTAGAGTGCTGGATGGGTGATGGAGTTGCTTCTCGAAGATGGTGGGAGAGGCCTACTAGACAAACTGAGGGTGGAACTGCAATGTTATCAATAAGAGTGGGGATGTGTGCGTGATAGATCTGTCGGGACACATCCATGGATGATGAAGGGGAACCATGTGTTTGGTAAGCAAACCTAACTAGATCGGTAGATCAATTGTTGTTTGTCGGAGGAAGGGAGAGACATAACTAATGAGGTAGATTGATCGATGCATGGGTAAAAACGAGTTATAAGGACCTAGCTAGCTATATGTATAGCGGGAGATCGGTCAGTGTACGTCAATTTGTTAGAGGCAAATAAGGCCCAGCGAGACGGATAGACAGAGAGAATGGAGCTAGGAGGTGGTGCGAGAGGCCCAGCTACTAGATAGATAGCGGGAGGAGTGTGCGGCTGTGAGATCAATGAAAAGAGGGACGAGAGTTTACACGTGTGTGTGACTGTATGAGAGACACGAGGCAAGGACACATAAAGGAGGAGATTGAAGGTGCGTGTGTATGTTGTAGGCAGGCATCGCTGGAGAGGTTTATTGATCGGTGTGTGTCGGAAAGGAGTTGGGGAGACTCTGGGAGAACGACCTAAAGAAAAAAATGAATGTGTCCGGTGGATAGAATGCCGAGGGAGGGGGAGGGCGAGGAGGGCATGTGCATGCACGAGAGAAAGTTAGTGGTAGCTACAAAGGTTAGAGGATTGTGTGGGTGTAAGAGACTAACAAACATCATAATTTGATATGAAAGCGGATTCATATATTTGAATATGAGATCATAGTGTTTAAACATATGCATGCATGAATATAGCTGTGATATGTGTGCTGTGCACATGTTACACCATAATGTAATAATGCATGGTGTTTGCAACTCACAGTTAAATGCCGAACAATCTAAACCATACTATACATCAAACAATCTCACATTTTATTCGAATTTGTGATAATGTGTGGCGTCTGCAGCTTACAACTAAATATCGAACAATCTAAATAATACTATATATTGAACATTCTCACATTTTATTTGAATTTGTGGTAATGCGTGGTGTTTGCAACTCACATCTAAATACTTGTAGGCGTAGGGGGCGGGGCACCATACATAATGTGATAAACACATTATACATATGAGACATGGTTTAGATTATGAAGATCTAGCTAGAGCTAGAAATGTAATGTGATTTGAAATCAACATAAAGTGGATTCAAAAAATCGAGTTCGAGTTCATATAGTACACATAGTTCATATGTAACTCGAGACTAATCATGTGGTGTGCTGTGAAGATAATACACAAATGATGGTTTAATTTGACAATAATGATGATTGTAGATCTTATTAAAACAAAGAAACAAATTCAAATGCTTTGACTTCACAACAATCATTACTGTAGATCTTATTCTAATAGAGAAACGAATTCAAATTTAGTTCATATTGAAGCGGTAATATATACGTTTGGAATGCACTAAAACGTTCATTTGAGTAGTAGGTTGCATGCATTATACACGTAGCGAAATATTTTAATTGAACATAACATTAATTCAAAGTTTTGAATGACACGTAGTACACGTAGTACACGTTAGGCTTGTCCAGAAATTTCAACCCGCACCTTGTTAGCCCGAAATATTTAAGATATATCTTTGTCTCGTTGTGCTCCGACAACTCCCTCCATCTCAACCCACGCCTTGCTATTACGAAATTACAACGCGCGTGAAAACTCCCACCTCCTGTGAAATCCCGACACACGAAATGCCCGTGGTACCCCTAAACTTAAAGAACCGCCTCAAATCATTGGGGGTACTTTCGTAACTTACACCACATTTCGGACAAGCGCGTCCCTAAGCCATGGTTCCACACTGCCATCCCATCCGCCCACCCATTCGTACACCGAGGCCACGAAAACCCGCGACGAAGCCCCACACCCTGCTCCGTCCGCCACCCAGCCGGAGCCTCTTCCCCGACGATGTCGTCCACAGCAACACCTCGACGTCCCTCATCCACCGTACCGGATGAGAATCCGTCGTCCCGCTGGCTCAGCCACCCTGACCTCCACCTCCAAGGAGCTGCCCCGACGTTCCCCTTGTCTTTCGCACCACCTCCATTCCCACACCGCCGTATTCACCTGCACCACCGGAAGAGCATCATCATCACCGTTTCCTCGGATGAAGCTGCGGCCTAATCGGCGCCACCAAAGAGGTTGTACAGTAATCACCGCATTTTCTTCTTGATTCGATCTCACGGTGCTGCCGGCTGATACGTCTCCAACGTATCTATAATTTTTTATTGTTCCATACTATTATATTACCCCTTTGGATGTTTATGGGCTTTATTTTACACATTTATATCGTTTTTGGGACTAACCTACTAACCGGAGGCCCAGCCCATATTGCTGTTTTTTTGCCTATTTCAGTATTTCGAAGAAAAGGAATATCAAACGGAGTCCAAACAGACTGAAACCTTCGGGAGCGTGATTTTTGGAACGAACGTGATCCAGAGGACTTGGAGTGCAAGTCAAGAAGCAGCTAAGGCTCCCACGAGATAGGAGGGCGCCCCCCTATAGGGCGCGCCCCCTATCTCGTGGGCCCCTCGGGCATCCACCGACGTACTTCTTCCTCTTATATAAGCCTACGTACCCCGAAAACATCCAGGGGGCAGGCGAAACACAATTTCCACTATCGTAACCTTCTGTATCCGTGAGATCTCATCTTGGAGCCTTCACCGACGTTATGCCAGAGGGGGAATCGACCATGGAGGGCTTCTACATCAACATCCTTGCCCCTCCGATGAGTTGTGAGTAGTTTACCACAGACCTACGGGTCCATAGTTATTAGCTAGATGGCTTCTTCTCTCTTTTTGGATCTCAATACAATGTTCTCCCCCTCTCTTGTGGAGATCTATTCGATGTAAACTCTTTTTGCGGTGTGTTTGTCGAGATCCGATGAATTGTGGGTTTATGATCAAGTTTATCTATGAATAATATTTGAATCTTCTCTGAATTCATTTATGTATGATTTTGAGTTATCTTTGCAAGTCTCTTTGAATTATCAGTTTGGTTTGGCCTACTAGATTGATCTTTCTTGCCATGGGAGAAGTGCTTAGCTTTGGGTTCAATTTTGCGGTGTCCTTACCCAGTGACAGAAAGGGTTGAAAGGCACGTATTGTATTGTTGCCATCGAGGATAATAAGATGGGGTTTATATCATATTGCTTGACTTTATCCCTCTACATCATGTCATCTTGCTTAATGCGTTACTCTGTTCTTATGAACTTAATACTCTAGATGCAGGCAGGAGTCGGTCGATGCTTGGAGTAATAGTAGTAGATGCAGGCAGGAGTCGGTCTACTTGTTGCAGACGTGATGCCTATATACATGATCATGCCTAGGTAATCTCATAATTATTCGCTTTTCTATCAATTGCTCGACAGTAATTTGTTCACCCACCGTAATACCTATGCTATCTTGAGAGAAGCCACTAGTGAAACCTATGGCCCCCGGGTCTATCTCTTATCATATTTGCTTCCAATCTACCTTTATTTTCATCTTTACCATTTGCATCTATATTATAAAATACCAAAAATATATTTATCTTATCTTACTATGTTTATTAGATCTCACTTTCGCAAGTGGCCGTGAAGGGATTGACAATCCCTTTATTGCGTTGGTTGCGAGTTCTTTGTTTGTTTGCGTAGGTGCGTGGGACTTTTGAGGAGCCTCCTACTGGATTGATACCTTGGTTCTCAAAAACTGAGGGAAATACTTACGCTACTATTGCTGCATCACCCTCTCCTCTTGAGGAAAACCAGCATAAGCTCAAGGCGTAGCAAGAAGGATTTCTGGCGCCGTTGCCAGGGAGGTCTTCGCTCAAGTCAAGACATACCAAGTACCCATCACAAACCCATCTCCCTCGCATTTACATTATTTGCCATTTGCCTCTCGTTTTCCTCTCCCCCACTTCACCCTTGCCGTTTTACTCGCCCGCTCTTTCCCAATCTCCTCCTCTCTTTTCGCTTGCCTTTTTCAGTTTGCTTGTGTGTTGGATTACTTGTTGCCATGGCGCAAGATAATACCAAATTGTGTGATTTCTCGAATACCAATAATAATGATTTCCTTAGTACTCCGATTGCTCCTCTTAATGATGTTGAGTCTTGTGAAATCAATACTGCTTTGCTGAATCTTGTTATGAAAAATCAATTCGCCGACCTTCCTAGTGAAGATGCCGCTACTCATCTAAACAACTTTGTTGATTTGTGTGATATGCAAAAGAAGAAAGATGCGGATAACAATATTGTCAAATTGAAGTTATTTCCGTTTTCACTAAGAGATCGTGCTAAAGTTTGGTTTTCGTCTTTGCCTAAAAATAGTATTGATTCTTGGAACAAGTGCAAAGATGCTTTTATCTCTAAGTATTTTCCTCCCACTAAGATTATCACTCTTAGGAACGATATTATGAATTTTAAACAACTTGATCATGAGCATGTTGCCCAATCTTGGGAAATAATGAAATTGATGCTTCGCAATTGCCCTACTCATGGTTTGAATTTATGGATGATCATACAAAATTTTTATGCCGGTTTGAACTTTGCTTCTAGAAATCTCTTAGATTCGGCCACAGGAGGCACGTTTATGGAAATCACGTTAGGAGATGCTACAAAACTTCTTGATAATATTATGGCTAATTATTCTCAATGGCACACCGAAAGATCTTCTAGTAAAAAGGTGCATGCTATAGAAGAAATCAATGTTTTGAGTGGAAAGATGGATGAACTTATAAAATTGTTTGCTACTAAAAATACTCCTCTTTTCCCAATGATATGCCTTTGTCTTCTTTGATTGAGAATAATAATGAATCTATGGATGTGAATTTTGTTGGTAGGAATAGTTTTGGAAACAATGCTTATAGAGGAAACTTTAATGCTAGACCATTCCCTAGTAATTCGTCTAATAATTATGGAAATTCCTACAATAATTCTTATGGTAATTTTAATAAGATGCCCTCTGATTTTGAGAATAGTGTGAAAGAATTTATGATGTCTCAAAAGAATTTTAATGCTTTGCTTGAAGAAAAATTGCTCAAAGTTGATGATTTGGCTAGGAACGTTGATAGACTTTCGCTTGATGTTGATTCTCCTAAACTTAGATCTTCTCCTCCTAAGCATGATATCAATGAGTCTCTCAAAGCAATGAGAATTTCCATTGACGAGTGCAAGGAAAGAACTGCTAGATTGCGTGCTAAAAAAGATAGCCTTATAAAAGCATGTTCTTCTAGTTTCCATGAAAATAATGATGAAGATCTTAAAGTTATTAATGCGTCTCCTATTAGATCTATGTTTTGCAATATGAATCTTGATAATTATGGGACTAATGATGAGTCAACTTTACCTAGAAGGCGTCCCAAGAATTCGGAGTTTTTAGATCTTGATGCTAAATTTGGTAAAAGTGGGATTGTAGAGGTCACAACTTTAAATAGCACTGAACCCACTATCTCGGATTTCAAGGATTTTGATTATGATAATTGTTCTTTATAAGGTTGTATTTCCTTGTTGCAATCCGTTGTTAATTCTCCTCATGCTTATAGTCAAAATAAAGCTTTTACCAAACATATTGTTGATGCCATGATGCAATGTTTTGATGAAAAACTTAATTTTAAAGTTTCTATACCTAGAAAAATTAATGATGAGTGGGAACCTACTATAAAGATTAGAATTAAAGATCATGAGTGTTTTGCTTTGTGTGATTTGGGTGCTAGTGTTTCCACGATTCCGAAAACTTTATGTGATATTCTAGGTTTCCATGATCTTGATGATTGCTCTTTAAATTTGCACCTTGTGGATTCCACCATTAAAAAGCCAATGGGAAGGATCAATGATGTTCTCATTGTTGCAAATAGAAATTTGGTGCCCGTGGATTTTATCGTTCTTGATATAGATTGCAATCTTTCTTGCCCTATTATTCTTGGTAGACCTTTCCTTAGAACAATTGGCGCGATTATTGATATGAAGGAAGGGAATATTAGATTCCAATTTCCATTAAAGAAAGGCATGGATAACTTTCCAAGAAATAAAGTCAAATCACCTTATGAATCTATCATGCGGGCTACTTATGAATTTAGTGCCAAAGATGGCACCCGTTAGATCTATCTTTGCTTTTATGCCTAGCTAGGGGCGTTAAACGATAGCGCTAGTTGGGAGGCAACCCAATTTTCTTTGTGTTTTTTGTTTTTGTTCCTGTTTAGTAATAAATCTTGCATCTACCTTCTGTTTAGATGTGTTTTTGTCTTTTAATTAGTGTTTGTGCCAAGTAGAACCTATAGGATAACCTATGATGATAGTTGACTTGATTCTGCTGAAAAACAGAAACTTTGCACGCACGAATATAATTTTTTTAAATCACAGGAACGTGCTTTTGCATTGATTCTTTTTGCTTCTGATCAATAAACAAATTGTCCAGGACTTCCTATTTTGGTAGGATTTTTAGAGTTCCGGAAGTTTGCGTTAGTTACAGATTGCTACAGACTGTTATGTTTTTGATAGATTCTGTTTTTCGTGTGTTGTTTGCTTATTTTGATGCATATATGGCTAGTAAAATAGTTTATAAACCATAGAGAAGTTATACAGTAGGTTTAACACCAAAATAAATAAAGAATGAGTTCACTACAGTACCTTATGTGGTGGTTTTGTTTTCTTTCACTAACGGAGCTTATAAGATTTCTTGTTGAGTTTTGTGTTGTGAAGTTTTCAAGTTTTGGGTAAAGCTTTTATGGACTATGGAATAAGGAGTGGCAAGAGCCTAAGCTTGGGGATGCCCAAGGCACCCCAAGATATTCAAGAATAGCCAAAAGCCTAAGCTTGGGGATGCCCAAGGCACCCCAAGATATTCAAGAATAGCCAAAAGCCTAAGCTTGGGGATGCCCCGGGAAGGCATCCCCTCTTTCATCTTCGTTCATTGGTAACTTTACTTGGAGCTATATTTTTATTCGCCACATGATATGTGTTTTGCTTGGAGCGTCGTGTATTATATTAGTCTTGCCTTTTAGTTTACCACAATCATCCTTGCTGTACACACCTTTTGGGAGAAGCCTATTTGATTAGAATTTGCTAGAATACTCTATGTGCTTCACTTATATCTTTTGAGCTTGATAGTTTTTTCTCTAGTGCTTCACTTATGTCTTTTAGAGCACGGTGGTGACTTATTTTTGTAGAAATTACTAGTCTATCATGCTTCACTTATATCTTTTTGAGAGTCTTTTAGAACAGCATGGTATTTGCTATGGTTATAAAATTGGTCCTAGAATGGTAGGCATCCATGTTGGGTATAATAAAAACTATCATAGGAAGTGAATTGGATGCTATGATCAATTTGATACTTAATAATTGTTTTGAGATATGGAGATAGTGATATTAAAGTCATGCTAGTTGTGTGATTATGAATTCAAAGAATGCTTGTGTTGAAGTTAGCAAGTCCCATAGCATGCACGTATGGTTAAAGTTGTGTAACAAATTTGAAACATGAAGTGTACCTGGCTTGTGCATCCTTATGAGTGGCGGTCGGGGACGAGAGATGGTCTTTTCCTACCAATCTATCCCCCTAGGAGCATGCGTGTAGTACTTGATTTTTGATGACTTCTAAATTTTTGCAATAAGTATATGAGTTCTTTTGACTAATGTTGAGTCCATGGATCATACACACTTTTACCTCTCCGCCTTTGCTAGCCTCTTCGGTACCGTGCATTGCCCTTTCTCACCTTGAGAGTTGGTGCAAACTTCGCCAGTGCATCCAAACCCCGTGATACAATACGCTCTATCACACGTAAACCTCCTTATATCTTCCTCAAAACAGCCACCATACCTACCTATTATGGCATTTCCATAGCCATTCCGAGATATATTGCCATGCAACTTTCCACCATTCCGTTCATCATCATCATGACATACTTTACTTTTGTCATATTGCCATTGCATGATCATGTAGTTGACATCGTATTTGTGGCAAAGCCACCATGCATAATTTTTCATACATGTCACTCTTGATTCATTGCACCATCCCGGTACACCGCCGGAGGCATTCATATAGAGTCATATCTTGTTCTAGTTTCAAGTTGTAATTCATATGTTGTAATCAATAGAAGTGTGATGATCATCATTATTAGAGCATTGCCCAAAGAAAAAAAAAGAAAGGCCCAAAAAATAGAAAAAAAAGGAAAAGAAAAAAAAAAGAAAATAAATAAAAAGGGCAATGTTACAATCTCTTTTTCCACACTTGTGCTTCAAAGTAGCACCTTATTCTTCATGTAGTGAGTCTCATATATTGTGCTTCAAAGTAGCACCACGTTTTTCATATAGTGAGTCTCATAAGTTGTATTTTTCACACTAGTGGGAATTTTTCATTATAGAACTTGGCTTGTATATTCCTACGATGGGCTTCCTCAAATGCCCTAGGTCTTCGTGAGCAAGCAAGTTGGATGCACACCCACTAGTTTTCTTTTGTTGAGCATTCATTTATAGCTCTAGGCATCCGTTGCATGGCAATCCCTACTCCTCATGTTGACATCAATTGATGGGCATCGCCATAGCCCGTTGATTATCCTCGTCAATGTGAGACTTTCTCCTTTTTTGTCTTCTCCACACAATCCCCATCATCATATTCTATTCCACCCATAGTGCTATATCCATGGCTCACGCTCATGTATTGCATGAAGGTTGAAAAAGTTTGAGATTATTTAAGTATGAAATAATTGCTTGGCTTGTCATCGGGGGTATAGAAGTTGGGAACATCTTTGTGCGACAGTAATGAAGCATAGCATAACTATATGATTTTGTAGGGATGAACTTTCTTTTGCCATGTTATTTTGAGAAGACATGATTACTTTGATTAGTATGCTTGCAGTGTCACTATTTCTTTTATCAATATGAACTTTTTTTTGAATCATTTGGATCTGAACATTCATGCCACAATAAAGAAAATTACATTGAGAATTATGCTAGGTAGAATTCCACATCCAAAATTCTCTTTTTATCATTTACCTACTCGAGGACGAGCAGGAATTAAGCTTGGGGATGCTTGATACGTCTCCAATGTATCTATAATTTTTGATTGTTCCATGCTATTATATTACCCCTTTTGGATGTTTATGGGCTTTATTTTACCCATTTATATCATTTTTGGGACTAACCTACTAACCGGAGGCCCAGCCCATATTGCTATTTTTTTTGCCTATTTCAGTATTTCGAAGAAAAGGAATATCAAACGGAGTCCAAACGGAATGGAACCTTCGGGAGCGTGATTTTTGGAACGAACGTGATCCAGAGGACTTGGAGTGCAAGTCAAGAAGCAGCCGAGGCTCCCACAAGATAGGAGGGCGCCCCCCCCTATAGGGCGCGCCCCCTGTCTCGTGGGCCCCTCGGGCGTCCACCGACGTACTTCTTCCTCCTATATAAGCCTACGTACCCCGAAAACATCTAGGGGGCAGACTAAACACAATTTCCACCACCGTAACCTTCTGTATCCGCGAGATCTCATCTTGGAGCCTACGCCAGTGTTCCGCCAGAGGGGGAATCGACCATGGAGGGCTTCTACATCAACATCCTTGCCCCTTCAATGAGTTGTGAGTAGTTTACCACAGACCTACAGGTCCATAGTTATTAGCTAGATGGCTTCTTCTCTCTTTTTGGATCTTAATACAATGTTCTCCCCCTCTCTTGTGGAGATCTATTCAATGTAAACTCTTTTTGCGGTGTGTTTGTCGAGATCCGATGAATTGTGGGTTTATGATCAAGTTTATCTATGAATAATATTTGAATCTTCTCTGAATTCTTTTATGTATGATTGAGTTATCTTTGCAAGTCTCTTCGAATTATCAATTTGGTTTGGCCTACTATATTGATCTTTCTTGCCATGGGAGAAGTGCTTAGCTTTGGGTTCAATCTTGCGGTGTCCTTACCAAAGGATGAGAAAGGGTTGCAAGGCACGTATTGTATTGTTGCCATCGAGGATAACAAGATCGGGTTTATATCATATTGCTTGAGTTTATCCCTCTACATCATGTCATCTTGCTTAATGCGTTACTCTGTTCTTATGAACTTAATACTCTAGATGCAGGCAGGAGTCGGTCGATGTGTGGAGTAATAGTAGTAGATGCAGGCAGGAGTCGGTCTACTTGTTGCGGACGTGATGCCTATATACATGATCATGCCTAGATAATCTCATAATTATTCGCTTTTCTATCAATTGCTCGACAGTAATTTGTTCACCCACCGTAAAACTTATGCTATCTTGAGAGAAGCCATTAGTGAAACCTATGGCCCCCGGGTCTATCTCTTATCATATTTGCTTCCAATCTACCTTTATTTGCGTCTTTACTTTTTGCATCTATATTATAAAATACCAAAGTTATATTTATCTTATCTTACTATCTTTATTAGATCTCACTTTCGAAAGTGGCCGTGAAGGGATTGACAACCCCTTTATTGCGTTGGTTGCGAGTTCTTTGTCTGTTTGTGTAGGTGCGTGGGACTTTTGAGGAGCCTCCTACTGGATTGATACCTTGGTTCTCAAAAACTAAGGGAAATACTTATGCTACTATTGCTGCATCACCCTCTCCTCTTCGAGGAAAACCAACGCAAGCTCAAGACATAGCACCGGCGCTCGGTCCCGAGCCGACACGGCGTGGCTCCATCCATGGCGGCGGCGCCGGCCACTTCCTCCACGGTGTCGCTCCCTCGGCGGCGAGTCCACATCAGTAGGAGCTGCTACTGCTTTAGCTCTCGCTTGTACTGCTGCTCTGCTCTTGCTCTCGGCCCCCTGCCTGGTCTGTTCTTGCTATTGCTCTTGCTCGCGCTGTTGCTCTCGCTCTTGCTCTTGCTTGCGATGTTGGTCCTATTTAGCTACACTTTAGTCGACTGAATCGACTTTTGGGTCAGTCGATTTTCAGGGGGTGGGGGGCTCGCCGGGGTGAAGGAAGAACCAGCCGCAGTGGGGAGGGGGTTCGCCAGAGAGGTACCCCACTATCTATCTTAGGGTTCAAGGTGGGGGCGGTGGTCGCCGGCGGTGACGGGGCGGTCGCATAGGGATCGCCAGAGAAAAAGCTCGGCACCGGGGGCCTAAAGGGATGGCCGGGGCAGTGGCGGACCGGCGGTGGGGAGTGTTTTCTGGGCGGGCGGGGTGGCGCACCACCGGCCGCGGGCGGCGGGGGGCTGCTGTTTGGCCTGTGGTGGGTGGTGGCTCAGGGGGGTGGAGGTTGAAGATGAACTGCAGGCCCTTGATTTCGTATCCAATGGCTGCAAAATCGACTGACCAGAGATGAAAAAGTCAGTCGACTGACGTGTAGCGTCACCTTGCTAGTGCGTTCAATTCCAACAGTAAAATTCAGTTTCGACAGCAAAATCTAGTTTCGACAGTTAAGTTCAGTTTCGATAGTTAAATTTAGTTTCGACAGTTAAGTTCAAAGATGAGCGGCTGATGTGTTTTACATCTAGCACTTTGTGGTTATGTATTTTACGTCATGTATTGGAGATGCTATTAGAATTCCACTCAGGTTAACGTTGTCTCTCTTGTCCCGCCTCAGCGTCGGTGTTGTACAACTCACCGGAGCTGCTCCAACGACGAAACCCTCCATCACAGCGAAGCTGTACCTTGGGCTCCATATCCAGACGCCTAAGATCTTCTTCCTCTCCTCCGACAGCCAAGTCAGCCGGAGCATCCTCACCGGCCAACCCAATCACGCTGAGATCGACATGGCTTCGCCAAAGAGGTTGTACACTTGTTGCATCTCTTTTTTACTCTACATGTTATATATATTGTCCACGGAGCACACGTAGTAACAGGAAATACGATTATTTTATCCTACTATATGATAAGTAGTGAGGTACCAGGCAACTTAGCTAGCCGTGATGGACTCTCTTGAACGCCATCATTATTTATCTCTGCGCATTTGAGCTGTGCATTTGCCGATGGCCCTAGGAGTTGAGCTAGTAGGGCAGTGGCTTGGGTCCAAAGTAATAGAAGTAGCACAAAAACATTTTTTTAGTGTAGTCTTTTCCTTGCTCAAGCCCGCCTGCTAGAATCGCCAGTGCTTGAAAGGAAAAGTGAATGAAAAACATAGGAATTGGAATGTTTCCTATGGTACTACTACTCATGAATTTGGTTCAAAGGAATGGAGCAAAGGAAAACTGTAGGATTTGTTCCTTTAGTGTCTCCTTGAAAGAAAAAACGTAGGAATTTTAATTTTCATGTGTTCTCCTTTTCAAATTCCTATTCATGAAGCACAAGACTAAGAGATAGTAGCATAATAGCATTATAACCGTACATTTTCTTGTGGTTTGACTTAATCTCACCATGCTTCTTTGCATCCTGTGATCTTCCAATTGTTGTGAATCAAACACCCAGATTGACAGAAATCCTGTGTTTTTAAATTCTCTATTTTGCATGTGCATTCCTATCCTATTCCTATCCCTGCATTGTTGGAATCCTCCAATTCAAACAAGCCCTTACAGAATTACTTCTCTTACAGATAGTTGTCAAAGAAAACCTTGCGTGGTTTGTCCCGCTCCTGTTGCGCCGTCGTCCACCCCAGCTCAGCTGCTCCAACGATGAAGGGTCGGCCACAGCAGAGGATTCGACCTCGGTATCTTCCGCCGCCACTGATCTTCTTCCCCGCCGCCGGTGGCCATGAAAACTGCATTACCATCATCAACCAAGCAGATGACCTCGAGGACTACACGGGTCCGCAAGAGAGGTCGCACTATTTTGTGTCTGCTTACGTTATGCATCGCTTAATATTACATGCTACTTTATCGTCCTGTTCACCGATAAGACTCTGAGTCAGCCCCAAACTAATGGTCAAACTTGAGTTTTTAAATGGTTGTGGGGTACATATCGGGGCCGCAATCAATAGTATCTATCTACTATCTGGTTAATCTCCGGTGTCTACTATGAGTTTCATGTTGGGTGGGAAACAAACAGTAAAGAAGCCATTATCTGTATTTTTTAACTGAAGCCATTATCTGCCTGCTATTATTGGTTTTGGGTCTATCCACAGGTTGCTACCATCACTCTGGATTTCTGCATGCACTCCTTACATAATCTCACTATGTTTTATTCCTATGCATGACAGTTATTGTAAATAATGGAACTGAACATGTAGAGCAAAAGAGACGAGCCTTGCATGCAATAAAATTTCATGCAGACGTCGCTCCATGGTAGGCGCAAAGGCATCCCCCCTCCACGCATTTTGGATTGTAATCGAGAGGAAGATATCTGTTCTGAGGGGGATTCAGAAGGAGAAGACAACTCCTATTTACCCCCTGAGGTCTTCGCTCTAACTTGGCATGCTGATGTTGGTTATATCATGCATATGGTGCCTTGCATTGCTTACTTTATACATCAAATATGTCATCTCCTTAGTTTAGACATCCTTTGTGCGAATGCCATCTGTTTAGTTTATTCATCGTATATGTGAATTATGCAACACCATCTTGTTTAGCCAGGCATCATATATGTGAATTTTGCAATGCCATCCTGCTTAGCCAGTCATCTTATATGTAAATTATATCAGGCCATCCTTTTTTTCGTTACATATTACATTTGTCAACAATGTTAGTACATTCAACTGCTCTTCGTGTGCATCAGCCATTTGACACGGTGATGGCAAATCCTGGAGTGAAAACAAGGTCTTCAGAGCAGACTATGCTATCTGACGAAGCGCATATCTCGTTGGTTACGGATAGCTCCTCAGAGGAGGATTCAGAGACAAATGACCAGTCCTATTCCCCCCCTGAGGTGTATTCTCTAACTTGGCAGGGTTATGTTGCTCATATCGTGCGTATGGTGTCTCGCATTGCTATGTCATTTGATTAGTTTAGACATGCTTTGTGTGAATGCCACCTGTTTAGTGTCTAATTACCATATATGTGAATTATGCATTGCCATCTTGTTGCAAGACATTATATATGTGAATTATGCAATGCTATCTTGTTGCAAAGGCATTATATATGTGAATTATGCAATGCCATGCTGTTTAGCCAATCATCATGTATGTGAATTATAGCATGCTATCATTTTTTTGTATTATGTGTTCCATTTGTCGACAATGTTTGTATATTCAACTACTCTTCCTGTGCATCAGCCATTTCAAGCGGTGATGGAAGTATCTGGAGTGAAAACAAGGTATTCAGAGCAGATAATGCTACCTGCTGAAGCAGACATCTTGCTGGTTATAGAGAGATCCTCAGAGGAGGATTCAGAGACTGATGACCAGCCTTATTTCCCCCCTGAGGTCTATGCTGAAACTTGGCAGGGCTATATTACCCATGTCATGCATGTTGTCTTGCATTGCTTAGTTTTTACATCATATATGGATTGCCATCTGCTTACTTGCTTACTATATAAATCATATATTTGAATTATATCATGCCTTCATGTTTACATAGTACATACACATCATCTATCTGAATTATGGCATGGCAACCCATTTAATAAAGACATCATATAGTTATATCATCTCATCCTGTTTAGTGTTTACAGTCATCATATTTTGAATTATGGCATTCTATCCGTGAATGTATGTGAATTATGGCATGCCAACCTATTTAATAAACACATTATATAGTTATATCATGTCATCTTGTTTACATAGTCATCATATTTTGAACTATGTCTTTCCATCTTTTTTAGTTAGCCATCATAATGTGAAATTGTGTCATGCTATCCTGTTTAGTTAGCCATCATATATGTGAAATCGTGTCATGCTATCCTGTTTGGTTGGACAACATAAATCTGAATTATTTCATGCCCTCTTTTATTCCCCACTATCCATTGCACTTGTCTATCATACAATGTCTATACTTTCAATTACTTTTCTTGTTTATCAGCCATTTGAATTGGAGAGGGTGATGGCAGTATCTAAGGGAGTAACAACACGGTCTTCAGAAAAGATAGTGCTACCAGTTGATGCAGATAGAACCACGGTTGTACTTGCCCAAGGACCAGATCCACCACACATAACCCAGACTCTCGCAGATTGTACCCCTACCCAGTTGGACAGAGAACCAGCTACACCCCTTCTAACCCCAACCCCAGCAGATAGTAACCCAGTTCTAGTTGACACAGCACCGTCTCCACCACAGAGCACCCAAATACGAGCAGTTAGTAAGGGAACTACAGTGCCCAAAGCACGAGGACCACAACTCCGAATCCCAACTCAACGCTTAAAGGAGAAGAAGATTTGTTCTCAGGTCAGGTTCTGTAGCTATGGTTCATACTCCTTTGCTTTTGCATTACTGTGTTTACTCATACCAACTATTTTCAAATTTGAAGGATGGAATTGAAACTCCAATGGTGCAACGGGTATGTTTTAAACCTGTTTCTTTAAATGGTTTGCTGTTGTAACCTGCTATATGTTGATTTCAGTTTCAATTGAATAAACAGTTATGTTCTCATGTCATGCACATTTCAAGTGTTGTTATTGCTCTATAGTTTCCCACACTTATATTTTGTCTATTCTGCTTTGTCTTGAACAAATATTATTTGAACTGTGTCTCTATCTTGATTTGGCAACAAAAACTAGAATGATATAGACCATAAAGTGACCATGGTACATAGATATATGTTTGTTTCATGCTGTTATCTTGTCCACTTTACTATTGAACTCATTTACCAAAATGAGTTTCATATACAACATGGTAAACCTGTGATGTGTCTGCTTGTTTCTCTTTTAGAATGCGGACAAAATATTGGAGAACAGTACCGCCTTATGCGATGGAAAAGGAAGTAATGCAGATAAGGTTCAAGATAGTGAGACATCCCTATTGGTCTCCAAGAAAGCTGATAAAAACTATCTTGCCGCCAGTGAGAGAACCCAAAAGTCATGTCTTGATGTAGTGTTCAAGTTACTGGCTACTACTGCTAGCACAAGCTCTTCGAACTCGCTGCCTAAATTAGTTCGTCTTCTTGACTCTCAACTTCAAGTTGAAAGACATCAATCAGATGTGCTGTGACAGGAAGCTGAAGGACTGAGGAAGTTCCTGCAGAATTCAGATGCATACTTCCTGGTGTAACAGCAAGCACTGGAGGATTTAACGCCAAACAAGAGAAAGTTAATAAGCTTGCTAAGCATCTTGCCAGCATTATGGTACCTAGAATATTGTTTCTTGAGATCTTCTGAAGTGGTTTCAGTTCTGGATTTGTTTTGCTGTGGCATTTATTTGCGCTGGTCGCCAACTTTGACAACCAGTGTATATGATATGCTGCTTTGTTCCCTATACTTGCACTGGTTGCGAACTTTGATGCCCAGTGGATGTAATATGTGTAATAGCCCTGATAGCCTGGCATTAGTTGCTTGCTTATTTATTTCCTTGTTGTCTTGTTTATTTGTTTGCTTGTAGTCAGTGCGGTTCTTTTTCCGCGGTTTGCTAGTGGCCACAATAACCTATTTTTTAAAACTAGGCCACAATAACCATGGGCTACATATTTACTGTAGTGACACTAGGCCTTCTACCGGCCATAGAAACAATGGGCCTTCTACGAGCCGTAGAAACAACGGGCCTTCTACGGGCCGTAGAAACAATGGGCCTTCTACGGGCCGTATCATCAATGGGCCTTATATGGGTCGTATGATCGATTGGCCAAACATGGGCCAATAAAAACGGGCTAGAGTTGGAATCGTCCGTTCATGGGCCGACCATAACGGGTCGTCGTTAATAGGCCGTATTTGATGACGCTATGAAAACAGCCCAACGTATTAACGGGCCACAAACGGGCCGACTGTAACAATGGGCTGAATTAGGCCCACGAGCAGAAAATGACAGTAACGGGCCTTAAGTAACCGAATGCTGGAAATGAGCCCAAGAATAAATGGCCTTGAGAAGGCCAAAAGATAATATGGGCTGGAAACGACCCAATGGAATAATAGGCCGTTAATGGGTATAAAGTTATACACTGTTTATTACGAGCCAGTTTCACCACGGGCCGTTAATGGGCCAAGAGTTACAAAGGGACTCATATGGGTCGAAAGACGTCATGGGCCATACATGGGACGAAAGTTAAAACGGGATGGAATCATATTGGACGGCCCATATGACGCTACTGGGCCTTATTCGGATAGGTCGTAATGGGCCCTGGTTAGCGGGCTGTAAATGGGCTATATGCGAATAGGCCGTTAACAGGCTTTCAGTTGGCCGGCCCGCCACCTTTTGACCAAGTCAAACCGGCCGACCTTTTCACAGGAATGGGCCTCTGTTGGGCCGTGCCACGTGTCGTCGTATCATAGGAGCCTTCTGTACAATGAGTGGATGACATCTGTCCCAACGATGAGCCGACACGTGTTTCGTCCAGCCAATGATGATTTTACACGTGGAAAATCCCCATTGGTCGGGGCTGTTAACGGGTTATCGGGTCCAAATTCAGACCCGATAGCTTAACGGCATTCCGTTACGGTGGATGCCACGTGTGTGTCACCCTTGACAAAAGCACTTCTGTGACACGCGATTTATCGTCATGGAAGTGGACACTTCCGTGATGATAATTTTGGTAATGTCATGGAACACTTCTATGACAGCAGAGGTGTTGGGGAACGTAGTAATTTCAAAAATTTTCCTACGCACACGCAAGATCATGGTGATGTATAGCAACGAGAGGGAGAGTGTTGTCTACGCCCTCGTGAGACCAAGCGAAGCGATCTGGCGTAGAGGAAGTAGTCGACGTTCTCCTCGCGATCCGACCGATCCGGCGCCGTTACTCCGACGCCCCGAGTTCTTGACACACGTACAGCTCGATGGCGTCCCTCGTACTCGATCCAGCCGAGTGTCGAGGAGAGTTCCGTCGACGACGGCGTGGTGACGATCTTGATGTTTCACCGGCGCAGGCTTCGCCTAAGCTTGCGACAGTATAACCGAGGTGGAATATGGTGGAGGGGCACCGCACGGCTAAGGAACGATCTCACGATCAAACTTGTGTGTCTCAAGGTGCCCCCTGCCCCGTATATAAAGGAGGGAGGGGGAGGCCGGCCGGCCCTAGAGGAGGCGCGCCGGGAGGAGTCCTACTCCTACCGGGAGTAGGACTCCCCCCCTTTTCCTAGTTGGACTAGGTTTGGG
Organism: Aegilops speltoides; assembly: GCA_021437245.1. NCBI lineage: Eukaryota > Viridiplantae > Streptophyta > Magnoliopsida > Poales > Poaceae > Aegilops > Aegilops speltoides. The sequence goes on from CM038142.1 coordinate 88,452,428, forward strand.
GAAGGGGAAAGAGGAAAGGGGGCGCCGCCCCCCCCTCCTTGTCCTATTCGGACTGGGGGGGGAGAGGGCGCGCGGCCACCTCCTGGCCGGCCCCTCCTCTTCTCCCTCAAGGCCCACCGAGGCCCATTTACCTCCCGGGGGGTTCCGGTAACCTCCCGGTTTTCCGGTAAATTCCCGTTTTCGTCCGGAACCATTCCGAACTCCAAACATAGGCTTCCAATATATCAATCTTTATGTCTCGACCATTCCGAGACTCCTCGTCATGTCCGTGATCACATCCGGGACTCCGAACTCCTTCGGTACATCAAAATACATAAACTCATAATAACTGTCATCGTAACCTTAAGCGTGCGGACCCTACGGTTCGAGAACAATGTAGACATGACCTAGAACTATTCACGGTCAATAACCAACAGCGGGACCTGGATGCCCATATTGGTTCCTACATATTCTACGAAGATCTTTGTCGGTCGGACCGCATAACAACATCGTTGTTCCTTTGTCATCGGTATGTTACTTGCCCGAGATTCGATCGTCGGTATCCAATACCTAGTTCACTCTCGTTCTTGGCAAGTCTCTTTACTCGTTCGTAATACATCATCTCACAACTAACTCATTAGTTGTAGTGCTTGCAAGGCTTAAGTGATGTGTATTACCGAGAGGGCCAGAGATACCTCTCCGACAATCGGAGTGACAAAACCTAATCTCGAAATCGCCAACCCAACATTTGCCTTTGGAGACACCTGTAGTACTCCTTTATAATCACCCGCCACGTTGTGACGTTTGGTAGCACCAAAGTGTTCCTCCGTAAACGGAGTTGCATAATCTCATAGTTACAGGAACATGTATATGTCATGGATAAAAGCAGTAGCAACATACTAAACGATCGTGTGCTAAGCTAAGGGAATGGGTTCATGTCAATCAGATCATTCTACTAATGATGTGACCTCGTTAATCAAATAACAACTCTTTGTTCATGGTCGGAAACATAACCATCTTTGATTAACAAGCTAGTCTAGTAGAGGCATACTAGTGACATATTGTTTTGTCTATGCATTCACACATGTATCATGTTTCCGGTTAATACAATTCTAGCATGAATGATAAACATTTATCATGAAATAAGGAAATAAATAATAACTTTATTATTGCCTCTAGGGCATATTTCCTTGATCTCCCACTTGCACTAGAGTCAATAATCTAGATTACATAGTAATGATTCTAACACCCATGGAGTCTTGGTGCTGATCATGTTTTGCTCGTGGAAGAGGCTTAGTCAACGGTGCGCAACATTCAGATCCGTATGTATCTTGCAAATCTCTATGTCTCCCACGGACTAAGTCCGGATGGAATTGAAGCGTCTCTTGATGTGCTTGGTCCTCTTGTGAAATCTGAATTCCTTTGCTAAGGCAATTGCTCGAGATTGTCACGAAGATTTTCATTGGACCCGATGCACTAGGTATAACACCTAGATCGGATATGAACTCCTTCATCCAGACTCCTTCATTAGCTGCTTCGAAGCTGCTATGTATTCCGCTTCACATGTAGATCCCGCCACGATGCTTTGTTTAGAACTGCACCAACCGACAGCTCCTCCGTTTAGTGTAAATCGTATCCGTCTGCGATTTAGAATCGTCCGGATCGGTGTCAAAGCTTGCATCAACGTAACCGTTTACGATGAGCTCTTTGTCACCTCCATATCGAGAAACATATCCTTAGTCCTTTTCGGTATTTCGGGATATTCTTGACCGCTGTCCGATGATCCACTCTGGATTACTTTGGTACCTCCTGCTAGGCTTATAGCAAGGCACACATCAGTCGGTACACAGCATTGCGTACATGATAGAGCCTATGGCTGAAGCATAGGAACATCTTTCATTTTCTCTCTATCTTCTGCGGTGGTCGGGCATTGAGTCTTACTCAACTTCACACCTTGTAACACAGCAAGAACCCTTTCTTTGCTTGATCCATTTTGAACTTCTTCAAAATTTTGTCAAGGTATGTGCTTTGTGAAAGTCCAATCAAGCGTCTTGATCTATCTCTATAGATCTTAATGTCCAATATGTAAGCAGCTTCACCGAGGTCTTTCATTGAAAAACTCTTATTCAAGTATCCCTTTATGCTATCCAGAATTCTATATCATTTCCGATCAGCAATATGTCATCCACATATAATATCGAAATGCTCTGAGCTCCCACTCACTTTCTTGTAAATCTGAGCTTCTCCAAAAGTGCTGTACAAACCCAAATGCTTTGATCACACTATCAAAGCGTTTATTCCAACTCGAGATGCTTGCACCAGTCCATAGATGGATCATTGGAGCTTGCACACTTTGTTAGCTCCCTTTGGATCGATAAAACCTTCGGTTGCATCATATACAACTCTTCTTCCGTAAATCCATTCAGGAATGCAGTCTTTACATCCATTTGCCAAATTTCATAATCATAAAATGCGGCAATTGCTAACATGATTCGGACGGACTTAAGCATCGCTACGGGTGAGAAGGTCTCATCGTAGTCAATCCCTTGAACTTGTCGAAAACCTTTTGCGACAAGTCGAGCTTTATAGACGGTAACATTACCGTCAGCGTCAGTCTTCTTCTTGAAGATCCACTTGTTTTCTATTGCTTGCCTACCCTCGGGCAAGTCAACCAAAGTCCACACTTTGTTTTCATACATGGATCCCATCTCAGATTTCATGGCTTCAAGCCACTTTGCGGAATCTGGGCTCACCATCGCTTCTTCATAGTTCGTAGGTTCATCATGATCTAGTAGCATGACTTCCAGAACAGGATTTCCGTACCACTCTGGTGCGGATCTTACTCTGGTTGATCTACGAGGTTCTGCAGTTACTTGATCTGAAGTTTCATGATCAACATCATCAACTTCCTCACTACTCGGTGTAGGTGTCTCAGAAACTGGTTTCTGCGACGAACTACTTTCAAGTAAGGGAGAAGGTACTATTACCTCATCAAGTTCCACTTTCCTCCCACTCACTTCTTTCGAGAGAAACTCCTTCTCTAGAAAGGATCCATTCTTAACAACGAATGTCTTGCCTTGGATCTGTGATAGAAGGTGTACCCAACTGTTTCCTTTGGGTATCCTATGAAGACACATTTTTCCGATTTGGGTTCGAGCTTATCGGGTTGAAGCTTTTTCACATAAGCATCGCATCCCCAAACTTTAAGAAAGCGACAACTTTGGTTTCTTGCTAAACCACAGTTCATAAGGTGTCGTCTCAGCGGATTTCGACGGTGTTCTATTCAGTGTGAATGCGGCTGTCTCTAGAGCATAACCCCAAAAGCGATAGCGGTAAATCTGTAAGAGACATCATAGATCGCACCATATCTAGTAAAGTGCGATTCTGACGTTCGGACACACCATTACGTTGTGGTGTTCGGGTGGCGTGAGTTGCTGAAACTATTCGCATTGTTTCAAATGTAGACCAAACTCGTAACTCAAATATTCACCTCCACGATCGGATCGTAGAAACTTAATTTTCTTGTTACGATGATTTTCAACTTCACTCTGAAATTCTTTGAACTTTTCAAACGTTTCAGACTTATGTTTCATTAAGTAGATATACCCATATCTGCTTAAGTCATCTGTGAAGGTGAGAAAATAACGATATCCGCCACGAGCCTCAATATTCATCGGACCACATACATCAGTATGTATGATTTCCAACAAATCTGTTGCTCTCTCCATAGTACCGGAGAACGGTGTTCTAGTCATCTTGCCCATGAGGCACGGTTCACAAGTGCCAAGTGATTCATAATCAAGTGACTCCAAAAGTCCATCAGTATGGAGTTTCTTCATGCGCTTTACACCGATATGACCTAAGCGGCGATTGCCACAAATAAGTTGCACTATCATTATCAACTCTGCATCTTTTGGTTTCAACATTATGAATATGTGTATCACTACTATCGAGATTCATAAGAAATAGACCACTCCTCAAGGGTGCATGACCATAAAAGATATTACTCATATAAATAGAACAACCATTATTCTCGATTTAAATGAATAACCGTCTCGCATCAAACAAGATCCAGATATAATGTTCATGCTCAACGCAGCACCAAATAACAATTATTTAGGTCTAAAACTAATCCCGAAGGTAGATGTAGAGGTAGCGTGCCGACCGCGATCACATCGACTTTGGAACCATTTCCCACGCGCATCGTCACCTCGTCCTTTGCGAGTTAAGCAATCAGTAGTCCTGCTTTGAGTTGCAAATATTAGCAATGTAACCAGTATCAAATACCAGTGCTACTACGAGCTCTAGTAAGGTACACATCAATAACATGTATATCACATATACCTTTGTTCACCTTGCCATCCTTCTTATCCGCCAAATACTTGGGGCAGTTCCGCTTCGGTGACGGTCGCTTGCGGTAGAAGCACTCGTTTCAGGTTTAGGGCCAGACTTGGGTTTCTTCTCTGAGCAGCAACTTGCTTGCTGTTCTTCTTGAATTCCCTTCTTCTTCCCTTTGCCTTTCTTCTTGAAACTAGTGGTCTTATTGACCATCAACACTTGATGCTCCTTTTTGATTTCTACCTCCGCAGCCTTTAGCATTGCGAAGAGCTCGGTATAGTCTTTACTAACCCTTGCATATTATAGTTCATCACGAAGCCTTTGTAGCTTGGTGGCGGTGATTGGAGAATTCATCAATGACACAATCATCCGGAAGATTAACTCCCAATTGTGTCAAGTGATTGTAGTACCCGGACATTACGAGTATATGCTCACTAATGTAACTGTTCTCCTCCATCTTGCAGCTATAGAACTTATTGGAGACTTCATATCTCTCAATCCGGGCATTCTGTTGGAATATTAACTTCAACTCTGGAACATCTCATATGCTCCATGACGTTCAAAACGTCGTTGAAGTCCCGGTTCTAAGCCGTAAAGCATGGCACATTGAACTATAGAGTAGTCATCGCTTTGCTCGCCAGACGTTCACAACATCCGGCGTTGCTCAAAGAAGAGGCCTGTCACCTAGCGGTGCATCCGGGACGTAACTCTTACGTGCAGCAATGAGGATGATCCTCAAGTTACGGACCCGATCCGTGTAATTGCTACCATCATCTTTCAACTTTGCTTTCTCAAGGAACGCATTAAAATTCAACGGAACAACAAGACGAGCCATCTATCTACAATCAAACATAAACAAGCAAGATACTATCGGTACTAAGTTCATGATAAATTTAAGTTCAATTAATCATATTACTTAAGAACTCCCACTTAGAAAGACATCTCTAGTCATCCAAGTGATCACGTGATCCAAATCAACTAAACCATAACCGATCATCACGTGAAATGGAGTAGTTTTCAATGGTGAACATCTTATGTTGATCATATCTACTATATGATTCACGCCGACCTTTCGGTCTCCGTGTTCCGAGGCCATATCTCGCATATGCTAGGCTCGTCAAGTATAACCCGAGTATTCTGCGTGTGCAAAACTGGCTTGCACCCGTTGTAGATGGACGTAGAGCTTATCACACCCGATCATCACGTGGTGTGCGGGCACGACGAACTTTGGCAGCGGTGCATACTCGGGAGAACACTTCTTGATAATTTAGTGAGAGATCATCTTATAATGCTACCGTCAATCAAAGCAAGATAAGATGCATAAAAGGATAAACATCACATGCAAATCAATATAAGTGATATGATATGGTCATCATCATCTTGTGCTTCACGATCTCCATCTTGCAGCACCACCATGATCACCATCGTCACCGGCGCGACACCTTGATCTCCATCGCAGCATCGTTGTCGTCTCGCCAAACTTATGCTACTACGACTATCGCTACCGCTTAGTGATAAAGTAAAGCATTACGAGGCGATTGCATTGCATACAATAAGCGACAACCATATGGCTCCTGCCATTGCCGATAACCGGTTACAAAACATGATCATCTCATACAATAAAATATAGCATCACGTCTTGACCATATCACATCACAACATGCCCTGCAAAAACAAGTTAGGCGTCCTCTACTTTGTTGTTGCAAATTTTACGTGGCTGCTACGGGCTTAAGCAAGAACCAGTCCCACCTACGCATCAAAACCACAACGATACTTTGTCAAATAGACTCCGTTTAACCTTCTCAAGGACCGGCGTAGCCACACTCAGTTCAACTAAAGTGAGAGAGACAGGCACCCACCAGTCACCTTTAAGCAACGAGTGCTCACGGCGGTGAAACCAGTCTCGCGTAAGCGTCTGGCGTAATGTCGGTCCGGGGCGCTTCATCTCACAATACCGCTGAACCAAAGTATGACATGCTGGTAGGTAGTATGACTTGTATCGCCCACAACTCACTTGTGTTCTACTCGTGCAAAACATCAAACCATAAAACCTAGGCTCGGATGCCTTTGTTGGGGAACGTAGTAATTTCAAAAATTTTCCCTACGCACACGCAAGATCATGGTGATGGCACGCGACACGGCTAAGGAACGATCTCACGATCAAACTTGTGTGTCTCAAGGTGCCCCCTGCCCCGTATATAAAGGAGGGAGGGGGAGGCCGGCCGCCCTAGAGGAGGCGCGGGAGGAGTCCTACTCCTAGGGAGTAGGACTCCCCCTTTCCTAGTTGGACTAGGTTTGGGGAAGGGGGAAGAGAAAGGCGCCGCCCCCTCCTGTCCTATTCGGACTGGGGGGGAGAGGCGTGTGACCACCTCTGGCCGGCCCCTCCTCTTCTCCCTCAAGGCCCACCGAGGCCCATTTACCTCCCGGGGTTCCAGTAACCTCCGGTTTTCCAGTAAATTCCGTTTTCGTCCGGAACCATTCGAACTCCAAACATAGGCTTCAATATATCAATCTTTATGTCTCGACCATTCCGAGACTCCTCGTCATGTCCGTGATCACATCCGGGACTCGAACTCCTTGGTACATCAAAATACATAAACTCATAATAAGCATCGCCATCGTAACCTTAAGCGTGCGGACCCTACGGTTCGAGAACAATGTAGACATGACCTAGAACTATTCACGGTCAATAACCAACAGCGGGACCTGGATGCCCATATTGGTTCCTACATATTCTACGAAGATCTTTGTCGGTCGAGACCGCATAACAACATACGTTGTTCCTTTGTCATCGGTATGTTACTTGCCCGAGATTCGATCGTCGGTATCCAATACCTAGTTCACTCTCGTTCTTGGCAAGTCTCTTTACTCGTTCCGTAATACATCATCTCACAACTAACTCATTAGTTGTAGTGCTTGCAAGGCTTAAGTGATGTGTATTACCGAGAGGGCCAGAGATACCTCTCCGACAATCGGAGTGACAAAACCTAATCTCGAAATCGCCAACCCAACATTTGCCTTTGGAGACACTGTAGTACTCCTTTATAATCACCCGATTCGTTGTGGACGTTTGGTAGCACCAAAGTGTTCCTCCGTAAACGGAGTTGCATAATCTCATAGTTACGAGGAACATGTATATGTCATGGATAAAAGCAGTAGCAACATACTAAACGATCGTGTGCTAAGCTAAGGGAATGGGTTCATGTCAATCAGATCATTCTACTAATGATGTGACCTCGTTAATCAAATAACAACTCTTTGTTCATGGTCAGGAAACATAACCATCTTTGATTAACAAGCTAGTCTAGTAGAGGCATACTAGTGACATATTGTTTTGTCTATGCATTCACACATGTATCATGTTTCCGGTTAATACAATTCTAGCATGAATGATAAACATTTATCATGAAATAAGGAAATAAATAATAACTTTATTATTGCCTCTAGGGCATATTTCCTTCAAGAGGTATGAATATCTTGATTCTGTCATAAAATCATCATGGATGTACATGCATGACAAAAAACGCGACCTACTGTGACAAACACGTATCATCACAGAAGTGTATGTTTTTTGTAGTGGATCCAAGCACCGAACCTACGGCACCTCCGCGTTCAGCACACGTTCAGCTCGATGACGTCTCTCGTACTCTTGATCCAGTTGAGGCCGAGCGAGAGTTTCGTCAGCACGACGGCATGGTGACGGTGATGATGAAGTTACCGGCGCAGGGCTTCGCCTAAGCACTACGACGATATGACCGAGGTGTGTAACTGTAGAGGGGGCACCGCACACGGCTAAAACAATTGTCAACTTGTGTGTCTATGGGGTGCCCCCTGGCCACGTATATAAAGGAGGGAGGAGGAGGAGGCCGGCCTAGGAGGGGCTCGCCTATAGGGGGAGTCCAAATAGGATTCCCATTCCTAGTTGGAGTCCCCTTCCTTTTCCAAGAGGGGAGAGAGGGAAGGAGTAGGAGAGGGAGAAGGAAAGAGAGGGGGGCCGCCCCCTCCCTAGTCCAATTCGGACTAGCCATGGGGGGGCATGCGGCCACCCCTTGAGGCCCTTCTCTCCTTTCCCGTATGGCACATTAAGTCCCACTACTTCCCTCGGCAAATTCTCGTAACTCTGTGGTACTCCGAAAAATACCTGAATCACTCGGAACCTTTCCGATGTCCGAATATAGCCTTCCAATATATCGATCTTTACATCTCGACCATTTCGAGACTCCTCGTCACGTATGTGATCTCATCCGGCACTCCGGACAAACTTCGGGCATCAAATCACATAACTCATAATACAAATTGTCATCAAACGTTAAGCGTGCGGACCCTACGGGTTCGAGAACTATGTAGACATGACCGAGATACGTCTCCAGTCAATAACCAATAGCGGAACCTGGATGCTCATATTGGTTCCTACATATTCTACAAAGATCTTTATCGGTCAAACCGCATAACAACATACGTTGTTCCCTTTGTCATCGGTATGTTACTTGCCCGAGATTCGATCGTCGGTATCTCAATACCTAGTTTATTCTCGTTGCCGGCAAGTCTCTTTACTCATTCCGTAATACTTCATCCCGAAACTAACTCATTACTCACATCGCTTGCAAGGCTTATAGTGATAAGTATTACCTAGAGGGCCCAGAGATACCTATCCGAAACACGGAGTGACAAATCCTAATCTCGATCTATGCCAACCCAACAAACACCTTCGGAGACCCCTGTAGAGCACCTTTATAATTACCCTTTTATGTTGTGATGTTTGGTAGCTCAAAAAGTGTTCCTTGATACGTCCATTTTGCATCATGCTTTTATATCGATATTTATTGCATTATGGACTGTTATTACACGTTATGTCACAATATTTATGCCTATTCTCTCTTATTTTACAAGGTTTCCATGAAGAGGGAGAATGCCGGCAGCTAGAATTCCGGGCTGGAAAAGGAGCAAATATTAGAGACCTATTCTGCACAACTCCAAAAGTCCTGAAACTCCACGAAAGTCATTTTTGGAATTAATAAAAAATACTGAGCGGAAGAAATACCAGAGGGGGGCCACCCACCGTCCACTATGGTGGGGGCGTGCCCTACCCCCTGGGCGCGCGCCCTGCCTTGTGGTCCCCCTGGCGGGCTTTCAGTGACCATCTTCTGATATATGAAGTCTTTTACCCTGAAAAAAAATCATAAGCAAGCTTTCGGGATGAAACACCACCGCCATGAGGCGGAACCTTGGCGGAACCAATCTAGGGCTCCGACGGAGCTGTTTTGCCGGGGAAACATCCCTCCGGAAGGGGGAAATCATCACCATCGTCATCACCATCGATCCTCTCATCGAGAGGGGGTTAATCTCCATCAACATCTTCACCAGAACCATCTCCTCTCAAACCCTAGTTCATCTCTTGTATCCGATCTTTGTCCCAAAACCTCGGATTGGTACCTGTGGGTTGCTAGTAGTGTTGATTACTCTTTGTAGTTGATGCTAGTTGGTTTATTCGGTGGAAGATCATATGTTCAAATCCTTAACGCATATTAATACCCCTCTGATTATGAACATGAATATTATTTGTGAGTAGTTACGTTTGTTCCTGAGGACATGGGATTAGTCTTGCTATAAGTAGTCATGTGAATTTGGTATTCGTTCGATATTTTGATGAGATGTATGTTGTCTCTCCTCTAGTGGTGTTATGTGAACGTCGAATACATGACACTTCACCATTGGGCCTAGAGGAAGGCATTGAGAAGTAATAAGTAGATGATGGGTTGCTAGAGTGACAGAAGCTTATACCCTAGTTTATGCGTTGCTTCGTAAGGGGCTGATTTGGATCCACATGTTTCATGCTATGGTTAGGTTTACCTTAATACTTCTTTTGTAGTTGCAGATGATTGCAATAGGGGTTAACCATAAGTGGGATGCTTGTCCAAGAAAGGGCAGTACCCAAGCACCGGTCCACCCGCATATCAAATTATCAAAGTAACGAACGTGAATCATATGAGCGTGATGAAAACTAGCTTGACGATAATTCCCATGTGTCCTCGGGAGCGCTTTTCTCTATATAAGAATTTGTCCAGGCTTGTCCTTTGCTACAAAAAGGATTGGGCACCTTTCTGCACCTTATTTACTTTTGTTACTTGTTACCCGTTACAAATTACCTTATCACAAAACTATCTGTTACCAATAATTTCAGTGCTTGCAGAGAATACCTTACTGAAAACTGCTTGTCATTTCCTTCTGCTCCTCGTTGGGTTCGACACTCTTACTTATCGAAAGGACTATGATAGATCCCCTACACTTGTGGGTCATCAAGACTCTTTTCTGGCGCTGTTGCCGGGGAGTGAAGCGCCTTTGGTAAGTGGAACTTGGTAAGGAAAAAATTATATAGTGTGCTGAAATTTACTGTCACTTGTTACTGTGGAACATAATACTTTGAGGGGCTTGTTTGGGGTATCTTCACCCCGACCAGTAGAGCGAAGAGTTGGTCCTCAACCTACTGAACCTACTGAAAATGTTTACTTTGAAATTCCTTCGGGTATGATAGAGAAACTGCTAGCTAATCCCTTTACAGGAGATGGAACATTGCATCCCGATTTACACCTAATCTATGTGGTTGAAGTTTGTGGATTATTTAAGCTTGCAGGTATGACCGACGATGTTATCAAGAAGAAGGTCTTCCCATTATCTTTGAAGGGAGAGGCATTGACATGGTATAGGCTATGTGATGATATGGGATCATGGAACTAGAACCGATTGAAATTGGAATTTCACCAGAAGTTTTATGCTATGCATCTTGTTTATCGTGATCGTAATTATATATATAATTTTTGGCCTCGCGAAGGAGAAAGCATCACTCAAGCTTGGGGGAGGCTTAAGTCAATGTTATATTCATGCCGCAATCATGAGCTCTCAAGAGAAATGATTATTCAAAATTCGCTCCATGCTCGATACTTCTTGTACTGGTTCTTTTATGATGAAGACTATTGAATTCAGATGGGATTTATTGGAAAGAATTAAACGCAACTCTAAAGATTGGGACCTCGGCGAAGGTAAGGAGTCAGGTATGACACATAAGTTTGATTGTGTTAAATCTTTTATGGATACTAATGCTTTTCGTGAATTTAGCACTAAATATGGACTTGACTCTGAGATAGTAGCTTCTTTCTGTGAATCATTTGCTACTCATGTTGACCTCCCTATGGAGAAGTGGTTTAAATATAATCCTCCCATTGAAGTAAAAGTATTTGCACCTATTACATTTGAAGAAAAGACTATCACTTAGAATGATCCTATTGTTCCTACTACTTATATTGAGAAACCACCTTTCCCTGTTTGGATAAAGGATCATGCTAAAGCTTCAACTATGGTTCGTAAGAGTAATACTAGAACACCTACACCGCCTAAGCAAATTAAAGTTGAACCTAGTATTGTTATGGTTAAAGATCTCTTGGCTGATAATATTGATGGGCATGTTATTTACTTCTGTGATGAAGCTACTAGAATTGCTAGACCTGATACTAAGAATAAACATAGACCTGTTGTAGGCATGCCTGTTATTTCTGTTAAAATAGGAGATCATTGTTATCATGGCATATGTGATATGGGTGCTAGTGCTAGTACAATACCTCATTCCTTATACAAAGTAATTATGCATGATATTGCACCTGCTGAGATAGAAGAAATAGATGTTACAGTTAAGCTTGTCAATAGAGATACTATTTCACCAGTTGGGATTGTTAGAGATGTTGAAGTCTTGTGTGGGAAAGTTAAATATCCTACTGATTTTCTTGTTCTTAGTTCCCCACAAGATGACTTTTGTCCCATCATATTTGCTAGACCCTTCTTGAATACTGTTAATGCTAAGATAGACTGCAAAAAGGATGTTGTTTCTATTGGTTTGGGAGATATGTCTCGTGAGTTTAATTTTGCTAAATTTCGTAGACAGCCCCATGATAAAGAATTGCCTAGTAAGGATGAAATTACTGGTCTTGCTTCTATTGTCATGCCTCCTAATTCTCATTTAGAACAATATTTGCTAGACCACGAAAATGATATTATTATGAATGAAAGAAGGGAGATAGATGAAGTATTCTTTAAATAGGGACCTATTTTGAAACACAACTTGCCTATTGAAATCCTAGGGGATTCTCCACCACCCAAGGGGATCCCGTGTTTGAGCTTAAACCATTACTGGATACTCTTAAATATGCTTATCTTGATGAAAAGAAGATATATCCTGTTATTATTAGTGATAACCTTTCAGAGCAGGAAGAGGAGAAATTATTGAAAACTCTGAAGAAGCACCGTGCTGCTATTGGATATACTCTTGATGATCTTAAGGGCATTAGTCCCACTCTATGCCAACACAAAATAAAATTGGAGAGAGACACCAAACCAGTTATTGATCACCAACGACGGTTAAATCCTAAGATGAAAGAAGTGGTAAGAAAAGAAATACTAAAGCTCCTGAAGGCATGTATAATTTATCCCGTACTGATAGTCAGTGGGTAAGTCATGTCCATTGTGTCCCTAAGAAGGGAGGTATTACTGCCGTTCCTAATGATAAAGATGAATTGATCCCGCAAAGAATTGTTACAGGTTATAGGATGGTAATCGATTTCCGCAAATTAAAAAAAGCTACTAAAAAGGATCATTACGCTTTGCCTTTTATTGATCAAATGCTAGAAATATTATCCAAACATACACATTTTTGCTTTCTAGATGGTTACTCTAGTTTCTCTCAAATACCTGTGTTAGCAGAGGACCAAGAAAATACCACTTTTACTTGCCCTTTTGGTACTTTTGCTTATAGACGTATGCCTTTTGGTTTATGTAATGCACCTGCTACCTTACAAAGATGCATGATGGCTATATTCTCTGACTTTTGTGAAAAGATTGTTGAGGTTTTCATGGATGATTTATCCGTTTATGGATCTTCTTTTGATGATTGCTTGAGCAACCTTGATCGAGTTTTGCAGAGATGCGAAGATACTAGTATTGTCTTGAATTGGGAGAAGTGCCACATTATGGTTAATGAAGGCATTGTCTTGGGGCATAAAATTTCTGAAAGAGGTATTGAAGTTGATAAAGCTAAGGTTGATGCTATTGAAAAGATGCCATGTCCCAAGGACATTAAAGGTATAAGAAGTTTCCTTGGTCATGCCGGTTTTTATAGGAGGTTCATTAAGGACTTTATTAAAATTTATAGGCCTTTGACTAATCTCTTACAAAAAGATATTCCTTTTGTCTTCGATGATGATTGTGTAGAAGCATTTGAAATACTTAAGGAAGCTTTGATTTCTGCACCTATTGTTCAGCCACCTTATTGGAATTTACCCTTTGAAATTATGTGTGATGCTAGTGATTGTGCCATAGGTGTTGTTCTAGGACAAAGAGTTGATGAGAAAGTAGATGTTATCCAATATGCTACTAAAACTCTAGATAGTGCCCAGAGAAATTATGCTACAACTAAAAAAGAATTTTTAGCAGTTGTATTTGCTTGTGATAAGTTCAGACCTTATATTGTTGATTCTAAAGTAACTATTCACACCGATCATGCTGCTATTAAATATCTTATGGAAAAGAAAGATGCTAAACATAGACTTATTAGATGGGTTCTCTTGTTACAAGAATTTGATTTTCATATTATTGATAGAAAGGGAGCTGAGAACCCCGTTGCAGACAACTTGTCTAGGTTAGAGAATGTTCTTGATGACCCACTACCTATTGATGATAGCTTCCCTGATGAACAATTAGCTGTCATAAATGCTTCTCGTACTGCTCCATAGTATATGCTGATTATGCTAATTACATTGTTTCTAAATTTATACCACCTAGTTTCACATACTAGCAAAAGAGAAAAGTTTTTCTATGATTTAAGACATTACTTCTAGGATGACCCACACCTTTATAAAGAAGGAGTAGATGGTGTTATTAGACGTTGTGTACATGAGCATGAACAAGAACAGATCCTACGCAAGTGTCACTCCGAGGCTTATGGAGGACACCACGCTGGAGATAGAACTGCACACAAGGTATTGCAATCCGGTTTTTATTGGCCTACTCTCTTCAAGGATGCCCATAAGTTTGTCTTGTCTTCTGATGAATGTCAAAGAACTGGTAATATTAGTAGACATCAAGAAATGCCTATGAATTATTCTCTTGTTATTGAACCATTTGATGTTTGGGGCTTTGATTATATTTGACCGTTTCCTTCCTCTAATGGGTATACACATATTTTAGTTGTTGTTGATTACGTTACTAAGTGGGTACAAACTATTCCAACTAGTAGTGCTGATCATAACACCTCTATCAAGATGCTTAAAGAAGTTATTTTTCCGAGGTTTGGAGTCCCTAGATATTTAATGACTGATGGTGGTTCGCATTTTATTCATGGTGCTTTTCGTAAAATGCTTGCTAAGTATGATGTTAATCATAGAATTGCATCTCCATATCACCCGCAGTCCAGTGGTAAAGTAGAATTGAGTAATAGAGAGCTTAAATTGATTTTGCAAAAGACTGTTAATAGATCTAGAAAGAATTGGTCCAAGAAACTTGATGATGCATTATGGGCTTATAGAACTCCATATAAAAATCCTATGGGTATGTCTCCATATAAAATGGTTTATGGGAAAGCATGTCACTTACCTCTCGAACTAGAACATAAGGCATATTGGGCCATTAAAGAGCTAAATTATGATTTCAAACTTGCCGGTGAGAAGAGGTTATTTGACATTAGCTCTCTTGATGAATGGAGAACCCAAGCCTATGAGAATGCCAAACTCTTTAAAGAAAAAGTTAAAAGATGGCATGACAAAAGGATACAAAAGTGTGAGTTTAATGTAGGTGATTATGTTTTGCTATACAACTCCCGTTTAAGATTGTTTGTAGGAAAACTTCTCTCTAAATGGGAAGGCCCTTACGTTATCGAGGAGGTCTATCATTCTGGTGCCATAAAAATCAACAACTTCGAAGGCACAAGTCAGAGGGTGGTGAACGGTCAAAGAATCAAACATTACATCTCAGGTAACCCAATAAATGTTGAAACTAATGTTATCTAAACCATAACACCGAAGGAATACATAAGGGACACTTTCCAGAACGTTTCAGACTCCAAAAAGGAAAAGGTATGTGGTACGGTAAGTAAACCGACTCCAGAACAGTTCCAATAGCATTTTTTCTCCGTTTTGGAATATTTAAGAAAATAGGAAAATAAGAAGTAGTCCGGGAAGGACACAAGGCGTCCACGAGGGTGGAGGGCGCACCCCCTGCCTCTTGGTCACCTCGTGTGCTCTCCGGACTCCATTTTATTGCACGATACTTCTTTTGGTCGGTAAAAATTCATTATATAATCCCTCAAAGGTTTTGACCACCGTATCACGCAAATATCCTCTGTCTTTGTTTCGAGCTGTTTTTCTGACAGATCTAGATCACCATGACGTCTTCAAGCGCCCCCAAGGATAAGTTCTTCGAGAAGGTCATCAACCCCTACCTCATGGAGGTGCTCCAACACCCTCAAACCATTGAGTTGCGTGAGGGGGTGCTGCACATCCGCGATGTTGAGGGACCAAGGAGGACCGGAAGCGTGGAGACAAGACTCGATGCAATGGAACAACAAGTTTTCAAGTGCCAAGGGATGGTGGAACACGGACTCAACGCCAACCAGATGATGATCGCGGAGTTCACCAACAACCACAAGCTGGATGCCAAGAACATTGGGGAGACCATCTTCAAGCTTCATGAGAAAATCGAGCACCTCCAAGCCCAAATCTATGACCTGCAAAACCAAAACTGTGAGTATGAATATAGATTCAAGAGGATGAGTTTGGCTGCAGATTTGAGGATCCCGGAGACTCGATCATCTTTCTATGATGGAGGGCCTATGCCTTGGAAGACGAACGACAAGCCCACATCATCAACAACATCGTCATCACCACCTCCGAAGAGGGAGACATAATCACATGGGTATTGGCACTCCCCTTGGCAACTGCCAAGCTTGGGGGAGGTGCTCCGATATCGTATCACCATCACACTCTTATCTTTACCGTTTTACTTAGTTCGATCCTTTTAGTAATATCTTGATCTAGTAGAATAAAGTTTTTGTATGACTTAGTTTTGAGTTTTGCCTTATGATCCTTTTATGTAATCGAGTCTGTGAGCTATATATAATAAAGATTAGTGTTGAGTCAAGGGCTTTGCTTTCTTGCTATGATCTTGAGGGAATAAAAGTATAAAAAGAAATAAAAGAGATCATATTGATCTTATGGAGAGTAATGACTTCACATATTAAGAGTATGATGAATAAAAGTTGTTGAGAGTTGGCAAACATAGTTTTGGTCGTCGTTGCAATTAATAGGAAGTAATAAAAAAAGAGGTTCTCACATATAAATATACTATCTTGGACATCTTTTATGATTGTGAGCACTCATTAAAATGCGACATGCTAAAGAGTTGACGTTGGACAAGGAAGACAACGTAATGGGTTATGTTCTCTTATATTCGAAATAAAGTATATTGTCATGGATCATCCAACATGTTGAGCTTGCCTTTCCCCCTCATGCTAGCCAAATTCCTTGCACCAAGTAGAGATACTACTTGTGCTTCCAAACATCCTTAAACCCAGTTTTGCCATGAGAGTCCACCATATCTACCTATGGATTGAGTAAGATCCTTCAAGTAAGTTGTCATGTTCCATGCACTAAAAATTGCTTTCTAAATATGTATGGCTTATTAGTGTGGAGAAAATAAGCTTTATACGATCTTGTGATATGGAAGTAATAAAAGTGATGGACTGCATAATAAAGGTCCGTATCACAAGTGGCAATATAAAGTGACGTTCTTTTGCATTAAGATTTCGTGCATCCAACCATAAAAGCACATGACAACCTCTGCTTCCCTCTACGAAGGGACTATCTTTTACTTTTTTTCTTATACATTACGCAAGAGTCATGGTGATCTTCACCTTTCCTTTTTACATTTTACCCTTTGGCAAGCACCTTGTGTTGGAAAGATCCTGATATATATATCCAATTGGATGTAAGTTAGCATGAACTATTATTGTTGACATTACCCTTGAGGTAAAAAATTGGGAGGCAACATTATAAGCCCCTATCTTTCTCTGTGTCCGATTAAAACTCCAGACCCATAAGTATTGCGTGAGTGTTAGCAATTGTAAAAGACTAAATGATAGTTGAGTATGTGGACATGCTGAAAACCTCTTATATTGACTCTTTCCGATGTTATGATAAATTGCAATTGCTTCAGTGACCGAGATCATAGTTTGTTGGTTCTTAATGAAGTTTCTGATTCATACTTGACATTGTGAATAGATTGTTACTTTAGCATAAGAAATAATATGACAAAATATATGTATGTTGCTGTTATAAGAATGATCATGATGCCCTCATCTCCGTATTTTATTTTATCGACACCTCTATCTATAAACATGTGGACATATTTTTAGATATCGGCTTTCGGTTGAGGACAAGCGAGGTCCAAGCTTGGGGGAGTTGATACGTCCATTTTGCATCATGCTTTTATATCGATATTTATTGCATTATGGACTGTTATTACAGGTTATGTCACAATACTTATGCCTATTCTCTCTTATTTTACAAGGTTTACATGAAGAGGGAGAATGCCGGCAGCTGGAATTCCGGGCTGGAAAAGGAGCAAATATTAGAGACCTATTCTGGACAACTCCAAAAGTCCTGAAACTCCACGAAACAAATTTTTGGAATTAATAAAAAAATACTGAGCGGAAGGAGTACCATAGGGGGGCCACCCACCGTCAACGAGGTGGGGCGCGCCTACAGGCGCCCGCCTCGTCGCCCTGGCAGCCTTCCGGTGACCATCTTCTGCTATATGAAGTCTTTTACCCTGAAAAAAATCATAAGCAAGCTTTCGGGACGAAACACCGCCGCCACGAGGCGGAACCTTGGCGGAACCAATCTATGGCTCCGGTGGAGCTGTTCTACCGGGGAAACATCCCTCGGGGAGGGGGAAATCATCACCATCGATCCTCTCATAGGGAGGGGGTCAATCTCCATCAACATCTTCACCAGCACCATCTCCTCTCAAACCCTAGTTCATCTCTAGTATCCAATCTTTGTCCCAAAACCTCAGATTGGTACATGTGGGTTGCTAGTAGTGTTGATTACTCTTTGTAGTTGATGCTAGTTGGTTTAATCGATGAAAAATCATATGTTCAGATCCTTAACGCATATTAACACCCCTCTGATTATGAACATGAATATGATTTTTGAGTAGTTACGTTTGTTCCTGAGGACATGGGAGAAGTCTTGCTATAAGTAGTCATGTGAATTTGGTATTCGTTCGATATTTTGATGAGATGTATGTTGTCTCTCCTCCAGTGGTGTTATGTGAACATCGACTACATGACACTTCACCATTGTTTGGGCCTAGAGGAAGGCATTGGGAAGTAATAAGTAGATGATGGGTTGCTAGAGTGACAGAAGCTTATACCCTAGTTTATGTGTTGCTTCGTAAGGGGCTGATTTGGATCCACATGTTTCATGCTATGGTTAGGTTTACCTTAATATTTCTTTTGTAGTTGTGGATGCTTGCAATAGGGGTTAACCATAAGTGGGATGCTTGTTCAAGAAAGGGCAGTACCCAAGCACCGGTCCACCCACATATCAAATTATCAAAGTAACGAACGCGAATCATATGAGTGTGATGAAAACTCGCTTGACGATAATTCCCATGTGTCCTCGGGAGCACTTTTCTCTATATAAGAATTTGTCCAGGCTTGTACTTTGCTACAAAAAGGATTGAGCCACCTTGCTGCACCTTATTTACTTTTGTTACTTTTTACCCGTTACAAATTACCTTATCACAAAACTATCTGTTACCTATAATTTCAGTGCTTGTAGAGAATACCCTACTGAAAACCGCTTATCATTTCCTTCTGCTCCTCGTTGGGTTCGACACTCTTACTTATTGAAAGGACTATGATAGATTCCCTACACTTGTGGGTCTTCATTCCTCTGGTATTCGGGAGTTGCATAATCTCATAGTTTGAGGAACTCGTATAAGTCATGAAGAAAGCAGTAGCAATGAAACTAACACGATCATAATGCTAAGCTAATGGATGGGTCATGTCCATCACATCATTCTCCTAATGATGTGATCCCGTTCATCAAATGACAACACATGTCTATGGTTAGGAAACATAACCATCTTTGATAAATGGGCTAGTCAAGTAGAGGCATACTAGGGACAATATGTTTTGTCTATGTATTCACACGTGTACTATGTTTTTGGTTGATATAATTCTAGAACGAATAATAAACATTTATCATGAAATAAGGAAATAAATAATAACTTTATTATTGCCTCTAGGGCATATTTCCTTCAGTCTCCTACTTGCACTAGAGTCAATAATCTAGTTCACATTGCTATGTGATTAACACCCAAAGAGTACTAAGGTGTGATCATGTTTTGCTTGTGAGAGAAGTTTAGTCAACGGGCCGGTCACATTCAGAGCAGTATGTATTTTGCAAATATTCTGTGTCTACAATGCTCTGCATAGAGCTACTCTAGCTAGTTGCTCCCACTTTCAATATGTATCCAGATTGAGACTTAGAGTCATCTAGATCGGTGTAAAAGCTTGCATCAATGTAACTCTTTATGACAAACTCTTTATCACCCCCATAACCGAGAAACATTTCCTTAGTCCTTACTAAGGATAATTTTGACCGCTGTCCAGTGATCTACTTTTAGATTACTATTGTGCCCCCTTGCCAAACTCATGACAAGGTACACAATAGGTCTGGTACACAGCATAGCATACTTTATAGAACCTATGACTGAAGCATAGGAAATGAGTTTCATTCTCTTTCTATCTTCTGTCGTGGTCGGGCTTTGAGTCTTACTCTATTTTGCACCTTGTAATACAGACAAGAACTCCTTCTTTGACTGATCCATTTTGAACTATTTCAAAAACTTGTCAAGGTATGTATTGATTGAAAAATCTTATCAAGCATCTTGATCCATCTCTATAGATCTTGATGCCCAATATATAAGCAACTTCACCGAGGTCTTTCTTTGAAAAACTCCTTTCAAACTCTCCTTTATGCTTTCCAGAAAATTCTACATCATTTCCGATCAATAATATGTCATTCACATATACTTATCAGAAAGGATGTAGTGCTCCCACTCACTTTCTTGTAAATATAGGCTTCACAAAAAGTTTGTATAAACCATATGCTTTGATCACACTATCAAAGTGTTTATTCCAACTCCGAGAGGCTTGCACCAGTCCATAAATGGATTGCTGGAGCTTGCACACTTTGTTAGCACTCTTTGGATTGACAAAACCTTCTGGTTGCATCATATACAACTCTTCTTCCAGAAATCCATTCAGGAATGCAGTTTTGACATCCATCTGCCAAATTTCATAATCATAAAATGCGGCAATTGCTAACATGATTCGGACAGACTTAAGCATCGCTGCAGTTGAGAAAATCTCATTGTAGTCAACACCTTGAATTTGTTGAAAACCTTTTGCGACAAGTCAAGCTTTGTAGATAGTAACACTACCATCAGTGTCTGTCTTCCTCTTGAAGATTCATTTATTTTCTATGGCTTGTCGATCATCGGGCAAGCCCACCAAAGTCAACACTTTGTTCTCATACATGGATCCCATCTCAGATTCCATGGCCTCAAGCCATTTCGTGGAATCTGGGCTCATCATCGCTTCCTCATAGTTCGTAGGTTCATCATGGTCTAGTAACATGACTTCCAGAATAGGATTACCGTACCATTCTGGTGCGGACCGTACTCTGGTTGACCTACAAGGTTTGGTAGTAACTTGATCTAAAGTTTCATGATCATCATCATTAGCTTCCTCACTAAATGGTGTAGGAATCACTGGAACTGATTACTGTCATGAACTACTTTCCAATTTGGGAGAAGGTACAATTACCTCATCAAGTTCTACTTTCCTCCCACTCACTTCTTTCGAGAGAAACTCCTTCTCTAGAAAGGATCCATTCTTAGCAACGAATATCGTGCCTTCGGATCTGTGATAGAAGGTGTACCCAACAGTTTCCTTTTGGGTATCCTATGAAGACGCACTTCTCCGATTTGGGTTCGATCTTATCAGGTTGAAACTTCTTCACATAAGCATCGCAGCCCCAAACTTTAAGAAACGACAACTTTGGTTTCTTACCAAACCACAATTCATAAGGCGTCATCTCAACGGATTGTGATGGTGCCCTATTTAAAGTGAATGCAACTGTCTCTAATGCATAACCCCAAAAGAATAGTGGTAAATCAGTAAAAGACATCATAGATCGCACCATATCCAATAAAGTGCGGTTACGACGTTTGGACACACCATAACGCTGTGGTGTTCCGGGTGACTTGAGCTGTGAAACTATTCCACATTGTTTTAAATGAAGGCCAAACTCATAACTCAAATATTCTCCTCCATGATAAGATCGTAGAAACTTTATTTTCTTGTTACGATGATTCTCCACTTCATTCTGAAATTCCTTAAACTTTTCAAATGTTTCAGACTTGTGTTTCATTAAGTAGATATACTCATATCTGCTGAAATCAACTATGAAGGTCAGAAAATAACGATACCCGCCATGAGCATCAACACTCATTGGATCGCATACATCAGTATGTATTATTTCCAATAAGTCACTAGCTCGTTCCATTGTTCTGGAGAACGGAGTTTTAGTCATCTTGACCATAAGGCACGGTTCGCAAGCATCAAATGATTCATAATCAAGTGATTCCAAAAGTCCATCAGCATGGAGTTTCTTCATGCTCTTTACAGCGATATGACCCAAACGGCAGTCCCACAAATAAGTTGCACTATCATTATCAACTTTGCATCTTTTGGCATCAATATTATGAGTATGTGTATTAGCACAATCGAGATTCAATAAACCATCAACATTGGGTGTATGACCATAGAAGGTTTTATTCATGTAAATAGAATAACAATTATTCTCTGCCTTAAATGAATAACCGTATTGCAACTAACATGATCTAATCATATTCATGCTCAACGCAAACACCAAATAACATTTATTTAGGTTCAACACTAATCTCGACAGTATAGGGAGTGTGCGATGATTATCATATCAATCTTGGAATCACTTCCAACACACATCATCACTTCACCCTCAACTAGTCTTTGTTTATTCTGTAACTCCTGTTTCGAGTTACTAAACTTAGCAACCGAACAAGTATCAAATACCCAAGGGCTACTATAAACACTAGTAAGGTACACATAAATAACCTGTATATCAAATATACCCTTGTTCACTTTGCCGTCCTACTTATCCACCAAATATTCAGGGCATTTCCGCTTCCAGTGACCATTTCCTTTCCAGTAGAAGCACTAAGTTTCAGGCTTTGGTCCAGCTTTGGGCTTCTTCACGGGAGTGACAACTTGCTTTCCATTCTACTTGAAGTTCCCTTTCTTTCCCTTTGCCTTTTTCTTGAAACTAGTGGTCTTGTCAATCATCAACACTTGATGCCCTTTCTTGATTTCTACCCTCGTTGATTTCAGCATCACGAAGAGCTCGGGAATCGTTTTCGTCATCCCTTGCATACTATAGTTCATCACGAAGTTCTAGTAACTTGGAGATGGTGACTAGAGAACTCTGCCAATCACTATCTTATCTGGAAGATTAACTCCCACTTGATACAAGCGATTGTAGTACCCAAACAATCTGAGCACATGATATGAATCCAACGTATCTATAATTTTTTATTGTTCCATGCTATTATATTACCCATTGGATGTTTATGGGCTTTACTTTACACTTTTATATCATTTTTGGGACTAACCTACTAACTGGAGGCCCAGCCCGAATTGCTGTTTTTGTCCCTATTTCAGTATTTCGAACAAAAGGAATATAGAACGGAGTCCAAACGGAATGAAACCTTCAGGAGCGATCTTTTTGGAACAAACGCAATCTAGGAGACTTGGAGTGGACGTCAAGAAGCAGTCGAGGCGGCCACGAGGCAGGAGGGTGCGCCCCCACACTCGTGGGCCCCTTGTGGCTCCCCTGGCCTACCTCATTCGCCTATATATATCCATGTACCCTAAAAACATCCAGGAGCACCACGAAAAACTATTTCCACCGCCGCAACCTTCTATATCCGCAAGATCCCATCTTGGAGCCTTCGCCGGTGCTCCGTCGGAGGGGGAATCGACCATGGAGGGACTCTACATCATCTCCAAGGCCTCTCCGATTTGTGAGTAGTTTAGCACAGACCTTCAGGTCCATAGTTATTAGCTAGATGGCTTCTTCTCTCTCTTTGAATCTCAATACAAAGTTCTCCTCGATCTTCTTGGAGATCTATTCGATGTAACTCTTTTTGCGGTGTGTTTGTCGAGATCCGATGAATTGTGGGTTTATGATCAAGTTTATCTATGAGAAGTATTTGAATCTCCTCTGAATTCTTTTATGTATGATTGGTTATCTTTGCAAGTCTCTTCGAATTATCAGTTTGGTTTGGCCTACTAGATTGATCTTTCTTGCAATGGGAGAAGTGCTTAGCTTTGGGTTCAATCTTGCGATGTCCTTTCCCAAATGTGATGTTAGGGCAGCAAGGCACGTATTGTGTTGTTGCCACCGAGGATAAAAAGATGGGGTTTATATCATATTGCTTGAGTTTATCCCTCTACATCATGTCATCTTGCTTAATGCGTTACTCTGTTCTTATGAACTTAATACTCTAGGTGTAGGCAGGAGTCGGTCGATGTGTGGAGTAATAGTAGTAGATGTAGAATCGTTTTGATCTACTTGTTGCGGACGTGATGCCTATATACATGATCATGCCTAGATAATCTCATAACTATGCACTTTTCTATCAATTGCTCGATAGTAATTTGTTCACCCATTGTAATACTTATGCTATCTTGAGAGAAGCCACTAGTGAAACCTATGGCCCCCGGGTCTATCTTTTATCATATAAGTTTCCGATCTATCTTTTATTTGCAATCTTTACTTTCCAATCTATATCATAAAAATACCAAAAATATTTATCTTATCTTATTATGTCTATCAGATCTCACTTTTGCAAGTTACTGTGAAGGGATTGACAACCCCTTTATCGCGTTGGTTGTGAGGTTCTTGTTTGTTTGTGTAGGTACGAGGGACTTTTGAGGAGCCTCCTACTGGATTGATACCTTGGTTCTCAAAAACTGAGGGAAATACTTATGCTACTTTGCTGCATCACCCTTTCCTCTTCAATGGAAAACCAACGCAGTGCTCAAAAGGTAGCAACAAGGATTTCTAGCGCAATTGCCGGGGAGGTCCTCGCTCAAGTCAAGACATACCAAGTACCCATCACAAACTCTTCTCTCTCGCATTACATTATTTGCCATTTGTCTATCGTTTTCCTCTCCCCCACTTCACCTTTGCCTTTTCTTCGCCCTCCTTCCGTTCGATCTTGTGTTACCATGTGCCTTCTTTTTGCTTGCATCTTTGCTTGCTAAAGTTTATGGATCCCCATCCACTTGCTAATCTCTTTAAGAGATCCAATTATGATGAACCAATTGCTAGTGAGTCGAGTGCACTAGATTATCTTTATGATGTTTTGCTCGAAAGTCGTGAATCTGAAAATTGTGATGAAGTGCTTTATGAAGTGATTCACGATAGATCTGTGAATAAAGAGCATGATTGCAATGATGTTATTACAAATTCTGTTAATATCAATTGTGCTAATAATATGCAAAACCCTAATCTTGGGGATGCTAATTTTACTATGTACACTACTTGTTGCAATAACCATGATTGGGGTGATTCTTCTTATGATCTTGAAAATTTATTTAAGCACCATGGTGAATATGAGATTGATGATTATGTTTGTATTAATATTGAAAGTGGGTTTGGAAGAGTGTAAACTTTAGATCCCACATATTTGGAGAATGTTCAGTCTTATGAAATTTTTGATTAAAGTGGGTTTGGAGAGGTCATGACTTTAGTTAATGTTAATCCCACTATTTTGGAGGAGTGTCAACTTCGTATGCATGTGGATCATGTTGAAAATATTTTATGTGATAGCTATTTTGTTGAATTTGCTTATGATACCACATGTAACTACTATGAGAGAGGAAAATATGGTTGTAGAAATTTTCATGTTATTAAATTAACTCTCGTTATGTTGAGATTGCTATTGTTTCTTTCCGCTTCCTTGCATATGCTAGTTTTTGCTTGCTATGATAATTTGTTTGCCTATAAGATTCCTATGTATAGGAAGTATGTTATACTTAAGTGTGTTTGTCACATATTTTATGATGCTCACTTTGTGCTTTAGTTCTTGTCTTTTCATGTGAGCATCATTGAAATCTCAATGCCTAGCTAGGGGCGTTAAACGATAGCGCTTGTTGGGAGGCAACCCAATTTTATTTTTGTTTCTTGATTTTTGATTATGTTTAGTAATAAATAACTCATCTAGCCTCTGTTTAGATGTGGTTTTATGTTTTAATTAGTTTTTGTGCCAAGTAGAACCTATAGGATCATCTTGGGTGATAGTTAATTTGATTCTGCTGAAAAACAGAGACTTCTGCACGCACGAGAATAATTTTAGTAAATCACAGAAACGTGATTTTGAGTTGAATTGTGAAGTAGATCAATAGACCAATTGCCTAGGACTCACTATTTTGGTATTATTTTTAGAGTTCCAGAAGTATTCGAAAGTTACATATTGTTACAGACTGTTCTGTTTTTGACAGATTCTGTTTTTCATGTGTTGTTTGCTTATTTTGATGCATCTATGGCTACTATCGGGGGGTATGAACCATATAGAAGTTGGAATACAGTAGGTTTAACACCAATATAAATAAAGAATGAGTTCATTACAGTACCTTATGTGGTAGTTTTTCTTTCTTGCACTAACGGAGCTTATGAGATTTCCTGTTGAGTTTTGTGTTGTGAAGTTTTCAAGTTTTGGGTAAAGATTTTATGGACTATGGAATAAGGAGTGGCAAGAGCATAAGCTTTGGTATGACCATGGCACCCCAAGATAATTCAAGGACAACCAAAAGCCTAAGCTTGGGGATGCCCCGGAAGGCATCCCCTCTTTCGTCTTCGTCTATCGGTAACTTTATTTGGAGCTATATTTTTATTCACCACATGATATGTGTTTTGCTTGGAGCGTCTTGTATGATATGAGTCTTTGCTTTTTAGTTTACCAAAATCATAATTGCTGTGCACACCTTTTGGGAGAGATACACATGATTTGGATTTTATTAGAATACTCTATGTGCTTCACTTATATCCTTTGAGCTAGATAATTTTGCTCTAGTGCTTCACTTATACTTTTTAGAGCACGGCGGTGGTTTCATTTTGTAGAAATTGTTGGTCTCTCATGCTTCACGTATATTATTTTGAGAGTCTTTTAGAACAGCATGGTATTTGCTATGGTTATAAAATTGGTCCTAGAATGATGGGCATCCAAGTTGGGTATAATAACAACTATCATAGGAAGTGAATTGGATGCTATGACAATTTGACGCTTGATATTGTTTTGAGATATAGAGGTGGTGATATTAGATTCATGCTAGTTGGGTAATTTTGAATTTAAGGAATACTTGTGTTGAAGTTGGCAAGTCCCGTAGCATGCACTTATGGTAAAAGTTGTGTAACAAATTTGTTGCATAGGGTGCTCTTTTGATTGTCTTCCTTATGTGTGGAGGTCGGGGGCACGCGATGGTTAACTCCTACCAATCTCCCCCCTGGGAGCATGCGTAGTACTACTTTGCTTCAAGGGCTAATAAAACTTTTGCAATAAGTATATGAGTTCTTTATGACTAATGTGAGTCCATGGATTATACGCACTCTTACCCTTCCATCATTGCTAGCCTCTTCGGTACCGTGCATTGCCCTTTCTCATCTTGAGAGTTGGTGCAAACTTCGCCGGTGCATCCAAACCCCATGATACGATACGCTCTATCACACATAAACCTCCTTATATCTTCCTCAAAATAGCCACCATACTTACCTATTATGGCATTTCCATAGCCATTCCAAGATATATTGCCATGCAAGTTTCCACTGTTCCGTTTATCATGGCATGCATCATCATTGTCATATTGCCTTGCAAGATCATGTAGTTGACATCGTATTTGTGGCAAATCCACCATGCATAATTTTTCATACATGTCACTCTTGATTCATTGCGCATCCTGGTACACCGCCGGAGGCATTCATATAGAGTCATATCTTGTTCTAGTATCGAGTTGTAATTCTTGAGTTGTAAATAAATAGAAGTGTGATGATCATCATTATTAGAGCATTGTCCCTTATAAAAAAGAAAGGCCAAATAAAAAAAGAAAGGCCAATAAAAAAGAAAAAAGGAAAGGCCAAATAAAAAAAGGGCCCAAAAAAATTAAAAAATTAAAAAAGGGGACAATGTTACTATCTTTTTCCACACTTGTGCTTCGAAGTAGCACCATGTTCTTCATATATAGAGTCTCTTATGTTGTCACTTTCATATACTAGTGGGAATTTTTCATTATAGAACTTGGCTTGTATATTCCAACGATGGGCTTCCTCAAAATGTCCTAGGTCTTTGTGAGCTAGCAAGTTGGATGCACACCCACTTAGTTTCTTTTGTTGAGCTTTCATACATTCATAGCTCTAGTGCATCCATTGCATGGCAATCCCTACTCCTCATGTTGACATCAATTGATGAGCATCTCCATAGCCCATTGATTAGCCTCGTCAATGTGAGACTTTCTCCTTTTTTGTCTTCTCCACACAACCTCCATCATCATATTCTATTCCACCCATAGTGCTATATCCATGGCTTGCGCTCATGTATTGCGTGAGAGTTGAAAAAAAGCTGAAGCGTGTTAAAAAGTATGAACCAATTGCTTGGTTGAAACCGGGGGTTGTGCTTGATGGGAGTATTTTGTGTGATGAAAATGAAACATAGCCAAACTATATGATTTTGTAGGGATGAACTTTCTTTAGCCATGTTATTTTGAGAAGACATGATTGCTTTGTTAGTATGCTTGAAGTATTACTATTTCATATGTCAATATGAACTTTTATTTTGAATCATTTGGATCTGAACATTCATGTCACAATAAAGAAAATTACATTGAGAAATATGCTAGGTAGCATTCCACATCAAAAATTCTGTTTTTATCATTTACCTACTCGAGGACAAGCAGGAATTAAGCTTGGGGATGCTTGATACGTCTCCAACGTATCTACAATTTTTGATTGTTCCATGCTATTATTACCCATTTTGGATGTTTATGGGCTTTACTTTACACTTCTATATCATTTTCGGGACTAACCTACTAACCGGAGGCCAGCCCGAATTGTTATTTTTTGCCTATTTCAGTATTTCGAAGAAAAGGAATATCGAACGGAGTCCAAACGGAATGAAACCTTCGGGAGCGATCTTTTTGGAACAAACACAATCCAGGAGACTTGGAGTACGTCAAGAAGCAGCCGAGGCGGCCACGAGGTAGGAGGGCGCGCCCTAGGGGGTGGGCGCGCCCCCACCCTTGTTGGCCCCTCGTGGCTCCCCTGACCTACCTCCTTCGCCTCTATATATATCCACGTACCCTGAAAACATCCAGGAGCACCGCGAAAAACTATTTCCACCGCCGCAACTTTCTGTATCCGCGAGATCCCATCTTGCAGCCTTCGTCGGTGCTCCATCGGAGGGGGAATCGACCATGGAGGGCTCTACATCATCTCCAAGGCCTCTCCGATGAGTTGTGAGTAGTTTACCACAAACCTTCGGGTCCATAGTTATTAGCTAGATGGCTTCTTCTCTCTCTGTGAATCTCAATACAAAGTTCTTCTCGATCTTCTTGAAGATCCATTCGATGTAACTCTTTTTGCGATGTGTTTGTCGAGATCTGATGTATTGTGGGTTTATGATCAAGTTTATCTATGAGAAGTATTTGAATCTACTCTGAATTCTTTTATGTATGATTGGTTATCTTTGCAAGTCTCTTCGAATTATCAGTTTGGTTTGGCCTACTAGATTGATCTTTCTTGCAATGGGAGAAGTGCTTAGCTTTGGGTTCAATCTTGCGGTGTCCTTTCCCAGTGACAGCAGGGGCAACAAGGCACGTATTGTATTGTTGCCATCGAGGATAAAAAGATGTGCTTTGTATCATATTGCTTGAGTTTATCCCTCTACATCATGTCATATTGCTTAATGTGTTACTCTGTTCTTATGAACTTAATACTCTAGATGCAGGCAAGAGTCTGTCGATGTGTGGAGTAATAGTAGTTGATGCAGAATCGTTTCGATCTACTTGTTGCACACGTGATGCCTATATACATGATCATGCCTAGATAATCTCATAACTATGCACTTTTCTATCAATTGCTCAACAGTAATTTGTTCACCCACCATAATACTTATGCTATCTTGAGAGAAGCCACTAGTGA
This sequence comes from Aegilops speltoides, assembly GCA_021437245.1. Lineage (NCBI taxonomy): Eukaryota > Viridiplantae > Streptophyta > Magnoliopsida > Poales > Poaceae > Aegilops > Aegilops speltoides. The sequence goes on from CM038142.1 coordinate 88,482,151, forward strand.
AACCTATGGCCACCGGGTCTATCTTTTATCATATAAGTTTCTGATCTATCTTTTATTTGCAATCTTTACTTTCCAATGTATATCATAAAAATACCAAAAATATTTATCTTATCTTATTATCTCTATCAGTCGCTTTCGCAAGTTACCGTGAAGGTATTGACAACCCCTTTATCGCGTTGATTGCGAGGTTCTTATTTGTTTGTGTAGGTACAAGGGACTTTTGAGGAGCCTCCTACTGGATTGATACCTTGGTTCTCAAGAACCGAGGGAAATACTTGCGCTACTTTGCTGCATCACCCTTTCCTCTTGAAGGGAAAACCAATGCAGTGCTCAAGAGGTAGCAGCACACGCTCACTGCTTGAGCTATTCTCCTCCATATATTAGCTATAGAACTTGTTGGAGACTTAATATCTCTCAACTCGGGTATTTGCGTCAAATATTAACTTCAACTCCTGGAACATCTCATATGGTCCATGACATTCAAAACGTCTTTGAAGTCCCAATTCTAAGTCGTAAAGCATGGTGCACTAAACTATCAAGTAGTCATCATATTAAGCTAACCAAACGTTCATAACATCTGCATCTGCTCCTGCAATAGTTTTGTCACCTCGCGGTGCATCAAGGACATAATTCTTCTGTGCAGCAACGAGGATAAACCTCAGATCACAGACCCAGTCTTCATCATTGCTACTATCATCTTTCAACTTAGTTTTCTCTAGGAACACATATAAAAACATAGGGAAGCAACGACGCGAGCTATTGATCTACAACATAATTTGCAAAATACTATCAGAACTAAGTTCATGATTAAGTAAAGTTCAATTAATCATATTACTTAAGAACTCCCACTTAGATAGACATTCCTCTAGTCATCTAAATGATCATGTGATCCAAATCAACTAAACCATGTCCGATCATCACGTGAGATGGAGTAGTTTTCAATGGTGAACATCACTATGTTGATCATATCTCCTATATGATTCATGCTCGACCTTTCGGTCTCTAGTGTTCCAAGGCCATATCTACATATGCTAGGCTCGTCAAGTTTAACCCGAGTATTCTGCATGTGCAAAACTGGCTTGCACCCGTTGTATGTGAACGTAGAGCCTATCACACCCGATCATCACGTGGTGTCTCAGCACGAAGAACTATCACAACGGTGCATACTCAGGGAGAACACTCATACCTTGAAATTTTAGTAAGGGATCATTTTATAATGCTACCGTCGTACTAAGCAAAATAAGATTATAAAATATAAACATCACATGCAATCAAAATATGTGACATGATATGGCCATCATCATCTTGTGCCTTTGATCTCCATCTCCAAAGTACCATCATGATCTCCATCATCACCGGCATGACACCATGATCTCCATCATCTTGATCTTTATCAACGTGTCATCACATGGTCGTCTCGCCAACTATTGCTTTTACAACTATTGCTATCGCATAGCGATAAAGTAAAGCAATTATATGGCGCTTGCATCTTATGCAATAAAGAGACAACCATAAGGCTCCTGCCAGTTGCCGATAACTTTAACAAAACATGACCATCTCATACAACAAATTATATCACATCATGTCTTGACCATGTCACATCATAGCAAGCCCTGCAAAAACAACTTAGACGTCCTCTACTTTGTTGTTGCAAGTTTTACATGGTTGCTACGGGCTTCTAGCAAGAACCGTTCTTACCTACGCATCAAAACCACAATGATTTTTTGTCAGGTGTGCTGTTTTAACCTTCAACAAGGACCGGGCGTAGCCACACTCGATTCAACTAAAGTTGGAGAAACAGACACTCACCAGCCACCTATGTGCAAAGCACGTCGGTAGAACCAGTCTCACGTAAGCGTATGCGTAATCTCGGTCTGAGCCGCTTCATCCAACAATACCGCCGAGTTAAAGTATCACATGCTAGTAAGCAGTATGACTATTATCGCCCACAACTCTTTGTGTTCTACTCGTGCATATAACATCTACGCATAGACCTGGCTCGGATGTCACTGTTGGGGAACGCGGTAATTTCAAAAAAAATTCCTACGATCACGCAAGATCTATCTAAGAGATGCATAGCAACGAGAGGGGAGAGTGTGTCCATGTACCCTCGTAGACCAAAAGCGGAAGCATTTAGTTAACGCGGTTGATGTAGTCGAACGTCTTCGCGATCCAACCGATCCAAGCACTGAACGTACGGCACCTCCACGTTTAGCACATGTTCAGCTCGATGACGTCCCTCGTACTCTTGATCTAATTGAGGCCGAGGGAGAGTTCCGTCAACACGACGGCGTGGTGACAGTGATGATGAAGTTACCGACGCAGGGCTTTGCCTAAGCACGACAATGATATAACAGAGGTTTGTAACTGTGGAGGGGGGCACCGCACACGGCTAAAACAATTGTCAACTTGTGTGTCTATGGGGTGCCCCCTGGCCATGTATATAAAGGAGGGAGGAGGAGGAGGCCGGCCTAGGAGGGGCGCGCCTATAGGGGGAGTCCAACAAGGATTCCCAATCCTAGTTGGAGTCCCCTTCCTTTTCCAAGAGGGGGGAGAGGGCAGGAGTAGGAGAGGGAGAAGGAAAGAGAGGGGGCCGCCGCCCCCTCCCTAGTCCAATTCGGACTTGCCATGGGGGGGTGCGCGGCCACCCCTTGAGGCCCTTCTCTCCTTTCCCGTATGGCCCATTAAGGCCCACTACTTCCCCCGGTGAATTCTCGTAACTCTCCGATATTCCGAAAAATACCCGAATCACTCGGAACCTTTCCGATGTCCGAATATAGCCTTCCAATATATCGATCTTTACGTCTCGACCATTTTTAGACTCCTCGTCATGTCTGTGATCTCATCCAGGACTCCGAACAAACTCTGATCATCAAATCACATAACTCATAATACAAATCGTAATCAAACGTTAAGCATGAGGACCCTACGGGTTCGAGAACTATGTAGACATGACCGAGACACGTCTCCGGTCAATAACCAATAGCGGAACCTGGATGCTCATATTGGTTCCTACATATTCTACAAAGATCTTTATCGGTCAAACCGCATAACAACATACGTTGTTCCCTTTGTTATCGGTATGTTACTTGCCCGAGATTCGATTGTCGGTATCTCCATACCTAGTTCAATCTCATTGCCGGCAAGTCTCTTTGCTAGTTTCGTAATACTTCATCCTGCAACTAACTCATTAGTCACATTGCGTGCAAGGCTTATAGTGATGAGTATTACTGAGAAGGCCCAAAGATACCTCTCTAAAACACAGAGTGACAAATCCTAATCTCGATCTATGCCAACCCAACAAACACCTTCGGAGACACCTGTAGAGCACCTTTATAATCACCCTTTTATGTTGTGACGTTTGGTAGCACACAAAGTGTTCCTCCGGTATTCGGGAGTTCCATAATCTCATAGTCCGAGGAACTTGTATAAGTCATGAAGAAAGCAGTAGCAATGAAACTAACACGATCATAATGCTAAGCTAACGGATGGGTCATGTCCATCACATCATTCTCCTAATGATGTGGTCCCGTTCATCAAATGACAACACATGTCTATGGTTAGGAAGCATAACCATCTTTGATGAACGGGCTAGTCAAGTAGAGGCATACTAGGGACAATATGTTTTGTCTAATGTATTCACACATGTACTAAGTTTCCGGTTAATACAATTCTAGCATGAATAATAAACATTTATCATGAAATAATGAAATAAATAATAACTTTATTATTGCCTCTAGGGCATATTTCCTTCAATACGATATATCAGATACTCCTGAACCTCATCTCCTTTACGACAAAAAGATTTAGTCAAATCTTTTATCCTTTCCAACATGACCTTAGAGTAGTCAGCACCTTTGGTGACATACTTAAAGACATATTTCATCACCTGTGTCTTATTGCACCACTCTACATTTATATGTCCCTGAAATTTGTTGAGCATCGCCATATTATAAGGAACAACATGCCTATTATCAAGGTAATGACCATTTGTATAGACCCTTCGACCGTCGTCACGACATCGATATAAGGCAAACCCATTATCATAAATGATAGTGGTATCTCTAAAGTCTTTTGGGAAATATTTAGAACAAACACCATTTGCATGCAGACTCGTTTATCGTGCATTTCACCACAGGGACCGTGCATCAAAAACTCAGAAACTAAAGCATATCCTAGAGGATCAAGCAATGCATCAGGTATTTCAGGATATATTAATGAATTAATATTTTCAGCACCAATCTCAATGTTATCCCCTCTCCGCTAGACAAGTATATGCGTGTGAGGGAGTCCCCGCTTCTGGAACTCAATGATAACCCACAAGTGTAGGGGATCGCAACAGCTTTCGAGGGTAAAGTATTCAACCCAAATTTATTGATTCGACACAAGGAGAGCCAAAGAATATTCTTGAGTATTAGCAATTGAGTTGTCAATTCAACCACCCCTGGATAACTTAGTAACTGTAGCAAAGTATTTAGTAGCAAAGTAGTATGATAATAAAGGTAACGGTAGCAAAAGTAAATATAATAGTTTTTGGGTTTTTGTAGTAGTTGTAATAGTAGCAACGAAAAGTAAATAAGCGAAGAACAATATGTGAAAAGCTCGTAGGCAATGGATCAGTGATGGATAATTATGCCGGATACAATTCCTCATGTAATAGCTATAACATAGGGTGATATAGAACTAGCTCTAGTTCATCAATGTAATGTAGGCATGTATTCCGTAAATAGTCATACGTGCTTATGGAAAAGAACTTGCATGACATCTTTTGTCCTACCCTCCCGTGGCAGCGGGGTCCTAGCGGAAACTAAGGGATATTAAGGCCTCCTTTTAATAGAGAAATGGAACAAAGCATTAGCACATAGTGAATACAGGAACTCCTCAAACTACGGTCATCAGCGAGAAGTATCCCAATTATTGTCACTTCGGGGTTGTCGGATCATAACACATAATAGGTGACTATAGACTTGCAAGATAGGATCAAGAACACACATATATTCATGAAAACATAATAGGTTCAGATCTGAAATCATGGCTCTCGGGCCCTAGTGACAAGCATTAAGCATAGCAAAGTCATAGCAACATCAATCTCAGAACATAGTGGATACTAGGGATCAAACCCTAACAAAACTAACTTGATTACATGGTAAATCTCATCCAACCCATCACCGTCCAGCAAGCCTGCAATGGAATTACTCACGCACGGCAGTGAGCATCATGAAATTGGTGATGGAGGATAGTTGATGATGACGACGGCGACGAATCCCCCTCTCTGGAGCCCGAGCGGACTCGGATCAGCCCTCCGAGAGAGATTAGGGCTTGGCGGCGGCTCCGTGTCGTAAAACGCGATGAAACTTTCTCTCTGATTTTTTTCTCCCCGAACGTGAATATATGGAGTTGGAGTTGAGGTCGGTGGAGGTCCAGGGGGCCCACGAGATAGGGGGCGCGCCCAGGAGGGGGGCGCCCCCCTGTCTCGTGGACAGGGTGTGGGCCCCCTGGTGTATTTTTTTCACCCAGAAATTCTTGTTAATTCCAAAAAGTGCCTCCGTGGATTTTTAGGACATTCCGAGAACTTTTCTTTTCTACACATAAAACAACATCATGACAGTTCTGTTGAAAACAGCGTCAGACCGGGTTAGTTTCATTCAAATCATGCAAGTTAGAGTCCAAAACAAGGGCAAAAGTGTTTGGAAAAGTAGATACGTTGCAGACGTATCACTCAACGGTATACAACACTGAAAAAAGGACATAAAGGCTCAATTAGACATCCCAGCCAACAGAAGAAGTGAAACATGATTAAAAAAACAACGACCAAACACAGAGCACAACAGTCACAATACCAATCGTAATGAGGCCAAAAGCCCGGCCTGACTTAATCTCATCCAAGTAATCAGTGAGCTTCATGTGATGGACCCTAACAACAATATCCGCCCTATCAGAAGGCATCTGACCTGGTTCCAATGCACTGGTGATCTCAGGCCACTTGGGATTGCAAGTGAAAGTGGTAAAAATGTCAGGTGCACCGTGCACCCGACAAACGGCAAGGCTGATACGTCTCCAACGTATCTATAATTTTTTTATTGTTACATGCTAGTATATTACCTGTTTTGGATGTTTATGGGCTTTAATTTACACTTTTATATCATTTTTGGGACTAAACTACTAACCGGAGGCCCAGCCCGAATTGTTGTTTTTTTGCCTATTTCAGTGTTTTGAAAAAAAGGAATATCGAACGGAGTCCAAACGGAATAAACCTTCGGGAGCGATCTTTTTGGAACAAACACAATCCGGGGGACTTGAAGTGGACGTCAAGCAACAAACGAGGCGGCCACGAGGGTGCCCGGCGCGCCCCTTGGGGGTGGGCGCGCCCCCACCCTTGTGGGCCCCTCAAGCGTCAACTGACCTACTTCTTCCTCCTATATATATCCACGTACCCCGAAAACATCCAAGAGCACCACGAAAAACTATTTCCACCACCGCAACCTTCTGTATCCGCGAGATCCCATCTTGGAGCCTTCATCGGCGCTCCGCCGAAGGGAGAATCGACCTAGGAGGGCCTCTACATCATCTCCAAGGAATCTCCGATGAGTTGTGAGTAGTTTACCACAGACCTTCGGGTCCATAGTTATTAGCTAGATGGCTTCTTCTCTCTCTTTGAATCTCAACACAAAGTTCTCCTCAATCTTCTTGGAGATCTATTCGATGTAACTCTTTTTGCAGTGTGTTTGTCGAGATCCGATGAATCGTGGGTTTATGATCAAGTTTATCTATGAGAAATATTTGAATCTTCTCTGAATTCTTTTATGTGTGATTAGTTATCTTTGCAAGTCTCTTCGAATTATCAGTTTGGTTTGGCCTACTAGATTGATCTTTCTTGGAATGGGATAAGTGCTTAGCTTTGGGTTCAATCTTGCGGTGTCCTTTCCCAGTGACAGCAGGGGCAGCAAGGCACGTATTGTATTGTTGCCATCGAGGATAAAAAGATGGGGTTTATATCATATTGCATGAGTTTTTCCCTCTACATCATGTCATCTTTCTTAATGCATTACTCTGTTCTTCATGAACTTAATACTCTAGATGCAGGCAGGAGTCGATCAATGTGTGGAGTAATAGTAGTAGATGCAGAATCGTATCGATCTACTTGTCACGGACGTGATGCCTATATCCATGATCATGTCTAGATAATCTCATAACTATGCAGTTTTCTATCAATTGCTCGACAATAATTTCTTCACCCACCATAATACTTATGCTATCTTGAGAGAAGCCACTAGTGAAACCTATGGCCCCCGGGTCTATCTTTTATCATATAAGTTTTCCATCTACTTTTATTTGCATCTTTTACCTTTCAATCTATATCATAAAAATACCAAAAATATTTATCTTATATTATTATCTCTATCAGATCTCACTTTTGCAAGTTACCGTGAAGGGATTGATAACCCCTTTATTGCGTTGGTTGCGAGGTTCTTGTTTGTTTGTGTAGGTGTGTGGGACTTTTGAGGAGCCTCCTACTGGATTGATACCTTGGTTCTCAAAAACTGAGGGAAATACTTACGCTACTTTCCTGCATCACCCTTTCCTCTTCAAGGAAAACCATCACAGTGCGCAAGAGGTACCAAGAATGATTTCTGGCGCCATTGCCGGGGAGGTCTTCGCTCAAGTCAAGACATACCAAGTACCCATCACAAACTCATCTCCCTCGCATTACATTATTTGCCATTTGCCTCTCGTTTTCCTCTCCCCCACTTCACCCTTGCCGTTTTATTCGCCCTTTCTTTCCCAATCTTCTCTTTTTCGCTTGCCTTTTGTGTGCTTATGTGTTGGATTGCTTGTCACGATGGCACAAGATAATACCAAATTGTGTGACTTTTCCAATACCAATAATAACGATTTCCTTACACTCCGATTGGTCCTCTTAATGATGTTGAATCTTGTGAAATCAATGCTGCTTTCTTGAATCTTGTTATGAAATATCACTTCTCCGGCCTTCCTCGTGAAGATGCCGCTACTCATCTAAACAACTTTTATTGATTTGTGTGATATGCAAAATAAGAAATATACGGATAATGATATTTTTAAATTGAAGTTATTTCCGTTTTCACTTAGAGACCGTGCTAAAACTTGGTTTTCGTCTTTGCCTAAGAATAGTATTGATTCATGGAATAAGTGCAAAGATGATTTTATCTCTAAGTATTTTCCTCCCGCTAAGATCATCTCTCTTAGGAACGATATTATGAATTTGAAACAACTTGATCGTGATCATGTTGCCCAATCTTGGGAAAGAATGAAATTAATGATTCGCAATTTCCCTACTCATGGTTTGAACCTATGGATGATCATACAAAAAATTTATGCCAGATTGAATTTTGCTTCTAGAAATCTTTTAGATTCGGTCGCGGGAGGCACTTTTATGAAAATCACCTTAGGAGAAGCTACTAAACTCCTTGATAACATTATGGCTAATTATTCTCAATGGCACACCGAAAGGTCTACTAGTAAAAAAGTGCATGCTATAGAGGAAATTAATGTTTTGAGTGGAAAGATGGATGAACTTATGAAATTGTTTGCTACTAAGAGTGATCCTATTGATCCTAATGATATGCCTTTGTCTACTTTGATTGAGAATAATAATGAATCTATGGATGTGAATTTTGTTGGTAGGAATAATTTTGGTAACAATGCTTATAGAGGAAACTTTAATCCTAGACCGTTTCCTAGTAATTCCTCTAATAATTATGGTAATTCCTACTACAACTCCTATGGAAATTTTAATAAGGTGCCCTCTAATTTTGAGAATAGCGTTAAAGAATTTATGATCTCTCAAAAGAATTTTAATGCCTTGCTTGAAGAAAAATTGCTTAAAGTTGATGATTTGGCTAGGAACGTTGATAGACTTTTGCTTGATGTTGATTCTTTGAAACCTAGATCTATTCCACCTAAGCATGATATCAATGAGTCTCTCAAGGCCATGAGAATTTCCATTGATGAGTGCAAAGAAAGAACCGCTAGGTTGCGTGCTAAGAAAGATTGCTTTGTAAAAGCGTGTTCTTCTAGTTTCCATGAAAAGAATGATGAAGATCTAAAAGTTATTGATGTGTCCCTGTTAAATCCTTGTTTTGCAATATGAATCTTAATAATGATGGGACTGGAGATGAGTCAACTTTAGTTAAAAGGCGTCCCAATGATTCAGAGTTTTTAGATCTTGATGCTAAATTTGGTAAAAGTGGGATTGGAGAGGTCAACACTTTAAATAGCATTGAACCCACTATCTTGGATTTCGAGGAACATAATTATGATAATTGTTCTTTAATAGATTATATTTCCTTGTTGCAATCCGTGTTGAATTCTCCTCATGCTTATAGTCAAAATAAAGCTTTTACCAATCATATTGTTGATGCCTTGATGCAATCTTATGAATAAAAACTTAATTTGGAAGTTTCTATACCTAGAAAACTTTATGATGAGTGGGAACCTACTATAAAGATTAAAATTAAAGATCATGAGTGCTATGCTTTGTGTGATTTGGGTGCTAGTGCTTCCACGATTCCGAAAACTTTATATGATGTGCTATGTTTCCATGATTTTGATGATTGCTCTTTAAACTTGCACCTTGCGGATTCCACCATTAAGAAACCTATGGGAAAGATCAATGATGTTCTTATTGTTGCAAATAGGAATTATGTGCCCGTAGATTTTATCGTTCTTGATATGGATTACAATCTTTCATGTCCTATTATTCTTGGTAGACCTTTCCTTAGAACGATTGGTGCAATTATTGATATGAAGGAAGGGAATATTAGATTCCAATTTCCATTAAGGAAAGGCATGGAAAACTTTCCAAGAAATAAAGTTAAATTACCTTATGAATCTATCATGCGAGCTACTTATGAATTGAATGCCAAAGATGGCACTACTTAGATCTATCCTCGCTTTTATGCCTAGCTAGGGGCGTTAAACAATAGCGCTAGTTGGGAGGCAACCCAATTTTATTTTAGTTCCTTGCTTTTTGCTTATGTTTAGTAATAAATATTTCACCTAGCTTCTCTTTAGATGTGTTTTCATGTTTTAATTAGTGTTTGTGCCAAGTAGAACCTATAGGATAACCTACAGCGATAGTTAATTTGATTCTGATGAAAAATAGAAACTTTTGCACGCACGAAAATAATTTTAGTAAATCACAGAAACGTGATTCTGCGCTCATTCTTTCTTCTGTAGATCAATAGACAAAATTACCAGGACTTCCTATTTTTGTAGGAGTTTTAGAGTTCCAGAAGTATTCGAAAGTTACAGGTTTCTACAGACTATTCTGTTTTTGACAGATTATGTTTTTCGTGTGTTGTTTACTTATTTTGATGCATCTATGGCTAGTATCGGGGGGTATGAACCATAAAGAAGTTGGAATACAGTAGGTTTAACACCAATATAAATAAAGAATGATTTAGTTACAGTACCTTATGTGGTGGTTTCTCTTTCTTGCACTAACGGAGCTTATGAGATTTCCTGTTGAGTTTTGTGTTGTGAAGTTTTCAAGTTTTGGGTAAAGATTTGATGGACTATAGAATAAGGAGTAGCAAGAGCCTAAGCTTGGGGATGCCCATGGCACCCCAAGATATTCAAGGATAACCAAAAGCCTAATCTTGGGGATGCCCCGGAAGGCATCCCCTCTTTCGTCTTCGTTTATCGGTAACTTTACTTGGAGCTATATTTTTATTCGCCACATGATATGTGTTTTGCTTGGAGAGTCTTGTATGATATTAGTCTTTGATTTTTAGATTACCACAATCATCCTTGCTGTACACACCTTTTGGGAGAAACCCACTTGATTTGGAATTTATTAGAATACTCTATGTGCTACACTTATATCTTTTGAGCTAGACAATTTTGCTCTAGTGCTTCACTTATACCTTTTAGAGCACGGCAGTGGTTTAATTTTGTAGAAATTTTTGACCTCTCATGCTTCACTTACATTATTTTGAGAGTCTTTTAGAACAGCATGGTATTTGCTATGGTTAAAAATTGGTCCTAGAATGATGGGCATCCAAGTTGGATATAATAAAAACTATCATAGGAAGTGAATTGGATGCTATGATCAATTTGATACTTGATAATTGTTTTGAGATATGGAGGTGGTGATATTAGAGTCATGCTAGTTGGGTAATTGTGAATTTAAAGAATGCTTGTGTTGAAGTTGGCAAGTCCCGTAGCATGCACCGATGGTAACCGTTGTGAACAAATTTGAAATATGAGGTGTTCTTAGATTGTCATCCTTATGAGTGGCGGTCGGGGACGAGCGATGGTCTTTTCCTACCAATCTATACCCCTAGGAGCACGCGCTTAGTGCTTGGTTTTTGATGACTTGTAGATTTTTGCAATAAGTATATGAGTTCTTTATGACTAATGTTGAGTCCATGCATTATACGCACTTTTACCTTTCCATCATTGCTAGCCTCTTCGGTACCGTGCATTGCCCTTTCTCACCTTGAGAGTTGGTGCAAACTTCACCGGTGCATCCAAACCCCGTGATACGATACGCTCTATCACATATAAACCTCCTCATATCTTCCTCAAAACAGCCACCATACCTACCTAATATGGCATTTCCATAGCCATTCCGAGATATATTGCCATGCAACTTTCCACCGTTCCGTTCATCATGACATGCATCATCACTGTCGTATTGCCTTACATAATCATGTTGTCGACATCATATTGTGGCAAAGCCACCTTCATAATTTTTCATACATGTCACTCTTGATTCATTTCCCATCCCGGTACACCGCCAGAGGCATTCATAAAGAGTCATATCTTGTTCTAGTTTGAGTTGTAACTCATGAGTTGTAAATAAATAGAAGTGTGATGATCATCATTATTAGAGCATTGTCCCTGAAAAAAAAGAGAAAGGCCAAATAAAAAAAGGGAGAAAGGCCACAAAAAAGGGGGACAATGCTCTATCTTTTTCCACACTTGTGCTTCAAAGTAGCACCATGTTCTTCATATAGAGAGTCTCATTTGTTGTCACTTTCATATACTAGTGGGAATTTTTCATTATAGAACTTGGCTTGTATATTCCAACGATGGGCTTCCTCAAAATTCCCTAGGTCTTCAAAGCAAGTTGGATGCACACCCACTTAGTTTCTTTTGTTGAGCTTTCGTACATTTATAGCTCTAGTGCATCCGTTGCATGGCAATCCCTACTCCTCATGTTGACATCAATTGATGGGCATCTCCATAGCCCGTTGATTACCCTCGTTAACATGAGACTTTCTTCTTTTTTGTCTTCTTCACACAACCTCCGTCATCCACACATAGTGCTATATCCATGGCTCACGCTCATGTATTGCGTAAAAATTGAAAAAAAGTTTGAGATTACTGAAGTATGAAACAATTGCTTGGCTTGTCATCAGGGGTGTGCAAGATGAGAGCATTCTTGTGTGACGAAAATGGAGCATGACAAAACTATATGATTTTGTAGGGATAAACTTTCTTTAGCCATGCTATTTTTAGAAGACATGATTGCTTTATTAGTTTGCTTGAAGTATTACTATTTCTTATGTCAATATGAACTTTTATTTTGAATCATTTGGATCTAAACATTCATGCCACAATAAAGAACATTACATTGAGAATTATGCTAGGTAGCATTCCACATCAAAAATTATGTTTTTATCATTTACCTACTCGAGGATGAGTAGGAATTAACTTGGGGATGCTTGATACGTCTCCAATGTATCTATAATTTTTGATTGTTCCATGCTATTATATTACCTATTTTGGATGCTTATGGGCTTTACTTTACACTTTTATATCATTTTTGGAACTAACCTACTAACCGGAGGCCCAGCCCGAATTGCTGTTTTTTTTGCCTATTTCAGTATTTTGAAGAAAAGGAATATCAAACGGAGTCCAAACGGAATGAAACCTTCGGGAGCAATATTTTTGGAACAAACGCAATCCGAGGGACTTGGAGTGGACGTCAAGCAACAAACGAGGCGGACACGAGGGTGCCCGGAGCGCCCCCTGGGGGTGGGCGCTCTCCCGACCCTTGTGGGCCCCTCGAGCGACTACCGACCTAGTTCTTCCTCCTATATATATCCACGTACCCCGAAAACATCCAGGAGCACCATGAAAAACTATTTCCATCGCCGCAACCTTCTGTATCCGCGAGATCCCATCTTGGAGCCTTCGTCGGCGCTTCGCCGGAGGGGGAATCGACCATGGAGGGCCTCTACATCATCTCCAAGGCCTCTCCGATGAGTTGTGACTAGTTTACCACACACCTTCGGGTCCATAGTTATTAGCTAGATGGCTTCTTCTCTCTTTGAATCTCAATACAAAGTTCTCCTTGACCTTCTTGGAGATCTATTCGATGTAACTCTTTTTGCGGTGTGTTTGTCGACATCCGATGAATTATGGGTTTATGATCAAGTTTATCTATGAGAAATATTTGAATCTTCTTTGAATTATTTTATGTGTGATTAGTTATCTTTGCAAGTCTCTTCGAATTATCAGTTTGGTTTGGCCTACTAGATTGATCTTTCTTGGAATGGGAGAAGTGCTTAGCTTTGGGTTCAATCTTGCGGTGTCCTTTCCCAAAGGATGTTAGGGCAGCAAGGCACGTATTGTATTGTTGTCATCGAGGATAAAAAGATGGGGTTTATATCATATTGCATGAGCTTATCCCTCTACATCATGTCATCTTTCTTAATGCGTTACTCTGTTCTTCATGAACTTAATACTGTATATGCAGGCAGGAGTCGGTCGATGTGTGGAGTAATAGTAGTAGATGCAGAATCGTTTTGATCTACTTGTCACGGACATGATGCCTATATACATGATCATGCCTAGATATTCACATAAATATGCACGTTTCTATCAATTGCTCGACAGTAATATTTTCACCCACAGTAATACTTATACTATCTTGAGAGAAGCCACTAGTGAAACCTATGGCCCCCGGGTCTATCTTTTATCATATAAGTTCATCTACTTTTATTTGCATCTTTTACCTTTCAATCTATATCATAAAAATACCAAAAAATATTTATCTTATATTATTATCTCTATCAGATCTCACTTTTGCTAGTTACCGTGAAGGGATTGACAACCCCTTTATTGTGTTGGTTGTGAGGTTCTTGTTTGTTTGTGTAGGTGCGTGGGACTTTTAAGGAGCCTCCTACTAGATTGATACCTTGGTTCTCAAAAACTGAGGGAAATACTTACGCTACTTTGCTGCATCACCCTTTCCTCTTCAAGGAAAACTAATGCAGTGCTCAAGAGGTAGCAAAGGCCATCATGGAAATTTTCATGGAAGTAACGACAACCGCCTATGTGATCGGAAGGTACAATGGTCCTCTTCCCAAGAGCGTCACCATCAACACACCCATAACCTACCACATTAGTAATACCCTGCATGTGCTCTGATCTAAGCATGTCCTGATTTCTTATGATATACCACAGTCTACTTTCATCGATGCAGGCACATGCATCAACAACCGACTGAGAGGAGAGGAGACCATAACATACATATGGATTGCGCTGATCACCCTTGTAATGGCACATAAAATGTTAGTAATCCTGCATGGTCATCCTATTCTGGTTATTTATGGAAGCATCACCACCCCCAGAAAGGGTATGAAGAGGACGCACCAATGGTCGGACTTCCAAGTGCAGGATTAGGATCTATAGGTCCATCGTCATCATCTTCTTCAGGAACAATCAGGTGAGGAACATCCACATGGAACCCTCTCTCTCCATAAGGGAAAAGCAACAGGTATTGCAGAGGCATGAATGGAGTCTTCAGAGAAGATATCTGCTACAAACTATGAGAACGGCTGCAAACAACAATATCCCAAGAAGGTGCCTCTAACGTGAAGTCACCATCGACAACCAAAGCAGCAAGCCCAGTGGTTGTAGGAAAACTAAATTGTGGACTATCTCCCTCTGAAGCTCCAATAATATGAATCGAGATATCCTCGATGGGTTCATCACCACGATCCTCTATCATCTTACTCGCCTCCCGAAAGGTCTGTACCAATGGGTTAAACTCATTAAGCATGTCTCTAAGACCAACCACAATACTCTCATCCACACCCCAGTAGGTTTATCATCTGGATTTAAGGCATTCATCCTATATCTAATCTCATTAGCTAGGTCATGTATATACAACTCAACAAACTTAGGGGTATCATCACCGCCAGGCACCAACAAACCAATACGGTGAGACACTTGACCAATGATCTTAAAAATCCTAGGTCCACGGCTACCACCAGACGAGCGTTCAATAGTAGCACCCATCAAAGTGAAAGCGAACATACAATTGTACTCATGTATAGTCCGGATGAATTTTTTAGCACGGGAAGTACCATCGAATCGAAGGAGCTCCCAGAGATAGACTGGGGCATCCTTAAAGGGAGGAATATATACCTTAGCACCTTTACAACAGCGATTATTAACCATCTTACGTTGTGTCCAGGATGACCTAGACTTTGAACACTCGGCAAACCAAAAGGAGGCACCACAGTATTGGCATAAGAAATCTGGAGGGTCGTAGTACGACCTATCTGCATAGCAAGCTAACAGCTAAATTATCAGCCACAAACCAAGGGTAAAAGGAAGACAATAATCACATAACCAAAACAACGAAGGTCTTGTTAATAAGTAACTTTAAGGGACTCAACAAACTTCACCGAGAAACCTTGCCAATCCTTCGACATAGTCCCTTGGACAACAATCTCTGACAAGGCATGTAAAACCAAATAAGAGAACATATGGCAAACAGCAACAACTAACAACAAACCAAGTAATCTCATGCACCTTCACATCCAGGACGTCGCAATTTAATCGACACTTTCCATCTCTTCCATCTATTGCGGTCTACCTCGGTCACCTCTGAACTCACATAAACCGAGAAACCATGCCAATCCTTCGGCAAAGGACCATCAACGACATGTTCTAAACAGGACATGCAGAACCAAGTAAGACACCACACGACAAACAACAACAATTAACAACAAACGAAGAACTTTCATGCACCTTCATATCGAGCGTGCCAAAACTCAACACACATTTTTCGTTATCTGCGATTTACCGCAGCCACGGTCGAGCTCAGAAAAGGGAACCAGCCAACACCTCATCACGTCGCAAATAGCACAGTAATGAAATAATTATCATCAATCTGTAGGAGAAAAAATATAAAAGAAGAACAATGGATACACACGTACTTGTACGGATTCGAGGAGGACACCCAACAGGCTGACGTGGCATGTAACATCTAGGAATACCAGGGACCGCTGCACGCCTAGGAGCAGCGGTGAACCTAGGACTAACAGCCCAACCAGGGACAACAGCAGCGGCTGCATTCCCAGAATCAGCACCACAACTAGAGACACGGCCACAAACACCCCTACCACTTGGCCGAGGCATGCGCCACGCCTCGCGGCAGGCACTTGTCGAGCGCCACGCCCACGCCTGGCGATAGGCTCAGCTCCAGTAGCAGGCACCCGCTGACTCACACCCCTAAGCCTGTCAATAGGCTCAGCTCCAGCGTTAGGCACCCGGCAAGCAGCGACATGATCAGAAACAGGGGTATGCCCTATATTAGAACCTCCACGGCCAGTGGCTCGTCCACGACAACCAGCAGAACGCCCACGGCCACGGCCACGACCACCTACCAACCCAACACCAGCCTCGACCGTGCCTTGAGCATGAGCCACAAGCGGACCATGGGCCATGTCAACAACCCAACAACATCATACACACACGCTGGACAAATAAGAAGCAAGAACCATGTAAGCATACATCAGACAATAGCATAACAATAGGTAGCAGAGTATAAGACACAGTGCATATAATCATATACTGCATGAGCAGCATATCCAAAAACACGATAAAACTTTCATTGAATAAAGGAACAACGAATAAGACCGTAATTAAATAAAGGAACAATTAATGTTTCACGCATTATTACATCCAGACACTTATTACAGTGTACATACACACGAGGATCTGAACGCAGATCAACCAGACGAAAGAAAAAATGGCTAACAAGGAAAAATGGCTGAACAAAATAGAGAAAGAATGGATGGAGGGGAAGAGGACATTGGAGGGTAGCTCATACCTGCAGAGGCGGACCTCGGGTCGGCGGGGGTGGCACGAATCGGTTCGGTGAGCTGCGCGCTGCTCAGGGGCAGCGCATGATCTGGCGAGCCACGTGGTGCTCAGGGGCGGCGAACGGCGACGGAGAACAGGGGAGGATCAATCTACCTCTCTATCTCCACATGTACCTACAATGGATGCTCAACAATGAGATTCTTAAAGCCAAGATATATCACAGAACTAACAGCAAGGAAATAGCCATTCTTCTCAGTTTTCCAGCAACAACACTGCTCACAATTCGGTAAGCTTAATACATGTGTCTATTGTCACCCAACATATCATTCACGTTCACCCGACATATAATAGAGAAGAACAAGAAGGTGAGATATGAGCATAACTCAAAACCAAAAACTACAGCAGTAATCGCAGACATAGCCAAGAGTGCTTAACTACCAATGGCATATCGTCTAATCCATAAACAAATGAATCTCTATCACATAAATCTAGAGTTAATCCAGCAAATTCTCTGATCAGCTTCTTAGAACATACTTTTACCACATAGATCTAGAGTTACACATCTAAATAGTGTTTTCATAAAGATAAGGTGTTATTTTAAAATGAGTCAGATTGTGTACTCTCAACAGAAAGAACGATCATCTTCATTAACTGTCATATTCAACATACCCTGGAGCTGACTAAAATACTATTGGTATAATTTGCAAAAAGCAAAATAACAGAGATAAGTCATGTGCCTCATCTATCATTTAGGAGAGGGTTAGTATGTATATGAAGCAAATTCTCTGAGCAGCTTCTCAGAACATATTTCTACCACATAAATATAGAGTTACACATCTAAATAGATCCTACATGCTCAAGTTTGATGTAATAGAACATGAAGCAGAGAAGGGGAGAGGAGGAACGACCTGTGGCGTCAAGGTTGTTGCCCTGTTGCCCTCCTACATCACCACGAAGCACCATCGTCACGTGCGCGGTAACGGTAGCTTACATTGGAAACCCTAGCACAGAGGGGCTGAAACCGTGGGAAGCAAAGGGGGCGAGTAGGGGGAGGGGTGGGGTGGGAGGGGGTGGGGGAGCTCACCATGGTGAGGATTTCGCCAGGAGGCGGCGCTGGTGATAGTACAAGGACCTGGTGCTCACTAAACTCATTGGCGTCGATACAATCAGACGGTCCAACAACGGCGAGGGCCGAGCTAAACGAGAGAGCAGCGCGGCGGCAACGAGACAGGAGATGAACGGGGAGAAGTGGAATAGGAGCACGGCGACAGCAGCGGCGACTGTAGGGAGGCGATGGGCAGTGTCAAGAGAGGGAGAGAGAGCTTGAATGGAGCGATGCGGCGGCTAGGTTTGCGATAGGAGAAGGAGACGGCATGGGCTCATAGTGAAATTCCAAAATGCCCTCGGTGGGCGACCAAAACTACACGCGGTGGCATCCGGTTTTGGACACTGTTTTGGTCTACAGTTTCACGGTTCGATCCGATGGATGGGATCCTTCAGGGGCTTGATCAGACAGTCAAAAAGGCATCAAGAACCGGACCCGACGGCCAGGAATCGCTGAGTTGTGAGAACGTCCAGGTTCTCCCACTATGTATCTTATGGGATTCGTCACCCCAAGAATCAGAGTGCGGTTCCACTGTTTAATTCGTCGCCCCAAGAATCAGATTGAATAGCATAAAACTATCATAATTCACGTTAGGGTTCTAAAAAACTACCAAAAATTTGTTTGTGACTAATAACTACCAGAACCGGCGTCCACTGTTTCAAAAAACCCAAAACACCCATTGCTAAGAAATTAAACCAGTTTATGATAGGTCGGACTCGCACCTAAACGAACCATCTATTTGACCGTTTGATTTACCGTTAACTGACATGTGGGGACACATGTCAGTTATCTCTTCCTCCCCCCCCCCTCTTATCTTTCTATCTCTCTGTGCGAGCCCGCCGGATATGCACCGGTTGCCCTCCTCCTCCTCCCCCTCCGTGAGCTAGCCCTCCTTCCCCCGGCCAACCGTCCTCCTCCCTCTCCCCTCTGGCCGGAGCACGACCTCCAGCAGGGCGGCGGTGTGCCCCTCCATTGAACGCGGCGGCGCCCCTCTGGCCAGAGCACGGTGGTGCACCCCTCTACGCCGGCCGAGAAGACAAGGAGCAGCAGCAATGGCGGCCGGCAAGGAATAGCAGCATGGAGCAACGGGCGCGGGCAACAAGGAGCAGCAGTGGAGCCGCAGGTGAGGGAGTCCTGGATTAAGGGGTCCTCGGACAGCCGGACTATATACTTTGGTCGGACTGTTGGGCTATGAAGATACAAGACAGAAGACTTCTTCCCATGTTTGGATGGGACTCTCTTTTGCGTGGAAGGCAAGCTTGGCGATTTGGATATGTAGATTCCTTTCTCTGTAACTGATACGTCTCCAACGTATCTACTTTTCCAAACACTTTGCCCTTGTTTTGGACTCTAACTTGCATGATTTGAATGAAACTAACCCAGACTGACGCTGTTTTCAGTAGAACTGCCATGATGTTGTTTTATGTGTAGAAAAGAAAAGTTCTCGGAATGTCACGAAAATCACGGAGGCACTTTTGGAATTAATAAAATTTCGGGCGAAAAGAAATACACCGGGGCCCATGGCCTATCCACGACAGGCGCCCCCAGAGGGCGCCCTATCTCGTGGGCCCCTGGACCTCCACCGACCTCAACTCCAACTCCATATATTCACGTTCGGGAGAAAAATCAGAGAAAGTTTCATCGCGTTTTACGACGGAGCCGCCGCCAAGCTCTAATCTCTCTCGGGAGGGCTGATCTGGAGTCCGTTCGGGGCTCCGGAGAGGGGGATTCGTCGCCGTCGTCATCATCAACCATCCTCCATCACCAATTTCATGATGCTCACCGACGTGCGTGAGTAATTCCATCGTAGGCTTGCTGGACGGTTATGGGTTGGATGAGATTTACCATGTAATCAAGTTAGTTTTGTTAGGGTTTGATCCCTAGTATCCACTATGTTCTGAGATTGATGTTGCTCCGACTTTGCTATGCTTAATGCTTGTCACTAGGGCCCGAGTGCCATGATTTCAGATCTGAACCTATTATGTTTTCATGAATATATGTGTGTTCTTGATCCTTTCTTGCAAGTCTATAGTCACCTATTATGTGTTATGATCCGACAACCCCGAAGTGACAATAATCGGGATACTTCTCGCTGATGACCGTAGTTTGAGGAGTTCATGTATTCACTATGTGCTAATGCTTTGTTCCGGTTCTCTATTAAAAGGAGGCATTAATATCCTTAGTTTCCGCTAGGACCCCGCTGCCACGGGAGGGTAGGACAAAAGATGTCATGCAAGTTCTTTTCCATAAGCACGTATGACTATTTACGGAATACATGCCTACATTACATTGATGAATTGGAGCTAGTTCTGTGTCACCCTATGTTATAACTATTACATGAGGAATCGCATCGGCATAATTATCCATCACGATCCATTGCCTCGAGCTTTTCACATATTGTTCTTCGCTTATTTACTTTTCCGTTGCTACTGTTACAACTACTACAAAAACCCAAAAACTATTATCTTTACTTTTGCTACCGTTACCTTTATTATCATACTAATTTGCTCCTAAATACTTTGCTGCAGATACTAAGTTATCTAGGTGTGGTTGAATTGACAACTCAACTTGTCGTGGTCGCTGGGGGCACGAGCACCTATGGGGCAGGGGGCCCCTTCTGGTCCAGCAAGGGAGCGGAGGGCCGCGCGCAGAGCAGATCGAGGCGAAGGCACGCGGGGGATTTTTACCCAGCTTCGGAGCTCTCTGGAGAGATAAAACTCCTACTGCTGCTTTGTGTTTGTATTTGTTCTTGCTCCAAAGCGTGAGTATGTTGTGGTTTCTGTAAGTGCATCTAGTGCCCCTTAGTGATTTTGGTGTATTGAAGACTTATAGGTTAAGTAACTGATGCGTTTGTGAGTGTACACAGGTCTATAAGTCTATGAGGAGTTTGATATTTACAGAGAAAGTCGACCCCTAAAAATGAAGTTCTTCAACTGAAGACTTTGATATTCTGAAGACATTCTGAAGACTTTGAAAGTGAAGAAATTGGTGTGACCATGAAGACAAGATATTCATTCGAGGAATATGAAGCGTGAAGACTTTTGTTTTCGAAGTTTCATTTTCTCTTTCTTGAGTCATAGGAAACACCGTACTGTTAAAGGGGGTCAAGGAAATACTAAGGAAAAATTTCCATGTGATGCTCAACTCAAAATCCTACACCTACCAATCCCTTCGAGTGAAGCCATTGGAAATCTCATACAGTTCAATCAAATTCATCGATGTGAGACGCAGTTCTTACATTCCTTGAGAATTTTGCTCGATCGAGGAGTTATGAATTCGCCATGATCGAATTGCCTACACGATGAGGAACATGATAGCCCCGAGGACTTTGAGAGTCAAATTTCCGACCGTTCTTTGTCTTTCTGCCGTGGACCAAAATATCTTATCCACCTAATGGTCATATCATTGAAGGGCATTTATGTCTTATCATGTCGGGCTGCTCCCTAGGCTATAAATAGCCGCCCCTACAACCACTAGTTGGTTGGCTGCTCCAAGAGAACTTGACACTTGTCATTTGAGAGCAACCCATCCTCCGAGGACTTTGGCGAAAATCATCAAGTGAGGAAAATCCCAAAACCAAACCCACAAACCCCAAGTGATTGAGCATCATGAAGAAATTGATCTGCGTGGATCCGGCGCTTGTTACCTTTGAAGACTGTGCTTCTTCCAAGCGGTTAGGCGTCAAGGTCTAGAACATCAAGAGGAATTGTGGATCGCCGAGTGACCAAGTCTGTGAAGGTCTGGAAGTCACTGAAGACTTACCACGAGTGATTGGACGAGGCCTGCGTGGTCTTAGTTCAAGGAGAATACGGTGAGGACTGGGTGTCTGAGTTGCGGCTCGAGGCTGGGTGTCCGGACTGTGTGTCCTCGAGTTTAAATACTCAGCCGCTCCAACCAAACGTACAACTAAGACAGCAGTTGGAACTGGTTTACCAAATCATTGTCTTCACCAACTGACTGGTTCTATTTCCTCAACTCATTCATTTCCTCATTCTGTGATTGCATGTTGTTCATATCTGTGCTTGAAGACTTTGACTGAAGGCTTTCACAAATTCCTCAGTTCAATTTCTTCAGTCTGTTTGTCTTCATCTTGTTATCCTGTGTTTACGCTTTCCGTACTCTGTGCTTAGTCTTCATTTCATCATGCTGACTATGTGTGTATCCTGCTATGTTTACCTCTGAGTACATATTCCGCTGCAAATAGTTCTTCGCTAAGGAATTTCCTCACCGGCAAATTCCTCAGTGAAGAATTTCATAAAAATCGCCTATTCACCCCCCCCCCCTCTAGTCGATATAACGACTTTCAATTGGTATCGAGCAAGGTACTCCTTGTTACGTGTGATTTTAGTTTAACCACGGAGTTCTAGTTATGTCGACCGTAGGTATGATCAAGGTCTCGGCTGGGTGTCCTACCTTTTATGGAACGGACTACCCCTACTGGAAGAACAAGATGCGAATGCATCTTGAGGCAATTGATAATGATCTCTGGTATGTTGTGGAAAATGGTGTCCCCGCTGTCACTGAAACACTGACCGCTACCAATGTGAAGAGATTCAAACAACTCGACTCTCAAGCGAAGAATATCATCTGTGGCCATCTAAGCAAAGGACAGTATGGAAGAGTGAGTGCTTTGGAAACTGCTAAGCTTATCTGGGATAGGCTGTCCAAAGTAAATGAAGGAGTTTCAACTCAGCGTGACTCTCGAGTTGATGTTCTTCGGAATCTCTTCAACCGCTTCAAAAGACTCGACAACGAAAATGTCCAACAAACCTTTGATCGCCTCACTGACATCTCAAATGAGCTTCAAGCCCTCGGTGCCACTGACATCACTGATCATGAAGTTGTGAAGAAACTGCTGAGATCGCTTGATTCCTCATTTGATACTCTGGGACTGATGATACAAGAACGTTCTGACTACAAGTCGCTTGATCCTGCTGATATCCTCGAAAGGCTTAATACTCACGAGTTCGACTTGCTGAAAGAGAGATCTCTATGGCTCAAACTATGGCAAACCACGTGCCACGAAGGCAAAGGTTGTGTCGACTCACGAATGTGAGGATTCGGTAGTAGCCTTGGTGATCTGAAGAAGCGAGCAGGATCTAGCTCTCCTTGTGAAGAAATTCCAGAAGTTCACAAGACGTGGTCGTTTTGGAAAATCCTCAAGAGGAAATGATTCTTCATCCAGTGACTACAAGAGAAGACTTTGCCACAAATGCAAGAAGCCTGGTCACTATATTCAAGATTGTCCTCGGTGGGAAAAGGAAATGATGAAGAAGAAATACAAGGACTACAGTTCTGATGATATGAAGAAGAAGAAGAAATCATCAAAATCTTCGTCTTCAAAACCATCAAAGTCTTCACCTCACAAGAAGGGCAGCTCCAAGAAAGCTCGGGCATTCATTGGCAAGGAAATGGACTCTGAAGCTGAATCTGAGGAAAATGATGAAGAGGAGGAGTCTGAAGAATCTGAGTCTGGTGTGGCGAGTCTAGCCGTTGCTACTGCTTTCGTCAGCAAGTCCATCTTCAACACTGAAGAAACTGACTCCACCGACAAGCATACTGAAGATAATGATGGCTACGCTCCCACCTATTGCTTCATGGCAAAAGGAGCTAAGGTACTCAAATACAACTCCTCTGACTCTAGTGAAAATGAATCTGATGAGGATCTAAAGCCCAGCTACTCTAAACTTGCTAAAATTGCCGTGAAACAACAACGGGCTCTTGAAAAGGTTCAAAACATGCTAGATAAAAGTGATGATATGTTGGGTGAAGAAATGGATCGCACTAAAGCCCCGATGAAAATCTTCAGAGACTTGGTCTAAGTATGATAACCTTCAAGGTCATCATAACTCTCTCTTGTCTGATCATGAGAAACTTTCTTATGAATTTCTTCAAGAAAAGCAAGACAATGAGAAGCTTTCTCTTGAAGCTATTCAAAGAAAGGCAGATCTTGAAAAGCTAAGAGTATGTTATGAAGATCTTGAAGAGCGCGATTCATTACTAGCTCAAGAAATCAGCGCTTCTCGGGAAGAATTTGTTCCCCATGCTTAAAGTGCATTGAGCGTGAATCGCAAATTCTTCACTGAATGTTCAAATGCTTCAACTATTACAAATTCTTCATCTGCCTCTGCTATCACTAATTCCTCATCGAGGACTTTGCTAGTATCACTTGACAATGCAGGGTTGAAGGAATTGTACATGACAGCATGTACAAAAGCCTCAAAGGGCATCGACACTTTGTGATGTGCTCAAAAGCAGATCCTCAACGAAACCCTAGGAAAGAGGGTATTGCCTTTGAGAGGAAACTCAGCGCCGATGGAACATATTGGAAGCTTTGAGCAGTATCCCAAAACCTCATGGGTTGCTGCAAAGGGACCTCCAGTTGATCCATCTAACTTGTCTGGCTTTACATGTGAATCTCCTCATTCTTCTGATGAGTCATTTGACTCCAACTATAAACTGTTCAAAAATCAGAATGGTGAAGTATTTGCTAGATATGTTGGCACTAACTGCAGGAACGGTTCCCCTATGAAGAAAATCTGGGTTCCCAAAAGTTGTGTTGAAAGTCTTCAGGTGAATGTCCTCATGACACCACCTGTGAAGAACAGGAACCCCAGATCAAATTCTTCATATGGACCAAACTCTTCATATGGATCCAAATCCTCATATGGACCAAATTCTTCACGAGGATCAAATTCCTCAACTGGATCAAAGTCCTCATATGATTATCATCGTGCTAACAACTCTGTCTCGCAGGGCAAAGCTAAGGGCTATGAATATGTGCATTATTCTTCAAACCATTATGTTCATAAGTCCTCGAAGAATTACTCTGCTTATTCATATGCATAACCTAACCTCTCTCATGCTAAGCAAAATGGTTTGGCATCTTTGCCACCTTTCTCACATGGTGCTCGCAGGATGATGAACTCTTTGCCACCCCTCCAGATGTGGGTGGTGAAAAAAAAGAACTAATCTCTTCTCAGGGTCAGGTCTCGGGCGTGCTCTAACGTCTGAAGAATTTCTTGGGGACGACAAAAATGCTCGAAAGGACTTGAGCAAATCATGATGAAATGAACTTTCATTTCACACGTCCTCATCTTGCTATATCATTTCTTGCTTGATGAAATTCATCGATGAACTTGATATCATATTCTTCATCGATGAAGCATATGAGATTGTAAGTTATACTAATTCATCTGCAGGATGATCAACCCAAAACCCTTGAATGGGTCCTCGATAGTGGATGTACAAATCACATGATTGGTGACAAGAATCTATTGATGGATGCTCCTTATCACCGTCACCTCTGAAGCATATCATATTTCTTGACAAAGGCAAAAGTCGGTATTGGGTCTTGGTAAGGTTGCTATCTCTAAGGATAAGCACATGGACAAAGTCATGCTTGTTGAGTCCTTAGGATACAATCTCATGTCGATCTTAATGCTTTGTGATCTTGATATGGTTGTTGTCTTTGGCAAATATCGCTGTGTTGTGATTATGGAAGTGACAATTCCAAAGTCTTGAAGGCTTTAGGAGAGGAGATCTGTATATTGTTGATTTCTCTCAGGACCACAACCAGCCATGTGTCTACTTGCAAAAGCTTCGAAGGCTGGCTATGGCATCGACGACTTGGTCATGCAGGCATGAGGAATTTGAACACGCTTGCGAAGAAGAAGCATGTCATTGGCATTGAGAATGTCAAATTCCTCAAGGATCACTTATGCGGAGCATGTGAAGCCGGAAAAATGACCAAGGCCAAGCACCCAGCAAAGACTATCATGACCACTACCCGTCCATTCGAATTGCTTCACATGGACCTCTTCGGACCTAATCATTATTCAGCAGTCACTAATGATGCATCTCTATATGGTTTTGTCATTGTTGATGATTATTCTCGATATACATGGGTACACATTGTTACTTACAAACATGAAGTGCAGGAAGTCTTCAAACAATTTTCCTCGAGGGCTTCAACCAACTTTGGTGTGAAGATCAAGCATATCAGAAGTGACAATGGAACTGAGTTCAAGAATTCTGGTCTCGATGCCTATCTTGATGAACTTGGTATTACTCATGAATTATCTGCTCCCTATACTCCTCGTGAGAATGGCGTCGTGGGCGCAAGAACAGAACTCTTGTTGAGATGGCTCGCACTATGCTAGATGAATACAAAACGCCTCGGCGTTTTGGATTTATGCCATTGATCGCCTTGCCACATCATCAACAGAGTATATCTTCACAAATTCTTCAAGAAGACTTCCTATGAACTCCTCACGACAAGAAACCCAATGTGAGTTATTTCAAAGTCTTGATTGCTAAATGTTGGATTAGAGATCCTCACCACAATTCTAAATTTGCACCAAAGCACATGAAGGTTTTATGCTTGGTTACGGAAAGGACTCGCACACCTCTGAGTCTTCAACATTGTTCTTCACAAGATTGTTGACATTTGTAGATGTGCGGTTCGATGAAACTAATGGCTCGCAAAGAGAGCACCTACCTTCGTGTTAGATGAACCAGCACCGAGGATGCTATCAAGCTCAAGGCAACCGAGGATGTCATTCCTCTTGAAGAATCTCTTTGAAGAATTCATTCCTGTTCGTGAAGAGCGTCGAGTGATGCACTGAAGAACATGATGAGGAAAATGGTTTGAAGAAAATGCTGATCAAAATCCTCGGCGACAACCAACTCATCCAGCGTTGCAAAATAAGTGCAAGTGGAGAAGATCATCGATGACATCGATTGCACCAGTCCTCTCACCGCTCAAAAGCCCCACACTTATCTAACTTTTGTGGGCACTATGCTTTTGTCTCTATCTCAGAGCCCACTAAGGTAGATGAAGCTTTTACGGGCCGGAGTGTATTCAGGCTATGCAAGAAGAATTACATCGTTCGAGTTGAACAATGTCAGGAATTGGTCAATCGCCTGATCCTCGCAAGCATAATATCATTGGCACAAAGTGGATCTACCAAAACAAGCAAGATGAAAATGGCCTTGTGGTGAGGAATAAGGCACGACTAGTAGCTCAAGGCTACACAGAGTTGAAGGAATTGATTTGATGAAACTTTTGCACTGTTGCTAGACTTGAGGCTATTCGCATTTTACTTGCCTATGCTAACCATCATGATATCATCTTATATCAAATGGATGTGAAAAGTGCATTCCTCAATGGTAAGCTTGAGGAAGAAGTATATGTTGCTCAACCCCAGGTTTTGAAGATCCCAAGAATCGACAAAGTCTTGAGACTCAATAAGGCTCTCTATGGCCTCAAGCAAGCCCCTCGAGCGTGGTATGACACTGCTTGAAGGAATTCTTCGTGAAGAATGGCTTCACACCCGTTCACTCGACCCTACTCTATTTACTAAATCATATGATGGTGAACTATTTGTGTGCCAAATATATGTTGATGATATTATCTTTGGTTGTACTAACCAACGATATAGTGATGAATTTGCCTATATGATGAGCGAAGAATATCAAATGTCTATGATGGGAGAGTTGAAATTCTTCATAGGTCTTCAAATTCGTTAGCAGCGCAATGGCATATTCATATCTCAGGAGAAATACCTCAAAGATGTACTGAGGAAATTCGGCATGCAAGATTGCAAAAGCGTCAAAATTCCTATGCCCACAAATGGCCATCTATGCATCGATGAAAATGGTATTGACTTGATCACAAGGTATACCGCTCCATGATTGGGTC
This sequence comes from Aegilops speltoides, assembly GCA_021437245.1. Lineage (NCBI taxonomy): Eukaryota > Viridiplantae > Streptophyta > Magnoliopsida > Poales > Poaceae > Aegilops > Aegilops speltoides. The sequence continues at coordinate 88,510,071 of CM038142.1, forward strand.
TTTATTGTACTTATGTGCATCTAGGCGGATATAATGCTTAGTGTTTGCATGTGTGCCCGATTTCAAGCTGCAGAAGGAATCACACCATAAGGCTGTGAAGCATATTCTTGATATCTAGCTCACACACCAACACTAGGATTATGGTACCCCAAGGGCTCTGCTTTTGATCTCATTGGATATTTCGACTCGACTATCTTTGGTGATCGTGTGGACTGCAAGTCAACATCCGCTTTTCGGACGATCTTTGGTCTGTTGGTCCTCGAAGAAACAGAACTGCGTATCACTGTCTACTGCTGAAGCTGAATACATTGCTGCTGGCTCATGCTGTGCTCAACTGCTTTGGATGAAGCAAACCCTCAAGGACTATGGCATCAATGTGAAGAATGTGCCTCTCCTCTGCGACAATGAGAGTGCCATCAAGATTGCTCACAACCCAGTTCAGCACTCAAAGACTAAGCACATCCAGATTCGTCATCATTTTCTTCGTGATCATGTGCTGAAGGGCGATATCTCCATCGAGCATGTGAAGACTGAAGAACAGCTAGCTGATATCTTCACTAAGCCCTTGGATGAGAAGAGATTTAGCAAGTTGCGGTGTGAGCTAAATATCTTAGAATCTTCGAATGTTCTTTGAAAAGGACACACATCCTAACCCTTATGCATAATTGATGACTTAGATGTGCAACACATGAAGAAAGCGTTTTCCTCAATCAATGAAGAATAACATTCTAAGTGTGAAGAAATTAATGAAGAATTTGATTCTCGTAACCCTCGACAATTGTACGCGGTGTCTGAAATCATCACTCTTATCTGATGAGCTACGCCACCACAAAAGTTGAAAATCTTCAATTTGAGTTTTCTTCATTTTGAAATTCCTCGCTTTTTCAAATTCTTCAACTTTGCAAAATCTTCAATATTTCCGTCGTTTTTCTTCATTGGCTATATATATATATATATATATATATATATATATATATATATATATATATATATATATATATATATGAGTTTATGTCCTCTGACATTCACTTATTGCTATTTCTTCAAGTTGCGATTTACGCTAAGTGAATGTGATCGGACCCTTCCCTCTATGCTATACTCAATCCAATCTATTCACAAATTCTTCATATGCGTTCGATTGAAACTCGTTCAAAGTCTTCTTTGGTCCTTGACAGGTGAAGAAATTGCGAACTAAACTTTTAAACAAATCTTATCCAAGTTTTCGGTTTTACCGCTCAAACCGTTCCGCATCCCATGATGTATTAGTTTAATCACCCACGATCTTACGATCTCATACGCACGATGCGTGGGTGACACATGTCGCGTGAAGGAGAAAGGGCAGGGGCACGTTCGTCCCAAAATCTTCGGGCGAACAGTTTTTCACCGTGGCTATAAATACCCCCCTACCCTCCTCACTTCATTTACTCCGCTCGATCGCTATCTCTCGCTCGAGCTCTCCTCAAACCCTAGCGCAGCCACTACTACATCGCCGCCGGTGAGGAAAAGCTTCACTGCCTTGACCTCATCGCCGTCGTACTCGCGCCGGTCGCGGAAATCTTCACTCCGCCGCCGCCGTAGCCATCTCCCTCTGCCAAGTTAGGGCGTGGGAGATCTAACGTGACGAACTTCGCTACAGTTCACTCCTGTTCGTCGTGTTCTTCAGTTCGGGTAATTAAAAGTCACTTTTGTTACTCGCGTTGATTCTCAAATCTTTCTGAAAATCTTCAAAGGTGTTTTGCTCTTCAAAATCTTCACAAATGAACACCTCACTCACTATATGCACTTGATTTATATCTCTAAGCATTCATTTCTTCAAGATTCCTCAATTGTGCGGATTTTCAATCTGTACAACTCTGGAACCTAAGACGCGCTTAGTGAAATTCCTCAAGGCTCAACTGGTCAAATTCCTCAAAACTTGTTCCTTTTGAAAAATCTTCTGAGAACGCATATGACCTCTCCAAATTCCTCGCACCTACACTCTGTTCACAGGTACTCATGTCCGCTGCTGAATCACTAGGTTCTCATCAACTTAACTCATTTGCAGCGTTCCTCGAAGAAAAACTGCATACTTCTTCAGAGTGCTCTATTGTTCAAATTCCTCACCTGAAGAAAATGGCAGAAGGCAAGAGACCACAGAAGGGAGGAAAGAAACCGGAAGTCATGACTGCTTTTGAGATTCCTGAGGAAATATACAAAGACTACTGCACACCTGATGAATCCAAGTTTGGTAAGGAGACCAAAAATCAGCGCAAAGTGCGCATACAGAGGATAGAAAGAAGATGGGCACGAGAATGGAGGGAATACCGCTATTTCACTCCTAAGTACATGAGGAAATTCGCGTTAAACCCTCCATGCCCAAGAGCTCCACTGGCACCTGGCCAAGTTGCTGATCCCACTAGCATCAAGAGTGGTGAAGACTTTCCTGAAGAATGGTCCAGGCGTCAAGCCAAGTTGGCAAGACAGGCCAAGGAGGCAGTGAGGAAATTCAATGAGGATTCTGCTGCTGAGCCCTCGGTCAAGCCGAGGAAATCAATGCCAAAGAAGCCTGCACGCAAGCCAAGTGCTTCACCGTCAGCGCCCTCACGGCCCAGTTCCTCAGCCGCGCCCTCACGGCAAATTCCTCAGACTGCTGCTGCTCATTCAAAATCCTCAGCAGCTCCCTCCAAGTCCTCAACTCCTGTGCATCTGGCTACATGTCAAAGGACTCAGGGTTTCTCAATTGCCTCTGGTGTCTCCTCAGCTGCACCAGTGTCCTCAACAGGCCCCACTCTGCTGAAGACAAAAGCAACAGCTGGACGCGGTCCTCGGCCAAGTCCAAAGAAGAAACAGGTTGCATTTAATGTGCCTTCTGATGATGAAGCCTCTGATGAAGAACTTGAAGAAATCATCAGAGACAGACTGACCAAGGCCGCTAGAGCCAAAAGAACAAGTGTGCCTCTGCTTTTGGATCCAAAGAAGATCCTTGACTTCATTGACCTATGGCATCAGGATCCAAACACTCCTATACCGGATCTGCCACTGACTGCTGGTCAAAGTCATATGCTTAACCATATCATCGCTGAAGAGAAATGGAAATTTGAAAAGGCTCGTGAATTGAAGAGAGCAAAAGTCAGAAAGGAGAAGCTTCTGAGGAAGAACTTAGTCAACTTGACTCTGAAGAACTTCTCAAAGCTCAATCTGAAATCAAGCCCTCGGCAAGGATTTGAAGCTTACAATGCTGATTGGCAAGGAGCCAAGGTGAGATTAAATCAACTGACGAAGAAAATGTCAGCTGTTGCAGCTCCATCGCAACAAGAAAATCCTCGAGTGAAGACTCGCTCAGCTGCTAAAAACATGCCAAGACTCGCTGATGACTTTCGGCGTCTTGATGAGAACACAAGTTCGTGGCTGATAACTCCATTCCATTCTTGAAGAAATTCCTAGGGCATCCACTAGTGGTGCGCCTGAAGAATCTGAAGGAAATAGGGCAACTGCACCAGTTGCGCCTGAAGAAACTGTACCACAATCCTCAGCTCCTCCTGCACCAACACCAACTCCAATTCTTCCTTCTGCCTATGAAGTGAAGAAGACAAAGGCTGCAGAACGAGCTGCAGTGAAGAAGAGGAAGGCATCAGCTGCGTCAAATTCTTCGGCCGCGAAGAAAATGAAGCCAATGATCAGCTCGATTGAAAATCCTATTGATGCCATTCCCATTTCCTCCATGTCGTCCAAGGAGATTGTTCCTTATGGAGAAGATTACAAGATCCCAAGCGGATCTGATGAAGAAAATCAATCTGTTGCTACTTTAGAACAGCTTGATGAAGAAATTGAAGTGGAAGCTTTCTCTTCAACCCCAGTTGTTTCCTCACCCGTGCCTCAGTTCACAGTGAAGAGGCGGTGTTGAGGAAATGAAAAAAAGAAGACGAAGACGTGGATATTGGGTGCACTACACGGTGATGAGCGATGACTTTTGGGAAAGTCAGCATCCCAATACTCCTCTCTTCACTCCGCTTCAACAAGTTCCTATGTCCCCGGCTACAACTGTTCAAATGGGCTCTGAAGAAACTCATCCCACTTCCTCTGTCAATGAAGAAATTCCAGCCACTAGCGCTGAAGAACCCATCTTGATCCTCAAACTGCACAAGGAGAGGAACCAGAAATTCCTCACTGAAGAACACGAGATCGCGATTCACGAGGTTGTCTTTGCAAATCACAGATATTCCTCTGCCCAAGCCAAAGAATCCGTTCTCAAGCAAGCAAAAATTCAAGGCTGAAGACTTCTTTTCTGAGCACGTGTTCTTCACTGCTTATAATCCATATGACTCTGCTCGAATGAGGAAAAGACGCTTCTGGACTCCAACACAAGCAAACTTCTATTCCTCAGTGCTATTTGACAAGGACAAGATCTTCGACCATGAGCATATTCCTCATGTGGATATGGAATCACTTCCGTGCTTCGAGCCAGTACTCCGTGTTCTTCACAATGCAGGGCTGCTGAATTTCTGCACTGACATATGTGACTGGAATGAAGAACTCATTCTTCAGTTCTATGACACCCTGCACATCACCGGAGATGCTGAAGACATCAACTCATGGGTATTGGATTGGATGACGGAGAATACTCACTACAAGGCACCAGCAACTGAATTGCTTCGTGTCCTTCCTCTTGATCCTCCCCATGAATCTGCATGTTGCATCTACAATGACCAGGAACTGTCTGATCACTTTATGCAAGTGCTTATGAAGCCACTGAAGCCAGGTCAAGCCCCTCGAACCAAATTCCTCGTCAAGGATTTGTTGTATGTGCCTCGGACTGTTTATAGAATCTTGACGAAGACAATGAGTCCCATAAAAGGCCATGACTCAAATGAAGAAGATGTCGTAGGCATCATGAAGAACATGCTTTTCAATATCATTCATGGCGTTCCTGTCAACTTCCATGATTTCTTCATGAGGACTCTGGCCAATGTTGCAATGTCACCTTTTGAGCTGAAGCCATATGCGCCTTGGATCATGAGATTCATAAGGGCAAGATCTTCACTGAACTACAAGGCTGACACTCTGAATCATGGCAGCTACTTGCCGCCCATTGAAGTCCTCAAGCGACCAGTTTCATCATCTGATGATAAGGGCAAGGCAGCAGCTGTAATTGATGAAGGCACTCGTCCATTGGATGGTCAATTTCGCAAGGCTGCATCTTACTCCACCAATGACGATTCTGCAATGCATGACACTGCCGCAAATACCTCCACCAAGCAACAGCCTCAAGCAAGCGCACCGGGTGATGGTGATCGTGAGTTACTCCTCGGTCTTCATCGGAAGGTTGAACATAATCGAAATGGGTGAAGCGCCAATTTGCTGCAATTCTTCACAACATGACCTCAACGCATAATGCAGTGAAGAAAAATCAGTACTACCTTCATGAAACCCTCAACCGCACCTGGGCTGTTCTTAGTCATGTATATTCCGCGGAAGAATTGAAGTCTATGGGTCTTCAAGAAGCTTTTGACTGGTCTGCACCACCTCCGAAGAAATTCAAGAGAGTCAAAGTTCCTGATCTGGTGGCCAGCTCTTATTCTTCATCGCGTGAAGCTGATGAATATGAAGATTTGGACGACACTGCGGTAGGCCCTACTTCAACAAACAACCCCGACAACGCTGGCGCTCCTCCATCAACTTGAATATCTTCAGGGGCGTTAGTCCTCAGTTTCGATCCTTTTGGTCATTTGATGACAAAGGGGGAGAAATCTGAGTTAGTCTTCAAGCGGGTTTATACTATGGGCGTTACTATGGGCGTTTTTATTAAGTTATAACTCTCGTTCTTCCGAAACTTTTTATTGGATCGAGTTGTAATCTTAAATCTGATGGTGCCCTGATACTTTTGAACGGTGCATTGTGCTGACTTGCACTATGCTCTGATACTTTTGATCGTGCTTCGATACGTTTGATGCTCTGATTTTGATATGTGTTATGCTCTGATGCTTTTGAAGCACTAAGCTCTGAATATGATATTTGAGCTCTGAAACTTTTGATGTGATATTCCGCATGCTTATTCTAGTCAATACTATTGCACGCATGCTGAATCTCATCAGGCACCATATTTCATCATGCATTTCAAATTCTTCATAGTATATATATCAAATGCGTGTATGAATTACAAGATATAGGGGGAGATCTCCATGATTAAATTCTTCAAATGTGCATTGCCTCAAAAGCAAATTCCTCATTATGCACACATCCAGGGGGAGTTCTTCTATATCTTGCAATCAAATTCCTCAGTATCAATATTTACACTTCATATGTTTATCCCCATTGAAAACTTAACCTATGTTGTCATCAATCACCAAAAAGGGGGAGATTGTAAGTGCATCTAGTGCCCCTTAGTGATTTTGGTGTATTGAAGACTTATAGGTTAAGTAACTGATGCATTTGTGAGTGTACAGGTCTATAAGTCTATGAGGAGTTTGATATTTCTGAGAAAGTCGACCCTAAAAATGAAGTTCTTCAATGAAGACTTTGATATTTCGAAGACATTACGAAGACTTTGAAAGTGAAGAAATTGGTGTGACCATGAAGACTTGATATTCATTCGAGGAATATGAAGCGTGAAGACTTTTGTTTTCAAGTTTCATTTTCTCTTTCTTGAGTCATAGGAAACACCGCATTGTTAAAGGGGTCGAGGAAATACTAAGGAAAAATTTCCATGTGATGCTCAACTCAAAATCCTACACCTACCAATCCCTTAGAGTGAAGCCATTGGAAATCTCATACGATTCGATCAAATTCATCGATGGATGAGACGCAGTTCTTACATTCCTTGAGGACTTTGCTCGATCGAGGAGTTAGGAATTCGCCAGTCTGAATTGCCTACACGATGAGGAACATGATAGCCACGAGGACTTTGAGAGTCAAATTTCCGACCGTTCTTTGTCTTTGGCGCGGCGGACCAAAATATCTTATCCACCTAACGGTCATATCATTGAAGGGCATTTATGTCTTATCATGTCGGGCTGCTCCTAGGCTATAAATAGCCGCCCCTACAACCACTAGTTGGTTGGCTGCTCCGAAGAACTTGACACTTGTCATTTGAGAGCAACCCATCCTCCGAGGACTTTGAGCAAAAATCATCAAGTGAGGAAAATCCCAAAACCAAACCCACAAACCCCAAGTGATTGAGCATCACTGAAGAAATTGATCCTGCGTGGATCCGACACTTGTTACCTTTGAAGACTGTGCTTCTTCCAGACGGTTAGGCGTCAAGGTCTAGAGCATCCAAGAGGAATTGTGGATCGCCGAGTGATCAAGTCTGTGAAGGTTTGGAAGTCACTGAAGACATACCACGAGTGATTGGACGAGGCCTGCGTGGTCTTAGTTCAAGGAGAATACGGTGAGGCTGGGTGTCTGAGTTGCGGCTCGAGGCGGGTGTCCGGACTGTGTGTCCTCGAGTTTAAATACTCGGCCGCTCCAACCAGACGTATAACCGAGAGACAGCAGTTGGAACTGGTTTACCAAATCATTGTCTTCACCAACTGACTGGTTCTATTTCCTCAACTCATTCATTTCCTCATTCTGTGATTGCATGTTGTTCATATCTGTGCTTGAAGACTTTTGAAGGCTTTCACAAATTCCTCAGTTCAATTTCTTCAGTCTGTTTGTCTTCATCTTGTTATCCTGTGTTTACGCTTTCCGTACTCTGTGCTTAGTCTTCATTTCATCATGCTAACTATGTGTGTATCCTGCTATGTTTACCTCTGAGTACATATTCCGCTGCAAATAGTTCTTCGCTAAGGAATTTCCTCACCAGCAAATTCCTCAGTGAAGAATTTCATAAAAATCGCCTATTCACCCCCGCCCCCTCTAGTCGACATAACGCACTTTCAGTTTCGTGTGAGTCGGACTGGACCGAACCCCTTCTACGTGCGCACGGGCCTCCTTTTTATAGTCTAAAGGGGTCACCGACAGGTGGCAACGCAGAGAGAGGGGTAGAATGGTAAAAACGTGGGTTGGTACACTGCTATCTACAGTGTCCCCTACCTAACTCTGACGGCAGGGGACAAGAGCATTTAATGCCCGTCCGGTCGCTCCAACAGTGCAGGAAACGACCGTTAGGGGCGCCACCGATCGCCACGATGGCCTCCTAGTCACCTTTGCTCGCCACCTCGCACCGCTAGGCTGCACAGCCACCCGCCACGTGCACCAGGAGTGATCCTGTGGCGACACGTCGTCGGGTGAGCTGGAGCGCAGGCGCAGAGTGGTGGCTTCGCCACGGCAAGCGCCTTGCCGCGGTCCTTGTCTTGTCGCACCCGCAAGCTTGCCGCTCGTCGGGTCTTGCCGGGACGTGCGGCGCGTCGTGGCAAGTTTTCTGAAGTGCCTTGGTTGGCCTTCCCGGCAAGCTCCTCTTGCCGGGGCCTTGTTCTTCCCGGCAGGCTCCTCTTGCCGGGGCCTTGTCCATCCCGGCAAGCTCCTCTTGCCGGGGCCTTGTCCTTCCCGGCAAGCTCCTCTTGCCGGAACCTTGTTCTTGAATGGTAGTAAAATAGGAATGACGGAGGCTCTTGGCGGACGTCCGGCAAGCCTTGCCGCGGGACGCTGCAACTGCCCGTGCCCAAGTTCGGGGTACTAAGGTACCCCTACTTTAGTACACCGACAGGAGCCCCCGGGCCTGGGCCATACACGGTGCCAAGCGCTGTTGGGCCAGGCCCAAAACAGGGCACGGGCACGCGCGGCCTGGGTCCAAACCAGATCCACTCCGGATCCACCGCGTCCTCCCGTAACGGCACGCGTCAAACGCGGCGTCGTGGGAGAGGACGTGGGCAATACTTAAATCCAGGAAATGCGTAACGTTCACCTCCCCTGTTTATAAGCAGAGGAAATAGGGCCGTTACCCCACCTTCGCCACTTGCAGTTCCTTCCTCCGAAAGCTCCGCCGCTTCCCAAGCCGAAAGAGAGCAGCGCTCCGCCGCCCGTCGCTGTCGTCGCCCCCAACGCTTCTGCGCTCCTCCGCCGCTTCCGCCATGGCTCCGAAGACCGGCAAGGCCGAGAAGTCGGCCGAGGCGTTGCGGCTTGAGGCGCTGCGCAAGAAGCGAGTGCTTTTCCCCTCCGAGCTCACCCGAAAGGCGCTGCGGGAGGAGTTCTACCTCTTCTGGTCGACGCAGACGCGGGCGCATCCGCGCACGCCGGTGCTTTCCGCTGAGGCTTCCAAATCGAAGCGGTGCCCAAAAGGGTACTATTTCTTTCCGGTGTTCTTCTATTGCGGGCTCTGCCCACCTTTTTCGGATTTCTTCTGCGACATCATGAACACCTACGGGTTTCATCTTCTTGATTTCACCCCCAACGCCGTTCTGACAATGGCGGTTTTTGCACACCTCTGCGAGAACTTTGTTGGCATCCACCCAAGTGTCGCTCTCTTTCGCCATTATTTCACCCCCCGAGCCGAGAAAGGAGAGCCATTGGCTGGCGGAGTTGCCTGGATCTCACGAACCGGCATGAAGGAGGTGTATCTGGCGGGCGAGCTCCGCAGCAAGTGGGATGAGTGGAGGGCGGAATGGTGATGGATCTGTGATGCCAATCCGCAGCCATTCACTAACCTGCGCCAGGTTCGGGTAGTTCGCGGCGACGACTGGGGCGCTCTGTCGCCGGACGACGCCAAGCTGAAGATTGCCACCACCGAATCCCGGCTCGGGCTTGCGAGCTCATGCGAGGGCGGTTGGCGCGGATTTCTTCGCCGTCGACGCTTCTCCGCAAAGAGGGGAGGCCCGCTGGCAGTTTGGCGGCCGGCGGATATCATGAGCTGCGCCCAGCCTCAATTTCAACTTCACAGTTACGGAACTTGATGGGATCTTGAGGAGCTGTTCAAGCATGGCGCCAACCATCGAGTGGTTCAGGCTGCCGCCGGCGTCATCCCATTGTGCAACAACTCGGTAGCGATCGCATCTGCGCAATGATGCCAGAGTGCGATTCGCATGGGATAGTCCCAACTTGGATGTAGCCCACCGACGACGTCGTGCAGCAATTCTTCGATGGCTTGGCGGAGGTAGCAGTCAACTCCGACGAGCAGAGGCTCCTCACCCGCGCCACCACCGAGAACGAGATGCGCTACATCGCCACCAGGGCCGAAGAGGCGGCAGCAGCCGCCGCCGCAGGCGAGTTCGGCTTCACGTTGGAGGAGGCAGAGGCGGCTGAGGCGCTGAGCCTTGCCGACAGGGAGGACCTTGCAGGAGAGGTTGTTGACGAGGGGGAGCCCGAGGCAGAAGCGAGCGAGCCCGCCGAGGGCGCGAGCGGCCAGCCGTCTTCGAGCAGCTTGCCGCAGGCGGAGCCCCCAACGCAACCCCAATTCCAACCGAGAAGGCGCCTTCGTTGAATTGCAGATACGGCAGGAGGATAGGCAGGCCAGCAGCCGAGGCGCCGCGGGACACGCTCCACCGCGGCAAGTACCGTTGCCGCGGGAGGGTCCCAGGCTGTGCCGTCAACTGAGGCGGGGTCTTCCCGGGCCGCCACGCCTGATCCTACCGCAGCTCCCAGCAAACGTCGAAGGGAGCCTACTCCTCCGCCACACCACGCAGAGAGGGTACCGGACTTCGACCTCTCCGTGCTGAGCTCCTCCGATGATGATGAATAGGAGGAGGAGGAGGAGTAAGACTTTCTTCTTGTTGCCGGAACCTTGTTCTTGAATGGTAGTAAAATAGGAATGACGGAGGCTCTTGGCGGACGTCCGGCAAGCCTTGCCGCGGGACGCTGCAACTGCCCGTGCCCAAGTTCGGGGTACTAAGGTACCCCTACTTTAGTACACCGACACAACTGCTAATACTCAAGAATATTCTTTGGCTCCCCTTGTGTCGAATAAATAAATTTAGGTTGAATACTTTACCCTCGAAAGCTGTTGCAATCCCCTACACTTGTGGGTTATCAAGACTAATTTCTGGCGCCGTTGCCGGGGAGCATAGCTCTATTCTCTGAGTCACTTGGGATTTATATCTGTTGATCACTATGAAGAACTTGAAAGACAACAGAACTACGGTTTTGCCCTCAACTATGAGGGGAGGTAAGGAACTGCCATCTAGCTCTGCACTAGATTCTCCTTCCTTTTTAGTAAGCTTGGGACACCTAAACCTGCTACTGCTATGAATTCTGATATGTCGCATGTTATTGATGATGCCACTTCTGCTATGGATGATGAAACTACTTCTGTGCTTGATACTACTTTGCCATTAGGTGAATTTCTTGATGAACAACTTGCTAGAGTTAGGGGAATGAAAATATTGAAGATGCTATTATTGATGATTGTGATGATGAAGGTTCTCCCAATGATTATGTATTGCCTGTTGTCCCTAAGGGTTATGTTATGAATGAAGAAGCTGCTAGGGAGATCTTTGCTTGCAATGATAGATATGATCTTAAGAAATTATTAGCTAAATGGAAGCAGCAGTCTCTTAATGCTAGAATGAAACCTGGCCCTACTTTTGCTACTTCACCTATCTGTGTTACTGATAAGGATTATGAATTCTCTGTTGATCCTGAGATTATTACTTTAGTTGAATCTGATCCTTTTTATGGCCTTGAATCTGAAACTGTTGTGGCACATCTTACCAAGTTGAATGATATAGCCACCTTGTTTAGTAACAATGAGAAGTATCGCTATTATTATATCCTTAAGATATTTCTGTTCTCATTAAAGGGTGAAGCTAAGACTTGGTATAATTCTCTTGCTCCTGGTTGTGTGCGTAGTCCCCAGGATATGATTTATTACTTCTCTGCTAAATATTTCCCTACTCATAAGAAACAAGCTGCCTTGCGGGAAATATATAATTTTGTGCAAATCAAAGAAGAGAGTCTCCCACAAGCTTGGGGGAGGCTTCTCCGGTTACTTAATGCTTTGCCTGATCACCCTCTCAAGAAAAATGAAATACTTGATATCTTTTATAAAGGACTAACCAATGCTTCCAAGGACTACTTGGATAGTTGTGCTGGTTGTGTTTTCAGGGAAAGAATAGTCGACGAAGCTGAAATATTACTGAATAATATGTTGACTAATGAAAATAATTGGACTCTTCCTGAGCCAGTTCCTGAAGAAATTCCTGAACCAATTAAGCCAACTCTTGAGCCTATTCCTAAACCCACTCCGAAGAAGAGAGGTGTTTTATTTCTCAGTCCTGAAGATATGCAAGAGGCAAAGAAATCATTGAAAGAAAAAGGTATTAAAGCTGAAGATGTTAAGAATTTACCTCCTATGAAGAAATACATGGTCTTAATATACCACATGTTGAAGAACCACATTGTCTTGATAACCCGACACAGGTAGTAAAGGTAAATTCTCTCTATAGATATGATAAAGTTGAAATCCCCTCTACTAAATTTCATAGCCCATGCTTAGATGAATTTGATGACTTTATGGCTAGACAAGAAAGTTTTAATGCTTATGTTGGTAGAGAGTTAAAGAATAAAGCTTTCGAGATAGGACGTGTAAGCGATAATATGGCTTGAGTTAAAGGTGAACTCAAATTCCTTAGCAAATATGCTTCTATGGTTGCTACTCAAGATTAGCAAGTACTCAAAGCTCAAAATGATTTGCTTGATGAATTAAATAATAAAAATGACTTTGCTGTTAGAGTGGCTACTAGAACTGGTAGAATGACTCAGGAACCTTTGTATCCTGAAGGCCACCCTAAGAGAATAGAGCAAGATTCTCAGAGAAATAATTTAGAGGCACCTAGTTCTTCTAAAAAGAAGAAAAAGAAAAATGATAGAACTTTGCATGCTTCTAGTGAACCTACTGTAGACACACCTGAGAATCCCAATGATATTTCTATCTTTGATGCTGAAACTCAATCAGGTGATGAACATGAACCTAGTGATAATGTTAATGATAATGTTCATGTTGATGCTCAACCTAGCAAAAACAATGAAGTAGAGATTGAACCTGCTGTTGATCTTGATAACCCACAATCAAAGAATCAACATTATGATAAGAGAGATTTTGTTGCTAGGAAGCACGGTAGAGAAAGAGAACCATGGGTTCAGAAACCCATGCCCTTTCCTCCTAAACCATCCAAGACAAAGGATGATGAGGATTTTGAGTGCTTTGCTGAAATGATTAGACCTATTTTCTTACGTATGCGCTTAACTGATATGCTTAAAGTAAATCCTTATGCTAAGTATATGAAGGATATCATCACAAATAAAAGAAAGATACCGGAAGCTGAAATTTCCACCATGCTTGCTATTTACACTTTTAAGGGTGGAATACCAAAGAAACTTGGAGACCCGGGTGTCCCAACTATACCATGCTCCATTAAAAGAAATTATGTTAGAACCGCTTTATGTGATCTTGGAGCCGGTGTTAGTGTTATGCCTCTCTCTTTATATCATAGACTTGAATTGAATAAGTTGACACCTACTGAAATATCTTTGCAAATGGCTAATAAATCAACTGCTATACCTATCGGTATTTGTGAGGATGTGCCTGCTGTAGTTGCAAATGTCACTATCTTAATGGACTTTGTTATTCTTGATATTCCCGAGGACGATAGTATGTCTATTATCCTTGGTAGACCTTTTCTTAATACTGCAGGGGCTGTTATTGATTGCAACAAAGGCAATGTCACTTTTCATGTTAGTGGTAATGAGCATACGGTACACTTTCCGAGGAAACAATCTCAAGTTCATAGCATCAATTCTATTGGAAAAGTTCCAACTATTATTATTGGAGGTTTTGAATTTCCTCTCCCTACTGTCAAGAAAAAGTATGATATTCTTATTATTGGGGACTTTCATATGCCCGTTGAGGTAACTTAGTGTTATTCGAAACTTCTCCGGTTCCGTGTTATTCGGAATGAGTTTGTTAACAAGACTTGATCAACCTTGTTAGTGGATTCATTTTGATGATCATGAGATGGATGAAACTAGAAGGCACAACCTTCTGTACCCTCTTTTTACTTTCTGTTAAAGCAAAAATAGTATTATTTGTCTGTTTTCTGAATTATCCGTGCATTAAAAAATATCCCAAAAATAAAAGTGCTCCAAATGCCCTGCAAATTTAGTACGATTTTTTATGGAATATTTGAGGATTTTAGGCACTGAAAACACTGCAAGAGGGGCAAGCACCAGGCCACGAGAGTGGAGGGCGCCCCCCATAGGGCGCGCCCCCTATATCGTGGGCCCCTGGTGGCCCCCCTCCACATATGCCAGCACCCACACACTTCATCTTCTACCAAAAAAATCCCCATCCAGCTCAAGCACAAGTTCTAGCTCATTTTGCTGCGATTTTCGATCTCCTTGCTCAAAGCTCCATTTACAAAACTACTTTGGAAGATTGTTGCTTGGTATGTGACTCCTCCATTGGTCCAATTAGTTTTTGTTCTAGTGCTTTATTCATTGCAATTTTTTGTTGCATAGGTGACCATGTTCTTGAGCTTGCATGTTAAATTTATGAGGTCCTAAGCAATTCCAATGCATGATATAGGCTCTAGGCACTTGTAGGAGTAGTTGCTACCAATCTTGTTTAGTTTTATTCACTTTTATTTTGAAGTTACTAAAATTTCAGAAATTTTCAGAAAATGTTAAGGAGGTTTTTGAAGGGCTCTTCTAGCCAAGGCTCTCAGGAAAAACAAGCCAAAGAGAAGGAAAAAGCCAAGTATAATCTTCCTCGCTTAGCAGAAGTACGATCGTGTGAATGGCCATGTGAGGATTTCTTGAAAAAGAAGCTGGAATTCATGAAGATTTTTATTCTTTGATCTAGACTGCAGGCCTCACCGATTTCATCAACGACCGAATCGATCAGTATCTCTTACTCACCAATACTTTCGTGCAAAACTTTTATTATTATCCTAAGAAGTCACCGCCTGCAATATCATTTCATTTATATGATGAATTCAAAGAAATGTCTTTATGTAATTTTTGCGCGGTGTGTAGGATACCTTATGAGGGAGAATTAGAGGAACCCCATCGTGAAGATGTGGGTAGCTTTGTTAATACTATAGCTGTAGAGGATCCAAAGAAGGGTTCCGAGGCAGTAACCGACTTTGTGTAACCCTAGTCCCCTCTGGTGTCTATATAAGTCAGAGGGTTTAGTACATAGGGAACAATCATAATCTCATAGGCTGGACTTCTAGGGTTTAGCCATTACGATCTCGTGGTACATCAACTCTTGTAATACTCATATTCATCAAGATCAATCAAGCAGGAAGTAGGGTATTAACCTCCATAGAGAGGGCCCGAACATGGGTAAACATCGTGTCCCCCGTCTCCTGTTACCATCGACCTTAGACGCACAGTTCGGGACCCCCTACCCGAGATCCGCCGGTTTTGACACCGACATTGGTGCTTTCATTGAGAGTTCTGTTGTGTTGTCACCAAAAAGTTTGATGGCCCCATCAATCATCTACAACAATGCAGTCCAGGGGGAGATTTTCCTCCCTGGACAGATCTTCGTATCCGGCGGCTTCGCACTGCAGGCCAACTCGCTAGGCCATCTGGAGCAGATCGACAGCTATGCCCCTGGCCATCAGGTCAGATTTGGAAGCTTAAATTATGTGGCCGATATCCGTGGAGACTTGATCTTCGACGGGTTCGAGCCCACGGCTCCTCGTCACTGTGATGAACATGACCTAAATCTGTCATTGGACCATGCTCATCAGGTAGCACCTACAACTGCCCTGGCCCTAGATCCGGAACAGATCGCGCCATCCGAGGACGGGATGCTCAACCCCGCCGCGGAAGCCGCATACTCAGCGGCGATAGAGCCGCACACAGATCCAACCTCAAGTGGGCCCTGCGTCATCGGAACCTCGGATTCGTCTCCGGCCATAGGTTCCGAACCGCGTCCATCCATGCCCATCGAACCTGATCGGGCGCGATCGTTGAGTTCAGCTCCGCGGACATCTTCCGGCACTCGCCTTTTGGCGATGTGCTTAACTCATTAAGAGCCCTCTCCCTATCAGGGGAATCTGAGTTGAACTATGTCCGGCTTGAATGGGAAGCTGATGATGGAGAATTTCGTTTCCCACGCACCACCCACTGCATAGCCACTGTCGAAGACTTAACCGGCATGCTTGATTAAGACTCCGAAGACATCAACGGTATGGACGACGATGTCGGAGAGGAGCAGGCACAGCAACCGCCACTTACAGGGCGTTGGACAACCACCTCCTCGTATGACGTATACATGGTGGATACACCAAAAGAGAACAACAACAACGATGAGAAGGATCCAGTTGAGGACAAACCTCCTGAGATACAGCCAAAGCACTGACGACAGCAGTGCTGCTCTAAACCCGTTGTGGAAAAAACAGCAGTACCGCCACAGGAGAAAATAACACTCCCGACGATGCCGGAGACAATGAAGATCCCGTGGAGCCAACATCTGAACAAGACGAACGGGAAGATGGGCAAGCTAGCCCTGATGAACATGCGGCGAATGAAGACGCGGAGGACAGTAACTACCTTCCACTCTCCGAGGACGAGGTGAGCCTCATCGACGAAGATTTTATTGTGCCTGAGGAGCCCGTCGAGTAGGAGCTTTTTAAGCGCCGGCTAATAGCCACCACAAGGAGCCTGAAAAAGAAGCAGCAGGAGCTTCAGGCTGATCAAGATCTACTCAATGGCAGATGGACTGATGTCCTGGCAGCCAAGGAATACGGCCTCGAGCGCCCTACCAAAAGTTACCCGAAGCGCAAACTATTACCACTGTTCGATGACGAGGCGTTGGAGCCAGTCCTACCAGCAGATAATGCAGCTGACCGGCCGCCACACGGCTGGAATAAAGCGGCACCTTGAGCCGAACACCAGCCCGCACTACCTCGCCGTAAAAACAGAAATACAACAGCTTGGGGATGCACATATGACCTGCAGCATGACCTGGAAAACAGAGCAGGTCAAACCAAATCAATATACGGATCGCGGGGGCGTGCCCCAATGCGCGACAATGGCCATCCGGTGGGACGTGACAAACATAACCACGTCCGGGCCGGAAACCGTAGAAGGACTCCATCCGAGCTACATAACAATTTGGCCGATATAGAGGCGCCGCACACCCCCTTTGCTTCACTGACGAAGTAATGGAACATGAATTCCCAGAAGGGTTTAAACCCATGAACATCGAATCATATGATGGCACAACAGACCCCGTGGTATGGATTGAGGATTTTCTTCTCCATATTCGTTGTGGCACCCCGGCACAGAGCAACCGGTTTACCATGCATTGCCAGCCCAGAGACCTTGTCTTCTGGCAACACACAACATCTTGCTAAAGAAAACAACCGCTTTATTAATGCTAGCGGATCAAAGTTTATATTACAGTAGGTGGCGAGGCCAAGCGGCACACACGGTGCGGCTGAACAATATGTACATTATTTAGTGAACATAAAGGGGCCTCGATCATAACAACTACGCGGCAGCGGAACAATGTCGTAGCGGAACTCCATAGCACAGGGACACTGATGTGGACACGATCTAGACTCGGACAGCACTCCTTTCCAATGAGACTTTCCTGAAATCTGGCATGACACGCCAGGTCAGTACATTGAATGTACTTGCAAGCTCACAACAAGCATAAACATAATGACAAACAATATCATGATAATTAACCAATTAATAACAATGCAACAACATATCCAACATGTTGTGATCATACACTTGTGATAAAAGTCCCTCGGACTGGCTTACCAACGGCGATCGCTCTTGGATCACAAATGTACCAACCTCAAGGTATTAACTAGGGATATCTCGTGATCTTTCCGGCGATCACAACCACGACCAATATTTGGTCTTAAACGGTGATCCTTCCGGCGATCACAACCACGACCAACACTTGGTCTAAAACAACAAGATGACCTTTGTGCCATCATCCATAGTGCAAAGTTCATAACTTAGTGTGCAAAATTTATTAAATGTTGACCCATGGTGTGACCTACTTTCGAGCGTGTCCGTAACCGTGGACTCGGCTACTCGATAGATTAATACACTTTGTAGAGGTAGCGCGATGTACCCACACCACGGAAACCATGGCCTCGCACTCCCATTCGAGTGGACCAAAGGCATTCTGACGAAACCCCTCCATTGCCATGACACTCTCTCGGCCACTCCGACTCACTCCCCACCGGGCTATTCCTCGGTGGCCCCGTGTCTACCAAAGACACAACGAGCACCGTCGTGGCCAAAACATAAACAATACCTCTCGGGGACCCGGTACCATAAACTCAACAACGGGCACACAATGTTATGTCTGCTTACCGGGCCAGGTACCGCACGCCCATAACCTTCCCTCGTTGGGGGCACCGACCAGAGGCATGACAACAACCGAATAAAGGTCTTCCCATAAAGACAAATGAGGTTGCACTGGGAACAACTCGATTCAGTGGCACCATGACCCGGTCAACAATATATTCAAGTTGAGTTATTATCAGGTTCAACTTAACGTGAAAATAGCCGGTGTCATAGCATGCCATGAAATGCAACACTAACATATGCATCACATATTAACGGAAATGACTGAGTCAACTATATCCACACTAAGCATCAACAACTCATGACACTTCTCTGGTTAAGATCAAACTTCACTTTAAACAGAATCTTTCCTAGCAAATTTTACCATTTTTACACATGCAAGAAAATAACTCCACTAATTATTTATATCCATAACCATATTATTCTTTCATCACCCAAAAATATATCCTAGTTTCTTTACCAACTAAACTAACTTCAAACTTTCTGTGAATCAAGCAGATTAACTAAACAAGCAATTCATAGAATATAAATAACATGATAATGATTTAAATGCATGGATTAAATCATTTGTTCAAGTAAGAAAATCACAAATATTGTAATGGCACCATGAAAATGTTGTTGTGGCTTGCCTTAGTGCAGATGAGTTTCACAAGCCTCCTAGTGATCCTTAAGACAAGCCTCACCCTCTGAAAATAACTAAAAACACAAAAAGAAAATATCAAGAACCCTTCTAAAATTCACCAGAAAATCTAGACAGCATGGAAAAATCTCATCTTTGGTGAGCTGCTAGATTTCTTCACAAAGAACACAATGCAAAAAGAATCAATTCATTTGGACTTATGGTTAAAAAGTTTTGGCTGTTTGAAGCTCCCTGGATAAATTGAATTTTGAATTTAGATAAAAACAGACTGGGGGGGTGACGCAGAAGGCGTAAAGCCTCGGGGTGCCACCATTCGTACCGCTTCACGTGCGTAGTGAGTGGATGACTAGCGGGCCCCGCTAGTCAGGTGAGGGGGAGAGAGAGAGAGGGAAACAGAGGACGGCGCGGCGTCGCCGGAGCACACGCCGGCGGCGAGGGCTTCTTGGCCAAGACGAGAGGGAGGGATCAAGAGAGGAGACAGAGGCGCACCTTCCCGTACTCATAGAGTAGCTAGGGGTGGTCGGACGGTGTCGGAATCGGCCTCTCTAGCGGAGGCAGAGAGCGGAGGTCACCGGAGACGAAGACGACGGCGAACGGAGGCGGCTCCAGGGGCTCCAACCAGGCGGAACAGCACCACCGACGAGCGGCGAAGGCCCTGGAAGGGTTGCCCAGGCCTGGGAGGGGCTAGAGCTATGGAGACAACCCGGGGGGATCGCTGGCGAGCTCGAGCTCGGGGACGGCAGCCCGCGGCCTTCCTGGCCGGGCTACGGCTATCTACACGATTGTGGAGTGTGTGGGAGTGGTGGATGGTGCTTGAGGAAGATGGGGAGGGCTCTATTTATAGCCAAGCGTCGAGGAGGGTTCAGGCTCCGCCGGTGGACACCTGGACACGGCGCCCGGTGACGAACGGCGTTAGTGAGAGGGGAAGAAGGCGACACAGCTCACGCAGGGACTGTGGGCGAACGGGGACGAACACAGGAGCGAGGGGAAGGCGACGAGCACAATGTGCCGTGCACTGTTGCATTGGACGGACCATGCCCGTGCTCGCTGCAGCGAGCTCTGGCATCGGCGAGTGCCAGGGTGGAGTTAAGAGGGCTTGGACGAAGATTGTGGCGCAGTTTGGCACGCTCAGGTAGGCGGGGAAGCGAGCACGCGCGCAACAGAGCGCTCGGCGGCACTCAGAGTGCGTCGGCTGCATGCCACCACGCCTGGACGAACGCGGTCACCACGTGAACTTTGCCCTCAGGTCGACCTAAGTCCAAAGTGCATGTCTGGCTTGTTGTTCGTGGTAGTTTTGAAGGTTACCACACTTGGGTTTGGTCTCAGGTGCAGTAGAAAAGATTTCACGCACCAGGTAAGTTTCTGTATAGTAACTTTGAGAGCTTACAGTGGTCAAACTACTGGGAGTTGGGGGCTGGGCTTTGGAGGTTAGCAATCATCTACTAAGGTGATGAAGCACAAGAAAAATCAGCCACAATGGAGCAAGTAAAATGGTAGTTGCTGTAGAAACTACCATTTCTGTCTAGAACAAAAATTATTTTCTGTAGCAAAAATATTCCAAAAAGTGATGAAATATTTTTACTCAGAAAGGTGCCCTGGGGTTTAAAGAATAACTGTGAATTTTCTCAGATTTTTATGGGCAAGAAAAATTGGGGTTGCTTTGGAGCACATTGAGCTAGCTAGGGTTTAAGAGAGGGAAATGAATATTTTTCATTAAAGAAAAATATTCCAAATATTATTTTGGGGTGAACCAGAGAGGGAATGATAGTTAGAGAGGGAAATGAGGCACTTGGGTGAAAGCCAAGGGGTACCCAAGTGGTTAAGTCCATATGAAAAGATTCAAAACTCCAAATTTCAAATTCAAACCAACTGAAAGTCAGGCAAAGAAGAGAGGGCAAAAACCAGGCTGTCACAAACTCCCCCACTTAGAATGAATCTCATCCTAGAGATTTGGTTGCTTGGGAAAACCATTCCGGGTAATGTGCCTATAGAAATTTTTCCCGCTCCCACGTTGATTCTGACTCTGTGTGATGCTCCCACTAAACCTTGTAGAACTTCCTGACTTTACTACGAGTGACCCTTTCCATCTGATCCAAAATTCTAACCGGCCTCTCTTCATATGTTAAATCCTTTGCCGGCCCTATTTCAGTCATGGTAGTCTTTTTCTCAGGCGGCGATATGCATCGCCTCAACTGTGAAACATGAAACACGTTGTGCACATCCGACAATTCAGGGGGTAGTTCCAACTGATATGCAACAGTGCCCACTCGGAACATAACTGGAAATGGACCAATAAATCTGGGTGCCAACTTTCCACGAGTCTGGAATCTCTTGATTCCTTTCATAGGAGTGACTCGGGGGTATACGTGTTCTCCGAGTTCAAAACTGATCTGTCGGTGCTTTGCATCATAATAACTCATCTGTCGAGATTTGGCCAATTGCGATCTGTCTCAGATTTCCTTAACTTGTTTCTCAGCTTCCATCATGAGATATGTTCCATAAATACGGCTATCTCCAGTTTGGGACCAATTTAAAGGAGTGTGGCACTTACAGCCATACAAAGCCTCATACGGTGACATCTTTAAACTGGTCTAGAAGCTATTATTGTAAGAGAACTCGGCATATGGCAGACAGTCTTCCCATTTAGGTCCTTGGGCCAAAGCACAGGCTTGCAGCATATCTTCGAATATTTGGTTTACCCGCTCTGTCTGTCCATCAGTCTGGGGATGATAAGCTGTACTATATTTCAGCGCTGTCCCCAAGGCTTGATGGATATGTGACCAAAAAGCGGAGGTAAAAAGTGAACCTCGGTCAGAAGTGATGGTTCGGGGTACTCCATGCAGACTAACTATTCTGGATACATACAGTTGTGCAAGTTGATCCGCTCCATATGTGGTTCTGATCGGGATAAACTGAGCAACCTTGGTTAAGGTGTCCACTATGACCCAGATTGCATCATTGCCTCGCTGAGTCTTAGGCAGTCCTATGATGAAATCCATGCAGACGCCATCCCATATCCATTGCAAAACTGGCAGCGGTTGGAGAAGTCTGGTTGGCTTCTGATGTTGTGCCTTCACCTTGTTGCATATGTCACAACAGGCCACAAAGTAGGCAATGTCTTTCTTCATTCCATCCCACCAGAATATTTGTTGAAGGTCTTCATACATTTTCATACCTCCAGGGTGAATAGAATACGAGGATTCGTGTTCTTCTGACAGGATTTTCTGCTTCAAATCTGCTTGATTGGGTACACAAATCCTTCCACGGAATCGGAGGGTACCGAGTTGATCCTTCGAGAAATCTGAAGTTTGTCCTGCTACCATATTCTTGGCACGTTTCTGCAGAATGGTGTTAGCTAGCTGGGTCTTGCAGATCTCTTCCTCAAGTGTGGGGGTAACTTACAAAATATTAGCAAGTCCAGCATCAACTATGACCAGGTTGAGCTGAGCAATCTCCTCTTGAAGTTCAGGAGGCAAGGATTCCAATATGATGTTTAGGCTGACAGGCTTTCGACTGAGTGCATTGGCAACCACGTTGGCCTTACCCGGGTGGTGATTTATTCCAAGCTCATAATCCTTGACTAACTCAAGCCATCTTTGTTGACGGAGATTTAAATCTGGCTGAGTAAATATATACTTGAGACTTTTGTGATCGGTAAAAAATTTGGCACCTCTTCCCGATGAGATAGTGTCTCCAAATTTTTAGAGCATGCACCACCGCGGCCAGTTTCAGATCATGAGTAGGATAATTTCCCTCGTGGGGTCATAGCTGTCGTGATGCATAGGCTACTACCTTGCCGTCTTGCATAAGTACGCATCCAAGTCCTTGTCTGGAGGCGTCACAATACACATCAAAACTGCGATAGATATCTGGAAGAGTCAATACAGGCGCAGTTGTCAGCTGTATCTTTAGCTCATTGAAACTTTTCTCACAGTCCTCAGTCCATTCAAACTTCTTATCCTTTTTGAGCAGCTCCGTCATGGATTTAGCAATATTGGAAAAACCTTCAATGAAACAACGGTAATATCCGGCTAATCCAAGAAAACTCCGGATCTGAGATACGGTTGTGGGCGGCAACCAATCGAGCACATCCTTTACTTTGCTCGGGTCCACAGCTATACCTTCAGCAGATAGCACATGTCCAAGAATCCAACTTGCTTGAGTCAAAACTCACATTTACTGAATTTGGCGTATAGCTGATGTTCACGGAGTCGTTGTAACACTGCTCGGAGGTGTTCTTTGTGCTCTTCTTCACTTCTTGAGTAAATAAGTATGTCATCAATGAAGACTACCACGTCGAGGAAGTCCATGAATACTTTGTTCATCATATGCATGAAGAAAGCAGGGGCGTTGGTGAGACCAGAGGACATAACTGTATATTCATAAAGACCGTATCGAGTGGTGAATGCGGTCTTAGGAATATCTTCCTTTTAAATCTTGAGCTAATAATATCTAGTCCGTAAATCAATCTTGGAGAATACCTTGGCCCCACTGAGCTGATCAAACAAGTCATCAATCCTTGGCAGCGGATATTTGTTTTTGATTGTGACATCATTCAGCTGACGGTAATCCACACACAAGCGGAGGCTGCCATCCTTTCTGTCCACGAAGATAGCAGGTGATCCCCATGGTGAAGAGCTGGGACGGATATATCCTTTCTGGAGCATTTCATCAAGCTGTTTCTTTAGCTCCACTAATTCTGATGCGGGCATCCGGTAATACTGAAGGAAATATGCCCTAGAGGCAATAACAAAGTTATTATTTATTTCCTTATATCATGATAAATGTTTATTATTCATTCTAGAATTGTATTAACCGGAAACATAATACATATGTGAATACATAGACAAACATAGTGTCACTAGTATGCCTCTACTTGACTAGCTCGTTTATCAAAGATGGTTATGTTTCCTAACCATGGACAAAAGAGTTGTCATTTGATTAACGGGATCACATCATTAGGAGAATGATGTGATTGACTTGACCCATTCCGTTAGCCTAGCACTTGATCGTTTAGTATGTTGCTATTGCTTTCTTCATGACTTATACATGTTCCTGTAACTATGAGATTATGCAACTCCCGTTTACGGAGGAACACTTTGGTACTACCAAGCGTCACAGCGTAATCTGGGTGATTATAAAGGAGTACTACAGGTGTCTCCGAAGGTACATGTTGAGTTGGCGTATTCGAGATTAGGTTTTGTCACTCCGATTGTCGGAGAGGTATCTCTGGCCCTCTCGGTAATGCACATCACTATAAGCCTTGCAAGCAATGTGACCAATGAGTTGGTTACGGACGATGCATTACGTAAGCGAGTAAAGGGACTTGCCGATAACGAGATTGAACTAGGTATTGGATACAAGCGATCAAATCTCGGGCAAGTAACATACCGATGACAAAGGAACAACGTATGTTGTTATGCGGTTTGACCGATAAAGATCTTCGTAGAATATGTAGGAACCAATATGGGCATCAGGTTCCGCTATTGGTTATTGACCGAGAATGGTTCTAGGTCATGTCTACATAGTTCTCGAACCCGTAGAGTCCGTGCGCTTAAGGTTTCGATGATGGTTATATTATGAGTTTATGAGTTTTGATGTACCGAAGGAGTTCGGAGTCCCGGATGAGATCGGGGACATGACGAGGAGTCTCGAAATGGTCGAGGCGTAAAGATCGATATATTGGACGACTATATTCAGAGTTCGGAAAGGTTCCGAGTGATTCGGTATTTTGGGTACTGGGAGTTACAGGAATACGAGGAAGAAGCAATGGGCCTCATGGGCCAAGTGGTGGAAGAGAGGAGGCAGGCTGCTGCCCCCTAGCCCAAACCGAATTGGACTGGGGGCGGCCCCCTTCCTCTTTTCCTCCTCTCCTTCCTTCTCCTTCTCCTTCCTTCCTTCCCTCTCCTACTTGGACTAGGAAAGGGGAATCCTACTGGAGTAGGATTCTCCCCCTTGGCGCGCCTCCTCCCTTGGCCGCCCCCTCCCCTTGCTCCTTTATATACGGGGGTAGGGGGCACCCCATGACACAGAAGTTGATCTACGGATCGTTCCTTAGCCGTGTGCGGTGCCCCCCTCCACCATATTCCACCTCGGTCATATAGTCGTGGAGTTTAGGCGAAACCCTGCGCCGATAGAACATCATCATCGTCCCACGCCGTCGTCTTGTGGAACTCATCCCGACACTTTGCTGGATCGGAGTCCGGGATCATCATCGAGCTGAGCGTGTGCTGAACTCGAGGTGCCGACGTTCGGTACTTGGATCGGTCGGATCATCAAGGCGTCGACTACATCAACCTCGTTATCATAACGCTTCGCTTACGGTCTCACGAGTGCGTGGACAATACTCTCCCTCTCGTTGCTATGCATCACCATGATCTTGCGTGTGCGAGGGAAAATTTTGAAATTACTACGTTACCCAACAAAGTGGCATCGAGCCTAGGTTTTATGCGTTGATGTTATATGCACGAGTAGAACACAAGTGAGTTGTGGGCGATACAAGTCATCTTGCTTACCGGCATGTCATACTTTGGTTCAGCGGTATTGTTGGATGAAGCGGCCGGACCGACATTACGCCAGACGCTTACGCGAGACTAGTTTTACCGCCGTGCTTTGCACACAGGTGACTAGCGGGTGTCTGTTTCTCCAACTTTAGTTGAACCAAGTGTGGCTACGCCCGGTCCTTGCGAAGGTTAAAACAGCACTAACTTGACGAACTATCGTTGTGGTTTTGATGCGTAGGTAAGAATGGTTCTTGCTCAGCCCGTAGCAGCCACGTAAAACTTGCAACAACAAAGTAGAGGACGTCTAACTTGTTTTTGCAGGGCACGTTGTGATGTGATATGGTCAAGACGTGATGAGATATAAGTTGTTGTATGAGATGATCATGTTTTGTTGAAGTTATTGGCAACTGGCAGAAGCTCTATGGTTGTTTTTTTTGTTGCATAAGATGCAAGTGCCAAATAATTGCTTTACTTTATCGCTATGCGATAGCAATAGTTGCAAGAGCAATAGTTGGCGAGACGACCATGTGACGACACATTGATATAGATCAAGATGATGAAGATCATGGTGTCATGCCGGTGACGATAGAGATCATGACAGTACTTTGGAGATGGAGATCAAAGGCGCAAGATGATCATGGCCATATCATGTCACATATTTTGATTGCATATGATGTTTATCTGTTATACATCTTATTCTGTTTTGTTTGACGGTAGCATTTTAAGATGATCTCTCACTAATTATCAAGAAGTGTTCTCCCTGAGTACGCACCGTTGCGAAAGTTCTTCATGCTGAGACACCACGTGATGATCGGGTGTGATAGGCTCTACGTTCAAATACAACGGGTGCAAAACAGTTGCACACGCGAATACTCAAAGTTAAACTTGACGAGCCTAGCATATCTGAGATATGGCTTCGAACACGGAGACCGGAAGGTCAAACGTGAATCATATAGTAGATATGATCAACATAGTGATGTTCACCATTGAAAACTACTCCATCTCACGTGATGATCGGACATGGTTTAGTTGATTTGGATCACGTGATCACTTAGATGACTAGAGAGATGTCTGTCTAAGTGGGAGTTCTTAAGTAATATGATTAATTGAACTTTAATTTATCATGAACTTAGTCCTGGTAGTATTTTGCAAATTATGTTATAGATCAATAGCTCGCGTTTTTCCTTTCATACGTTTATTTTTATATGTTCCTAGAGAAAATTGTGTTGAAAGATGTTAGTAGCAATAATGTGGATTGGATCCGTGATCCGAGGTTTATCCTCATTGCTGCACAAAAGAATTATGTCCTTAATGCACCGCTAGGTGCGGACCTATTGCGAGGCGGATGCGAGGCGTTATGAGCGTTTGGCTAGCTCAATATGATGACTACTTGATAGTTTAGTGCACCATGCTTAACGGCTTAGAATCGGGACTTCAAAGATGTTTTGAACGTCATGGACCATATAATATGTTCCAGGAATTGAAGTTAATATTTCAAGCAAATACCCGAGTTGAGAGATATGAAGTCTCCAACAAGTTCTATAGCTAAAAGATGGAGGAGAATCGCTCAGCTAGTGAGCATGTGCTCAGATTGTCTGTGTACTTCAATCGCTTGAATCAAGAGGGAGTTAATCTTCCAGATAAGATAGTGATTGACAGAATTCTCTAGTCACCATCACCAAGTTAGTGGAACTTCGTGATGAACTATAATGCAAGGGATGAAGAAAACGATTCCCAAGCTCTTCGTGATGTTGAAATCAACGAAAGGTAGAAATAAAGAAAGAGCATCAAGTGTTGATGATTGACAAGACCACTAGTTTCAATAAAAGGGCAAAGGGAAAGAAGGGGAAACTTCAAGTAGAATGGCAAACAAGTTGTCACTCGCGTGAAGAAGACCAAAGCTAGACCAAAGCTTGAAACTGAGTGCTTACACTGCAAAGGAAATGGTCACTGGAAGTGGAAATGCCCTGAATATTTGGTGGATAAGAAGGATGGCAAAGTGAACAAGGGTATATTTGATATACAGGTTATTGATGTGTGCTTTACTAGTGTTTATAGTAGCCCCTGAGTATTTGATACTTGTTCGGTTGCTAAGATTAGTAACTTCAAAGCAGGAGTTATAGAATAAACAAAGACTAGTTGAAGGGAAGTGACGATGAGTGTTGGAAGTAGTTCCAAGATTGATATTATCATCATCGCACACTCCCTATACTTTCGGGATTAGTGTTAAACCTAAATAAATGTTATTTGGCGTTTGCGCTGAGCATGAATATGATTTGATCATGTTTATTGCAATACGGTTATTCATTTAAAGTCAGAGAATAATTGTTGTTCTGTTTACATGAATAAAACCTTCGATGGTCAAACACCCAATGAAAATAGTTTATTGGATCTCGATCGTAGTGATACACATATTCATAATATTGATGCCAAAAGATGCAAAGTTAATAATGATAGTGCAACTTATTTGTGGCCTGCCGTTTGGGTCATATCGGTGTAAAGCGCATGAAGAAACTCCATAAAGATGGATTTTCGGAATCACTTGGTTATGAATCATTTGATGCTTGCGAACCGTGCCTTTTGGGCAAGATGACTAAAACTCCGTTCTCCGGAACAATGGAACAAGCTACTGACTTATTGGAAGTAATACATATCGATGTATGCGATCCAATGAGTGTTGATGCTCGTGGCAAGTATCGTTATTTTCTGACCTTCACAAGATGATTTGAGTAGATATGGGTATATCTACTTGATGAAACATAAGTCTGAAATAGTTGAAAGGTTCAAAGAATTTCAAAGTGAAGTGGAAAAATCATCGTAACAAGAAAATAAAATTTCTGCGATCTGATCGCGGAGATGAATATTTGAGTTACGAGTTTGGTCTTCAATTAAAATAATGTGGAATAGTTTCACAGCTCACGCCACCTGGAACACCACAACGTTATGGTGTGTCCGAACGTCGTAACCGCACTTTATTGGATATGGTGCGATCTATGATGTCTCTTACAGATTACCACTATTATTTTGGGGTTATGCATTAGAGACAGCTGCATTCACGTTAAATGGGCACCATCTAAATCCGTTGAGACGACACCATATGAACTGTGGTTTAGCAAGAAACCCAAGTTGTCGTTTCTTAAAGCTTGGAGTTGCGATGCTTATATGAAAAAGTTTTTCAACCTGATAAGCTCAAACCCAAATCGGAGAAGTGCGTCTTCATAGAATACCCAAAGGAAACTGTTGGGTAATCCTTCTATCACAGATCCGAAGGCAAAACATTCGTTGCTAAAAATGGATCCTTTCTAGAGAAGGAGTTTCTCTTAAAAGAAGTGAGTGGGAGGAAAGTAGAACTTGATGAGGTAACTGTACCTTCTCCCGAATTGGAAAATAGTTCATCACTGAAATCAGTTCCAGTGATTCCTACACCAATTAGTGAGGAAGCTAATGATATTGATCATGAAACTTCAGATCAAGTTACTACAGAACCTCGTAGGTCTTCCAAAAGTACAAGATGCGCGCAGTGGTACGGTAATCATGTTTTGGAAGTCATGTTACTAGACCATGATGAACCTATGAACTATGAGGAAGCGATGATGAGCCCAGATTCCGCGAAATGGCTTGAGGCCATAAAATCTGAGATGAGATCCATCTATGAGAACAAAGTATGGACTTTGATTGACTTGCTCAATGATCAGCAAGCCATGTTAAATAAATGGATCTTCAAGAGGAAGACGGACACTGATAGTAGTGTTACTATCTACAAAGCTAGACTTGTCGAAAAAAAAGGTTTTTGACAAAGTTCAAGATGTTGAATACAATGAGATTTTCTCACTCGTATCGATGCTTAAAAGTCTGTCCGAATCATGTTAGCAATTGCCACATTTTATGAAAATTGGCAAATGGATGTCAAAACTACATTCCTTAATGGATTTATTAAAGAAGAGTTGTATATGATACAACCATAAGGTTTTGTCAATCCTAAAGGTGCTAACAAAATATGCAAGCTCCAACAATCCATCTATGGACTGGTGCAAGCATCACAGAGTTGCAATATACGCTTTGATAAGTTGATCAAAGCATATAGTTTTGTACAGACTTACGGTGAAGCCTGTATTTACAAGAAAGTGAGTGGGAGCACTACAGCATTTCTGATAAGTATATGTGAATGACATATTGTTGATCGGAAATAATGTAGAATTATTCTGCAAAGCATAAAGGAGTGTTTGAAAGGAGTTCTTTAAAAGAAAGACCTCAGTGAAGCTACTGACATATTGAGCATCAAGATCTATTGAGATAGATCAAGACGCTTGATAAGATTTTCAATGAGTACATACCTTGACAAGATTTTGAAATAGTTCAAAATGGAACAGTCAAAGAAGGAGTTCTTGCCTGTGTTGCAAGGTGTGAAGTTGAGTAAGACTCACGACCCGACCATGGCAGAAAATAGAAAGAGAATGAAAAGTCATTCCCTATGCCTCAGTCATAGGTTCTATAAAGTATGCTATGCTGTGAACCAGCCCTATTGTATACCTTGCTCTAAGTTTTACAAAGGAATACAACTTTAATCTAAGAGTAGATCACTGGACAGTTGTCGGTGTACTAGAGTAGGGGTACCCTAGTATCCCGAACTTGTGCACGGGCGATCATGACACCAGCGGTAGGGCTTGCCGGGTGACCGCCAAGGTCCTCCGTGGTTCCTTTGGAGCCATTCAAGAACAAAGTATTCAAGCCAAGGAGACAAGACCCCGGCAAGAGGAGCTTGCCGGGAAGGCCAACCAAGGCATCTCAAGGAACTTGCCGCTGACGCGCCGCAGCGTCCGGCAAGGCCCGATGAGCGACAAGCTTCTAGACGCGACAAGACAACGATCATGACAAAGGCGCTTGCGCGACAAGCTTCACTCTCAGACCGCGCTCCAGCACATCCACCAGCGTGTCGCATACAGGACCTTTCGGTAGCGTGGTGGCAAGAGGCTGTGCAGCCAGCGGTGCGAGGTGACAAGCGGCGCTGACAAGATTGCCATCGTGGCAAGCGGTGGCGCCCCTGACAGTCCCTTTCTTGCACTGTTTGGGCGACGCAGACGGGCATTTAATGCCTTTGTCCCCTGCCGTCAGGGTTAGGTATGATGCACTGTACAGGTAGTTGTACCAACCACAACACTTTCCCATTTTTACCCTTGCCTACGTTGCCACCTGTCGGTGACCCCTTGATCATATAAAAGGAGGCCCATGCGCAACGTAGAGGGGGGTTCGAAGCCAGAAAACACTCACGCTCGGTCTCGTTAGCAGCTAGTGTGTCTCAGATGGCGCTCAGCGCTCCCGAGCAAGAACTCAATACACTCAGACATGCAGCAGTAGGAGTATTATCTCTCCGGAGGGCTCCGAAGCTGGGTAAACGGCTCATGTGCTTCGCCTCGATCCGCTCTTTGTGCGATCTCCGCCCCCCGCCGAACCGAAAGGGGCTCGGTCCACCGGTCCCATAGGTGTTCGTGGATCAGCCTCCCCGACATCTTTGGCGCGCCAGGTAGGGGGCGTCGAGGTTGTGTGAACCTGATCCGGCGTTCACACGAGCTAGATCTTCATCTTCTTCATCGACATGCCGCCGAAGAAGAAGGCTTCGGAGGCGGCTGTTACGTCCATCGTCGATCCCACCACCACCGAGCAAGCGGGTGGTGGGGTAGACGCCAGCGAAGAACGGGCGTCGGCGAGGGAGCTCACGGTGCTGCGGGTCAAGGACAAGGCTGCGCAGACCTCGGCGTCCGTACATGCACCGTGCCCATCTCGGGAGGTGCGGGACCGACAGCGTCATGGTACTCGCGGTACCATCGTTCGTTGGACCAAGATCGGCTAGTGGATCTCGGGATGCTCAAGACCAGCATGCGCGACAACATCTTGCACGAGCAAGACACGGTCGCCTGGACGGGATACTGCTCCTTCTAACATAGTTAGAAGTCCGAGCATATCCCACTCCTCGCACCGTTCGCCACTGCCACCCACCACTCCAGCAGAAGCTTTGGCGAGAGCTGTGGATTACCCTCCAACGGCAGACAAGATCAACGAATGGAGGGCCACCATTCAGAGTCTCATTGGCTTCGCCAATGGCGACACTCCACGGCAGCCGAGTACATCGCAGCCGCGGCAAGATTGCTAGGCACGAGCCGATGGCGACAAAACCGGTGGGGGTGCAACCACCGTGCACTCTCCACCCCGAAGGCCAAGATCGCCGACTCGCCGGATCTCCCTCGACAACGACTCCACCGCATCATCAGATCCACGAGCTCGTCGCGATCAGCGCCAAGTTCTTCACGAATGACAGCAAGAAGACGCTCGTACTCGCATCGAGCGCCGCCGAGAAGCGCGGCGTCAATCGGACCAGCGCGCTGGGCCCTCTGTCGACATGCATGCGCCAAGGGAACCAGGCGACTTGCCGTACGCGGTAGGGTGCCCTGCGTTCACTCGTGAGCTACGGCAAGTCCAGTGGCCCAGCACGAAGAATTTCAAGCCAGACGTACCAGAGAAGTACGACGGCAAGTCGCATCCGTTGGAGTTCCTCAGCATCTACACCATCGTGGTGCAAGCTGCCGGGGGGCGGGACGACAAGATCCTTGCCAACTACTTCCCGCCCGTGCTCAAGCCCAATGTCAGATCCCGGCTCATGCACTTGCCGGACAACTCCATATCCTCCTGGGCAGACCTATGCCATCAGTTTGTCGGCGCCTTTACAGGCGGCCACAAGCCTCATGGCCAAGAGAGCGACCTTCATCTGCTCGCCCAGAAGGAAGGAGAGTCCCTGCACAAATACATTCAGAGATTCAGCCGTGTACAGCACAACATCCCAGATGTCCACCCTGTCGCGATCATCGGCGCGTTCCATCAGAACGTGCGAAACCGCGGGATGCGGGAGGAGATGGCGATGTGCAAGATCAGAGACGTTAGTGAGCTATATGCCCTGGCCGACAAGTGTGCACGTGCTGTGGAAGGGAGGAAACTCCCCGGAGAGAATACAAAAGCAGGAGGATCTGATAGTGAGGATGCTGCCCCGGCAAAGAGAAACCGGCGGCGGAACAACAGAAAGAAGAAAGGCAAAGATGTGCTAGTCGTTGAGCAGTCCGGCAACGGGGGTGACGCCAAGAAAGCGAAGCTACCAACACAGCGGTGTGGCGGTCGCCGACAAGCAGGGCGGCACCAACAACACGATCTTGCAAGATCCACCGCACCAAGGGCCATGACCTCCAGAGCTGCAAGAAGGTCG
Source organism: Aegilops speltoides (assembly GCA_021437245.1). Classification (NCBI taxonomy): domain Eukaryota; kingdom Viridiplantae; phylum Streptophyta; class Magnoliopsida; order Poales; family Poaceae; genus Aegilops; species Aegilops speltoides. The sequence continues at coordinate 88,542,658 of CM038142.1, forward strand.
AGCTGCTTGTCGAGCAGCAAAAGGCTGAATACGAGCGACGCGACAAGGAGAAGGCCCAAGAAGGTACTAGAGAATCCGGCAAGAAACGTCCCGGCCGAGGAAGACGCCGTGGCAAGGCCAAGCAACGGCAAGGAGACAGACCTCCCCCCGGCCGCGACAAGGATGAAGATGAAGACGACGATGAAGATATGGATGATGACGAGACCGATGAGCAGGAGTTCCAGAAAGCCACAGAGGTCCTATGCGTTGACGGCGGTGCTTCTCTGCATACTTCACACCGCCAGCTCAAGCAGTGGGTGCGGGAAGTCAATGCGGCAGAACCACTCGTCGAGTCACGCAAGCCTCTGAAATGGTCCAGCACGCCTATCATCTTTGATATTGAGGACCACCCTAATCGCATAACTGCGGTCGGGTGCTTGTCGATGTTGGTTTCACCAACTATCCGCAATCTCAAGGTCACTAAGATGCTAGTTGACGGCGGGGCCGGCTTGAACCTGATCTCCTCCGCGGTACTCCAGAAACTCCAGATCCCTGACAGCGAGCTCGAAGAGACCGACACATTCCAAGGAATCAATCCGGGAAGGAGCAAGCCGAAGGGAAAGATCACATTGCCGGTGACATTTGGCAGTTTGTTGAATTTCAGGACTGAGAGGGTCACTTTTGACGTTGCTGACTTTCCATTGCCTTACAATGGGATACTCGGCCGTCCAGCACCCGCCAAGTTCATGGCAGCCTCTCACTATGCATACAACATGCTGAAGATACCAGGCCCGATAAGTATCATCTCTGTCCCTGGCGACAAGAAGGATGCTCTTATCTGCGCCGACAAGATCTACCGGGAAGCAGCAGCCGCAACAGATCGCAAGTCACTTGCCGTTGAAGCTCCCGGGGGGAAGAAGAAGACCAAGTCCGGCAAGAGTTTTGATGCCCACTCCGGCAAGCGCACCTCTTCGGAGTGCTGCGCTACCGTCGAGGATGCACCATCGAGCTCCACCGGCAAGTGTAAGAAAGCAATGGCAGCTCCACCAGAGACCAAGAAGGTGTCCGCCAAGGAGGATGGCACTGGTGGTACTTTCACCATCAGTGCCACTCTCGACCCTAAATAGGAAAGCGCGCTCGTTGCTTTCCTCTGGGTAACGTCGGCGTGTTTGCGTGGCAACCGTCGACATCCTGGTGTTCCCTGAAAGTAATCGAGCACCATCTTGCCGTCTGTCCTCATCGCGGCCCGTCAAGCGAAGGTCGAGGAAACAAGCGATGGGCGCCAGAATTCATCATTGAAGAAATCAAGAAATTGGAAGCGGCGGGCCTTGTAAGAGGAGTGCTCCATCCTCGTGGTTGGCCAATCCTGTAGTCGTGCGCAAGGCAAACGGGAAATGGAGGCTTTGTATCGATTTTACCGATGTCAATAAAGCTTGTCCCAAAGACCCATTTCCCTTGCCGCGCATTGACCAGATTGTTGACTCCACGGCCGGATGTGACTTGCTTTCATTTCTTGACGCATACTCAGGATACCATCAGATCTTCATGGCAGAAGAGGATGAAGAGAAGACCGCATTCATCACTCCATGTGGCACCTACTGTTTCGTACGGATGGCTTTTGGGTTAAAGAATGTTGGTTCAACATTTGCAAGGGTAGTCCATGACGCTTTTGAGCCACAAATACACAGAAATGTGGAAGCCTACATGGATGACATAGTGGTCAAGAGCAAGGACAAGGCAACTCTGATTCAAGATTTAGATGAAACCTTTGCAAATCTGCGCAAGATCAACCTCAAGCTTAACCCCGAGAAGTGTGTGTTTGGAGTCCCCTCCGGCAAGCTTCTCGGGTTCTTCGTGTCTCAGCGGGGAATTGAAGCCAATCCCGACAAGATCAAGGCCATTGAGCAGATTGAAGCACCAAAGCGCGTCAAGGATGTACGAAGACTTGCCGGTTATGTGGCTGCTCTCAGCAGGTTTATCTCTAGGTCTGCTGCTGGCGCCTGCCATTTTTCAAAATATTGAAAAAGGCAGGTCAATGAAATGGACTCGAAGCGGAGGCTGCGCTCTGAGACTTAAAGATACACTGTCCTCCACTCCAACACTTGTCGCACCTAAGCCAAAAGAGAAGTTCTGCTGTATATAGCGGCAACCAATCAAGTGGTTAGTGCTGCGTTAGTAGCGGAGAGGGAGGCGGATGATGAGCCAAAGCAACCCGGCAGATGCATCCGGCGACAAGCGGGGGCTTCACCGACAAGCTCTGGTCCCGACAAAGATGGATCTGCAGCGGTAGCGTGAGGAGATGCAGAAGAGAATGGTGCAGCTCAGTTTACTTTGTCAGTTCCCTTCTGCAGGGGGCTAGGTCGAGGTACTCTGGTGTGCAGAAATTGCTTTTCGGCCTTCTCATGGCCTCGAGAAAGCTGCGCCATTACTTCCAAGCACATGAGATCACAGTTGTCACTCGTTTTCCGCTGAAGAGGATACTGCAAAATCTAGAAGCAACAGGTAGGATTGTCGAGTGGGCACTGAAACTGTCAAGCTTTGGCCTCAAGTTCGAGAGCACTTCAACTATCCAAAGCGAGCATTGGCAGAATTCATAGCGAGTGGGCGCCAACACGGATGAAGAAATTCCGAAATGAGCATCCCGTCAAGGAAGCAAGCAAAGAGTGGCTGATGTACTTTGATGGTGCCTTCTCGCTGCAAAGGCGCCCGGTCGGGCATGCTACTCGTTGCCCACCGGAGAGCACCTCAAATCACGTAGTCGGATGCACTTTCCCAAGGAGCAAGCAACGAACAATACCGCAGAGTATGAAGGTTTGCTTGCCGGTCTCAGGATCGCAACAGACCTTGGGATCAAGAAGCTCATTGTCAGGGGTGACTCGCAGCTTGTCGTCCGCCAAGTGAACAAGAATTATCAGAGTCCGTTGATGGAAGCTTACGTTGATGAAGTGAGAAAGTTAGAAGAGCGCTTTGACGGCCTACAGTTGGAACATGTTCCAAGAGCTCAGAACGACATTGCCGATGGCCTGTCAAAGTGCGCCGCACTTAAGTTACCTGTGGAACTAGGGATCTTTGTGCTCAAACTGACTCAACCATCCGTAACACCATCCACTAGACAGAGCAAAAAGAGAAAGTTGATTTCTGGTGACTATTTTCCGGCAGAGCTCCCCGAAGCCGCCGCCAAGAAGGTCCCCAAGATCAACGCCAAAGGTCTTGAGAGCGATGCTGCTCCGTGAGCCCTAGGGTTTGTTCCGTTGAAGTAGGCGCCCCGACAAGTTTTGCCCGGCAAGCTTGCGGGAACGTCAACTCGGCTGAGCCGCGAGTTCTCGCCGAGAAGCGGATGTTCCCGCAGCAGCAGATGTGCCTTTAGTCCTTGTTGCCGAGCCACAAGCTCCGGCATGGGCACGACAGATTGTCCGTTTCCTTGACGGAAGAACTTCGAAGAGCAAGAAGAAGCGGAAAGAGTAGCCCGGCGATCAAGTATGTACCGGTTTGTCGACAACACAGCTGCATGAAGGAGACTCAACGGTGTGAAATTGAAGTGTATTCACCGGGAAGATGGACAAAAGCTGTTGGCGAGAGATACATGGAGGCATATGTGGTCACCACATTGGTGCAAGAGCACTTGAAGCAAAGCATTCGGCAAGGTTTCTTTTGGCCGACAGCCCTCCGGGATGCAAGCGCACAAGTAACCAAGTGTGAAGCGTGCGGTTCCATTCCAGCGGATACACCAGCCAGCTCAAGCTCTCCGGACGATCCCTTTATCCTGGCCATTTTCGATGCAGGGGCTCGACATCCTCGGCCCCTTTCCCGAAGCTGTCGGGGCTTTGAGTACTTATGCGTTGCAATCAACAAGTTCACAAAGTGGCCGGAAGTGGAAGCATTGAGGAAGGTGACAGCACAGTCAGCAGTCAAGTTCTTTAGGTCGATTGTTTGCCACTTCGGGATCCCTAACAGGATCATCACCGACAACGGCACGCAATTCACGAGCCGCACCTTCATGCGATCGTCCAAGATCTTGGCGCCAAGGCTGCTTCGCTTCATTGCTCATCCGAGAAGCAGCGGTCAAGCGGAGAGGGCAAATCTTGAAGTGTTGTGCGGGCTCAAGACCCGAACTTTCGGCGGCTGCGAGTCGCGGAAAGAACTGGATTGAGGAGCTACGGTGGTTCTTTGGTCGATCGGGGCGACGCCTAATCGAGCCCGGCGGACACCTTCGCTCTAGTCTATGGGCAGAGGCAGTTCTCCCCACGGAACTTCGTATACAGAGTCACCTCGAGTGCTCGCTTATGATGAGCTTGAGCAAGAGCAGCTGCGACAAGATGACGCGCTGCTCCTTGAGGAGAACCGTCTTGAGTTGCTCTTTGTCACGAGCTGCTCGATACCCGACAAGCTTTGCACCGCTATCATAGCCGCAAAGTTAGCGCGAGAAGTCTCGAGGAAGGCGACCTTGTTCTTGGCGCGTTCAGTCCGCCAAAATTCCAACAAGTTGGCCTTGAAGTGGGAAGGCCCTTACGGGTGAAACAAGTCACTAGGCTGGGCTGTTGTCGCTTTGAGACCGAAGATGGCTTTCGGTGAGCAACTCACGGAACATTGAGCATCTTCGTAAGTTTTACCCGTAGAAGCGCGGTTGCGGAACCTGTTAAGCAACCACCTTTGTACAAGTCTTGCCGCTGTTGCATGTAATCCTTTGTACAAAGCGGGCGGAGACCCGTGCATAAGTAAAGCTCATGTGCCCGCACATCTTGTCAATTCATGCTTTCTATTTTTGCATGTGTTATCGACACTTTGTGCGGCGCCTACCCACAGTAAGCAATAACGAGCCGTAAGGCTCCATATCTTTATTTTCTCTTCTTTCTCTTTCTCAAAGAAAGGAAGGTTCCCTCACCCACAAGTTTGCGGGGAAAGGAGAAGATAATGGTGTGGACCGCGCGTCGTTCAAGAAAGTTTAGCCTTACCGGGAAGCAAGCAATGAGAAAAGCTAAGTTGCCAAAGTTTGAGCAATCAGTTTTAAAATTTTAAGTTATCTTCCTCGAGCGACCGTGCTTTGTATGGAAAACTGTGTGCGGAGGAACCAACTCGTAGCTAGTTAAGCCCTTACTTTGTTTGAGCCCGCTCAACAACTTAAGTGAGCTGCGACTAGTTGCGACAAGGTTTCTTGTCGATGGCGGCCGCCCAAAGAACTCTTGACATCCCGCACCCGGCCTTCATGGCTAAGGTGCTGCACCGCAAGTTCCCTAAAGCATAGGGCAAAAACATACAAAGGAAGGAATCAAGTAAAGGAAATAACATAGCAATCACCACCCAAAATAGAGTTATATTACAAGATAGCTTGTCGCAGCTCTAATGATTGTTTTCATAACATGACCAGCAGCGACAAGAAAAGGAGAAAGCAGGCGGCCTAATCTCGCGATCGCCCTCAACCCTCTTGATTCCGCTCACCTTGTCCACAATGGAGTGCGACAAAGGGTCTTGAGCGCTTCGAGATCAGCTTCCGTGGCAAGGTCTGAGGGCGTTGGTGAGGTTGAGGCTGGGTTGCGGAAGGCCACCTTCACCAACACCTTTTGAAGAGCTCCAGCGAGATCTTGCGCGACTTCGTCGACCATCTGCTTTGTGATCTTCTCCCGAGTCATTTGGAGGGCCGTCGCCACGCCTTTGAAGAACAAGGTGAGCTTGGCGCTGGGCTGGAGGTTCTCATCGGAAGGATACCCGAGATCCTCCATCCCCAGCTGCGCCAGCTCCCTGTCAATAGCTGCGGCAATATCCACGAGACCCTCCGTCCAGTGCTCCACATTCTCTCTAAAAGTGTTCTGGGTTTCGACGGCCCTCGTCAGCAGCGCTTCGTTGGCCATGATCTCCTCCTTCAAGGCCACCTCCTGCTCCTTGGCGCCGTCCAGCGTCTTGGTCAAAGTAGTCAGCTTCAACTCAAGATCCGCGTTGGAGTCCTTGGCGGCGCTGAGCTCCTTTCCCTTCTCAGCGAGACAACCCTGCAGCTCGCCAAGGGTGTAGGCGTCCTTCTCGCGCTCACACTTGAGCGTGGCAAGCTCTTCATCGCTCGCTTTGAGACCGGCCTCCAGCTTCGCCACCTTCGTCTCCAGCTCCTTCTTGGCGGTCTCGGCAGCTGCGGCAGCGTCCTCTGCTTCCTTGAGAGCCCCGCCAAATGTTTGCTCGCGCGCGGCAAGCTCATCCTCATGGCTATCAAGGTTGACTTTCCGCTGCGCCAACTCGCCCTCCCCCGCAAACAACTCCTCGGCGGCAAGCCGCTGTTGCTCTTCAACTTCGGCCTTCTTGAGGAGGAAGGCTTTCCGCACCTCGGCGAGTTGCTCCCGCTCCTCTGCCAGGGACCGGAGAGCTTCCTGCTTAAGACCCCGAAGCTCCTCCGCGTGCTTCTCGATGTTCACTCCCGCCCTCGCGACAAGCGCTTCTCGGGATACCAGCTTGGCCTGTCGAGCGCGGTAGAGCGACAGCAGCTTCCGCAGCAGCTGCTCCTCCTCAGACTTGCCGCTGCTGCTGCTCGGCGCATCAACCAACGTCAGCCCAGCGGAGGCGAGCACCTCTTCATCAAAAATTTCTCCTTCGACCGGCGCCCTGGAGCTTGACGCCCAGGGGAGCTTGATGAAGATGCCATCGCCGGCCTTCAAATAGGAGCCGGGCTGGGGCTCTTGAACTGGCAGCTGCGGCGTGGCGGAGGATCGGCGGTCGATGTAGCGCTGGCGCTCCTGCGGCCTCGGGGCGTCGGTCGATCACGAGACCCTCGCCCTGCCTGCGGCAGCTTTGGCGGCCTCCTCGCCGGCGGGATCATCAGCGTCGGCTGCTTCTTCGGTAGCAGCGACGTCGTCGGTGTTGCCGCGCACGTTCTCCTCGCCGGCAACCTCGTTCTCCATCGGCTCCGTGGCAGATGGATCTGATGGCCGGAAGAGGGAGAAAAGTCAAGCAAATATCCAAAAAGAAAATCAGAAGAAGAAGAACCCAAGGGAAGTTTTCAAGCAAGAGGATTACATCTTTGGGCTCTTGATCGTGGTCTCCACCACGGAGAATCATTGGTCTTGTCCCTTGCCGGAGACTTCTCCCTTGCCGAAGAACGCTCCCTTGCCGGGGAATCCTACCTTGGCGATGTAGTCGAAGCAGATGGCATGACGGGGGCGGCTTCCGGGTGCTCCTGGTGAGGCTCCTCTGCTCCTACACAAACCAATAGTCAGATATCAGCAAAGAAAGAGCACCCATGCGCGCCTAACAGCGAGAAGTAAACCATATACTTACGCTGGGGGCTGCGCTAGGGGCTGCTTGGGGGAATGATTGCCGGGTCCGGCAAGATGGTCTCGGGCGCACCCCCTGCTGTCGCGGTGGGTTCGTCCTCGATGACAATCACCGGGACCTTGGCTCTCTTCGCCGCTCTCTGGACCAGAGTCCTGAAAAGGAATGAGTGCGGAGTAAAGCAAATCAGATATAAGACAAAAACAGCAAGAATTGGAGAACTTCAAGTACAGCAAAGAATCTTACTCTTCTTCTTCCTCGTCGGAGCTGAGCGCGGATAGGTCGAAGTCCAGCCCGCCTTCGGCGCGACGAGGCGGAGGCGTAGATTCCCTTAGCCGCTTGGCAGGGGTAGTGGCGGTGGTCTGAGACGACCCGGCTCCGGCCGCCCGCCCATGATGAGGCGGCAGGAGGCGAGCGGTGGTCGGGCGATCCGCTCTAGTTGCCTTGATGGCGTGAGGTGCTCCCGCGGCAACAGTGCTTGTCGCGGTAGAGCGTGATGCGCGGCGCGGTGGCTGTTGGCTCGTCTGCCGCCCCGCTACGTCCCCGGCCTTGCGGAGACGCCTTCTTGGTGGAGCTCGGGGCTCTGCTTGCGGTGGGCTATCTGAAGATGAGGAGGAAGAGGAGTTGGTCTTCGACGAGCCGCTCGCACCCTCGGCGGGATCGCTCGACTCGGCTTCAGGCTCGGCAAGCTCTTCCTCGCTGGCAAGCCACTCTCGCTCGGCAAGGCTTGCCGCCTCTGCTGCTTCTGCCTCCTCCACGGTGAACCCAAACTTCGCAGCGGCCTTGCCGCCGCCTCTTCCGCCCTAGTGGCGTCGCTGCATCTCCGCGCCGGTGGTGTCATGGTGAGGCTTTTCGCTCATCGGCGCGGACCGCCACTTCTACCAAGCCGTCGAAGAACTCCTGCGGCGTCGTCTGCGGGCTCTTGCCAAGTTGGGACAATTCCATGCGAATCGCCTGGCGGCATCATTACCGCGGATGCGGTCGGCGAGGAATTGTTGCACAATGAACGACACCCCGACAACCTGAACCATTCGGGATGTTGAGGGTCGTGCTTGAATAGTTCCTTGAGCATCGCGTCCAGTTCCAGGACGGTGAAGTTGAAGTTGAGGCCCGGGCGCAGCCTCATGATGTCCGCCACACCCCCGAACTCCCAGGCGGGTCTCCTCCTCTCTGCGAAGCGTCTGGCGGCGAAGAAAATCTCGCCAGCGGTGCCAGCGATGGCTTCGGCAAGCGAGGCGCGGGATCCGGGTGGCGGCAATCTTGACCTATCGTCTTTCGGGGCCAAGCTGGTCCAATCGTTGTCGCCTCTTGGGGCTTGGCGGCTGGGCGATGCAGCTGCGGGTTCTCTCGACAATCCGGCACCGGTCAGCTCTCCATTCCTCCCACTTGCCGCGGAGCTCTCCTCGAGATAAGCTTCCTTCTTGCGGCTCTCGAGATTGAGGCGATTCCGCGGATAAAGGCTCTCCTCTCTCAACTCGGGGCATAAAGAAGTGGCGGAAAAAGAGCTACATTTGGATGGACTCCGACAAAGTTTTCCAGAGATGTGCGAAAACTGCCATGGTCGAAACGGCATTGGGGGTGAAGTCAAGGAGGTGGAACCCATAGGTGTTCATAATGTCGCAGAAAAATTCAGAGAAAGGCGGGCAGAGCCGCGATAGAAGAACAACGGGAAGAAGGATATCCATTGGAGCCCGTTTGAGCGGCGGCGGACGGTACCTTCATGCAGCGGATCGCTTCGCGTCTCCGTCGACGAAGAAGAGGTAGTAGTACTCCCTCGGCTCCTTCGCGGTGAGCTTGGGGAAGGTTGTCGCTCCTTCGCGGCGCCCGCGAGCATTGCGCCTCGATCGACTTCACGGCCTTCCCCTTGCCGGCTTTCGGAGCCATGGCGGAGGTGGTGGGGGAGATCGACGGCGTTGGTGGTGCTGGTTGGGATGGGGGGCGGAGCGCTGCTCTCTTTCTGCTTTGGGAAGAGGGGGGAGCGGCGGAGATTTTCTGAGATTGGAGTAGCAACCGGCGGAATGGGCGAACTGCCCCTGTTTCCCCTGCTTATAAAGGGGGGGCGGACGTTCGTCTTTCTAATAAAGAAACCACCACGATCTCTCCCACGGCGCCACATTCACGCGTGCCGTTCGGGGGCGTGGTGAATCTGAGTAAGATATGGCGTAACCAGGCGCGTGCACGTGCCTTGTTTTGGGCACTGGCCCAGCGGTGCTCGCACCGTGTGTGGCCCAGCCGGGGCTCTGTCGGTGTACTAGGTAGGGGTACCCTAGTATCCCGAACTTGTGCGCAGGCATCGCGACACCAGCGGCGGGGCTTGCCGGTGACCGCCAAGGTCCTCCGTGGTTCCTTTGGAGCCATTCAAGAACAAAGTATTCAAGCCAAGGAGACAAGACCCGGCAAGAGGCTTGCGGAAGGCCAACCAAGGCATCTCAAGGAACTTGCGCGACAGCGCACAGCGTCTGGCAAGGCCGGTGGCGACAAGCTTCGAGACGCGACAAGACAACGGCTGCGGCAAAGGCGCTTGCCGCGACAAGCTACCACTCTGTACCAAGGCGCTCGGCACATCCACCAGCGTGTCATACAGGACCTTTCGGTAGCGTGGCAAGAGGTCAGTGCACCCGGTCTTGGTGCGGGCTGACAAGATTGCCATCGTGTGGCGGTGGCGCCCCGCGGTCCCTTTCTTGCTTTGTTTGGGCGACGCAGACGGGCATTTAATGCCTTTGTCCCCTGCCGTCATGGTTAGGTATGATGCACTGTATAGGTAGTTGTACCAACCGCAACACTTTCCCATTTTTACCCTTGCCTCGTTGCCACTGTCGGTGACCCTTGAGCATATAAAAGGAGGCCCATGCATAGCGTGGGGGGTTCGAAGCCAGAAAACACTCACGCTCGGTCTCGTTAGCAGCTAGTGTGTGCTGTAGCACTCAACGCTCCCGAGCAAGAACTCAATACACTCAGACATGCAGTAGTAGGAGTATTATCTCTCCGGAGAGCTCCGAAGCTCGGTAAACGGCTCGTGTGCTTCGCCTCGATCCGCTCTTCGTGCGATCTCCCCCCCCCCCCGCCGAACCGAAAGGGGCTCGATCCGCCGGTCCCATAGGTGTTCGTGGATCAGCCTCCCCGACAACAGCGGCCAAGAATATCCTTAGTGAGGACTAAGGAGATGTTTCTCGATTATGGAGATGATAAAAGAGCCCGTCGTAAAAAGTTACAACGATGCAAGCTTTTACACCAATCCAGATGACTCTAAGTCTAAATCTGGATACATATTGAAATTGGGAGCAATTAGCTAGAGTAGCTCCGTGCAGAGGATCGTGGACATAGAACATTTGCAAAATACATACGGCTCTGAATATGGCAGACCCGTTGACTAAACTTCTCTCACAAGCAAAACATGATCATACCTTAGTACTCTTTGGGTGTTAATCACATAGCGATGTGAACAAACCCTTTGGGTGTTGATCACATGATGATGTGAACTACGGGTATTAATCACATACAGATGTGAATATTGGTGTTAAATCACATGGCGATGTGAACTAGATTATTGACTCTAGTGCAAGTGGGAGACTGAAGGAAATATGCCCTAGAGGCAATAATAAAGTTATTATTTATTTCCTTATATCATGATTAATGTTTATTATTTATGCTAGAATTGTATTAACCGGAAACATAATACATGTGTGAATACATAGACAAACATAGTGTCATTAGTATGCCTCTACTTGACTAGCTCGTTTATCAAAGATGGTTATGTTTCCTAACCATGGACAAAAGAGTTGTCATTTAATTAACGGGATCACATCATTAGGAGAATGATCTGATTGACTTGACCCATTCCATTAGCCTAGCACTTGATCGTTTAGTGTGTTGCTATTGCTTTCTTCATGACTTATACATGTTCCTGTAACTATGAGATTATGCAACTCCCGTTTACCGGAGGAACACTTTGGGTACTACCAAACGTCACAACGTAACTGGATGATTATAAAGGAGTACTACAGGTGTCTCCGAAGGTACATGTTGAGTTGGCGTATTTCGAGATTAGGTTTTGTCACTCCGATTGTCGGAGAGGTATCTCTGGGCCCTCTCGGTAATGCACATCACTATAAGCCTTGCAAGCAATGTGACCAATGAGTTGGTTATGGGATGACGCATTACGTAACGAGTAAAGAGACTTGTCGGTAACGAAAGTGAACTAGGTATTGGATACCGACGATCAAATCTCGGGCAAGTAACATACCGATGACAAAGGGAACAACGTATGTTGTTATGCGGTTTGACCGATAAAGATCTTCATAGAATATGTAGGAATTAATATGGGCATCCAGGTTCCGCTATTGGTTATTGACCGAGAATGGTTCTAGGTCATGTCTACATAGTTCTAGAACCCGTAGGGTCCGCACGCTTAAGGTTTCGATGACAGTTATATTATGAGTTTATGAGTTTTGATGTACCGAAGGAGTTCGGAGTCCCGGATGAGATCGGGGACATGACGAGGAGTCTCGAAATGGTTGAGACGTAAAGATCGATATATTGGACGACTATATTCGGAGTTCGGAAAGGTTCCGAGTGATTCGGGTATTTTCGGGGGTACCGGGGAGTTACGGGAATACGAGGAAGAAGCAATGGGCCTCATGGGCCAAGTGGTGGAAGAGAGGAGGCAGGTAGCGTGGCCCCCTAGCCCAAACCGACTGGACTAGGGGCGGCCCCCTTCCTCTTTTCCTCCCTCTCCTTCCTTCTCCTTCTCCTTCCTTCCTTCCCTCTCCTACTTGGACTAGGAAGAGGGGGAATCCTACTTGGAGTAGGATTCTCCCCTTGGTAGCGCCTCCTCCCTTGGCCGCCCTCCCCTTGCTCCTTTATATACTGAGGCGGGGGCACCCATGTTTCTGAAGTTGATCTACGGATCGTTCCTTAGCCGTGTTCGGTGCCCCCCTCCACCATATTCCACCTCGGTCATATAGTCGCGGAGTTTAGGCGAAGCCCTGCGCCGGTAGAACATCATCATCGTCACCACGCCGTCGTGCTAACGGAACTCATCCCCGACACTTTCCTGGATTGGAGTCCGGGGATCGTCATCGAGCTGAACGTGTGCTGAACTCGGAGGTGTCGTACGTTCGGTACTTGGATCGGTCGGATCGTGAAGACGTACGACTACATGAACCTCGTTATCATAACGCTTCCGCTTACGGTCTACGAGGGTACGTGGACAATACTCTCCCCTCTCGTTGCTATGCATCACCATGATCTTGCGTGTGCATAGGAAATTTATTGAAATTACTACGTTACCCAACAGATACTTCTTGTATAACTGTGCGGTTCCGGGCACAAGATCTATTGCAAACTCAAGGTCTCGATCTGGTGGCATGCCTGGCAACTCTTCTGGAAATACATCAGGAAACTCACTGACCACAAGAATTAATTCCAAGTCAGCCACTGCGGCGAAGACCATTTCTTCCTTGGGTATACTTCTACGAGCATAGAATTTTGTAGTCTGCCCTTTCTGACCGGTCAAAGTGACTTCTCTGGTCGCACAATTTATGCATACTTGATATTGAGTCAGTCAATTCATTCCCAAGATAACATCCAACTTAGCAGACTCAATAATTATCAAAGAAGTTGGAAAACAGACTCCGTTGATATTGACTTCCAGATTACGGCAGACTAGATTGCTCCTGATTAACGATCCCGGGGTTTGTACCAGCATATTCTTGCCCAAAAGCGAACAAGGAAATTTGTTTTGGGCAACAGAACTCCGAGAAATAAAAGAGTGGGAAGCCCCAGAGTCAAATAAAATCATTGCAGGTATGTTATTAACAAAAAACATACCAATGATGACTTCGGGGTTCTCTTGGGCTTCATCGGCGGAGAGGTGATCAACGTGCCCAGCGATGTTTTGCTGGTTCGGGCATGACTCCATAAAATTGACTTGTGGCCTGAATAGAGCATTCGCCTTGCTGTTCTTGGGACACTGTCTGGCATAATGTCCGGTTTGCCCACAACTGAAGCAAGAATTGTTGCGCTGGCGCTCCTCATGTACTGGGTTGGTCACGACATTCTTGACTTGGGTGATGTTCTTGTTAACATTCTGTTGCCAATTGGGCTTGTATTCCACCTGAGTCTGCTGCCAAGTACGAGCCTTCTGCATGGGTTGCCCATCCTTCTTTGGCTCAAACTTGCGCTTGTGATCGTTGTTAGCAGATCTATTATGCGATACAAGCTTGTGCTCCCTTTCAGCAACGAAAGCCTTGTTCACCAGAGTTTGGAAATCTAGGAAATCAAACATACTGAGAGTACATCGGAGTTGCGGGTTTAATCCACCAAGGAATCTATCAATCTTTCTTTCTTCAGTGGCCACGTCATAAAGGGAGTAACGTGACAGATGATTGAATTTTTGCAAATATTCACCCACAGATTGATTTCCTTGGAGGAGCGCGAGAAATTCATGCTGCTTAGTCTTCATAATTCCAGTAGGGATATGATATTTCTGAAATTGTTCCTTGAATTCTGACCAGGTGATTTCTTCATCAGCAGGCCACATGGCTTTTACATTTTCCCACCATATGGCAGCAGCGCCTTCAAGATAATGAGTTGCAAATGGAACCTTATCTCCTTCTTCAGTACGAGAAATCTCAAGTTTCCTCTCAAAAGTTCGCAACCAATCATCTGCATCCAAGGGGTCAATAACATGGTTGAAACTGGGAGGCTTGGCTCTCTGAAAATCTGACAGCTTGGAGTGATGACCGTTCTGATTTCCATTCTGTCCAACCATAGCTTGCACACTTCTTAATATTTCAATCAGATCATTATTCCGTCTTTCCTCAAACATACGTAGAATTTGCTTGGTGGAGGGCGGATTTGGCGGTGGAGGCGATGGTGGAACGTACGGCTCGGGAGGTCACACTTTCGTCGTGCGAGCGACGAACAGGAGTACCCTACATGACGTTGCTCTCGCTGCCTCCCGCGTCATCCTATTGTGATTTTTCCCAAGACAACGCAACCGAGATGAGAAAGATTCAAAATAAATTGGGGAAAGCCAGCAACAAAAGCCCGAGAAAAACTGAAATGATGAAGAAAATACGGCGAATAACATAGAGTTCCAACATAATTATACATAGACTCATACATAAAAGATAAACAACATGCCAGGTTCAACTACTCTCATACATGAAACGAAACATCATGACTCGTATGACTACACTTGTACACCATCCTGACGACTGCGAATACTCAAAAGCTCTACTGCTCTGCTAGTGCTGCGGGGTCCTTGTCAGTGTCAAAACCGGCGGATCTCGGGTAGGGGGTCCCGATCTGTGCATCTTAGGCTGATGGTAACAGGAAGCAAGGGACACAATGTTTACCCAGGTTCGGGCCCTCTTGATGGAGGTAAAACCCTACTTCCTGCTTAATTAATATTGAAGATATGACTAGTACAAGAGTAGATCTACCACGAGATCATAGAGGCTAAACCCTAGGAGCTAGCCTATGATGATTATGATTGTAATTGTGATCGGCCTTCTAAGGACCAACCTCTCCGATTTATATAGACACCGGAGAGGGCTAGGGTTTACATGGAGTCGGTTACAAGGAAGGAAATACAATATCCGGATCGCCAAGCTTGTCTTCCACGCAAAGGAGAGTCCCATCCGGACACAAAACGGAGTCTTGAGTCTTGTATCTTCACGCTTCAATAGTCCGGACGATGTATATAGTCCGGTTGTCCGGATACCCCCTAATCCAGGACTCCCTCTGTAGCCCCTGAACTAGGCTTCAATGACGATGACTCCGGCGCGCAGTCTTATCTTCGGCGTTGCAAGGCGGGTTCCTTCTCCGAATACTCCAAGGTAATTATCGAACGCTTCAACCGTGTCCGGATCCGCAAAATGATCTTCACATACCGCCGTAGAGAGAATGATATTTCACAAATGCAATCTGTTGACAACTTTTTAGACAACGTGACATGTCATTACAGTCAGGTCATTATTCGAATTGTTTTCCTACAACCAGCCACAGCGCATATTGCGAGGTGGTTTCCTTGACAGGTCTTGTCAAAGTAGAGATCATGTCCCCTTATCACGGGATTCTCGTCAATACGGGTATGGGTAATCCCACCATGCCATCAATCGTGGCGCTTGGGAAGTAAGCGATTCTCAACGGGCGAGTGGGGAGGCGCACCGCTTTCGTCGCCTCTATAAAGAGATAAGAGTTCCCCATTTTTACCCACGCCTTCTTCCTCCTTTGCCCACTCTTGCCCCCTCGAGCTCCAGCGCCCTAGCTCTAGTCTTCTCCGCACAGCTAAACATGTCTGGAGCAGGAGGCAAGTGGGTGGCTTCCACCATGAAGGAGAAGCACATCACAAATCTTCGGGCGGCTGGATACTTGGCCGCAGACATAGCGCACCGGCTACCAGACGATGGGCAGATCATTCCAACCCCGGGACCCCACGAGAGGGTCGTGTTTCTCGCCCACTTCGTCCGTGGACTGGGGTTTCCACTTCACCCCTTCGTCCGCGGGCTCATGTTCTGCTATGGGCTAGATTTCCATGATCTAGCCCCGAATTTCAACCTCAACATCTCGGCGTTTAACGTCGTGTGCGAGGCCTTCCTCCGCATCAAGCCTCACTTCGGCTTGTGGCTGCAAATCTTCTGCGTGAAGCCGAAGATCATGAGCAGCCAGCAAGCGGAGTGCGGAGGGGCCATGGTGGGCAAGATGCCTAACATCACCGGGCTTCACGGCTTCTTTGCGGAAACCGTGAAGGGGTGGCAGTCGGGGTGGTTCTACATCACCGAGCCAGCTGGCGCCAAGCTGGCAGCGCCCCGAGTTCGATCCGGAACCCCATGCGGCACACCTCACAGGAAAAGAAGGGCATGTCTGGGCGAATCTCTGAGTGGACGGGCTCCGGACACTGCATCAAGAGCATGAAGGACAAGAACATCAAGCTTGTCAACGTGATCTAGGTCATGCTCGTTCGCCGGATTCTCCCATGCCAAAGGCGGGCATTTAATCTATGGGAGTTCGTCCCAGTCGAACACCAGACGCTTCGGAGGCTCTATGGCATGACGCACAAAGACGCATGGAAGGGGTTGTTCAAGGCCTCCGAAGTACCTCCTCCCACATCTGAGGACCGTGGGCTCCACGCCGCGCGGCCTCCTAATCAGGTGAGTTTTCGGGCTACCACCGGATTCGGTTCTTCCCAATATATTCATGGAGGAGTCTTTAAATAATTGTGCGTATTTGTTTAGGATTATGTGGAGACAGCGGAGCAGATTGACTGTCTCGCTCCGCTGCCAGAAGGCCCAGCTGATGCTCTCCTAACGGAGATGCTAGTCCCGGCGCCCTACAAGGTGCCGGAGAAGAAGGCTGAAAAGAAGGCCCTAGGGATCCGAAAGGGTCTCCGGCGTAAGGTTGTGCCGGAATCCTCGTCCAAAGATGACGAGGCACACTCCTCCCCCGAAGGGGAGGAAGAAGAAGAAGAAGAAGGGACCTCCCCACCCGGAGAGAGTGAGGGGCCTGAGAAGGCGAACCAGGGGCCGGGAAAGGCCCTCGGCGCAAGCCCGTCATACCCACGTCGTCTGACGATGACGAGACAGATTCCTCCCGCGGAGGCGGTGGGAAGCAAGAAGAAACTCTACCTCTCCGCACTGGGGAGGAGAAAAAGAGGAAAGCCGCCCCGGAGGGGGAGGCTGGGACGTCCAAGAAGGGAAAGGTGTCCCTTCCGGACTATTCCGCCACGGCCGCCCATAGCGAGGAGGGGTGGCTGCCCAGGGGGAAGCCCCTAGCGCGATCGTAAGTATCCGCACTCTATCATGACTTTACTTCACAGTTTTTTTATAACGCCGAACATATATGCAGCCCGGCCAGGGTTCATCCCGAGGTATCTTCTTCGGATGGGTCCCTGAGCGATTCAGCAATGAACTCGCTCCCAACGGCACTACTCCTCAGCCCGCAGATGTCACGGAGGTGTTGTCCCGAAGGCTCCTAGAGCGGGGGGAGGTGACTTTGGAGATGCCCAAAGGCGGGATTCCAGATGTCGGACACGCGGGGTTCAAGATCCCCGCGGATCGTGCCGATGAGAGCCACAGCAAGCCGGACTCTCATCCGGATACTATGCCGGAGCCTTCAATGGCTTCGGATGCCGGCAGGCGGCCCCTCGCTAGGGAGGGCGAGCCGTCCGTGCCGATGACTTTCGTGACGCCAGAGGCGTCGGATAGTCTGCTGGAAGCGCTTTGCAGCGCTTCCATGGATGACGAGCACCGTACTCTTATGGGTGCGGTGATTCAGAAGGTTCTGTCCGCCAAGAGCGGACTGACCGAAGCGTGTACCAGCCTCCTAACAGGCTTTGAGGTAAGTAATAAAAATATGTGAAATTACCACCCGATAGGTAGTAGCCCCTAATACTCTGTTTGGTGTTCAGAAGGAAAAGCCAAACGGAGGGTCAATTATAATCCGCAGGAGTCTAATAATAATATTCATGTGAATAAGTAGGTTGTGCTGCTTGCCGTTGCTGCCCGCACAGCCGAGGTTGCCGAACTAAAGCGGGACCTGGAGCAGGCGTAGGGAGAGCTCGACCTCATGAAGAGGCAGCTCGAAGAGAACAAAGGTGAGTGATTCCCCGCTCTTATGTATTTAAGTATGAATAAAATTGGTTAGTCTAACGACGAAGTGTCGTGACTGTGTAACAGGGGCCACCATCGAAGTGGCGTCCCTGAAGAAAGCATTGTCCAAGGCCGAAGACAAGGCGGCCTTGGAATGCAAGGAGCGCGAAAAGCAAAGTGCTAGAGTGGGCGAGGTACAGCAAGAGCTCTGGGACCTCGGCAAGAAGTTCGAGTCCGTGGAGCATGATCTGAAGATGAAAGAGGCCGAGCTTGCGAAAGCCCTTGTGAGTATGAAAGACGCCAAGGCCGAAGCCGAGAAGGCACGGCAGGAAATCCAGGAGGCCAAAAAGATAGCGGCGGGTAAGAAAATTCTTTATGCAAAGCAAACATGTGGGGGAGGCGTTTCCTTTACTTACCCGAATTCATAGCTGGGCATTCGCAGATCTGCCATGCAGACATATCGAGATCTTCATGAGTTCTATCGTGCCTGGAGAGGAGCTCAGCGGAGAAGCTGTTCGGTCCCGATATCTTGGGGCGAACATCAATGCCTCTGAGTGACCAAGCAAGCGGTTAATTCGAACTCCTGGGCGGCGAAGTGGCTATGAAAGATTTCATAGTCCGGATTTGGCTTGGTGAGCCCTGCCCACTAGCTACTTCATCCTGATCAAGCGGATGGTGAATGCATGTCCGAGGCTTGAAGTAACCAAGCGATCCGTTTGCATTGAGGGTGCCCACCGGGCCTTTGCCCGCATGAAGGTGCATTGGGGCAAGCTGGATGCGGAGAAGCTGGTGAAGGACGGTCCGCCGAAGGGCAAGGCGCATCGCCATCCCAGGAAGTACTATGATGGTGTTATGAAGGGTGCTCATCTCATGGCCGATGAATGTACCTAGGACAAGAACTTTGACTAAATGTACCTCTGCCGCTGTTGTAATTTAAAGACGAAGTTACTTGTGCTATGTAGCACTGTTTGATTTAAAATATTACCTTCTGTGCGGTTGTTTATAGAGTACTGAAAGTAGGCCTGTCGTCGGCTTCCGCCCCCATGCAACTAGTACCGGGGTGTTCCTGGAAAAACTCGGATACTCTTTATCCAAATGTTTGGTCCCTTAAGGAGGTATCTGGCGCAGCGAACAAGGCAATCGGACTATGCGGCTTTATAACTTTCACTTATCCATAGAAGTCTATAATTTTAAATTTCGGTGAAGCCCCTAGAATTCGGAAGGCCGAATTGGGTCGCTATATACGCCTAAATCGGACGAAGCCAATTCCTCGCCTAAAGAGGAAAAATCTTTAAGGATTTTAAGACCTCTTGAACAGCGACCAGCTCTCGCCGCATCATGCCGGTCAGTTTTGGCTTTTCTCGAGGTGCTCGTCGGAAGAACCGGACACAATCGCGATAGTTCTCCTGCACTACCTTAGCCGATATAACGGAGCGTAAGGTACCAAAACAAGGGAGCCGGGCTAACCCAACTGTGGACCCGAGACATGATTCGGAGCTGATGCATATAGTACTATAAGTTCGGGTGCCGCACTGTTGAAAGTGTTAGGACTTTACTTGTCGTATTACGGGGTGCCATGAGAAGCCCCTGGCAAACTGACTGTACCAAGGTGTACGGATGCAATATCAAATAAACATTTGTAAGAAAAAAATGCTCAAATAAGAATAATAAGCTGACGCTATATATGATCTCCCATTGATGAATAATACGTTTAAGCGTATGTTTTACAATAAATGCATTAAGCGGAGATAAATAGGACTATTTGACATGTCCTTATCCAGGGGCAGGCCGCGTACAGATAGATAAAATAGATATAACGATCGTAAATAGATTCCACCTGGGTATTTCCTTCTGTGTGCAAAGCCTGTTGCCTCCTTGGTTTTCTCCCATGTATAGGTCCGACAATCCGGCTCTTCTGAATAGGCTGCCCTAAGGCAGTGTCCTGAAAGAAATAAAAAAAGGAAGGGTTTATGAAAGTATGCTGCGGTGATACCGCACTGTTGACTGAGTCACTGCTGCGCCTCCGCCTGTGCCCATGGTATTTTGAGTGCGTAATTGTGTACGCGTGGCACGAATGCTGCTTTGATGGGGTTTGAGCGGAGGCCGGACTACTAGTCGCGCTCTTGGCGTGCCTGGTGATCCTGTTGCGGGGTGCTCCGGACTCGCTTGACGGTGCTTGAGGTTGTCGTCGCCGGATTGGTGGTTTGCCGGAGGAGGCTGCACTGCATTTCCGCCGCAAGGGCTGCGGTATGCTCTTTCGCGGAGAGAGCGGTCCATGTTTCCGTGATTTGTTATGACCCGCGTGGGCCCGCATCTTGAGCTTGAGGTATGCATAGTGTGGTACCGCATTGAATCTAGCGAATGCGGTTCGTCCGGCGGTGCGTGGTAACCACTACGGAAAGGGACGATATCAAGATTAACTCTTCGCCCGGAAGTTGTCGAAGATCGAAGACCACTTCAATGTTATAGAGCCCGTCTGGTGGGCCTCTACTCGTGAATTACGCCTTTAAAGGTGGTTTTGGTGGGCTTGATCCTTGAAGGGTCGATGCGCATTTTGCGCACTGTGTCCTGATAAAGCAGGTTCAGGCTGCTGCCGCCGTCCATAAGGACTCGCGTGAGGTGGAATCAGTCGATGATTGGGTCTAGGACCAATGCGGCTGAGCCGCCATGACGGATGCTAGTAGGATGGTCCCTACGATAAAAGGTGATCGGACAAGCTGACCATGGGTTGAATTTGGGGGCGACTGGCTCCATCGCATAGACGTCCCGTAGTGCTCGCTTCTGTTCCCGCTTGGGGATGTGAGTGGCGTAGATCATGTTGACCGTTTTCACCTGGGGGGAAATTTCTTCTGTCCCCCAGTGTTCGGACGCAGGGGCTCCTCGTCATCGTCGTTGTGCAGCCCCTTGTCCTTGTTTTTGGTGTTTATTTTGCCGGCATGTTTGAACACCCGGCAGTCTTTGTTGGCCTGGTTGGCTGGCTTGTCCGGGGTGCCATGAATTTGGCACGAGCGCTCCAGTATACGGTCCAGACTGGACGGTCCCTGATTGTTTCTTTTGAACGGCTTCTTCCGCTGACCAGATTTGGATCCACTAAATCCGGCGTTGACTGTCGTGTCTTCGGCGTTGTCGATGTTGTTCTGTCGCTTGTGTCTGTTGCGCCGTGGCTTGCCGTTATTGTCATGGACGTTCGAAGTGCCAGAGTGTGGCATGGTGCTGCTGCGAGCCAACCAGCTGTCCTCGCCCGTGCAAAAGCGGGTCATAAGTGTCGTGAGGGCTGCCATGGACTTGGGTTTTTCCTGCCCGAGGTGTCGGGCGAGCCACTCGTCACGGATATTATGCTTAAAAGCCGCCAGGGCTTCGGCGTCCGGATAGTCGACTATTTGGATCTTTTTATTTAGGAATCGAGTCTAGAATTTCCTGGCTGACTCCCCGGGCTATTGAGTAATGTGGCTCAAGTCATCGGCATCCGGTGGTTGCACATATGTGCCCTGGAAGTTGTCGAGGAATGCGTCTTCCAGGTTTTCCCTACTGCCAATGGAATTTGCTGGCAGGCTGTTTAGCCAGTGCCGGGCTGGTCCTTTGAGCTTAAGGGGAAGATACTTGATGGCGTGTAGATCGTCTCCACGGGCCATGTGACTGTGGAGAAGGAAATCTTCGATCCATACTGCGGGGTCTGGTGTGCCACCGTATGATTCGATGTTTACGGGTTTGAACCCTTCTAGGAATTCATGATCCATCACTTCGTCAGTGAAGCAGAGGGGGTGTGCGGCGCCTCTGTGCCGGGCTATGTGGCTACGTAGTTCGAATTGGTCTGGGTTGCTGGGTTCGGCCCGGCCGGACTTGTTGATAATGTATACGGCGTGATGGTCATCATCGCGCGCAGGGGCGCGCCCCCGTGATCCGTAGATCGATCTTGGTTGTCCTGCTTTGTTTTCCAATATATCTTGCAGGTCTTGCCTGTTGCCCCGGGCTATAGTGTATTGGCGTGGGGGTGCAGGCTGGTATCCCGTTTTATCCCGGCCACGGGTGGCCGGTCAGCCATTTAGCGCTCGAGTACGTATTCCTCGGCTGCCAGGACTTCAGTCCATCTATCTGTGAGCAGGTCTTGATGAGCCTGGAGCTGCCGCTACTTCTTTTTCAGGCTCCTCGCAGTGGCCATAAGCCGACGCTTGAAGTGCTCCTGCTCCACGGGATCCTCAGGCACGCCGAACTCATCGTCGCCGAGGCTAATCTCGTCTTCGGAGGGGGGCATGTAGTTGTCCTCCTCCGGATATCCCTTGGTCGCCTGTTCGTCTGGGCTGACCTGCTCATCATCCTGCTTGTCTTGCTCGAAGGCGGGCTGATCAGGGTTGTATTCCTCTTCGGCACCGTCCGGATTGTTTTCGTCTCCTAGGCTGGTATTGCTGTGGCGGGGCTTGGAGCTGCGGCGACGACGCCCGTGCTTTGTTTTTCTCCCTAAAGGGTTATCCTCTGTTGCCTCATCACCATTGGTTTCTTTTGGAGTGTCCACCATATATATATCGTATGAGGAGGTGGCTGTCCACCGCCCTGTGAGCGGTGGTTCCTGTACATCTCCCGCATCGTCGTCCATACCATCGATGTCTTCGGAGTCGAAGTCAAGCACGTCGGTTAGATCATCGATCGTGGCAATGAAGTGGGTGGTGGGTGGGCAGCGGATTCCTTCATCGCCTGCTTCCCACTCTAGCCGGACATAGTTCGGCCAAGAGCCTCCTGACAAAGACAGAGACTTTAATGAGTTCAGCATGTCGCCAAAGGGCGAGTGCTGGAAGATGTCTGCAGTGGTAAACTCCATCACCGGAGCCCAACCTGGCTCGGCTGGCTCGAGAGTGCGCGGACTGGAACCAACAACCGGATACGAGTCCGGGGGTCCGGAGGTACAGGCTTCCACAGAGGAGGGGCCTGTGTTCGGCTCCACTGCCGATGAGTGTGCGTCTTGCGAGGCGGGGTCCATCCCTCCATCCTTAGGCAACGCAGCCAGCTCCGGATTTAGGTCCGGGGCTACTGCAGGGGTGATATCCCGAGCATTGTCCGACAACAAGTCTAAGCCGTGCTCGTCGTGACTGTCCGGTACTCCTGGCACAGGCCCGAATCCGTCGAAGATCAAGTCTCCGCAAATGTCGGCCGTGTAATTTAAGTTTCCGAACCTGGCCTGGTGGCCAGGGGCGTAGCTATCGACCTGCTCCAGATGGCCAAGCGAATTGGACCGCAGTGCGAAGCCACCGAACACGAAGGTTTGTCCGGGGAGAAAGGTCTCGCCCTGGACCGTGTTGTTGACGATTGAAGGCGCCATCAAGCCTTGCAGCGACGACATAGAGGAACTCTCAATGAAAGCACCAATGTCGGTGTCAAAACCGGCGGATCTCGGGTAGGGGGTCCCGATCTGTGCGTCTTAGGCTGATGCTAACAGGAAGCAAGGGACACAATGTTTACCCAGGTTTGGGCCCTCTCGATGGAGGTAAAACCCTACTTCCTACTTGATTAATATTGAAGATATGAGTAGTACAAGAGTAGATCTACCATGAGATCGTAGAGGCTAAACCCTAGGAGCTATCCTATGATGATTATGATTGTAATTGTGATCGGCCTTCTAAGGACCAACCTCTTCGGTTTATATAGACACCGGAGAGGGCTAGGGTTTACATGGAGTCAGTTACAAGGAAGGAAATACAATATCCAGATCGCCAAGCTTGTCTTCCACACAAAGGAGAGTCCCATCCGGACACGGAACGGAGTCTTGAGTCTTGTATCTTCATGCTTCAATAGTCTGGACGATGTATATAGTCCGGCTGTCCAGATACACCCTAATCTAGGACTCCCTCAGTCCTCTCCTGAAGCAGACACGAATCCTGAACTGACGAGGTTAATAGAGACCTCCGGGTTAAAGGTAACATGACGACGCTGCCTCGAGAACTCTCCCTCAGGGGCAGGTGTAGGGTGAAGCATCGGGGCTACAGGAGTAGTGAGAAGTGAAGCCCACTCAGCAGGAGCACTGAGAGGTTCATGGTCGAGGCGCCCGAGCTACTCGGGGGAGTAGCCGGCGAAATAGGGGGACTAGAACTGGCTGTCATATAAGGAGTAAATCCAAGAGAGGATGGAGCAGTGACGGATCTAGTAGAGGCTACAGCAGTACGAGCACGAGTCAGCTCTCGAGCCAGCTCGTGGATCATAAGATAGCTAGCAATGATATAACGAGAAAGGTGGCTAGCAACACTATCGGACTCCGGATCGATGATAGGGAAACGGATACGACCATTGTCATGCAGAGAAGGATTGTAGTAGAAACCTGGGTGGTTCTGTATCCGGACCTCGTTGTAACGAAGCTCAACAAGGACCTCGAATGCAGCAAACTGGACAGCCTGAGAAGCGGTAGAAGCGTAACCACTCCGAGAAGTATGAGTGTAAGTGCTGGAATTGGAACTGGTGCGCGGAGTAACCACCACGTGATACTCATACACTGAGTCAGCTAGACGCTTCCGGTACACATGATAGGCTGGGTCGTCACCGAGGGGGTACAACCGACACCACACGTTACGAAAGAGATGCAGCGATGTGTACGACATCAGCTGCAACTGGCACGGATACGGCACCGGAGCCATCTACACTCACAACCATTAGTAGGTTAGCATAAAAAAATAAGACAAGTGCATGCAATGCAACAACCGGCTACAAATGCTACCGGCACTCAACTAAAACTCGTATCTAACATCCAGTTAACACGTTGTAGTCTAGCATGGCCTACAGTCAGCGCGGCTCTGATACCAAGCATTGTGGCACCCCGGCTTAGAGCAACCGGTTTACCATGCATTGCCAGCCCAGAGACCTTGTCTTCTCGCAACACACAACATCTTGGTATAGAAAACAACCGCTTTATTGATGCTAGTGGATCAAAGTTTATATTACAATAGGTGGCGAGGCCAAGCGGCACACACGGTGCGGCTGAACAATATGTACATTATTTAGTGAACGTAAAGGGCCTCGATCATAACAACTACGCGGCAGCGGAACAGCGTCGTAGCGGAACTCCATAGCACAGGGACACCGATGTGGACACGATCTAGACTCGGACAGCACTCCTTTCCAATGAGACTTTCCTAAAATCTGGCATGACACGCCAGGTCAGTACATTGAATGTACTTGCAAGCTCACAACAAGCATAAACATAATGACAAACAATATCATGATAATTAACCAATTAATAACAATGCAACAACATATCCAACATGGTGTGATCATACTCTTGTGATAAAAGTCCCTCGGACTGGCTTACCAATGGTGATCGCTCTTGGATCACAAACGTACCAACCTCAAGGTATTAACTAGGGATATCTCATGATCTTTCCGGCGATCACAACCACGACCAATATTTGGTCTTAAACGGTGATCCTTCCGGCGATCACAACCACGACCAACACTTGGTCTAAAACAACGAGATGACCTTTCTGCCATCATCCATAGTGCAAAGTTCATAACTTAGTGCGCAAAATTTATTAAACATTGACCCCTGGTGTGACCTATGTGTCCGTAACCGTGGACCCAGCTATCGATAGATTAATACACTCTGCAGAGGTAGCGCACTGTACCCACACCACGGAACACATGGCCTCGCACTCCCATTCGGGTGGACCAACGGCATTCCGACGAAACCCCTCCATTGCCATGACACTCTCTCGGCCACTCCGACTCACTCCCCACTGGGCTAGTCCTGGGTGGCCCCATGTCTACCAAAGACACAATGACCACCGTCGTGGCCAAAACATAAACGATCCCTCTCAGGGACCCGGTACCATAAACTCAACAACGGGCACACAAGGTTATGTCTGCTTACCGGGCCAGGGTACCTGTCAGATGTTGGATTCCGACAGACCCTTAAGGTTCGAACTCTGGGGTGTGCACGAAGATCTCTCCCCTACCAACCTACATCCGATCGCCTCGTGAGAATCTGGGCTAAAACGATGAACAGCACAAGCGACACGAGATTTATACTGGTTCGGGCCACCGTTGTGGTGTAATACCCTACTCCAGTGTGTGGTGTGGTGGATTGCCTCAAGGGCTGATGATGAACAATACAAAGGAAGAATAGCCTCGCAAGAGGTGTTCTTGAGCTGGTGCAATGAACTGCTTGGGTGAGTTTGATCGCCCCTTAGATTCTGAACCCGACGCCCTATTCTGTGGTGGCTATCCCCATATATAGAGGCCCTGGGCCTCTTCCTAAATATTGAGCGTGAAGGGCGCCAACAACGGCCATTTCAAAGGGGAACATCTAGTACAAGTTATCCTGACTAAAGTTGGTCTTCGGCTGCCAAAGGAACTGGCGATGACGCTGTCCTGGGCACCACGGTGACCTCCATCCTGCCGCTCTGCTAGTCTTGGTCTCATTCCACTGAAATGGCAAACTTTGCATGATGCCTCGGTACTCCGCGCCTATGCTTGCCCCCTTTGCACCAAAGAGTAAACAAGGACACTGCGCAGGCCGGCGCACACCTGGCGCCTGCCTGGTCTCGATCGTCATGGCTTGCGTCACGGGCACCTGGCAAGGTACCCTGCCTTGATCTCTTCGCCTCCTCGCGATCCTAGCTGGCAAGGCCGTTCCTGAGGAAGCCTTGTGTCGTCTGCCGTGCGAGGCTTGGCCCCTCGCGAGGGTCTCGAGTCTTGTGCTGATGAAGATGGGCCGTACTGGGCCACCACCTGAGCCACGCCACAGGCAGGCAAGTCTGGGGACCCCATTCCCAAAACATCGACAGTACCGCACGCCCATAACCTTCCCTCATTGGAGGCACCAACCAGAGGCATGACAACGGACCGAATAAAGGCCTTCCCATAAAGGCAAATGTGGTTGCACTTGGAACAACTCGATTCAGTGGCACCATGACCCGGTCAACAATATATTCAAGTTGAGTTATTATCAGGTTCAACTTAACGTGAAAATAACCGGTGTCATAACATGCCATGAAATGCAACACTAACATATGCATCACATATTAACGGAAATGACTGAGTCAACTATATCCACACTAAGCATCAACAACTCATGACACTTCTCTGGTTAAGATCAAGCTTCACTTTAAACAGAATCTTTCCTAGCAAATTTTTACCATTTTTACTCATGCAAGAAAATAACTCCACTAATTATTTATATCCATAACCATATTATTCTTTCATCACCCAAAAATATATCCTAGTTTCTTTACCAACTAAACTAACTTCAAACTTTCTATGAATCAAGCAGATTAACTAAACAAGCAATTAATAGAATATAAATAAAATGATAATGATTTAAATGCATGGATTAAATCATTTGTTCAAGTAAGAAAATCACAAATATTGTAATGGCACCATGAAAATGTTGTTGTGGCTTGCCTTAGTGCAGATGAGGTTCACAAGCCTCCTGGTGATCCTCAAGACAAGCCTCATCCTCTGAAAATAACTAAAAACACAAAAAGAAAACATCAAGAACCCTTCTGAAATTCACCAGAAAATCTAGACAGCATGGAAAAATCTCATCTTTGGTGAGCTGCTAGATTTCTGTACAAAGAACACAATGCAAAAAGAATCAATTCATTTGGACTTATGGTTAAAAAGTTTTGGCTGTTTGAAGCTCTCTAGATAAATTGAATTTTGAATTTAAATAAAAACAGACTGGGGGGTGACGTCGAAGGCGTAAAGCCTCGGGGCGCCACCACTCGTACCGCTTCACGCGCGTACTGAGTGGCTGACTAGTGGGCCCCACTAGTCAGGTGAGGGGAGAGAGAGAGGGAAATAGAGGACGGCGCGGCGTCGCTGAAGCACACGCCGGCGGTGAGGGCTTCTTGGCCAAAACGAGAGGAGGGATCGAGAGAGGAGATGGAGGCGCACCTTCCCGTACCCGTAGAGTAGCTAGGGTTGGTTGGACAGCGTCGGAATCAGCCTCTCTAGCGGAGGCAGAGAGCAGAGGTCGCCGGAGACGAAGACGACGGCAAACGGAGGCGACTCCAGGGGCTCCAACCAGGCGGAACAGCACCACCAACGAGCGGCAGAGGCCCTGGAAGGGTTGCCCAGGCCTGGAGGGGCTGGAGCTACAGAGACGACCCGAGGGGATCGCCGGCAAGCTCGAGCTCGGGGACGGCAGCCCGCGGCCTGCCCGGCCGGGCTACGGCTATCTACGCGATTGTGGAGTGTGTGGGAGTGGTGGATGGTGCTCGAGGAA
Source organism: Aegilops speltoides (assembly GCA_021437245.1). Lineage (NCBI taxonomy): Eukaryota > Viridiplantae > Streptophyta > Magnoliopsida > Poales > Poaceae > Aegilops > Aegilops speltoides. Next base: position 88,570,684 of record CM038142.1, read on the forward strand.
GCTGGGGAGGGCTCTATTTATAGCCGAGCATCAAGGAGGGTTCGAGATCCGCCGATGGACACCTGGACACGGCGCCCGGTGATGAACGGCGTCAGCGAGAGGGGGACAAGGCGACGCAGCTCACGCGGGGACTGTGGGCGAACGGGGACGAACACAGGAGCGAGGGGAAGGTGACGAGCATAGTGCACCATGCACTGTTGTGTTGGTAGGACCGTGCCCGTGCTCGCTGCGGTGAGCTCCGGCATCTGCGAGTGCCAGGGTGGAGTTAAGAGGGCTTGGACGAAAATTATGGTGCAGTTTGGCACGCTCAGGCAGGCGGGGAAGCGGGCATGCGCTCAACAAAGCGCTCGGTGGCACTCAGAGCGCGTTGGCTGCATGCCAGCACGCCTAGACGAATGCGGTCACCACGTGAACTTTTCCCTCAGGCCGACCTAAGTCCAAAGTTCATGTCTGGCTTGTTGTTCATGGTAGTTTTGAAGGTTACCACACTTGGGTTTGGTCTCAGGTGCAGTAGAAAAGATTTCACACGCCAGGTAAGTTTCTGGACAGTAACTTTGAGAGCTTACTATCGTCAAACTACTGGGAGTTGGGGGCTGGGCTTTGGAGGTTAGCAATCATCTACTAAGGTGATGAAGCACAAGAAAAATCATCCACAATGGAGCAAGTAAAATGGTAGTTGATGTAGAAACTACCATTTCTGTCCAAAACAGAAATTATTTTCTGTAGCAAAAATATTCCAAAAAGTGATGAAATATTTTTGCTCGAAAGGTGCCCTAGGGTTCAAAGAATAACTGTGAATTTTCTCAGATTTTTATGGGCAAGAAAAATTGGGGTTGCTTTGGAGCACATTGAGCTAGCTAGGGTTTAAGAGAGGGAAACGAATATTTTTCATTAAAGAAAAATATTCCAAATATTATTTTGGGGTGAACTAGAGAGGGAATGATAGTTAGAGAGGGAAATGAGGCACTTGGGTGAAAGCCAAGGGGTACCCAAGTGGTTAAGTCCATATGAAAAGATTCAAAACTCCAAATTTCAAATTCAAACCAACTGAAAGTCAGGCAAAGAAGAGAGGGCAAACACCAAGCTGTCACATTCATATGGCCGCGGTGATGATCTTCACGCCATCAAAAACCTCCTTCTCAAACTCAAGGGACAAGCCAGGTACTGGTTGAACAGCCTCCCCGAAAACTCCATTGGAAGCTGGGAGGACTTGGAGGATGCCGTCCTCGACAACTTCCAAGGCACATATGTCTGACCACCGGATGCCGACGACTTAAGTTACATAGTTCAACAGCCCGGAGAGTCAGCCGGGAAATTCTGGACTAGGTTCTTAACTAAAAAGAACCAGATCGTCGACTGTTTGAATGCTGAAGCCCTAGCGGCCTTTAAACACAGCATCCGTGACGAGTGGCTCGCCTGACACCTCGGCCAAGAAAAGCCGAAGTCCATGGCAGCCCTCACGGCACTCATGACCCGCTTTTGTGCGGGCAAAGAGAGCTGGAAAGCCCCGATACAGACACAAGCGTCGAAAAAATGGCAACAACGCTGAAGACACGGCGGTCAATGCCGGATTCAGTGGTTCTAAATCCGGTCAGTGGAAGAAGCCGTATAAAAGAAACAATCCAGGCCCGTCCAGTTTGGACCGCATACTAGATCGTCCATGCCAAATCCACGGCACTCCTGATAAACCAGCCAATCATACCAACAGAGAGTGTTGGGTCTTCAAATAGGTCGGCTAGTTAAATGTCAAGAACAAGGAGAAGGGGTCCCAAAGCGAGGATGATGATGAGGAGCCCTGGCCACCGAACACAGGGGGACAGAAGAAGTTTCCCCCCAAGTCAAAACGATGAACATGATATATGCTACCCATATCCCCAAGAGGGAGCGCAAGCGCGCACTCAGGGACGTCTACGCGATAGAGCCAGTCGCCCCAAAGTTCAATCCATGGTCATCCTGCCCGATCACTTTTGATCGTAGGGATCGTCCGACCAGTATTCGTCATGGCGGTTCAGCCGCACTGGTCCTTGATCCAATTATTGATGGGTTCCATTTGACGCGAGTCCTCATGGACGGTGGCAGCAGCCTGAACCTGCTTTATCAGGATACAATGCACAAAACGGGTATCGACCCCTCAAGGATCAAGCCCACCAAAACCATGTTTAAAGGTGTCATACCAGGTGTAGAGGCCTGCTGTACTCGCTCAATCACACTGGAACTGGTCTCCGGATCCCCGAACAATTTCCAAAGCGAAGAATTGATCTTTGATATCGTCCCCTTCCGCGGTGGCTATCACGCACTACTCAGACGAACCGCATTCACTCGATTCAATGCAGTGCCGTACTACGCCTACCTCAAGCTCAAGATGCCCGGACCACGCGGTGTCATAACGGTCAATGGAAACACGAAACGCTCCCTCCGTACTGAGGAGCACACAGCTGCCCTTGCAGCAGAAGTATAGTGCAACCTTTTTAGGCAGAACCTCAATTCGGCAGTCAAGCTCCCGAACACCGTCAAGCGAGTCTGAACTACTCTGGAGCAGGACAGTCCAGCTCATCCAGAGCTTGACTAGCAATCCGGCCTCCGTCCCAGTCCTGATCAAGCGGCAACACTCGTGTCGCGCGTACATAACTATGCACTTAAAATACCATGGGCATGGATGGAGGCACAACTATATCATGGTCCATAATGCGGCTCAACCGCTCCGAGACCCGCATACCTTCACTTTTTTCTTTTTCATTTCAGGTTTTTCTCTTCCCGAGGCCTTTCCTGACGACCTGATCATCGAACCTATCAAGGGACGGATACACTAAGAAGGCAAGAAGCTTTGACGTACAAGGGAACCCCCAGGTGGTCTCTGCTAACGATCGTTATACCTGTTTTAAAAACCCTCACGCAGCTCGCCCTTGGTCATGGCATGTCAAATAGCCCTATTTGCTTATCGCATTACTTGAACAAATACGCCTTGACGTATTAATCAAATTACAATGGAAAATAATTTGCGGCTCAATTTTTGCAGCATTAGCCTATTATTTCAAAAAAAAGCCTCGTCTTGGTATTTTTATCAAATCATGCTCGTACACTCTGGTACGACTTAATTCGCCAGGGGCTTCATTACGCTCTGTAATATGACAAAAAAGTCCGAACACCCTTTTACAGTACAGTTCGGTACCCCGAACTTATAACTGAAGGAAATATGCCCTAGAGGCAATAATAAAGTTATTATTTATTTCCTTATATCATGATAAATGTTTATTATTCATGCTAGAATTGTATTAACCGGAAACATAATACATGTGTGAATATATAGACAAACATAGTGTCACTAGTATGCCTCTACTTGACTAGCTCGTTAATCAAAGATGGTTAAGTTTCCTAACCATAGACATGAGTTGTCATTTGATTAACGGGATCACATCATTAGGAGAATGATGTGATTGACATGACCCATTCCGTTAGCCTAGCACTTGATCGCTTAGTATACTTGCTATTGCTTTCTTCATGACTTATACATGTTCCCGTAACTATGAGAATTATGCAACTCCGTTTACGGAGGAACACTTTGGTACTACCAAACGTCACAACGTAATCGGGTGATTATAAAGGAGTACTACAGGTGTCTCCGAAGGTACATGTTGAGTTGGCGTATTTCGAGATTAGGTTTTGTCACTCCGATTGTCGAGAGGTATCTACGGCCCTCTCGGTAATGCACATCACTATAAGCCTTGCAAGCAATGTAACCAATGAGTTGGTTACGGATGATGCATTACGAACGAGTAAAGAGACTTGTCGGTAACGAGATTGAACTAGGTATTGGATGAGACGATCGAATCTCGGGCAAGTAACATACCGATGACAAAGGGAACAACGTATGTTGTTATGCGGTTTGACCGATAAAGATCTTCGTAGAATATGTGGGAGCCAATATGAGCATCCAGGTTCCGCTATTGGTTATTGACCAAGAATAGTTCTAGGTCATGTCTACATTGTTCTCGAACCCGTAGGGTCCGCACGCTTAAGGTTTCGATGACAGTTATATTATGAGTTTATGAGTTTTGATGTACCGAAGGAGTTCGAAGTCCCGGATGAGATCGGGGACATGACGAGGAGTCTCGAAATGGTCGAGACGTAAAGATCGATATATTGGACGACTATATTCGGAGTTCGGAAAGGTTCCAAGTGATTCAGGTATTTTTCGGAGTACCGGAGAGTTACGGGAATTCGCCGGGAGTATATGGGCCTTATTGGGCCATACGGGAATAGAGGAGAGAGGCCGAAAGGAAGGAGGCGAGCAGCCCCCCTCTGGTCCGAATTGGACAAGGGGTGCGGCCCCCTTTTCCTTCCTCCTCTCCCCCTCTTTCCCCCTTCTCCTACTCCAACAAGGAAGGAGGGAGTCCTACTCCCGGTGGGAGTAGGACTCCCCTTGGCGCGCCCTACTAGGCCGGCCGCCCCTCCCCTTGCTCCTTTATATACGGGGGCAGGGGGGCACCTCTAGGCACAACAACAATTGATCCCTTGGATCTCTTAGCCGTGTGCGGTGCCCCCCTCCACCATAATCCACATCGATAATATCGTAGCGGTGCTTAGGCGAAGCCCTGCGTCGGTAGTACAACAAGATCGTCACCACGCCGTCGTGCTGACGGAACTCTCCCTCGACACTCGGCTGGATCGGAGTTCGAGGGACGTCATCGAGCTGAACGTGTGCTAGAACTCGGAGGTGCCGTAGTTTCGGTGCTTGATCGGTCGGGCTGTGAAGACGTACGACTACATCAACCGCGTTGTTCTAACGCTTCCGCTTACGGTCTACGAGGGTACGTGGACATACACTCTCCCCTCTCGTTGCTATACCATCACCATGATCTTGCGTGTGCGTAGGAAATTTTTTTAACTTACTACGTTAACCAACAGTGGCATCCGAGCCTAGGTTTTATACGTTGATGTTATATGCACGAGTAGAACACAAGTGAGTTGTGGGCGATACAAGTCATACTGCTTACCAACATGTCATACTTTGGTTCGGCGGTATTGTGAGATGAAGCGGCCCGGACCGACATTACGCGTACGCTTACGCGAGACTGGTTTCACCGTTACGAGCACTCGTGCTTAAAGGTGGCTGGCGGGTGTCTGTCTCTCTCACTTTAGCTGAATCGAGTGTGGCACGCCCAGTCCTTGCGAAGGTTAAAACAGCACCAACTTGACGAACTATCATTGTGGTTTTTTATGCGTAGGTAAGAACGGTTCTTGCTAAGCCCGTAGCAGCCACGTAAAACTTGCAACAACAAAGTAGAGGACGTCTAACTTGTTTTTGCAGGGCATGTTGTGATGTGATATGGTCAAGACGTGATGCTATATTTTATTGTATGAGATGATCATGTTTTGTAACCGAAGTTATCGGCAACTGGCAGGAGCCATATGGTTGTCGCTTTATTGTATGAAATGCAACGCCTGTAATTGCTTTACTTTATCACTAAGCGCTAGCGATAGTCGAGAAGCAATAGATGGCGACGACAACGATGCTACGATGGAGATCAAGGTGTCGCTACCGGTGGCGATGGTGATCACGATGGTGCTTGGAGATGGAGATCACAAGCACAAGATGATGATGGCCATATCATATCACTTATATTGATTGCATGTGATGTTTATCCTTTATGCATCTTATCTTGCTTTGATTGGCGGTAGCATTTTAAGATGATCTCTCACTAAAATTATCAAGAAGTGTTCTCCCGAGTATGCACAGTTGCCAAAGTTCGTCGTGCCTGCACACCACGTGATGATCGGGTGTGATAAGCTCTACGTCCATCTACAACGGGTGCAAGCCAGTTTTGCACACGCAGAATACTCGAGTTAAACTTGACGAGCCTAGCATATGCGAGATATGGCCTCGGAACACGGAGACCGAAAGGTCGGCGTGAATCATATAGTAGATATGATCAACATAGTGATGTTCACCATTGAAAACTACTCCATCTCACGTGATGATCGGTTATGGTTTAGTTGATTTGGATCACGTGATCACTTAGATGACTAGAGAGATGTCTGTCTAAGTGGGAGTTCTTAAGTAATATAATTAATTGAACTTAAATTTATCATGAACTTAGTCCTGGTAGTATTTTGCAAATTATGTTGTAAATCAATAGCTCGTGTTGTTGCTTTCATATGTTTGTTTTGATATGTTCCTAGAGAAACTGTGTTGAAAGATGTTAGTAGCAATGATGTGGATTGGATCCGTGATCTGAGGTTTATCCTCATTGCTGCACAGAAGAATTATGTTCTTGATGCACCGCTAGGTGATGGACCTATTGCAGCAGCAGATGCAGACGTTATGAACGTTTGGCTAGCTCAATATGATGACTACTTGATAGTTTAGTGCACCATGCTTAACGGCTTAGAATCGGGACTTCAAAGACGTTTTGAACGTCATGGACCATATGAGATGTTCCAGGAGTTGAGGTTAATATTTCAAGCAAATACCCGAGTTGAGAGATATGAAGTCTCCAACAAGTTCTATAGCTAAAAGATGGAGGAGAATCGCTCAACTAGTGAGCATGTGCTTAGATTGTCTGGGTACTACAATCGCTTGAATCAAGTGGGAGTTAATCTTCCAGATAAGATAGTGATTGACAGAATTCTCTAGTCACCATCGCTAAAGTTACTAGAACTTCGTGATGAACTATAGTATGCAAGGGATGACGAAAACGATTCCCGAGCTCTTCGTGATGTTGAAATCGACGAAGGTAGAAATCAAGAAAGAGCATCAAGTGTTGATGTTTGACAAGACCACTAGTTTCAAGAAAAAGGGCAAAGGGAAAGAAAGGGAAACTTCAAGTAGAATGGCAAACAAGTTGTCACTCCCGTGAAGAAGACCAAAGCTGGACCAAAGCCTGAAACTGAGTGCTATACTGCAAAGGAAATGGTCACTGGAAGCGGAAATGCCCTAAATATTTGGTGGATAAGAAGGATGGCAAAGTGAACAAGGGTATATTTGATATACAGGTGTTTGATGTGTGCCTTACTAGTGTTTATAGTAGCCCCTGAGTATTTGATACTTGTTCGGTTGCTAAGATTAGTAACTCGAAATGGGAGTTACATAATAAAAAGAGACTAGTTGAGGGGAAGTGACGATGAGTGTTGGAAATAGTTCCAAGATTGATATGATCATCATCGCACACTCCCTATACTTTCGGGATTAATGTTAAACCTAAATAAATGTTATTTGGTGTTTGCATTGAGCATGAATATGATTTGATCATGTTTATTGCAATACGGTTATTCATTTAAAGTCGGAGAATAATTGTTGTTCTGTTTACATGAATAAAACCTTCAATGGTCATACACCCAATGAAAATAGTTTGTTGGATCTCGATCATAGTGATACACATATTCATAATATTGATGCCAAAAGATGCAAAGTTAATAATGATAGTGCAACTTATTTGTGGCACTGCCGTTTGGGTCATATCGGTGTAAAGCGCATGAAGAAACTCCATAAAGATGGATTTTCGGAATCACTTGGTTATGAATCATTTGATGCTTGCGAACCGTGCCTTTTGGGCAAGATGACTAAAACTTTGTTCTTCGAAACAATGGAATAAGCCACTGACTTATTGGAAATAATACATACCGATGTATGCGATCCAATGAGTATTGATGCTCGTGGCAAGTATCATTATTTTCTGATCTTCATAAGATGATTTGAGCAGATATGGGTATATCTGCTTGATGAAACCTAAGTCTGAAATAGTTGAAAGGTTCAAAGAATTTCAGAGTGAAGTGGAAAAATCATCGTAACAAGAAAATAAAGTTTCTGCGATCTAATCGCAGAGACGAATATTTGAGTTACGAGTTTGGTCTTCAATTAAAACAATGTGAAATAGTTTCACAGCTCACGCCACCTGGAACACCACAACGTTATGGTGTGTCCGAACGTCGTAACCGCACTTTATTGGATATGGTGCGATCTATGATGTCTCTTACTGATTTACCAATATTGTTTTGGGGTTATGCATTAGAGACAGCTGCATTCACGTTAAAAGGGCACCATCTAAATCCGTTGAGACGACACCGTATGAACTATGGTTTAGCAAGAAACCCAAGTTGTCGTTTTTTAAAGTTTGGGCTGCGATGCTTATGTGAAAAAGTTTCATCCTGATAAGCTCGAACCCAAATCGAAGAAGTGCGTCTTCATAGAATACCCAAAGGAAACTGTTGGGTACACCTTCTATCATAGATCCGAAGGCAAGATATTCGTTGCTAAAAATGGATCCTTTCTAGAGGAGTTTCTCTCGAAAAAACTGAGTGGGAGGAAAGTAGAGCTTGGTAAGGTAATTTGTACCTTCTCCCGAATTGGAAAGTAAGTTCATAAACTGAAATCGGTTCCAGTGATTCCTACACCAATTAATGAGGAAGCTAGTGATAATGATCATGAAACTTCAGATCAAGTTACTACCGAACCTCGTAGGTCTACTAGAGTAAGGTCCGCACCAGAGTGGTACGGTAATCCTATTCTGGAAGTCATGTTACTTGACCATGGCGAACCTACGAACTATGAGGAAGTGATGATGAGCCCAGATTCCGCAAAATGGCTTGAGGCCATGAAATCTGAGATGGGATCCATGTATGAGAACAAAGTGTGGACTTTGGTGGACTTGCCCGATGATCGGCAAGCCATATTGTATAAATGGATCTTCAAGAGGAAGACAGATGTTGATAGTAGTGTTACTATCTACAAAGCTCGTCTTGTTGCAAAAAGGTTTTCGACAAGTTCAAGGTGTTGACTACAATGAGATTATCTCAACTGTAGTGATGCTTAAGTCTGTCCGAATCATGTTAGCAATTGTCACATTTTATGAAATCTGGCAAAAGGATGTCAAAACTGCATTCCTTAATGGATTTATTAAAGAAGAGTTGTATATGATGCAACCAGAAGGTTTTGTCAATCCTAAAGGTGCTAACAAAGTGTGCAAGCTCCAGTGATCCATTTATGGACTGGTGCAAGCCTCTCGGAGTTGGAATATATGCTTTGATGAGTTGATCAAAGCATATGGTTTTGTACAAACTTTTTGAGAAGTCTGTATTTACAAGAAAGTGAGTGGGAGCTCTGTAGCATTTCTAATATTATATGTGGATGACATATTATTAATTGGAAATTATATAAAAATTCTGAATAGCATGAAAGGATACTTGAATAAGAGTTTTTCAAAGCAAGATCTCGGTGAAGCTGCTTACACATTGAGCATCAAGATCTATATAGATAGATCAAGACGCTTGATAAGATTTTTCAATGAATACATACCTTGGTAAACTTTTGAAATAGTTCAAAATGGAACAGTCAAAGAAGGAGTTCTTGCCTGTGTTGCAAGGTGTGAAATTGAGTAAGACTCAAGACCCGACCATGGCAGAAAATAGAAAGAGAATGAAAAGTCATTCCCTATGCCTCAGTCATAGGTTCTATAAAGTATGCTATGCTGTGAACTAGACATATTGTATACCTTGCTCTGAGTTTGGCAAAGGAAAACAATTTTGATCTAATAGTAGATCACTGGACAGCGGTCAAGAATATCCTTAGTAAGGACTAAAGAGATGTTTCTCGATTATGGAGGTGATAAAAGAGTTCATTGTAAAAGTTACATCGGTGCAAGCTTTTACACCGATCCAGATGACTCTAAGTCTCAATCTGGATACATATTGAAAGTGGGAGCAATTAGCTAGAGTAGCTCCGTGCAGAGCATTGTAGACATAGAATATTTGCAAAATACATACGGCTCTGAATATGACAGACCCGTTGACTAAACTTCTCTCACAAGCAAAACATGATCATACCTTAGTACTCTTTGGGTGTTAATCACATAGCGATGTGAACTAGATTATTGACTCTAGTAAAACCTTTTGGGTATTGATCACATGACGATGTGAACTATTGGTATTAATCACATATAGATGTGTATATTGGTGTTAAATCACATGGTGATGTGAACTAGATTATTGACTCTAGTGCAAGTGGGAGACTGAAGGAAATATGCCCTAGAGGCAATAATAAAGTTATTATTTATTTCCTTATATCATGATAAATGTTTATTATTCATGCTAGAATTGTATTAACCGGAAACATACTACATGTGTGAATACATAGACAAACATAGTGTCACTAGTATGCCTCTACTTGACTAGCTCGTTAATCAAAGATGGTTAAGTTTCCTAACCATAGACATGAGTTGTCATTTGATTAACAGGATCACATCATTAGGAGAATGATGTGATTGACATGACCCATTCTGTTAGCCTAGCACTTGATCGTTTAGTATACTGCTATTGCTTTCTTCATGACTTATACATGTTCCTGTAACTATGAGAATTATGCAACTCCCGTTTACGGAGGAACACTTTGGTACTACCAAACGTCACAACGTAATCGGGTGATTATAAAGGAGTACTACAGGTGTCTCCGAAGGTACATGTTGAGTTGGCGTATTTCGAGATTAGGTTTTGTCACTCCGATTGTCGAGAGGTATCTTGGCCCTCTCGGTAATGCACATCACTATAAGCCTTGCAAGCAATGTAACCAATGAGTTGGTTACGGGATGATGCATTACGCAACGAGTAAAGAGACTTGCCGGTAACGAGATTGAACTAGGTATTGGATACCGACGATCGAATCTCGGGCAAGTAACATACCGATGACAAAGGGAACAACGTATGTTGTTATGCGGTTTGACCGATAAAGATCTTCGTAGAATATGTGGGAGCCAATATGAGCATCCAGGTTCCGCTATTGGTTATTGACCAAGAATAGTTCTAGGTCATGTCTACATTGTTCTCGAACCCGTAGGGTCCGCACGCTTAAGGTTTCGATGACAGTTATATTATGAGTTTATGAGTTTTGATGTACGAAGGAGTTCGGAGTCCCGGATGAGATCGGGGACATGACGAGGAGTCTCGAAATGGTCGAGACGTAAAGATCGATATATTGGACGACTATATTCGGAGTTCGAAAAGGTTCCGAGTGATTCGGGTATTTTTCGGAGTACCGGAGAGTTACGGGAATTCGCCGGGGAGTATATGGGCCTTATTGGGCCATATGGGAATAGAGGAGAGAGGCCGAAAGGAAGGAGGCGCGCAGCCCCCCTCTGGTCCGAATTGGACAAGGGGTGCGGCCCCCTTTTCCTTCCTCCTCTCCTCCTCTTTCCCCTTCTCCTACTCCAACAAGGAAGGAGGAGTCCTACTCCGGTGGGAGTAGGACTCCCCTTGGCGCGCCCCTACTAGGCCGGCCGCCCCCTCCCCTTGCTCCTTTATATACGGGGGCAGGGGGGCACCTCTAGGCACAACAACAATTGATCCCTTGGATCTCTTAGCCGTGTGCGGTGCCCCCCTCCACCATAATCCACCTCGATAATATCGTAGCGGTGCTTAGGCGAAGCCCTGCGTCGGTAGTACATTAAGATCGTCACCACGCCGTCGTGCTGACGGAACTCTCCCTCGTCACTCGGCTGGATCGGAGTTCGAGGGACGTCATCGAGCTGAACGTGTGCTAGAACTCGGAGGTGCCGTATTTTCGGTGCTTGATCGGTCGGGCCGTGAAGACGTACGACTACATCAACCGCGTTGTTCTAACGCTTTCGCTTACGGTCTACGAGGGTACGTGGACATACACTCTCCCCTCTCGTTGCTATACCATCACCATGATCTTGCGTGTGCGTAGGAAAAAATTTTAAATTACTACGTTAACCAACAATAACATTATATGCACCGGCTCCGAATCATGTCTTTGGTCAATAGTTGGGTTGCCCGTCTCCTGTGCTTACTACCTTACGTTCCGCTATATCGGCTAGGATAGTAAAGGGAGAACTACTGCGATTGTGTCACGGTTCTTCCAGACGAGCACCTTAGTAGAGAAAGCCGAAAACTGACTGTCATGATGCGGCGAGAGCCGGTTAGCTGTTCGAGAGGTTACAAATATTTAGCGATTTTTTCCGCATTATGCAATAAATCGGATTTTAAACTGATCAGGCGTGCGTAGTTCCCCAAGTTCGGACTTCCGAAACCAGGGGCTGCGCCTAAATTTTTCTTGTCAAACTCCTATTGCTAAGTGAGAGTAATAAAGATGCATAGTCCGATTGCCTGGTTCGTTGCGCTAAACACCTCCTTAAAGGACCAAACTTTGGAGTAAAGAGTGTTTAGATTTATCCCGAACACCCCCGTACTATCTATGTGGGGCGAAGGCGACGATCGCCAACTCTCGATTTCTGTCTGACGGCCGCAGGAGGTAAAATTTTTATATTGCATAACAATCTTGTTTCATAATATAGGACAGGATAACGTGAATGCGTTCACGGAAATATAACATCATTTGCACACCTCTCCGCTACAATGCGGGACCCCTCCATGACATTATCAAAATACAGTTCGGGCGTGCGGTGCTCCTTGCCCACGGGCGGCCCCTCGGCCGCAACCATCACGGCGTCCATCTTCCCCCATTGCATCTTGACTCGGGCGAAGGCCATGCGCGCGCCTTCAATGCAGACCGGCCGCTTGATGGCATCCAGATGAGGGCAGGCACTAACTAGCCGCTTCACGAGCCCGAAGTAGCTACTGGGGATTGCTTCGACAGGCCATAGCCGGATTATCAAATCCTTCATGGCTAGTTCATCTGCTTTGTGCAGTTCGATTAGCTGTTTTAGCTGGTCGCTCAACGGCACCGGATATTCTGGCGCAAGGTATTGCGACCAAAATAGCGCCTCCGTAGAGCTCCCCTCTTCGGCTAGGAAGAATTCCGCAGCGTCTGAAACGCCGCGTGGCAGATCCGCAAACGCCCCTGGAGAACTGCAAATCCGGGTCAGTAATAGAAACCTTTTCTTCAAATATTTGCTCTGCATAATAAAGGCCTTACCCGCCGCGATTTTCCTGGCCTCCTGGATTTCTTGGAGGGCGCCTTGGGCTTCAATCCGGGCATCGTGTGCATTCTGGACGGCCTTGTCCAGTTCAGACTTTTGATCCGCAAGGTCGCGCTCCAAGGACTCGCACTTCTTGACGGCGTCCTGGAGCTCCTGCTGGACCTCACTGACCCTAGCCTCGTGCTTCTCACAGGTGGCCTTCTCCTTGGCTGATTTCTCCTCGGCCTCGGCCAGCGCCTTCTTGAGGGTTTCTACCTCGGTCACCGCTCCTAACAAATAAAATGGTAGTTCAGCCACTATAATTTATTCATCCTTCCTGACTGTATACACGATTATTGCATACCTCGGCTATCCTCCAGCTGCTTTTTAACGCGGCCGAGCTCCTCCTGGGTCCGCTCCAGACTTTGCTTTAGTCCGGAGACCTCCATAGTATGCGAGGTCGCAGCCAGCAGCGATGCCTGCTCATTCACATAAGACATATTAAGTTAGACTCCTGCGAAAATTATTTGATCCTCTGTTCAGCTTTTCTTTCCGAACACCGGACAGAGTATCAGGGGCTACTGTCTATACTGTGACATTCTTTTTATAGTTGCGTTGCTTACCTCAAAGCCTGTTAGAAGGCTTGTGCACGCTTCGCTCAGTCCGCTCTTCGCGGACTGGATCCTCTCAATCACCATACCCATAAGGGTACGGTGTTCGTCAACAATGGAAGCACCTTGCAGCGCTTCTAGTAAACCGTCCGGTGCCTCTGGATGGACAGAAGTCACCGGTGGAGTAGGTGTGCCTCCCTCTTTCGAAAGAGGTGGCCTACCTGATTTCGGAGCCGCATGGGTCTCCGGAACTGTATTTGACTGAGGGCCAAATTGGATATGGCCCCCATCGTTGGTGTCCATGGGGGTTTGCTCCCCCATGTGTTCGGCAACCGAGGTTTCACCCTCTGGCGCTGTCAGGATGGCCTCCTGAGCCTCTCCCTAGCCTGGGATCCCTCGAGACAATGCCTCGGTGTTGTCCACGGCCTTGGGGGAGGAGGCCGCCGGAAGGGACCCGCTGTCCATCGCCTCTGGATCCAGTGAACCCTCCGAAGAGCAGGATAGCTCGAGGTTGGATTGAGCCGGACTGCAAATACATAATTCAGCACATTAAAACAATGAAATAAAGAGGATGGATATATGAACGTGTTCGGGCACTTACGATTTGGCCATGGGCTTCTCCCTGGGCTCCCACTCCCAGCTGCTGTCGGTGGCCGCTGCAGAGCTGTCCGGAAGGGAGGTTTTCCCCTTCTTGGACGCCTTGGCTTCTAGACGCGTGGAGGTCGTCCTCTTCTTTCTCCCCCTTGTAGGGGGGAATGGCTTTCTTCTTCCTCCTCCTCTTCCTCGTCATCCTCGGCAGCGGAGGAGTGAGCCTCGACTTCTTCAGACGTCACATCCGAATTGCCTTTGCGACGGAGACCACCTCTGGTCCCCTTGGCCTTCTTCTCCAGCACCTGATAAGGCGCCGGAACCAGCATCTTCGTCAGAAGCGGGATTGCTGGGTCTTCGGGCAGCGGAGCTGGACAGTTAATTCGCTCCGCCATCTCTATCCAGGTCTGAAAAAATTAATAGGGAAGCTTAGATGCCTTCCTCGAATATGTAAGTAAAGGGTATACCTTGAAAACATGAGAGAACTCACCGGTTAGCAGGGTGAGTTAGATCATGCCCGCGATCCTCGGGCGTGGGTGGCGGCGTCTCGTTGGCCTTGAAGAGCACCTTCCAGATGTCTTCGTGCGTCGTGTCAAAGAGCTCCAGTAGGGTCTGGTGCTTGGCCGGATCGAACTCCCATAGATGGCAAGTCCGGCTTTGGCACGGAAGGATACGGCGAACAAGCATCACCTGGATCACGTTGACGAGCTTGACTATATTGTTTATCATGTTCTGAATGCGCGTTTGGAGCGCCATCAGCTCGTCCGAGGAAGACCAGGTCAGGCCTTTCTCTTGCCAGGAGGTGAGCCGCATCGGGACTCCGGACCGAAATGCGGGAGCCACTACCCTGTTGGTGACGCGCGGCTCTGTGATGTAGAACCACCCTGACTGCCATCCTTTGACAGTCTCCACGAAGGAGCCTTCGGGCCAAGTGACATTGGGCATCTTTCCCACCATGGCGCCTCCACACTCTGCTTGCTGACCGCTCACCACCTTTGGCTTCACATTGAGTCCGAAGTGAGGTGGGATGCGGAGGAAGGCCTCGCACACGACAATAAATGCCGAGATATTGAGGATGGAGTTGGGGGCAAGATCGTGGAAGTCCAGCCCGTAGTAGAACATGAGTCCGTGGACAAACGGGTGGAGAGGGAATCCCAGCCCGCGGACGAAGTGTGAGATGAACACCACCCTCTCCTGGGGCTCCGGGGTGGGGATGACATGTCCCTTGGCCGGAAGCCGATGGGCGATTTCCTTGGCCAAGTACCCGGCGGCTCCCGGAGCTTCGTGATGTCCTTCTCCTTGACAGAGGAGGCCATCCACTTGCCTCCTGCTCTGGATCTAGACATGGTTGGAGTGCTTTTTTTGGACGGAAAAGGTGAGAGTTTGGGCACTGGAGCTCGAGAACGGATGGGCAGAGGAAGAAGAAGGCATGGGTGAAAAAGGGTGAACCCTTATCCCTTTATAAAGGCAGTGAAAATTGTGCGCCTCCCCACTCGCCTCAAAACTCGTCTATTCCCCAAGGGTCGTGCGTATGGCACGGTTGGGTTACCCATGCCCGTATTGATGAGAATCTCGTAATAAGGGGACACGATCTCTGCTTTGACAAGAAGTGCCAATGAAACCGCGCGGCAGGATAAAAAGGTTCAAATAATGGTCGGGCAGTGATGTGATGTCACGCTACAAAAATTTGTCAGCGGATTGGACTCGTGAAATATTATACTCTCTACGGTTGTTTGTGGAACTTGTTTTGCGGAGCCAGACATGATTCTTGTGTTCGAAGACTATTTTGAAGTATTCGGAGAAGGAACCCGCCGTGCAATGCCGAAGACAATCTGCGTGCCGGACTCATCGTCATTGAAGCCTGGTTCAGGGGCTACCGAGGGAGTCATGGATTAAGGGGTCCTCGGACAGCAGGACTATAAACTTTGGCTGGACTGTTGGGCTATGAAGATACAAGACAGAAGACTTCTTCCCGTGTCCGGATGCGACTCTCCTTTGCATGGAAGGCAAGCTTGGCGATTCGGATATGTAGATTCCTTTCTCTATAACTGACTTTGTGTAACCCTAGTCCCCTCTGGTGTCTATATAAGTCGGAGGGTTTAGTACATAGGGAACAATCATAATCTCATAGGCTAGACTTCTAAGGTTCAGCCATTACGATCTCGTGTTAGATCAACTCTTGTAATACTCATATTCATCAAGATCAATCAAGCAGGAAGTAGGGTATTAACCTCCATAGAGAGGGCCCAAACCTGGGTAAACATCGTGTCCCCCGTCTCCTGTTACCATCGACCTTAGATGCACAGTTCGGGACCCCCTACCCGAGATCCGCCGGTTTTGACACCGACAGTAGGCGGGGGTGGCAAGGAGCTCCGCCTGGACCGAGCTCGTCCCCCACCTGGAGGAGCCCACCTCCTCGCCAAAGCTGGCACCACCACCTCGAGCCGGCACCGCCATGGACCACCACCTCGACCCGACACCATGGCCGGCCACGCCGCCGCCATGAAGGAGGTGCGCGGGACGCTCGAGGGGTAAGAAGAGGGCTCGCGGCGGCGCCCCCGCTCACGGCTGCCACAACCACGGGCTGGGCTGGACTGGCTGCCGCCATGGCTGCCAGCCACAACCACGGGCGCCGGCCACAGCCATGAAAATTAGTAAGAGTAAGAGACATTGACATGTAGGCCCCACGTGTCAGTTTTATGCGGTCAAAAAAAGTCAAACAATCAGTTATCTTACACGTGGACCCCAACTGTCATACAATCACTGGAAAAGCACTCGACCATTTGGGTTTTTTGAAACAGCCGACACCGGTTCTATTAGTTATTAGTCACCAGCATTTTTTGTAGTTTTCTGAACCCTAACACGAATTGTGGTAGTTTTATACTATTCACTCCAAGAAGCAAGAATGTGATGTACTCGTACGAAGTAGTCATTGTTACAAGGACATGGAGTTTCTACACCCAGGAGCAAATGCTCCCGGTATGGACAGTAAAATCAAACAAATTTGAAAAAAATTCAAAAAATTCTGAATTTTTTTTATGTCATACTTTCACAAATGTTTGTTGTGCATGCAAAATTTCATCGCAAAATCACGTTGGTGAAAGGCATGGTAAAAAAACAAAACCGATGCTCTGAAAATGTTACTTACAAAAGCTTTTTGGAGCTCTGATTTTTTTTTGGCACGACTTCCACCAATGTGATTACAGGATGAAATTTTGTATGCACAACAAACATTTGTGAAAATATGTCACAAAAAAAATCGATTTTTTTCCTGGGTGTAGAAAGGTACTTTCGCTGTTACAACGAATACTTCAGTTCAGATTTTATCTAACTGTGCCCCGTGCACTATAGAACCCAGGATGAGTTTTTGGATGAAATTTTCTCTAACTATTTGCCTCTCATCGTAGTTATCAGACGCTTTATGCATATTTCGGGCAATGTTCATTACTGAACTGCATATTTGAACTTCCAGACCAAGGCTAGAACTTCAATTTTTTTTGTTCTTTTTTGCCATTGTTCGTTCAGTTTCTCGTTGGGGTATATCAGTGCAACATTGTGTGTTTCTTCTTTGAGAGGAGACGACTTATAGCTTTTTTCAAATTTATTTGTAAGTGGCATATGACTTGGTAATTTATTTCCGAGCCCGGGCTCATCTGTTCCCGATAAACAGTGAATTTGTTAAAAATGGCAAAAAAAATCTAAATTTTCTTGTAGTGCAATATGCTTGAGTGCGTGATGCTCATGCCAAATTTTGTGAAGTTTGGTCATTGAAGGAGACAGTGGCAAAAAAGACAAAATGACCTCCAAACAGTGCAAAATTTCAAACTTTCTTACAGGCCTGATTTTTTTTCACAGAGAGCTCCTCAAATGTTCAAACTTCATCAAAATTGGCACGGACATCAAGTACTAAAGCATCTTTCACCACAAAAAGAAAACAAAACTTTTTGAATTTTTAACGAATTTACTCTTCACACCCGAGCTCATCTGAGACCTGGACATATCTTCTGTAGTTTTTTCTAACACTTCCGCCCTTTGCTGAGTCAAGCTATTTGTTTTCGGCTTTACCTTTCATGTATACTATTCAGTTATGTATTGTTATAAAAATCGCCTTGAGCATCATTTTCCTTAGAACAAAGCCCTTTGACCGCATCTGGGACATTTTGGGATAATTTTTCCCTTTCTTGCAGTTACATGTGGGCTTGTGGACTAAAAAGCTTACCTCTTTTCTTGTGTGTGGCCATGTCGCTTACATGCAAAACCTACTCTGGAAAAAGGATAAATATATTTTCTCTGGTATGTACTTATAAAATGAACATATGCCCCATGAACTAATGCCCTAGGGGTTTGGCATGCGGGTTTTGCCAATGGCAGTTGATGCGGCGCTTTGTTTTGACAAGTGTACCGTCAATCTAGCATTTAACATTTTTAAATGTCCTTTTGACAAATCAACATCATGATTTGCCAGGGAGGTTTCATACATGATCCTAATCATCTACTAGGAAATTTTGCAAGCATTTTCTACATAGAACTCTAAATCAAAGCTCTTACCGAACTCTAAAGCAATCTGTCTAGAAACTACTGCAATATATTTTCTACATATAACTCTAAATCAAGTTGTTCAACACGTACAAGGACGTGGAAAGAAATCCGTAAGAACCAAAAAAAAAGTTCATCATAAAAACAAATTCATATGGACAAACATAAAACGAAACCATGTTTAAGAGATGATTTTTTTTTGTATTTTTAAGTTACAAAAAGCTTTGCTAGTAGCTACTACACATATGAGCACAGAATCTTTGAAACTAATTTTTGCAATTTCAATTTGGTGGGGCCACTTCAAAGAAGAGGCACCCTATAAAAATTATGGTATGCTGCTTATTGTGGCATGCACACGGTATTCTTTAGTAAAAGGCGACAGAATAGTTCGCTTTGTGCTCACCACGCAGCTGCGTGCTGTCTCCGTTGAGCCCACGCTCTCTTATATAACCATCTACCCGGTCTGCATTCCTTCCGCGGGCGACGTGGGACTATTTTCCCGGACCTCACCCCACAGCAGCAGCGCCAGTGCGCCACGACCCACGTACCACAGCCCAAGGCCCAGCAACGCGCCCCAGCACAGCAACTGAGCGAAAGCAAAGCAATCCCCTGGAAAAAAAGGGAACTGAGCGAAAGCAGAGACGAGAAGCCACGAAATTCCAGGCGCAGCGGCGGCCGCGGACGCGCCGAGGAGCCGGAGGCTCTGCGGTGCGTCGCGAGCCGGCGAGTCGCAGCGAGGCCCCGGCGAGTGCGCTAGCGGGGAGCAGCGTTCGACGGTGGCGGGGGCGCCGGCCGGCTGGAGAGAGGAGCGGCGGGAGTCCGCGCGAGAGGGCGCCACATCGCTAGGGCGTGAGCGACCCCTCGACGGCCGCCTGGGATGGGCCAATCGGGCAAGGAGCAGTGTTGTTCTTCGGTAACTGTTCTCGGTTCCGCTTTTATTGTGTGCACTTCTAGGTTTTAGCCGTTTGATCCGCACTCAGTAATTGGTAATTTCGAGCAAGTGCTGTACATTCTTAAGATTGGAATTGGTTAGGCATGACCTTCATGTAGCCGTTTCACTGGAAAAGGATTCTGCCAAACATTTTGTTGCCGCTAACTGAACTACTGAAGTACAGTTTGATCCCGGAATAGCCAGAGCTCTCGTCGAGTCTGAATCGGAGACCCTGAACTTCTCGTCCATTTCTGAACAGATAAAAGCGAGCACCTTGTTCTTGACAGATTTGCGCGTCAGTCTTTGCGATGTGCACCAAGTAAAAAGTACTAGGTTATTGGTGGATTGGCCAGTCCATTCATGGAGCCAAATAATTTGCGACCTCCCCAGGAGGCCTGGGATGGGCCAATTGGGCAAGGAGCGGCATTGCGCTTGGGCAATCATTCTTGGTTCTGCTTGTGATGTGTGTCCTTCTAGGTTCTAACGGTTTGACTTGGACTCCGTGATCAGGTAGTGATTTTTAGCGAAGTGGTGAGTTTTACAGTTCATTCAGGCCTCCTTTGGTTTGGAGGAATTCTGTAGGATAGGATTTCTATAGGAAAAATTCCTTTAGAGTCATTTGGTTTGTAGGAATAGAACGGAGGAATTCTTCCTATCCTCCACATTTCATAGGAAAATAAACATTAGCCTAGACTCAATGGAAAAAACTCTATAACGTGAACCAAAGGACATCTTCCTTCCTATTCCTATTCATCATAGGATTTGAGGTACATGACATCTCATTTCCTACAAGTTTCCTATTCCTATAATGTCTATATATATACCTACTAATAAAGGGAGGTGATATTCTTGGTACGTCATACATTTTTGTATTAATGCCCTTGGTCTTTATGAGATTCAACCCGCAGTCCACGTAATATGCATGTGTCCTAGAGGATTACGACTAACTATATGTTTCTTTCAATACACATGGCCGTGTGATAGACTCCTGTGTATGTTCTTAGTTTTAAGTTGAATCTCATGTGTGAATTGAATAACCGTTTTCTGCCACAAATTAAGTTGTATTTCCTAATGTAAATTGATGTCAGTTTCGCATATGCAATCTCTTACGTGTTGGATTGCTGCACTACGTCTAGCCGAATTGGCTTTCCATCTTAAGGAAAGATGACATCATCTTTGCGTTCGAGCTGTGGCTCAAACCGGACTGCTTCATATGTCGGTTGCCAAAAGAAAGGAACGTCCATCATGCAAAAATAAACGTCCACTTAGAAGCCAGATTGATGATGTTGTTCGGCTTCAACTCCGCTCGATACTACACGTGACAGGTTTGGAAAGTCTCAAGAAAACGTGCCAGGTTTTGGCGCTGATCGTTTTTAAATCTTTTTTAGGGGATGCTGATCGTTTTAATTGGAGGCTCGCGTGACTAACCACACGTCGCCAGCTTGGGCCTCAGGACATCAATCGATCGTGCTGGCCCAACGAATCCGGCCAACCTACCCTCACAGCACACTAGCCGTTCAATTAGTTTCTTCAGCTAGTACATAGTCCCACCTTGCTTTCTTTCATCTAGACCTGTCAATTTAAATACGGTTGTGAGTTAAAATCAACAAGCGGCCTAATGGATTAGTAGCAGAGGGTAAAGAGTAGGTCCATTAAATTTAAATTCCACTCTCGGGATTCTGTGGAAAACAGATATGCCAATTAAATCCTGCATACGGACGATGTCCTGTGTGGAAAATATGGGCGCGGCAAGTGGACCCGATCCCGGCCTAATAATACCCGATCGAACATAGTGAGTATAACATAAAAGCAACTATGGACTCTGCTAAGTGGACCTGATCCCAGCCTAATAATACCATACAGAACAGAGTGAGTATAACATAAGAGCAAATATAGACGTTGCTAAGTGGACCCGATCCCGGCCTAATAATACCCGACCGAACAGAGGGAGTATAACACATAAGAGCAAATATGGACGTGCTTAAGTGGACCCAGGCCTAATAACACCTGACCAAACAGAGGACATAAGAGCCGACGTGCATGGAAAATATGGGCATCTTGTGAGTGAAACAAATTAGCATTTTTTTTTCTGTAGTGAAGCACAACTGTGCTTGCACATACAACTTTTATTAAATTTAAATGCATGTTAATTTTGTTTCCCGTTGCAACGCACGGGCATATGTGCTAGTTTCTATCCTATGAGCCAAAGGAGACCTTAGCTTGGAAGTAGTTAGGCATGTCCTTCTTATAGCTGTTTCACGAGTAACTGTAAGTGTGTGTTTGGTACGTTGCTCATTAGGATTTTGACCGCCAGATTAGTGGATTACTCATGGATTCAAACAACGGAAGCCAGAAACCCAAAGATTTTCTGAACACTGGAAAAGGATTCTGCCAGGCATTTTGTTGCTGCTAACTGCCAAGTACAATTTGATCCCAGAATAATCAGAACTCTTGACCCTGGACTGCCCATTCATTTGTGAAAAAATATAGGGAGCACGAGTTGTTGACAGATTTGCACGTCGTAGCTTTCTTGGCAATGTGCACCAAATAAGGAGCACAGGTTATTGGGCTATTGGCAGATTGGCCAGATCATTCCTGGAGTCAAATTATTTGCACAACCACTTCAGCTATACCACAGTAGCTGCTCTAACTTAGGTTTCCTGTCTACCGCAGTAGCTGCTCTAACTTACTATTGCTTTTCCTTTACTCCTTGAATATCATGATTCGTGCAACAAGGCCATTCACTAACTGCTGATATTATTATTTTTACTTTGCAGCGAACAAAGCATGAAGATAGGCTCAGCATGCTGACTGATGACATATTATTATCTATCTTGGGGAGAGTTGACACAGCCACGGCAACACGAACTAGCGTGTTGTCAAAGCGGTGGAGAGATTTGCCATGGTCGCTTCCTGTGCTCAACCTTCGTGTCTGGAATTTTCTGCCCCATTCATGCCCGGAACCCATTGCAGCACATCACATGGATCAAGCAATGTCACGTCTAACCAAAGCAACTAGGAGTTTCTTGGCTGACCCAAACAGCAAATCCACCATCATCAAAAGGCTAAGCCTTCAGCTCTATGTGACCGGCGATTACGCATGTGAGATTGGCTCACTGGCTCGCGACGCGATTGATTGTGGGGTAGTAAAAAACCTGTGCCTTGCAATTGTTGATGAGAAGGATCCTAGAGACTGTGAACATGAGTATATGCTACAGCAAGCCCTGGCTGTCGATGGGTTTTTAACAGCCTATCCTAGTGTGTTTCAGTGCCTCACAAAGCTCCGTCTGTATAATGTGCGGTTTGCTGAGTGGGATATGCAACACCTCCTGTTTGACTCCTGCAAGCAACTCAAGCATTTATCTCTGTCCCACTGTGATGTTGGGGACTCTTCAGTATGGCAGATAAATGCACCAGATTCCAAACTCAGAATCCTTGAAGTCCGCATGTCCTGCTTGAAGAGAATTGAGGTGCTCTGCCTACCAAAACTGAAGCATCTAAGTTGGGACGAGTGGTTTTGTTTCGAGGCCCCCTTGCGTTTTGGTTCTGTTCCATCCCTCAAGGTGTTGGGCCTTATTTGTGGTGCAACCATTGATCATCAGAAGTTTAGTCTGAGCCAGGTTCTACATGGTACCAGTAACATCCATACTCTTACTTTGGATTTCGAAGGAGAAAGGCTTTGGATACAACCCGAAGGAAAGCAACTCTGCCATGCATTCAAACAGCTAAGGAAGCTGTCTATTTGTGGCATCTTTGTGGATTTTGACCTGTTATGGGCAATAAATCTCCTTGAAGCTGCTCCATCCGTTGAGATATTTTCTGTGCGGGTACTTTTCCGGTCATTCATTTTTACTTTCTTTACTTTAATATATGTATCACACATAACATACATTTTGGGATTCAGAACAGGCTCTCACGACAGATAAGTTTGTGTGGCCATGATCGTGTTGTACTGAATGCGTCGATACTTTATGCAGATATGGGACCATGCTTGCCAGGATGATGAGCAGTTAAGAACAACGACAGGTTACGAGGCTCAAAGAACGAAGCCGTCATGGAGCATGCCCAAGTTCACAAGCTCTGAAACTTGGCAACTGAGAGAGCTTGAATTTGTTGGCTTTAGGCCCCTAGAGCAACAAATTTCATTTTTAAGGTCCGTGATGGAGCGAGCTTCAAACTTGAAGACGGTTCTTCTCAAAGAAGATAAATATCCATGCGTGGACTGCGATTCAATGAACATTCCAAGAGGAGGTTTCTGTCCGGCGGACAAAGGTGAGCAGGAAGCAATCATCAAGCAGCTTACAGATGGGGTCCAGTCCTCTGCGCAGATAATTTTTCCAAACAGTGGTGGTAGTTGAATGCGAGCTGTGGTTGTTGAATGTGTGTTCTGTATTCGGTGTAGTTTACTTATGAACGGCTTGTTTCTCTCCTCTTTCTCACTGTAGAATTTCCGTTGCCATGCAACTCTTGTAAGAGATGTCCAGTGGTTTTTCGATCGCTTGGCCGTCCCAGCTTTACCTGTACTGTGCAAGTGTTTGATCCTGCAGTGTCAGCGTGTAGATTGATTAAACCTGGAAATATTTACTTTGCCATCAGATGTGCTGTCAACCTTTTTTTCTTTCTAATCTGCTCCATCTCTTGAGATGCTCTGTGTTCAGGTATTTTAGTGTCAGGTTAATCATTCTTACTTTCTTTTGCTCAATGTTGGAATTTTGGATAGGCTCTCAGTCACAACAAATAAGTGTGTGTCTTGCTGTATACTGGGTATAACAATGTGTCTTCAGAAGGGGCCTGTTCCTTCGCGAGCAGCAGTTTTCATAGGGATGCAGGGAGTTGGTACTTCAAACTGAACTAATACATCGCTAACAAAATGCTACTACAAAGTAACCTGATTTGTTTTGACTTCATAGCGGGGCGATTGGGCGCCGTTCTGCATCCCTAAGTTTTTAGCGGTGTCATGAACTGAAACCTGACTACAGAGTTCAAACTATGAGACCTGTTTCTTTGTCTTGGCTCATTTTTAAGGGAGAAAAATGGCCCTGGAGATGTTCAGTGCCTCTTGTCTGAAAATGCTGATCATATCATGTTTTAAGTCATTATGTAGAATTATGAAAGTAATGCTGGATGATCCTGTCATGTTTTGAAGTCTTTGATTGTAGTGCGAGACCCATGTATACCAAATCTCAGGCAGATAACACAAACTAAGAACTGTCACACACACACCAACGAAATGACAGGTTCCAATCCCTACTTACCGGTCAACATGAGACATTCCATCAAAACACAAACACTTTTAAACGAGACATTTTCGGACAACAGCCTGACCATATATGTATAATGCATTTGTGTATGATACAGCATACAATATGTCATCGTACATTGGACAGACGGACGAACGGATATTAGAGACTTACAGTCCTCCAGAGGGGAGGAGAAAACACCGGAGAAAAGAAAGAAGACTGTTTGTTCATATGCACGTTGGCAAACAATAACACCTCCCGTGATTTCACAGCCCAGAGCGCCTCAAAACGCTAATAACAACTAGGTGTAACAAAGCTCGTCGGGGCTGTAAAAAATCTGGAGGGGAAAAACCTTCCACGGTCGCAAAGTGGCACCTTTTCCAAACTTCAGCGCGGTTGAAACGACGGTAGGAGAACAGACTAGAGATCATACCCTGGTGGAACACCAGTAAAAAAACATATATATGCATAAGGTAAGGCGTCAAAGTTTGATCACTGAACTCTTGCTTCAAATCTTTCTTTTTGTGAGGACGATTTTGGGGTTTGGAAGATGGCGAAAGTTGTTGGTGTCAACTGCCAAGTTCATTTCTTTGGTTAAAGCTGGTTGAGGCTGCACCTGCAAGTTAAGAGTTTCCAAATTAATATTAGAAATTTAGAACACAAACTTACGAGGGGTCATACTCTGTAGCTCAAGAGCGTAAGATCCCATCTACTTAGTCAAAAAATTCCCAGGCCCAAAAGAACTGCCAACACTCTGAACATTTGGTTACTGTGTTTCATCACGCTCATATGAATAAAGTTATGCAAGGCATTGCATGTTCTAGAAAAGGGCTGATGTGAGCATAAAACAAGGCGGCAACCAGCACATGTAACATGGAATTAGGCACAACAGTTATCGTAACAAACCTCGTAGTTGTGGAGAAG
The DNA here is from genome assembly GCA_021437245.1 of Aegilops speltoides. Taxonomy (NCBI): domain Eukaryota; kingdom Viridiplantae; phylum Streptophyta; class Magnoliopsida; order Poales; family Poaceae; genus Aegilops; species Aegilops speltoides. Next base: position 88,596,380 of record CM038142.1, read on the forward strand.
AGAGGAAACCAACATAGAGATCCCAAGAATTGTAAACTTCTGCCCAACACATGCTCGATTCCCAGAACCAAATGGAAGAAATGAGTCGGACTTATCACGCTCGGTGAAAAGCTTGATCCCATTTGAGCCTTTATGTGCTGCTAATATTCCTACAGTAAAATAAGGAAACTTAGTCAGCAAAGAAATAGGAGGAGTCTCATCTTTGCATAAAATAAATGAAATGGAAGCAATGTACATGGAAGTATCCAGATATAGGTAAGCATGCATTCTCCAGAAGATTGGTGTGCTATGTTAATTCTCAGTATTTATGACCAGGTACTTGTGCTGAATAGAAACATTCCTTGACATGAATGGAATTCTATTTGAAATATATGAAATGCAATACCCATCAATACATAACTTTTGCTGCTTAATTGCGCTATATTATAAGGAGGTGTGACCTAGACGTGGAAGTAAAATGAGGGAGGGAGGGAGAAACCTCCAAGATCGATGTCCTTCTGGAGAAAACGACTAGGATTGAACTGGCAAGCATCATTTCCCCATATAGAAGCATCCATCTGCACGAGATGCAGAGGAACAACCAATATCGCTCCAGCTGGTACAGTGATGCTAGATTTGAGAGTCAAATCTGCAATTCAAATCAAAGGGAGATCAATAATATAGCAAACACATACTAGGAATAAGTAACACTTGATCTCTCTTGCAGCTAGATGTGTAAATGAAATTCAGGATAAAGGCATAATTTCAACATAAGGAACATGTAAACAATTTTGAAAATGAATGATAAGACCATGTAATCATACAAGTAAACAAGCTCTAAAGCTCAGTGTTGCTGAAGATTTTTCTTTCTTAAGAAGCATGTGTACCATGTTGCATAGAACATCGCTGGAGAAGAGGTCCAGCAGGCAAAAGGCGAGCAGATTCACAAACAGTGGCAAGTAGAAATTGCATCTTAAGCACATCGTCCATCACCAGCTCAGATGATTCAGTGTGAACAGCAACAATATCTGCGTATAGCTGTCCAAAGAAGCAGCAACTGTAAGTCAAAGTCAAACAGTATAAACTCAAACACACACTGACAAAAACATTTTAGTTGATGTGGAGATGGAGTAAAGGTCACTTCACCCAAGTCAGACAAACTAGAAAAACATTTATTATGCACATGACATATAACCCCTACCAAGATTTCAAAATAATATACAGTGGGGTAGAAGCAATGAATAAAAATGAAAAGTAATGGGGGGCTATGAAACTTATGTAACCATGTGACCTGTTTAGAACATATATGCTCATTTCATCGTACGAACAAGAAGGCGGTAAGAAGCACCAGTGTTAACATCAGACAAAGAGCAACCAGGACAACTTGCGACAGAGAAATAAAAACATGTACCTGGTCTTTCAGCTTTGGATACAAGACAAGTCTCGTCAAAATGTTGCAGAGCAAGTTAGCAGATGTGGAAATTCCATGCAGCATCAAACCCACGATATTCCCACATATTTCTTCTTCTGAACTGAAAGGCCCTTGCACAGCCCCATCGAAACCACGACCTGATATCATCCCATCTAGCAGAGAAGTACATCTAACTGGATCTTTTACCACCCCTTCACTTATCTTACAGGAGCTCAGATTGTTATTTCTAAGTGCACCATTTTGGTTTACGGATTTTCTGATGATGCTTTCTGTTAAGATCTTCAGTTTAGAGCATAGTGTCCGGTACCTCCTATAACCAGGTTTCCAAAATGGAGGAACCGCATACGAAGCCCAGAAGCAGCCGTCCTTTGCAACAACCATCAGAAGCTCCTCATATGCTGCAGCATCAGACCAATCAAACAAGACATCACCAAAAAGAGCTGCACCGATGATGTTAAATGCCATGTGTTGGGAAAAAGATCTGCAGTCCAGAGAATCCATGTCCTTAGTAGAGTCGGTTCTATGGAGAACAGCTTCAATGATCTTGAAAGAACTTTCACTGGCAGCGACGTTAAGTTTTTCATTCAAGAATGTGTTCAGTGATTCCCTGGTACTTTTGACCTGAAAAGAAGGACAAGAGCATCAAAAGAAGTAAACACAAGATCAAAGCAATAATGATATGTACCATCTACCAGTTATAACTAGCATAGTAACACATATGGCAAGACAAAAGAAAGCGTAATACTACAGATATGCACATCAACAACATACCTTTTCAAATGAGGAAATGAATAGGCCAAGTCTTCCACAAGCCAAATTATATGTCCTCCCAGTCAGTGGTAACTTATCTTCAGCTTTTTTTAGCATCTCTTTGATTAGGGAAGCATCTTTAATGGAGACAAGTAGTTGAGATGGTCCTAACCACAATCGAACAATTGGTCCAAAACTGCCATGCAATTTTGATAGATAGCCTGCAAATAAAGCAAGTCGAAGGAACATTTGATCAGAAGTCAAGCGATAAAATAATGAAGCGCAAAGGGGAAATGTGCTGTACCAAATCTGCTACAATGCACAACGATTGTGCGTGAAACTCTAAAACCAACTACTATCTTTTTTTTTTGTAGAGATAAAACCAACTACTATCTTTTTTTGTATAGATAAAACAAACTATTATCTATACAAAACATTTGATGGACCATGTGCTTTAGCCTTGAATAATATGGGTCCTACAGAGTTGAGCTGGGCTAGCTTATGCCACTCCAGATTTATGCACATGCTAACCAACCCTGAAAAGATAAGGAATGCAATAGCCATAAATATAGGATTGCATGGGATGGGAAAGGACAATTCAACAACAAAAAAGTGGATTGTACCAGCTGCCTACAATGTTTAATATTACAATGCACAACAGCAGGTCTTGTTCTTAGAAAGTTCTTCTGCGAAAACCGAAAAGTACTCATCTCAAGGAAAATTGGAATACATGGCGAAGTATACTAACATGATGGACTTTTCATTGCGTGAATATAACTTCGCAAAGTAACTTGACTTCCTCTTCCGGCAAAAGTGCCACAATTGCCGTGCATTCTATGTAGCACTCATGTATCATGGTGTATTTTCATTTGATTCATGTATACTTCGCGACTTTTCATTTCGCACAAAGTTGGGGACTGATGGTTAAACAACGCATGCAGTTGATAGTTAATACAATAAAATCTCCGCAGCAACGTACAAAGCATTTAGCTAGTATAATCAAAATTGAGCATCCAATATCTACCTGATCACCACATAATCAGCAAACCCTGCAAACCTTTCTCAAATTAAGGTCAACTGTGCTAATCATTCATTCCCTGGGTGTACCTAGCGGGGCTAGTGATGACAAAGTATCAATCATCTCCAGTTCTTAACACCAGTTTTAAAGCTAAATGACCAAATACCGTTGCCAGCGAACAGAGCTGCAATCAACCAGCCGCCTTAACGACCTCGAACAATCAAATTGATATGCCCAGATCAACACCTCGGCTGAAGCAAATCTGAACATTACGCGCGTCAAGGAGGCGTGACCAAATCTGGATCAAACTGCAGCAATCGCATACAGTTCCCGATCAAACAGTGACACTCGAGCATCGCAACAAGGCCATGTCGAAGAGATCCTAGAACGTGGAGGGGACGAGCTCGCGCGAAATCCAGCCCAGTCCCCACCCACCAGAGCCACCACCAATCCAATCCAATAGTATAATACAATCAAACGCAACCACCAAAATCATAGTTACGCAAAAACAGGTGGAGGGGAAGGATGCGGAGGGGCGCGGTGAGCCTACCGGTGATGTCGCCGCCGGCGCGGCAGACGGCGGCGAGGCCGGGGTCGGCGAGGAGCGCGGGTGGGCCGGGGAGGCGGGAGCCGAGGGCCCAGAGGCGGAGGAGCGCGGCGATGCGGCGGAGCAGGACCCACGTGACGGCGAGTAGCCCCAGCCACAGCATCGCGTTGGTGCCGCGCCGGGCGTAGTCGCGGAGGAAGGCGCGGCCGCCGCACGCCGGCCAGGACGGGGCGTAGGAGCCGCCGCCGCTGAGGAGCGCGCCCAGGAGGGTGTACGGCACGGCGGCGCCGCAGGAGGGGGCCATGGCCGCGGGCTGCGAGAGAGCTCGAGCTCCGACTCTGCTGTCCTCTCTGAGAAGAGGGAAAAATGGAATGGAACATTCGCCTACGGCTGCTCTAGTAGAAGGGAAAGATCTGCAGGCCGCTTGAGGGTTGAGGCGCGAGGCAGGCTGGTTGTTTTATGTTCAGGTCCATCTGTATATTGAAAATTGGAAACATAGGGCTTATGATGGACTTTGGAAGAGTTTTGTTTTCTCCAAGGCTGTGTTTGACCATTGCAGTTGGTTTTGATAATCCTATTTGCTCAACCAATTTTTACCCTTTTCATTACATGGCATGTAATAGGTGTCGCTCGGGTAGAGACTGTCACGAAATCTGGTGGGCCTGAATCCATCCACCCTATGAACCATCTTCTCCGAGCTCAAAAACACGTGAGTTTTATTTTGATATCCAACACGAGCTTAATCGGGGCACCCAACTCGATTCGAACTCTATACAAGACATCAAAGAGAAACAAGCGAAGTGGGCAAGGAAAATAAGCATATATGGAGTAGGAAGAGGAGTTACGTCTGATGAATGGAGAAAGAAGTAAGAGAAGAAGCAGGCTAAAGAGATAATCGCAACAACACAGTCCAATCAACAAATCGAGTTGAATAATTTCTCTTTTTCTATTTGTTTAACCAATATTTTCTTGTTTTCATGTATATGACTCATAGTGGATTATAAACTAAGCTTAGTTCATCACACTTAAGCAATTGCAAACTAATCCTAAGGTAAGAATGGGCGTGTTTCGGCAAGAAATGACCATGAGAAACATATAAAATCACCTTTCAAAGCCCAATAAAGTATACCTAGCAAATTAATTTTTTCTCAAGCATTTTTTTGGAAACCGGTCAATAACAGATAATATCGTTACATGTTGAGACATATTGTCACTGGACTTTGCTTTGAAATTTTTGAATTTAAACTCTACAGTGGACCATATAGTATGCGTATGCATCTTGTGACACAAACCCATTCTTTCCCGGGTGAAAACAACTTCTAGTATTATGCTCCACGTCGCGGAATCAAGGCCCTCTCATGTGTGCTATTATTTTGGGGTATTACTGTCTCTGCCCCAAAAAATAGAGGGCACAGCTGAGAGGACTCGATCCCGCGACTTCGGGAAAAGATGGGTGCTAGAGATAGGCCAAAATAGATACATTTTTCAACGCAAGAAAAAAGTGAATTCAAAACTCGCTTGGATTATTTCAAGGCGAAAAAACCTGTTTTTTTTTTAAATTTCTGAAAGCCAGTTCTTTTGGCCCCAACCGGAAACAAAAAAAAGGTATCAAGGAAAATAAAACTTGGCCTCTATACACTGGTGGTGCTCCAAGGCCTACTCCGCCATTAGACTTTTCTTCCCCCCTGTGTACTATTTTGTGATACTGGTGTTTTGTCGTGACTAATTTTCAATAAGAACCAAGGAATCTTATCTAGAAACTCACCCATCACATGATATAGTAGAGAAATAAAAATAGACGCACCCTTCAAGACAGGGAGAGGTGTTCTTGTGATGCATACGTCCTGACCAACAAGAGGCCAACGCTCTCACTTAAGAAAATGAGACGCCAGCGAACGCTTTCGCTTAAGAAAACCAGTGAATTTCCGTGACCACTAGAAAGAAAAGGCTAGCTGGGGATTGCTTCAAAGGAACCAAACCGATCATGGATGGGGAGCAGCAATCAGGCAGCGAATATCCAAGGATTTTCTGCGTGTCCCTTGTGATCCTTGCTTTGCCTGCTAGCTTGTGGTTTTAATTTGACTTCGTGTGGTCGGTGCCACGCGCCAGCTTCAGCCTGCCTGCTAGTCAACTGGGATGAGCTCAAATAACCTGTTCACGTTCATGGATCCTCCATATATGTGTGCAAAGTTGGTTTGACTTTGCACGAACTCTATGGGGCACTGTTATCAGCTGTGCCCTTTCCGTGACAGTTTGGAGAGAAATCAAGCTGTTTCTTTTGTGATTTCAAATACTCCATCCGTTCCTAAATATTTGTCTTTTTATAATACATGGATACTATTGTTTTGAAGCTCATGTAGATGTCTTCGGCATTGGTTAACGAAAATGTTCAGGTAGGCAATGGCCCTCCGTTGATTGCCTTAAGAAAGTGTGGACAACACACTCAATTCGTACACATGAACTGAATTTGATTTTTCGGAGTTCAAGGCCTTGGTGGTGAGTGATATGTCGTTAATTGATAGTTATAAAAATCACAACAAATGGATGAGTATCTACTGATACGATATCATATTTCTTTCTTTTGAACCGTGTAAGATAAGAGGTAACCTACATATAGTTAATTTTGGACATAACCCATAATCGTCTTGTCGGTAAAGATAACATGTTTCTCTTTCGGCAATCCCTATCTTCATTATTAATGATTTGACTTTGCTTGGACAGTGACGTAGATATATACTATATGTGAAAGTTGCACTCCCTTCGAGTTTGATGTGCTCCCTCGTCAACCCCTTTGCCGTTTGGAGACGTTGTTTACTTGTTATAATCCCATCGTCACATCTACTTAGTCCACTTAGTATTACTGAACGGTTTAGGGTACGTGGCGGGACTAATAGTAGTAGGAGCACATCTTTCATCAGGGAAGAAAATAGTTGTGTTCATCATGCACCACCTTGCACGCCATCCACTAAGTGAAAATTTGGTGACCCAACTTCATGTATTTTTGCTTATTGTTGCAATTAAGGTGACACGAGGACATCGCTGAGCTAACAAATTTCAGCGGTACATGGAACCAAGTCTTACGCAGCTTATTCAAGCAGCCTTCTCTAGCTAAAATATGTGCAACTTTATCCGCCGGTCGCCGCACCCACTTAAGCCTGGACTCTTCAAAATATTTGAGTAAGTCATTCACCTCATCAACAATATGGCCATAAAGCCGGGATGCCCCTCCTCGTAGCGTTGGTCTTGTGGACAACCGCTTGAGAGTCGATTTCCAGAGTGAACTTCTGGCCCCAATTTCAGTCGTCGATTGAATACCGCGTCTGCCTGCCAGTAACTTTGCAAGCTCTGGATCGACAATGGGGAGAAAAAATGGAACATCCCTGCCTGGAACCCTCCATGATGGTCCCTCAAGACTGCTCCTCTAGTATCATTATCCTGAGCTTTCGACATAGCACCGTGTGCGTTCACCTTGACTGAGTCCTTCTCCGACGGCCACCATTTGTACCCATGGGCATGTTAGCAATCCTGATTCCTGGATCGACCGAAGCACGCATCTCATGATTGATCACGGCTTACCACGCCTTTTCTTTCTTTGTGAGACCTTTTCTGGTGTGGCCACACCAAGTCGTCATGTTTGCAGCATGAACTTTTTTTATGCCCCATCAATTTGTAAGAGTTATTTTTTGAAAAAGAAATCAATTCGAAAGACATAACGAAGTACGGCAGTACTGAGGAGAACTAGGAATAATTAGTGAATCCTATTCGTGCGTACCACCCGAACAACGAATAAACGTCCACCGCTGCGACGGTAGTTGGGCTAGCTTAGTATGTTTTGAACAATGTTTTCTTTTCTGCTCGTTCCTTCTTTTCGGTGGATTTTCATGCCTTGGTTGTCTTTTATTTGCTTTCTCAGTTTAATTATTTTATATCCTTTCCCTTGATTCCCTTTTTCAGTTTTATGTGTTTTTCTTTACAAAAAAAACATGAAAATTTTCTTAAAGTTTTAATACAATTCATGTTTTTAAATATTTCATGAATTTTTTTAAAAAACTAGTAAACATTTTTTAAACACGTTTTAAAAATTCCATGACGATTTTATAAATGTGGACATTTTATAATTCAAAATATGTTTTAAATTTATGAGCATTTTTTAAGTTCATGATTTATTGTCAGAAATCACTTTTTTTAAGTGAATATTTTACAAATTTCGTGAACAGTTTTTCACATTCTCTTAAAAAACTGTTAAATAAAAAAAGTGCTACAAAAAGACAAAAATATATATATGCAAATGGCAACTAAGGGCGCGAGTGTGCGCAACCCTGCGATTAGGCACATTACTCGCAGTATAGGAGGACTCGGGAGGCTTGCTAAGCATTACCTCCATACCAAAAAGCTTGTCTTAGATTTGTTCTAGATGTGGATGTATCTAACACTAACACAAATCTAAGACAAGTAATTCGGAATGGAGGAAGTAGGTGTTTGAGAGAGACAGAGGCGTCGACTGGAGTTTTGTTGTTGCCTTCGTCAACGTCTTTTATAGTAGTGCTCTTGTGAATAAGTTTTCTCTCTCTACCGTAGCGGTGCCATGGGCCAGAGGATTTTTTGACCTCGTAGACTTGTTTATACAAATATTGAGAGTTTGGTTATTGTGTTATGTTGCTTTTGGTGTTTTGATTATTTGCGGAATTGAGATCTTTCCTCGATGATGTAGTGAAGATCTTGTGGTTCGATAGCTTGCACTTGGGATTATTCTCGGACCAAGTCCGGTCATGTCTTTCCATCTACTTTTGGATGGACGACTCAATGGGCTTTCAAAAATCTTTGTTGATAATCAGGTTCATCCTGATGACCAGGTATCAGTCTCTGAAGTCTTAGAAATATTTCGTCTTGCAATGACTGATAATGCGGAGAAGATACCTCTACTAGACTTTATTGTAATGTTTAGCTGTAGAAATTACTTTTTAATCTCTTGGTTCTTGGCTCTAAAGCATTGTATCTGTAATTATTACGAGTATGAATTAAGTTACATGCATTCTAAGAAAAGAACTCGGAATGGTCAAAGTAACAACTTCTAAATGCATTATATGCTTATTATTATAGACACTGTACTCCCTCTGTTCTATAATTTTGACACGACAAGAACTATGGAACGAGGGAGTACATAGACAACCTTTCGGGTTAGCCCTTTGGTTACCCTATATATACTACTAGTACAAATGCCCGTGCGTTGCACCGGGCGAAAAAATGGGCACAACCTGCTTTCATTTGCCATCGTGCACCATTTCTTATATCCAATTTTAATAAACATCTACGATAAGGTTAAACATGGAATTTTACTTATTTTTAATAAAATTTAACATTTGGATAAAAATGGAACACTTTTTTAAGAATAGTTAACGTTTTTATGAAATTGGAATATTTCTCTAAAAAGAACATTTTTCAATCAGATGTTTTTTCAAAAAGAATGTTTTGTTGTACATTTTTAAGTGGAAATATTTTTTTCTTAAAAATGGAACAATTTTTGGAATTTTTAAGCTTTTAAAAAGTTACAAACAAATTTCGTTGAAACATAGCATGAACATTTTTAAACTATATTTACTGTGTTATGTTTTTTTATAGATAGTCTGTTTAGGGCATATTTTGGGAAGTTTTACAGATAGCTGGCTGTTTGGTTGGAAAGAGTTTTTTCTCTTTTTTTTTAAACTAAGGAAAATGGCCCGTGCGTTGCAGCGGGATAGGAATTTATTGCACTCTGACACTCGTAATTCAAACACTATGGTTTCTTAGAAAAACAAATAAATATGGTTGAATTGCCTTGCATGAAGAACAACCGTTCTTTCTGCAAGAAGTCTAATGATTGCATTCTTATTTTGTGTGTGTGTGTGGGGGGGGGGTGTGATGTATGCATTTTTCGACTTGCGGGCCGTGGTTCGCTAATGATTAAACACCGGAGCGAGAGATAACCGGCTATAGTCCAATTTAATGTACGTACTGTTGCTGAAGTTATTAAGATGAGTGTCTTAACTTTTTCAAAATCTCAATTGGTCAGCCCATTTTGAAAGTTAGCCGTGAAACTAACTACGCAATTCCTTCATCTATCTATTTGAGAGAATAGCACACATGCTGTGCGTTGCAACAGAAGAAACACCAGACTTTGTGTCCTCATGTGTTGATGGCAGAGTGTCAGCTGGTCGAGCAAGGCAAGCTTTTGCCACTGGCACAAGCTTCACAGAAATTATGCCCAATTTCCCTCACAACAATTTGCTGCAGCAACCAACAAAGAATAATCTTGGCCAACAGAACACAACAATTCCATAAAAAATAGCTAGCAATTTCTCTGCATCTGTCTTACTGTATCTTCACTCTGTACAATAATGATAACAATACACAAAGCATAGCAACATCCGTGCAAAGCAAGGCAAACAAAATTGCCTATCTTAATTCCAATCTATGAATTGCCCTTGGACAAAGTTTCCCCAAGTGCGCCAAAGACGGATTTTGTACAGAGAAGTGTGTGTGTGTGTCTCTCTCTCTGTAGCTCATCTCCAACAGCAATAATCTGAAAACAAATGCGCCAAAGATGGATTTTTGTCTGGAACTTTAGCACTCCAACGCTTCAGCCAACCAAAAAGGATGCGCTAGCCACCTATTTGTCCCTATAAATAACGAAAATCTTCTTGCCTTCTCAGCTTGAACACGGAAGGTCTTGTACACTTGAAGCAGCTTGTAAGTGAAGCACCTACCTCGGGTGCGGGCGCGGAAGGCCTTGGCGGAACATCTGGGCATCATGCACAACCTTTCCCGGCGCTCGTCCTCGCCGAAGCCCACCAACAGCGGGCGAGGGCTCCATGCCGTCTTCTCCTCCAAGTGCCACGGTTCTGCCAAGCTCCACCAGGAGATCCTCCGCCTGGTCTATGATGCACCGTCAAGCACCCATGATGAGGGCACCTCAGCCCCTCCGGCTTCGTCAGTAGGTAGTATCAACTTGCCTCGGATGAATGACTTGCCTCGGATGAATGACTTGCATACAGTAGGTAATATCAACTTGCCTCGGATGACACAACCCATAATGAAGTTATTCATCTAGAAAAGAAGCAAGATGAATGACTCTATCTACAGTTGTTATTCTCATAACAGAATAAATAGTGAGCTACATGAAGAATTGATGCATGTATAAACGACATAATTTTGGCCCAACAATAAATTCCCAACTGTTATAGTGTCTGTAAGTTGTCTCTCAACTTTCTCAATCAGCAACCACCTTTTCTTAACCTATCAATGGTGTAATATTACAACCATAAACAGCTATCATGGTCTAAAACATCAGCATGATAGGGATCAGACAAACAAGCAACAACACAACATAAGCTAAGCCAAATAACCTGTCAAGCTATCAATTCCTATAGTGAAAAATCACACCAACCTGCAATCGCCCAAATGACAAACCTATCACGACCATGCCAGTGCAAAAGCATGTTTAAGCTAAGCTCATCGAGCTTGAAGTGAGGGCCGCCGTCCGTGAGATGCTCCATCACTTGCTCCATACACCATCTCTCATACTCCCATTTGCTTTCGACTTTGTTTCATAGAATGAGGGCATGTCTTGTTGGGGAACGTAGTAATTTCAAAATTTTCCTACGCACACGCAAGATCATGGTGATGTGCTGCAACGAGAGGGGAGAGTGTTGTCTACGTACCCTCGTAGACCTGAAGCGGAAGCGATCACAACGTAGAGGAAGTAGTCGTACGTTCTCCTCGCGATCCGACCGATCCCGGCGCCGTTACTCCGACGCCCCCGAGTTCTTGACACACGTACAGCTCGATGACGTCCCTCGTACTCCGATCCAGCCGAGTGTCGAGGAGAGTTCCACAAGACGACGGCGTGGTGACGATCTTGATGTTCTATCGGCGCAGAGCTTCGCCTAAGCTTGCGACGATATGACCGAGGTGGAATATGGTGGAGGGGCACGCGACACGGCTAAGGAACGATCCGTAGATCAAACTTGTGTGTTCTAGGGTGCCCCCTGCCCCGTATATAAAGGAGGGAGGGGGAGGTGCGGCCGCCCAAGGGAGGCGGCGGAGGAGTCCTACTCCCACAGGAGTAGGACTCCCCTTCCTAGTTGGAGTAGGATTGGGGGAGGAGAAGAAGGAAGGGCGCCGCCTCCTTGTCCTATTCGGACTAGGGGAGGCGTGCGGCCACCCCCGGCCGGCCCCTCCTCTTCTCCCTCGAGGCCCACTAAGGCCCAATAGCCTCCGGGAGGTTCAGTAACCCCGGTTTTCTAAGTAAAATCCGATTTTACCGGAACCATTCGAACTCAAATATAGGCTTCCAATATATCAATCTTTATGTCTCGACCATTTCGAGACTCCTCGTCATGTCCGTGATCACATCCGGACTCGAACTTCTTCGGTACATCAAAATATATAAACTCATAATATAAGCGCCATCGAAACCTTAAGCGTGCGGACCCTACGGTTCGAGAACAATGTAGACATGATGAGACACGTCTCAAATCAATAACCAATAGCGGGACTGGATGCCCATATTGGCTCCTACATATTCTACGAAGATCTTTATCGGTCGACCGCATAACAACATACGTTGTTCCTTTGTCATCGGTATGTTACTTGCCGAGATTCGATCGTCGGTATCCAATACCTAGTTCAATCTCGTTACGCAAGTCTCTTTACTCGTTCCGTAATACATCATCTCACAGCTAACTCATTAGTTGTAATGCTTGCAAGGCTTGATGATGTGTATTACCGAGAGGGCCCAGAGATACCTCTCCGACAATCGGAGTGACAAAACCTAATCTCAAATACGCCAACCCAACATCGCCTTTGGAGACACTGTAGTACTCCTTTATAATCACCCGATTACGTTGTGACGTTTGGTAGCACCAAAGTGTTCCTCCGTAAGCGGAGTTGCATAATCTCATAGTTACAGGAACATGTATAAGTCATGGATAAAAGCAGTAGCAACATACTAAGCGATCGTGTGCTAAGCTAATGGAATGGGTCATGTCAATCAGATCATTCTACTAATGATGTGACCTTGTTTATCAAATAACAACTCTTTGTTCATGGTCGGAAACATAACCATCTTTGATTAACAAGCTAGTCTAGTAGAGGCATACTAGTGACATATTGTTTGTCTATGCATTCACACATGTATCATGTTTCCGGTTAATACAATTCTAGCATGAATGATAAACATTTATCATGAAATAAGGAAATAAATAATAACTTTATTATTGCCTCTAGGGCATATTTCCTTGATCTCCCACTTGCACTAGAGTCAATAATCTAGATTACATAGTAATGATTCTAACACCCATGGAGTCTTGGTGCGATCATGTTTTGCTCATGGAAGAGGCTTAGTCAACGGTCTCGCAACATTCAGATCCGTATGTATCTTGCAAATCTCTATGTCTCCCACCGGACTAAGTCCGGATGGAATTGAAGCGTCTCTTGATGTGCTTGGTCCTCTTGTGAAATCTGGATTCCTTCGCTAAGGCAATTGCTCGAGATTGTCACAGAAGATTTTCATTGGACCCGATGCACTAGGTATGACACCTAGATCGGATATGAACTCCTTCATCCGACTCCTTCATTAGCTGCTTCGAAGCTGCTATGTACTCCGCTTCACATGTAGATCCCGCCACGACGCTTTGTTTAGAACGCACCAACCGACAGCCCTCCGTTTAGTGTAAATACGTATCCGTCTGCGATTTAGAATCGTCGAATCGTGTCAAAGCTTGCATCAACGTAACCGCCACGATGAGCTCTTTGTCACCTCCATATACGAGAAACATATCCTTAGTCCTTTTCGTATTTGGGATGTTCTTGACCGCTGTCCCGATGATCCACTCTGGATTACTTTGGTACCTACCGCTAGGCTTATAGCAAGGCACACATCGGTCCGGTACACAGCATTGCATACATGATAGAGCCTATGGTGAAGCATAGGAACATCTTTCATTTTCTCTCTATCTTCTGCGGTGGTCGGGCATTGAGTCTTACTCAACTTCACACCTTGTAACACGTGCAAGAACCCTTTCTTTGCTTGATCCATTTTGAACTTCTTCAAAATTTTGTCAAGGTATGTGCTTTGTGAAAGTCCAATTAAGCGTCTTGATCTATCTCTATAGATCTTAATGCCCAATATGTAAGCAGCTTCACCGAGGTCTTTCATTGAAAACTCTTATTCAAGTATCCCTTTATGCTATCCGAAATTCTATATCATTTTCGATCAAGTAATATGTCATCTACATATAATATCGAAATGCTATAGAGCTCCCACTCACTTTCTTGTAAATCTGAGCTTCTCCAAAAGTCTATATGAACCCAAATGCTTTGATCACACTATCAAAGCGTTTATTCCAACTCCGAGATGCTTGCACCAGTCCATAAATGGATCATTGGAGCTTGCACACTTTGTTAGCTCCTTTGGATCGATAAAGCCTTACGGTTGCATCATATACAACTCTTCTTCCGTAAATCCATTCAGAATGCAGTCTTTACATCCATTTGCCAAATTTCATAATCATAAAATGCGCAAACGCTAACATGATTCGGACAGACTTAAGCATCGCTACGGGTGAGAAGGTCTCATCGTAGTCAATCCCTTGAACTTGTCGAAAACCCTTTGTGACAAGTCGAGCTTTGTAAACGATAACATTACCGTCGCGTCGGTCTTCTTCTTGAAGATCCACTTGTTTTCTATTGCTTGCCTACCCTCGGCAAGTCAACCAAAGTCCATACTTTGTTTTCATACATGGATCCCATCTCGATTTCATGGCCTCAAGCCATTTTGCGGAATCTGGGCTCACCATCGCTTCTTCATAGTTCGTAGGTTCATCATGATCTAGTAGCATGATTTCGAACTGGATTACCGTACCACTCAGTGCGGATCTTACTCTGGTTGATCTACGTGGTTCTGTAGTAACTTGATCTGAAGTTTCATGATCAACATCATCAACTTCCTCACTACTTGGTGTAGATGTCTCAGAAACCGGTTTCTGTGACATACTACTTTCAAGTAAGGGAGAAGGTACAATTACCTCATCAAGTTCCACTTTCCTCCCACTCACTTCTTTCGAGAGAAACTCCTTCTCTAGAAAGGATCCATTCTTAGCAACGAATGTCTTGCCTTCGGATCTGTGATAGAAGGTGTACCCAACCTGTCTCCTTTGGGTATCCTATGAAGACACATTTCTCGATTTGGGTTCGAGCTTATCGGTGAAGTTTTTTCACATAAGCATCGCATCCCCAAACTTTAAGAAACGACAACTTTGGTTTCTTGCTAAACCACAGTTCATAAGGTGTCGTCTCAACGGATTTTGACGGTGTTCTATTCATGTGAATGCGGCCGTCTCTAGAGCATAACCCCAAAGCGATAGCGGTAAATCTGAAGAGACATCATAGATCGCACCATATCTAGTAAAGCACGATTCGACGTTCGGACACACCATTACTGTTGTGGTGTTCGGGTGGCGTGAGTTGCTAAACTATTCCGCATTGTTTCAAATGTAGACCAAACTCGTAACTCAAATATTCACCTCCACGATCGGATCGTAGAAACTTAATTTTCTTGTTACGATGATTTTCAACTTCACTCTGAAATTCTTTGAACTTTTCAAATGTTTCAGACTTATGTTTCATTAAGTAGATATACCCATATCGCTTAAGTCATCTGTGAAGGTGAGAAAATAACGATATCCGCCACGAGCCTCAACATTCATCGGACCACATACATCTGTATGTATGATTTCCAACAAATCTGTTGCTCTCTCCATAGTACCGGAGAACGGGTTCTAGTCATCTTGCCCATGAGGCACGGTTCATAAGTGCCAAGTGATTCATAATCAAGTGACTCCAAAAGTCCATCAAGATGGAGCTTCTTCATGCGCTTTACACCGATATGACCTAAGCGGCAAGTGCCACAAATAAGTTGCACTATCATTATCAACTCTGCATCTTTTGGTTTCAACATTATGAATATGTGTATCACTACTATCGAGATTCATCAAAATAGACCACTCTTCAAGGGTGCATGACCATAAAAGATATTACTCATATAAATAGAACAACCATTATTCTCGATTTAAATGAATAACCGTCTCGCATCAAACAAGATCCAGATATAATGTTCATGCTCAACGCAGCACCAAATAACAATTATTTAGGTCTAAAACTAATCCCGAAGGTAGATGTAGAGGTAGCGTGCCGACCGCGATCACATCGACTTTGGAACCATTTCTCACGCGATCGTCACCTCGTCCTTTGCGGTGTTAAGCAATCCGTAGTCCTGCTTTGAGTTGCAAATATTAGCAAGAACCGATATCAAATACCAGTGCTCTGCGAGCTCTAGTAAGGTACACATCAATAACATGTATATCACATATACCTTTGTTCACCTTGCCATCCTTCTTATCCGCCAAATACTTGGGGCGTTCCGCTTCAAATGACCGGTCGCTTGCAAGAGAAGCACTCGGGCCAGGCTTAGGTCCGGACTTGGGTTTCTTCTCTGAGCAGCAACTTGCTTGTTGTTCTTCTTGAAGTTCCTTCTTCTTCCCTTTGCCTTTCTTCTTGAAACTAGTGGTCTTATTGACCATCAACACTTGATGCTCCTTCTTGATTTCTACCTCCGCAGCCTTTAGCATTGCGAAGAGCTCGGTATAGTCTTTACTAACCCTTGCATATTATAGTTCATCATGAAGCCTTTGTAGCTTGGTGGCGGTGATTGAAGAATTACATCAATGACACAATCATCCGGAAGATTAACTCCCAATTGTGTCAAGTGATTGTAGTACCCGGACATTACGAGTATGTGCTCACTAATGAACTATTCTCCTCCATCTTGCAGCTATAGAACTTATTGGAGACTTCATATCTCTCAATCCGGGCATTACTGTTGGAATATTAACTTCAACTCTGGAACATCTCATATGCTCCATGACGTTCAAAACGTCGTTGAAGTCCCGGTTCTAAGCCGTAAAGCATGGCACATTGAACTATAGAGTAGTCATCGGCTTTGCTCGCCAGACGTTCACAACATCCGGTGTTGCTCTGCAGCAGTTGGCACCCAGCGGTGCATCGGGGCGTAACTCTTCGTGCAAAGACAATGAGGATAATCCTCGAGTTACGGACCCGATCCGTGTAATTACTACCATCATCTTTCAACTTTGCTTTCTCAAGGAACGCATTAAAATTCAACGGAACAACAAAGACGAGCCATCTATCTACAATCAAACATAAACAAGCAAGATACTATCGGTACTAAGTTCATGATAAATTTAAGTTCAATTAATCATATTACTTAAGAACTCCCACTTAGACAGACATCTCTCTAGTCATCTAAGTGATCACGTCATCCAAATCAACTAAACCATAACCGATCATCACGTGAAATGGAGTAGTTTTCAATGGTGAACATCTTATGTTGATCATATCTACTATATGATTCACGCTCGACCTTTCGGTCTCCGTATTCCGAGGCCATATCGCATATGCTAGGCTCGTCAAGTATAACCGAGTATTATTCGTGTGCAAAACTGGCTTGCACCCGTTGTAGATGGACGAGAGCTTATCACACCCGATCATCACGTGGTGTCCGGGCACGACGAACTTTGGCAACGGTGCATACTCAGGGAGAACACTTCTTGATAATTTAGTGAGAGATCATCTTATAATGCTACCGTCGATCAAAGCAAGATAAGATGCATAAAAGATAAACATCACATGCAAATCAATATAAGTGATATGATATGGTCATCATCATCTTGTGCTTCGTGATCTCCATCTCTGCAGCACCACCATGATCACCATCATCACCGCGCGACACCTTGATCTCCATCGTAGCATCGTTGTCGTCTCGCCAAACTTATGCTTCTCGACTATCGCTACCGCTTAGTGATAAAGTAAAGCATTACAGAAGCGATTGCATTGCATACAATAAAGCGACAACCATATGGCTCCGGCCGATTGCCGATAACCGGTTACAAAACATGATCATCTCATACAATAAAATATAGCATCACGTCTTGACCATATCACATCACAACATGCCCTGCAAAAACAAGTTAGACGTCCTCTACTTTGTTGTTGCAAATTTTACGTGGCTGCTACGGGCTTTAAGCAAGAACCAATCTCACCACGCATCAAAACCACAACGATACTTCGTCAAATAGACTCGTTTAACCTTCTCAAGGACCGGGCGTAGCCACACTCGGTTCAACTAAAGTGAGAGAGCAGACACCCACCGGTCACCTTTAAGCAACGAGTGCTCGTGGCGGTGAAACCAGTCTCGCGTAAGCGTCTGGCGTAATGTCGGTCCGGGCCGCTTCATCTCACAATACCGCTGAACCAAAGTATGACATCTTTGGTAGGTAGTATGACTTGTATCGCCCACAACTCACTTGTGTTCTACTCGTGCAAAACATCAAACCATAGAAAAACCTAGGCTCGATGCCACTTTGTTGGGGAACGTAGTAATTTCAAAATTTTCCCACGCACACGCAAGATCATGGTGATGTCTGCAACGAGAGGGAGAGTGTTGTCTACGCACTCGTGAACTGAAGCGAAGCGATCTGGCGTAGAGGAAGTAGTCGACGTTCTCCTCGCGATCCGACCGATCCCGACGCCGTTACTCGACGCCCCGAGTTCTTGACACACGTATAGCTCGATGGCGTCCCTCGTACTCGATCCAGCCGAGTGTCGAGGGAGAGTTCCGTCAAGACGACGGCGTGGTGACGATATTGATGTTCTATCGCGCAGAGCCGCTTAAGCTTCATGACGATATGACCGAGGTGGAATATGGTGGAGGGGCACGCGACACGGCTAAGGAACGATCCGTAGATCAAACTTGTGTGTTCTAGGGTGCCCCCGCCCCATATATAAAGGAGGAGGGAGTGCGGCCGCCCAAGGGAGGCGCCGGAGGAGTAGGACTCCCTTTCCTAGTTGGAGTAGGATTGGGGGAGGGAGAAGAAGGAAGGCGCGCCTCCTCCTGTCCTATTCGGACTAGGGGGGGCGTGGCACCCTGGCCGCCCCTCCTCTTCTCCTCGAGGCCCACTAAGGCCCAATAGCCTCCGGAGGGTTCCGTAACCCCGGTTTTTCGATAAAATCCGATTTTACCCGGAACCATTCGAACTCAAATATAGGCTTCCAATATATCAATCTTTATGTCTCGACCATTTCGAGACTCCTCGTCATGTCCATGATCACATCCGGACTCGAACTTCTTTGGTACATCAAAATATATAAACTCATAATATAAGCATCATCGAAACCTTAAGCGTGCGGACCCTACGGTTCGAGAACAATGTAGACATGACCAAGACACGTCTCCGTCAATAACCATTAGCGGGACACGGATGCCCATATTGGCTCCTACATATTCTACGAAGATCTTTATCGGTCAGACCGCATAACAACATACGTTGTTCCTTTGTCATCGGTATGTTACTTGCGAGATTCGATCGTCGGTATCCAATACCTAGTTCAATCTCGTTACGGCAAGTCTCTTTACTCGTTCCGTAATACATCATCTCACAGCTAACTCATTAGTTGTAATGCTTGCAAGGCTTGATGATGTGTATTACCGAGAGGGCCCAGAGATACCTCTCCAGGACAATCGGAGTGACAAAACCTAATCTCAAATACGCCAACCCAACATCGCCTTTGGAGACACTGTAGTACTCCTTTATAATCACCCGATTACGTTGTGACGTTTGGTAGCACCAAAGTGTTCCTCCGTAAACGGAGTTGCATAATCTCATAGTTACAGGAACATGTATAAGTCATGGATAAAAGCAAGAGCAACATACTAAACGATCGTGTGCTAAGCTAATGGAATGGGTCATGTCAATCGATCATTCTACTAATGATGTGACCTTGTTTATCAAATAACAACTCTTTGTTCATGGTCGGAAACATAACCATCTTTGATTAACAAGCTAGTCTAGTAGAGGCATACTAGTGACATATTGTTTGTCTATGCATTCACACATGTATCATGTTTCCGGTTAATACAATTCTAGCATGAATGATAAACATTTATCATGAAATAAGGAAATAAATAATAACTTTATTATTGCCTCTAGGGCATATTTCCTTCATGTCTTGCATGCATCCCCACATGCCTCCTGAGAAGGGTCCAGTCTACGCCTTGGGCACCGTGGCCGATGGACGCCATCGCTTGTGTTCATTCAGATCATTTGTAGGATACTTAGTATAACATAACACAATTATTTGAACTGCACACTTTCATAGACACTCTGCTAAATAAACTTGATAGATAAGTAGCTACATCAAAAAAGGAGATTGCAAAATAACATTGCGGGAATAAACATTCTACATCTCTGTGAGAAATCAAGCTAGTGAGCATAGCTTCTAATGAAGATGTGCCAACTTCAGTTTTAGGTAGTTGTATATAGGACTACAACTACAAAACTTGAGAATTTCAACTACAATCCATAAATATACAACCAGTATATATTAAAATTTGTATTTAGTGAAAACTGACTCGGCACTTGACATACCGCTGAGATGCTAGCTCCAGGTAAATATGCATTGCAGTAAATACAGGGGGGGTAGTGGATCTGCATCCAATTCTTATAGACCCTACTATATAAATTACCCAAAGAAGACCAGACTTAACTTGGAATGAAATTTTAGAGAACGTTCACATAGACAGTCAAAGGACAATTGTTAATGTCATGGAAAAATAGAGTGATTTGGACACATTATGCAGAATAATCACACTTGTTGATGGAATGCTAGCAGAAGAAAAACGCCTAGTAGAACAATTATCATTAAAACCAAGATGTTAACAATTAATTGGTTCAATGTTGTAACTTTGGGCCAAGAATGTTCATATTTCAGTCGATTTATCAACGGTGTTTTATGGTATCTAGGTCTATGTCATTAATTGACAAATTAGACCACTGGTACAATTCACAATAGTAAACAATTCTCAGTGGCAAAAGGGTAAATGACTTTAGGGATCTTTCAAAAAGAAATTGCATCAGTAAAACTTACAAAGGCATAATAGCGTATCCAAGCCGAAGCTCCCTCCCTATTTCCCGTCACATGTATGCAGCTACACGCCTAGGTTGTGCTGCCACACGCCTAATACTTGTCTTGATGGATGAATCAGCATAAAACCATGAGCTTGTACATGTTCTGTCCTGAAAAACAGAGAATAGTTGATTAGCTGATTTAAAGCTTAATTGGACACGTTGATTTAGTTTGTCTGAAAGTACACGGCCGCGTGCCTACTGCCTAATTCCTGCCCTTCTCATCCGCCCGTTGTAACAGCGCAGAACTGCTGCGATGCCGCACGACGCTGCTGCCGGTCCTCTGGTAGGCCGTCGCCCTGCTGCCGCCGACTGGCCGTATGCTGTTGCGCCGCTAGGGTTAGTATATATTGGACTATTTCAATCCATAGCACCAAAGGTTTCAGCACTGAATAAAATGTAGTGACGCACCATGAATGTTCTAGGCCATGGTGTGCAACAACTGAACAACATGCTCGCTGTCTTCCGTGGCGGAGCTGGAGTGGCGGCCAGCCGGCTACCCCTAAAAACACGCGCCCGAATTTGCAGTAGGAATCACGCTGTGCCCTGCCGGAGGCGCTCCGCATCCGGGAGCAGGAGGTGAGGTGGAGGGGGGAGGTAGAGGGTGGGGTGCTCATTCGGCTAGACCACGTCGGCCGACCCCGTAGTGGAGCAGATCCTGTTCCTGCCAACCGCGCGGCGGTTTCCTGGGCGCAGATCACCGGATGGTAGCAGGCGTGGGAGGTGCAAGAAGGGGACGCTCCTTGGTGGTACGACGGCCGGCAGGGATCTGCGCCGGATCTGGTGACCTGGAGAGGATGTGCCGTGGTGGGGAGGCGCGGGCTTCTGCTCCGCCATCGAGATTGGGGGCGTGCAAGGCAAGGGATGGGAGGCACTCCGGCGTCGGGGAGAGGGGCAGCGCTTTCGATGGGATTTGATTTGATTTGATGTAGATTCTGAGATTACGGCCGAGGAGGCTTGCTTCTTCTAGCGTCCAATCCAGGTCGGGTACTCAATTGATTTGAGTTGGAGAAGGACATTGTCTCCCTTCCATCCTCCTTCGCTAGTCGTCGGCGAAGCGGTCGCCGCTAAACGTTTTCTCACGAATCCACTTACAAAAGGACTGCGGGTTCAATTATGAAAAAGCACATAGACTTTTTTGAAAATAGTCCGTGACGGTGAAACCCATATTATTAGGGAGAGATTTTTTTAGGACCCTACTAATCCTAAAAGTAGTGTTTGTGAAAGAAAAAAAAAATGCTCAGTCACGCCGGTTGTTCTATGCGGCTCGGCCCAACCCGCTGCGGTAGCCGCCGCCTCGGGGGAGATGAATCCATCCTCCGCCCACACGAAGTCCAACGGGCCCGAAACGACAAACAAAGAGGCACCGAGAGCCCGCGCCGGCCTGGTACGTACACGCAGCCTCTCCACCCGGCCGTCGTCTCGCTCGCTGCAATTCTCGCCTCCGCATCGCCCCGTCCCCAAATCCTAAACCCTAGCGAATCGGGGGCCCGAAGCCCGCCCCGCCGCGACGATGCCGTCGGCCGCCGCGGGTCCGGCGGAGGTGGCGCCGCCGGCGAAGGCGGCCGCGCTCCCGTTCGCCGGGATCTCGCCGGACCTCTACCCGACGGAGGACGACCTGCCCTACGAGGAGGAGATCCTGCGGGAGCCCTTCAAGCTCAAGGGCTGGTGGCGCTACCTCGTCGCCCGCGCCGCCGCGCCCTTCGCCAAGCGCGCCGTCATCTACGAGCGCGCGCTCAAGGCGCTCCCCGGCAGCTACAAGCTCTGGCACGCCTACCTCCGCGAGCGCCTCGACCACGTGCGCCCGCACCCAATCTCCCACCCGGCCTACGCCTCCCTCAACAACACCTTCGAGCGGGCGCTCGCCACCATGCACAAGATGCCGCGCGTCTGGGTCCTCTACCTCACCTCGCTGCTCGACCAGCGCCTGCTCACCCGCGGCCGCCGCAACTTCGACCGCGCCCTCCGCGCGCTGCCCGTCACGCAGCACGACCGCATCTGGCCGCTCTACCTGCGCCTCGCCTCGCTCCCGGCCTGCCCCGTCGAGACGTCCTTCCGCGTCTTCAGGCGCTACCTCCAGTTCGACCCCTCCCACGCCGAGGACTTCATCGAGTTCCTCGTCTCGGCCGAACGCTGGCAGGAGGCAGCCGACCGCCTGGCCTCCGTGCTCAACGACGATGGCTTCCGCTCTGTCAAGGGGAAGACCAGGCACCAGCTCTGGCTCGAGCTCTGCGACATCCTCACTAAGCATGCTGATGAGGTCGCAGGGCTCAAGGTGGATGCCATACTGCGGGGCGGGATCCGCAAGTTCACCGACGAGGTTGGCAAGTTGTGGACCTCGCTCGCTGATTACTATGTCAGGAGGACCCTCTATGAGAAAGCAAGAGACGTCTTCGAGGAGGGGGTTTCTTCAGTGATGACGGTGCAGGAGTTCAGTGTGGTGTTTGAGGCTTACACACAATTTGAGCAGAGTATGCTTGCGGCAAAGCTGGAGGCAGCTGAAGAGGACGGGGCTGCAGAGAGCGACGATGGTGAGAAAGGGGGCAGGAAGAATAAGGTGGAGAAGCTAGAGAAGGAACTTGCAGCGTGTTGGTTGAACGATGAAGATGACACTGATTTGAGGCTGGCAAGGTTTGAGCGGCTATTGGATCGCAGACCAGAGCTCCTTAGCAGTGTCCTGTTGAGACAGAATCCACATAATGTGGAGGAGTGGCACAGGTGAGACTTGATATAGCACCTTGATTTATCAATCGGTTCTGCTTGACTTACATTAAGCCACTAATATTGAATATAAATCAATCCATCCATTGCATTTATTCTCACGGACAAGTTCCTAATTACTTAGTGGTAGCGACTCTCAAATCTTATTTAAAGTTGCCATGGAATGTGAAAATACACTGTCTAGTTTTTCTTTTACTTCTCAGCCTTGTATGCATTTTAGGTGGTCTCCAACTTGACTGAATTGTCTAACAGTGCAATAATATGTGCAGGAGGGTGAAACTTTTTGACAAGGATCCCGCAAAGCAAGTAGCGACATATGTCGAGGCTGTGAAAACTGTGGACCCAATGAAGGCAGTTGGGAAACCTCATACTCTATGGGTGGCATTTGCAAAGATGTATGAGAAACATAACCGCTTAGATAGTGCTGAAGATATCTTTAAAAAGGCCACACAAGTGAACTATAAAGCAGTGGACCACTTGGCTACGATTTGGTGTGAATGGGCCGAAATGGAGCTCCGCAACCAACATTTTGACAAGGCAATTGAGCTGATGAGGTTAGCCACAGCAGAGCCCTCTGTTGAGGTGAAGAGGCGAGGTATAATTTATTTTGTTCAGTTGTGTTGATTTCTTGTATATTTGGCAAACCATTTTTGCTGACGATTTACATTTTCAGCCGCTGCCGAGGGTGACGAGCCGGTCCAGTTGAAATTACATAAATCTCTGAAATTATGGAGTATCTATGTTGACCTGGAGGAGAGCCTTGGGTCGTTGGAAACAACCCGTGCTGTTTATGAGAGAATATTAGATCTAAGAATTGCCACTCCTCAAATAATTCTTAATTACGCATTTCTTCTTGAGGTAGTTTCTTTGCTCAAAGTACATACTTTTGAAGTTTCAAGTAGATTTATCTAATTTATCTACAATGGTTGTTTACTATTTTCTTCCTCTGCAGGAGAACAAGTATTTTGAAGATGCATTTAAAGTGTATGAAAGAGGTGTAAAAATATTCAAGTATCCCCATGTTAAGGATATTTGGGTGACATACCTCACAAAGTTTGTAAAGAGGTACCAGCGAAGCAAGTTAGAGCGGGCAAGAGAGCTGTTCACGGAAGCTGTCGAAAAGGTAAATAAATTCTCTTGTCCCTTGGATTTTGTCATTGGTCTACTTTGCTGCCACACACCAAACAAGTTAGAATTTCCATTTGAGCATATATATATAGCCCACAAATCTCCTTACCTAGGGGTGATCATGCATTTCCATTGGTAAATGACTCAAATTCTACCATGTCAGTTTTATGATTAGGCGAAGTACTGTTGTGTAGTGTCAACTACCACATACTTAAGATCAAATCAGTTTGGCGACCTCAGGGATGCAAAATCAAAACATATCACAGTTTCATATGAAAACACGAAGCACCATGATTTAAAACTTTTTCCCTGTCAATTGTCGTCAGTTACCACCTAGTAGGATAAGAAATACCAATAACTATTCCCCCAGCAGATTTTTTCAGAGCCTGTCTAATTCTAAGTTGCTTGATTTTTTAATTCATATGTCGTCATATCAGAGTTTCATATGAAAATCGAAACATATCAGAGCTTCATATGAAAATCGAAACATATCACAGTTTCATATGAAAACACGAAGCATCATCATGATTTAATACATTTTTCCTACTGCGTGTAACTAGAACTGTTACCAACTTGCATGTGTCAAATTACGTTTCTAAACTGGTGATCTGATCACAAATTCTGAAGGGGAGCCTTGGCGCAGCGGTAACGCTGTTGCCTTGTGACCAGGTCACAGGTTGAGTCCTGGAAACAGCCTCTTGCAGAAGTGCAGGGAAAGGCTGCGTACAGAAGACCCAAAGTGGTCGGACCCTTCCCGGATCCTGCGCAAGCGGGAGCTACGTGCACCGGGCTGCCCTTTTTTTATCTGATCACAAATTCTGTCTTTGCTTCGCTTCTTAAGAACAAGGTCATAATAATTCTTGTGATGTGATATCATTGTTGCTTGTACTTTGCTATATTTGCACTTGTTGATTTCCTGTTTTCTCTCAGAACCTTCTGTTGCCGCTTCTTGTTATGAGATTATATGTGCACTTGCTTGCTTATTTAGACAGAAACCATTCTTACCTGTTCTTTTCCTGCATCACATACTCATCTAAAATATTATGTTCCATAAATTGTCTTGTTACTTACATTTTGCTTCTTTGGCTCAGGCTCCGCCGCATGAAAAGAAGGCCTTATATTTGCAATATGCTAAACTGGAGGAAGACTACGGCCTCGCAAAACGTGCCATGAATGTATATGATGAAGCTGTAAGGGCTGTTCCCAACACTGAAAAGATGAGTATGTATGAAATATACATTGCACGTGCTGCTGAACTTTTCGGTGTTCCAAGGACCAGACAAATATACGAGGTAAGCGTATTATCTTGGTTTGTCTCTGCTTTTCCGTTCTTGCTTTATAATGTTGCTTCTGGATTGGCATTTTCAAGTCCTTGTTCCGAGATCCAGTTTTGTGGATTTCTGGCATAGCAAATGGAATAGATTTAATAGTGATCCCAGCTTCTTAATCTTGTTTCTTGCTGATTAGTTGCAATAGTTCATAACACATGAATCTTCAATGCTCCCTCTAACGGCCAAATTTGTGTATAAAAAAGTTCAGTTGTTATTTTCTCTGCACTTCACACTCTAGATTTAGCCTGCCTGCTCCCACAATGTCGGCAGATGTTTTAGCGGTAATACATGTACTAACTTTATTCGTGGCTTTCTTGGCATCTTTTCAGCAAGCTATAGAATCTGGTCTCCCAGACAAAGATGTTATGGTGATGTGCATGAAGTTTGCGGAACTTGAAAGAAATCTTGGAGAAATCGACCGTTCCCGGGCTATTTATATCCATGCCTCCAACTATGCTGATCCAAATTCTCATCCAGAGTTCTGGAAAAAATGGAACGACTTTGAGATCCAACACGGTAATGAAGATACATTCAGGGAGATGCTTCGCATCAAGCGTACAGTGGCGGCTAGCCGCAGTCAGGTATGTCACATGGATCAACCCTATAGACAGTTTGGCATGAACGAACATCCTTGCATTGTAAACTGACGCTGCACTTGTGCCATGTGCAGACTCATTTCATCCTTCCGGAGTACCTGATGCAAAGGGACCAGAGGCTAAACATGGACGAGGCGGTCGACACTCTGACGCGTGCCGGTGTCCCGCAGGATGAGATGGCGGCCTTAGAAAGGCAGCTAGCTTCTGGACCATCCCCGGCGCCAGCAGCAGCAGCTCCGAGCACCAGCACGACTCCCGCAAACAGAATGATGAACTTTGTTAGTGCCGGAGTAGAGGCGCGGGCCGAGAGCAGCACGCAACAGGCTGCTGCTAACAACGAGGACATTGAGCTGCCTGACGAAGAGAGCGACGAGGAGGACGATGTCCAGATCGCGGAGAGGGCTGTTCCTGAAGCCGTGTTTGGCGAGCTCGGCAAGAGAGCCGCGGAGAGCAGGGAGGAAAGCTCTAGTGCTCAAGAGAACAACGAGCAGCAGCTGGGCGCTCTCGAGAGAATTAAGCGAAGGCGTCAATAGGGTCAAAGATTGTGTCATCCAAGCACACGCCATTACCTGTCGTTGAGCCTAATGATGTTGTAGCTGTTACGTGTAAACATGTTCTTGCTAGCGTTTGCTCTTCTTGTACAAGGATTTTGCAGTAGTTAATCCGGTGTTGATCCGCAGCGTTTTTCTGTGTACAAACTGTAAACTCTTGGGACACGTGTCCATCATTTTCAGTGAAATTTTGTCGATTCCAAGGATGAACAATGGACTGGCAGCTTTGTTTGGATGGTGGCCAAAGTTTACCCTGCCAAATTTTGAGTCATGACCAAAAGTTTGGCCAATAGCTCTTTCTGCACTTTAGTTCATTTTTCTTGCCAATGTTGGCCAACTCATTGGCAGCCAAAAATTAAGGACACTGTTAACTGGCAAACGTTTCAGGGAAGTTGGCATTTGCGAATGTTTTAGGTGGCATGTTTAGTTAACGTTTGTCAGGGAGGCTGGCATTTGTGAATGTCTTAGGTGGCATTTTTAGTTGTGAGGGGCAGGTTCATTAGAGAAGATATCTTTGTTTTAATAAAATTGCCCTCGTTTGATCTTTACTCACAACTAAAACTGCCATCAAATGGCGTTCGCTTGCCACCCCTCCGTGTTTGATATCTACTCACAACTAAAACTAGCACCAAATGACGTTCGCTTGCCACCCCTCTCCATCTTGCTTGTCACCTCTCTCCCAGCTGACGTTCGCTGGGTAACATTAACAAAACTAAGCCAATATTTTGGCTAGCCAAATATTTGGTAAGGCAAACTTGTTTTGTTTTTTTGCTGTGAAGGCATACTTGGGCTTAAAACCAAACACACCCTAGCCTTTGTACTGAGAAATATACACATTTGTTTTCAATAACTCTTTTCAACATGTAATATCCAAATTTGAATTCAAATAGTGAGTTACTTCGTAGCTCACAGATTTGTCCATAGAAAGCATTAAAAAAAGGGGAAGAAATGTAGCTGAAGAATACCAAAGAATACGCCATCACCAGATGTCAGCAATTTTGAGCTACTCTGTGTGGTCTGAAAGTAATGAAAGGCTGAAAATATGTTAAGACGTAGCCTAAAAACTGTACAGTTTGCCCTATTATTTCCATATATCGATCTCTAAGCTTCATGAGCTTTAACTACCTCATTGTACAAAATAATCAATCCTCTGGAGACTACAGGTCTACAGACTTTCACTACTCTCTGGTCTGAAGAATCCCTTGCAAATGATCTTGAACCTTCATCAGAATTCCGAACGCATCACTTTTTCTCGAATACGCACGAGTGTGCGTACTATATATTACCGAACGCATCACTTCACGTAATCTGCGCCATCGAGAAAACGCGCGTACTCTGTCCCGTTGAGTCTGCTGTTCACATCCTCCCAGTTCCTGACAAGATCTGGAAGAGGGCGCGTATGAATCTTCACCTGCCTGCTCACCAGTTTCCTCACCGGAACGCCGAGGAATTCTTGCACCTGGAATAATGCCTGCACACACAGAGACAGAGACGTGCTATTAAGGTAAACCGTAATCTATCGGTACTTTGTTAGGGCATCCAAATGAGTTCTGCTCCAGTACATTTCTGTTTCTGATTATGTCCTCGTAGTAGAGGATCATGCGCCGTGTCGTGTTGAAGCTGTCCAAGCAGTCTCCCATGTACTTCTCGACATCCCTGATGTTTGAAACCAGGGTTGACACGTCCAGTTCTGGTTTGAATTTCGCGAGTATCTCAGCCTGGCACAGAACAAAATAGACTGATCAGATGAAAGCACTAGCCAGTATGACCAACAGGTTGCAAATGAAAAGTCAGTTATGATGGTTGTTCAAAAGAGAGAGGAAGTGTATCAGTGATCACTGTTTTAACATTTTATTCTGCTCCTTCCGGATATTATCGACACAGGCGTTACAATATTTCTTAAATGCAAAAGCAGAAGATTAAAGTTTCACCAAAAGTTCAAAGTTAGTTTTAGGATTTTAGCATTTCAGAGCTCGATATCAGCAAAGAGGTAGTTTAGCTGTAGGGGAACCAGGGTAAGAAAACAAGTGCCCCGCATTTATGCGAATAAACGTGAGGGAACAGAGCAAAGTCATTGCAGTAAATTTACTGGAATTTTCTGTGCATCAACGATACCTCTTCTTCCGAGTGAACGTGAGATTTGTGGGTTCCATTTAGCTGCTTTGCATCTCTGTCATAGTTGTTGGCCAACACAGAGATAAGCCTGCGTAATGTATTTCTCCTGAAGAGAAATATCACAGAGACACCCTTCTTGTTCAAATAACTAAGTATATCATCATGATGGTCCATAAAGCCCTGGAAAACACAACGGTAGCAGTTAATGACATAGATATTTTTTTTCATTTGTTATCACTAGGCATAATGTTGTTAATGCCAATGGTACACTGAACAATACAAACATCAACATCAATAATCATGATTGACCAACCTGGCTTTTAGAAAAGTTTGGTATCATTAACGTGACATGACAGAGCACTGACATATGAGAAATGCAGGCATGTTATTGTGTGGTACACTTTAAAACTCTTAACTGCAGTTTCAACATTATCTGAACCTTTGGCAAGCAAACCAGATCATAAGACCAGTCTGCTCTCCATATTTCCATCCACAATAACTAGACTAGATTTCAATATATGTAACTATGGCAAGGTTCAGCTTCAAAGCGTAGAATTTCTGAAGTCACGGGTAAAAAAGCAGCAGGACTACGAAAGAGATGCTGAACCTTCGAATATTTCACATGGAGCAAGAAAAAGGTAAGGTGTAAATACCTGATTTAGCATCCACTTGAATCCAAATGCAGCCGTGCACTCATTCTTTGCCGCACTTGTGAGCCAGTCCAAGTCATACAGTTTGTCGAGTGTTTGTACGATAGACGATATATTTTGTCTTCTATCCACTCTGTTGAATATTTCGCCATTCGAGCTGATGTTCGGGTGGCTGTTTAGCAGTGTCTCGAACCATCCACTTCCCGATCTTTGCATCGACACGATCACAAAGAACCGAACAGGATTACACGAGCATTCCGCCCTATGGAAAGAAACATGTGTCAGAAAATCTACATACTCACCAGGGGGAAGCCAATAAAGAGT
Source organism: Aegilops speltoides (assembly GCA_021437245.1). Taxonomy (NCBI): domain Eukaryota; kingdom Viridiplantae; phylum Streptophyta; class Magnoliopsida; order Poales; family Poaceae; genus Aegilops; species Aegilops speltoides. The sequence continues at coordinate 88,626,600 of CM038142.1, forward strand.
TTATCCACCTTATAAAAGGAAAATTACCTGCTGTAACCCTTTGGCTTTGGGAAGTGCACGTAGGGCAGCTCCTCACTTGGAACATAAGGCTTTGTGCAAACATGTTCATTTGGTTCTTGTGCACCATTCTCCTCCACATGCTTGCTCTCCATCCTTATCTGATTAAAGGAGAGGTAGCATACGTAGAGGCCAAAGAGCGCGATGAGGAAGACGAGGGTCGGCCGCGGCGGCAACGATGCCCCCTTGGAGCCTTTGAGCGGATATGGGTGCTGCAAGTTATTACCAAATCCATCCATGGTGAGATACTGTTGCTAATACTCCTACTGACCAAATAAATAGCACCAAATCCATGGTGAGGTAGTGTTACTAATAATGAACAAATAAATAGCACCAAATCCATGGTGAGATACTGTTACTAGTAATGAACAAATAATCGTAAATAGTAATACCAAATCCAGAAGCAGAGCAGTGGTACGGTACCATTTTGTGGCTGAAAGTCTGTAACGGAAGACCCTACTGCGTGGGCCGGTTTCTGGTCGTCCTGCTCGCGCACAGCAGCAGAGTAACATGCCGAGCCCTCCTCATGGATGTCAGCGGCGGCAGCTCGCCATGTTCCGTGGATGATGAGTATGAATGACCGCGCATCCTGGTAGGCAGGTAGGTAAAATTGCAGATTCCTGCAGTCAGCAAAACACTCCCGCAAAAAGAAAAGAAAAAGATAAAAACTCATAAGAACACATACCAGCACCAAGAATCTGCCGAAAGGGATGCTTCCGGGAAACCGGGAGAAACCTAGTCTGAAAGGGAAGGGAGAGAAACCCCCGGAGTAGGATTTGGCGCCGAGAAATGGCGGAAAAGAAAGTTGGGCGAAGAGCGTTCCGCGAAATGCCGGCACAAATCTCCCGCCGAGGCCTCGACGCGGCGCGAAATCAGGAACCCGCGGGCCGGATTTGAGCTGAGCTCCGAGACGGCGAGGAACCCAAAGCCGGCCGGCTCGCCGGCTGGAGCAGGAGGCGGCCAAGGAAGAGGAACCCAGGTGAGATTTTGCTTCCCCGCACAAGACAGGCAGGCCTCGGCAGCTGAGGAAGACTATCCTAAAAAGGAGGAGGGATCCCAACGGAACGGAAGAGAAGAAAGTCACACGAACGAGCCTCCCTCAGCTGGCGCGTCAGCGGGAATCGCACTAGTACCCTCCCTCCCTCTCTCTCTCTCTCTAATTTGTCTGAGGGTTTATTATAAGAGAAGAGAGAGGGAGATAATGGAGTATGAACGAGCTCGGGTTTGTTTTTTATAAGAGAGAAAGAATGGGGGAGAGAGAGAGGGAATGGAGTAGGAACGGGTTCAGAGTTTGATTATTCGAAAGGGTGTGAACCAACCAACGACGGGGAGGAAGAAGAAGAAACTAGTTAACGCGGAGGAATTAGGAAATTTGGTAAACCCGGCCGCCGCCTGCCCGCCTTGGCGCACAAAGCGCAGGCGGAGTAAATGAAGAGGGGGCCGTCGATGAGCTGAGCTGGGCTGGCTTCGTCGCTGCGCCCGGTCTTGGTGGACCGTCGTCGATTAAACCAAAGGGTAGGGAAGATGGATGATGCTGCCGCCGGCAGCCGCTAGACTTTTCCCTTTTTTTTTTCTGAATGAACAAAGTGGTTTCATCAGGCTGCTATTGTGGATCTGGTCCGTCCTCTCGGGTCGAGCGCCGGCTTGACCCGCGATGCTCGGCGTGTCACCGACACATCATCATCATCCTTCTCCAAATGTCCCCGCTCGCCGCTCGGCGTCCTACGTGACCAGTCCAGGCGCACCGGTCGCTCCATGGGTAGGCTGTGATTTACCAAACTTCTCGCACCAGATCATAGTATTTATACTACTGCTAGGATTGTGTGCGTCCAATTGTCAAAGAACAAAAGAAAGAAATTGTGCGCGCCCAAGCCACCTGATGGCGTATCTGCAAATTTTACACGAAAAGGGTTTGGCACTTCGACAAGTAAACGCGGAGACCACGAAAAGAAATCGTCAACGTAATATGCATCTGCCATGCCTCGAAGCTTCGCATCCGGGTCCAGCTCACAAAAATCGACCCCATAGCTTACCAGCACCCAAATTCAAACTTCGCTATGAATGGTAAATGGGCGTATTTTGATTGAGTTGAGATTTTGGTAAGATTTCATTTTTTTTTAACACAATACAGATGCAAAAGCTCATATACATCCGCATACACTCACCCCTATGAACGCACACACGCACACCCTACCTCTATGAGCACCTCCGAAAGATTGGGAGCCACCTTATCGTCGACGGGAACGTCTCCTCCCATTGAATGCGCAAATCCTGAAATAAATCTCAGAATAAATGCGAGCAACATGATTTGAACTCTGGTGGGCTGGAGATACCACAGTCCCTCTAACCATCCAACCACTGATTGATTCGCGGTAAGATTTCATTTGGTATGGGTAAGAGAAGGCAAATACAATTTTTGATTGAGTTGAGATTTTGGTAAGATTTGATTTGGTATATGAGTAGGAGAAGACAAAGAAAGTTTTTGATTGAGTTGAGATTTTGATAAGAATTGGTTCCATTTGATTTGGTTGAGTTAATGCATGACGTGGTTTTGGAAAATACCGATTTTGTTTTGATTTGGTTGAGTTAATGCAACGCTACCAACTCTCTTTTAATTAACAGTAGAGACATTCTCTCTTGTACGGTCAGCGTAAGCTAACCATTGCTACTCGTGGATCAGCCAACCATGTTTGTTAAAGGACATCGTGTAGAAAACTTTCTATAACCATGGCTCAGTAATTTGTGACTAGCATTGTGCTAAGTTTTATGCCAAAAGTTTACACACCATATAAGCGAGGGAGTACTAGGGATTATTTGTAACCGCGTCACGCTTCAATACTTTATCGGTCACAAGCTACCTAATGTAAAAAAAAAATGTTGTATCTGCTAATTTGTCCTCTAAAATTGAAAACAATTAAAATGTTTGTTAGTTTCACAAGACACATACACCATTTGGCATTGCCTTGTCGGGCGTGACAAAGTATCTCGTGGTCCCACTCGAGAGTCAGCAGCAAAGTCATGAGAAGATTATCTATACTACTATTAAAAGACCAAACATGACTTCCCCTACATCCACACCAGAAAGTGCACACGGGATAATCCCCCACGTCCGATCAGATCCACTTGGTACCATCCGTCAGTCCACATTAGATCAACTATACTACAATCAGATCGACGGTTCACAACAAATGTTCTGCCGGAAGACTCCCCTGTTCGATGCTACACAGGCCCACGATGACACCTCCTGGGAATTAAACAACACCTCCACAATCTACGCTGCCACCACGCCACGAACCACCGCGATCAGCGCTGGTGCCTTGCTACCCTACCTCTCCTCGCCCAGCCGCTGTCGCCACACCGCCCTAGCCCTTGGTGGCCGCGATGTCCTCCACCCCGGTGCACGTCCTTCCTCGACCCGCCTTGCTGCCCTACGTCTCCTCGCCCCGCCGTCGTCGCCACATGGCCGTCGCCCCTGGTGCCCGCGACGTCCTCCACCCGGTGGACATCCTCGACCCGGCGTGCTGCCCTACCTCCGGTGTCATCACCCTGTGTAGCCCGCAGCATCTGAGGACGCACATGTTAGATCATTTGAATTAGCAAGTATAGATGATTAGACAGAAGACAAAAGGAAATTGCTCTTTTAATCTGACAATCTGTAGTTTGTACTGTGAAATTTGATACTTACCATCATGATCTGCATGACAAACTGAGTTGACAATATGGCATCCTCTGAGCATAGTGGGGCACGTACTCCCTTTCAGGACCTGACGAACAACAGGAATTCAGGTAAATACATATGCCACGTACTCTTACCTACTTCAATCTTGTAAATCCAGAATATGTCATTGCCTCGCAGGTCAAAAAACAGATCCAAAAGAACTAAAGAGACAGAGGGAAAGGGAGAGGTAAACAGGGATACAATAATAAAAAAATTAGACAGAAGGCAAGGGATCTAAGAAAGCTACGTCTGCTATTCTAAATGGAACCAACACTCCATCTAAGCCACCCGTGGCCATGTCGCCTGGTTACTCCATTTTCTATGTTCTTTATCATATATTTCATGAATCACAAGTAAAGTCCTGTTAATTAATTGTTCTTTTGGAGAGGTTTTGACACTGTGGACAGGCCCAATGCGCAGTCTCCTGTGATCCAGCAATGACACACCCCGGCTCCGGAAGATCATGTGTTCTCTTGTCAAACATAATACCTTAGTTCGTGTGTCAACAACTGACATTGTACATACAATTATGATGGAGGCATACCTTGATATGATAATGAGTGATCAGACTCCACTTCATGCTCCAAATTCATTAAGAACAACAGATAGTGCCGGTTCTAACAAGGAAAATGTCCATAATATCGACTGACATTGAGTCCTCCCAACCGACTGTGTTACGACTGCCGCTTCAAGCCTACAGATGCAGCAGTTCATACGGTAATCAATTGTGGCTCATACTAACTATCATACATAATTTACACTTACATCGTACATCCGATTGACAGAATACTGTTGCTCATGTTGTCTTGTACCTAATTAACACTTATTATACAGAAGCAAAACAAGCACTCAAGAGGCAGAGGGAAAGTGCCCGGTATGAGCAACATAAACAAGGTATATTACAAAGCCTACATGACAAACGGTGTCGAGCCAAATCTACAGTAGTCCTTACAACTGGAGAACAAAAACAATCTGACACAGGTGATGCTAGCTACATGAAACATTGCATATCCAATCTTTGATTTCCTGACTGACAGTCACTCAATTTCTATAGCTGATGAAGATTGTGATTGGCTACGAAGCATCTACAAGTAAGGTTAGGTGGAAGTGTATTCTTAGAGAATGCATGCATCTATAAGATGATAAAGATCGGTTGCTATCCGTCCTCAGATGACACGGATGCCACACCAGCATGGGTATTAAACAGAGCCAAAGAATATTTGGAAAATGATATGGTAAGTCTTAGTTTTCTACATATTTCTATGAATTACAGCGAGGACGACCGATTCGTCCACATAGGAGTACAACTAAAATAATCATTTACTTCAGATATTCATGCCAATAAACATGGACTACGCTCACTGGTACCTATGTGTTATAAATGCCAGAAAACTTGTGTTCAAGTGCTAGACTCGCTAGGCCCATCAATGAACCACAAGGACCTCACTAATACGGTTAGTAGTTAGTCCTACTACCCCATCTTTTTAGAAGTAGCTTTTTTTTCTTATTTCTCGCTTGTGATGCTTATACTTTTTCCATTTGTTGGTACAACAGCTAAAAGGACTGGATGATTTATTCAAACATGCATCCGAGCACATGGAATTAAAATCTGATAAGTGGACTTATCTAAATGTTACAACATGAGAAAGAGAAGAATATATTAAGAGCAGTCTTCAGACGGATGGGTACGCCTCCTAATATAACTCAGAGCTTTTACCTTATTGGATGCCAATACAATTGACACATCATCTCTCATGAGATCTGGCCTAAATAATGGAGCTCAAGGCGATACATTTCATTGGGCTGCATATAGAAGTATAGAAAATGTGTTACAATTTCGAGATTTGAACAGCGAATATGTTACTACACACATGGAAAGAATCAGATAGATAGCATACTTGAATGTGTTTCACTAACAATCTTCCACTACTCTATATCATCCATGCCAACATAGAGAAAGAGAAACATCTCACAAATGAATGACAATGTGGCGAAGGCACCTGTTGTGCATACAATGGCATAAGCATCAGCAAAGTTTAGATGTCAAATGGTGGTGTCACATGTATTTCTGATACAAATAGTGCAGATACCAACTTGGTTGTGACCCTGGAACTCTCTATTACTTAGTGCCAGTAATAATGCAACATTACAACATGAGAATACCACACTAATCAAGCAACAGCCACAAAAAGCAACGACTCAACATCAATTATAGATAGCTGATAGTGACAAATTATGCCACCCAAAATTCAAATCCACAAATCAATCAACTTTGTCACGGCATGGTTGCCTCAAAAATGTCACCTGACTAAATCCCCACTGATAACCATAGGTGCATTAACAACATCTAAACGAACAGCATACCTTCAGCAACCGAGTGCGTACGCGAGCTGTGAAGTCCTTCCCGGAGCAACTGTGTGAGCCAAGCAAGGGGGACGATGATTACAGCGGGCACGTCAACGCACTGGATCTCCGTCCAATTCGAGATGCCTCCTCCCGCATCGTGTCCAGCAGCTCGCATCTCGATCTGCTCTGGGGCAGTAGGATGGCGGCAGCAAAGTCGATCGAGGGAAGATTGGCGGGGTTTGCGGCGAGGCAAGGCCGCGGTGGTGACAGGAGCCAGCGGGCCGAGGCCGTCGTGGGGATAAGGGACGGCGGAGCGAGGCCGTCATGGGGATGAGGGACGGCTGGCGGAGAAAGCAAAGTGCAGGGTGCCTATGTCTCTCACGGTCTCACCGCACACATATCACTGGAGAAAGCAAGTGCTAGGTGTTTCAGATCGGGATACATCCATTTTGCAAATAAAAAAATGGGGATACATCCTGTTGTGAGAAAGGGACTGATGTGAATCAACCGCTGCCTGTTCTTTTATTTTACTTTTCACCCGCTGCTCCTTATTAGTGTTCCTCTGGTTGCTTTTTTTCTTCTGCAATTCGATCTCTGGTTGCTTCTGTGTGTCCTAATTACGTCACCCACATTAAACATATCATCAACCAGATGGATTATTGGGCGTGTCTATTTTGTTTCATTTTCATATGGGTTCCTCTCAAAAGAATTATGCGTTCACGTACAACACACGAGTGAAATCTGAATAAAATTTTATATGTACGCATTTGGTGCAGCAATAATTATATGGGTTCCTCTCAAATAAATTATGCGTTCACAAATTCATTTTTTATTGATATCCCTTTTTTTCATTTGATTTATATAAAATAATATGCGTTCACACATTCAATTATTTTATTGATAGCCCTTTGGTCATTTTATTTATATTAGCGGCAAACGTTATTCAATTCTTTTTTTATCGAGCGTCTCCGGTATGACTCTGATTCAGTCATCATCATGTTATTAAGCATATCAAAATTTCTTTATCATCCAGGTCATCTTGTGATCTCTGGATGTTAAATTACATGGAGTACTTCACATGAGATAGTTTGTCCGACACCCCCCAACAGGTATATTTTGCATCGTACCATGATACTAATTATTTTGTGTTTTATCGTTATTTGAAAACTAAGTCTTATTATTACTACTTCACTTTAGGTTCATATGGCAGATTTTAGAACAAAATTAGCTATGATTTTAGTCGACTCGGAATTCAATGATGGCGATATAAGAAACCGAAACTTGGATGATGACGAAACCAACACGGATCCCACCGATTGTATGATTATCGAAAGGCCTCCTAAAAAACCCAAAGCATCCAATTCCTCGTCACAAGTTGAGCTCATGTCGCAATCATTTATCCTTTCGCCATTGTCACTCCAACAAACAACGACTTAATAGGTGAACTTTGCCTAATAATGTTACTTAGTTGTTATTTTTACGTATTTTGTAATAATTAACAATTACAATACATTTTATGTGATCGTTAACTTTATGTGAAGACATGTGTATTGGTTCGTGTGTTACATGCGCGAGTTTTTACGTATTTTGATTTTGGAATTTTGGGATCACAACATTTCAACAATGGAAGTCTTTCACCGGTCCAACAAGACCTATGACTTGATCTAAAATAAATTACTATACTGAAATCATTGGGCGCGACACGCATTTAAATGTTTAGGTAAAAACACAAGACATAGTTCATGTTTTTATTGTAGCTTATTACGATACGTGCGTTGCACATGCACGCTTACTAGTGCAAACAAAACATCAACATAATATGCATCTGCCATGCCTCCAAGCTTCAAATCTGAATTTAATCCACGGATCGGAAAACAAAAAAGACAAATCCAGTAGCAAAAGGTACTATCAAATTGGTTCTTTAAGTACTAGAAATGACACTGGTGATCGTATTTTTTCTGAATTTATTTTAGGCTTTCCAACAATATTTGTTTAGTTGAAGGAGATGTCCCTGTCGAATATGAAGCGTATGTGGTAACTTCGTCGGTCACTCGGTCTCAAGATGTTGTGCTGGCTCAGTATCACGAATGTGCTCATAAGGGTAAGGTGTACGCACATGCGTTATACTGTGTTAAAAAAAGATAGTACATGTGTTATGCGACATGCTTGGATTCAAATTTCTATGCGGTGATAGATACATTTTCTATCAATGATATCGTTTAAATGCAACTCTAGCAGAGTCATTGTATCGATTCAATCACCCTAATAACCGCCAGCACTACGATTATGATCAAAAAAGCGCGTCTAGCAGAATCATCATCATCCTTAAATCAACCTAAATCTTGGTGCCATGAACATTTCCGGATGCACATTCTCTCGGACTACCGCAATTTGGCCAGCTCGCCTCCGTGATGGTTTGTAAGGGCATGGTGGGAGACATCTACTTTCAATCTGGCGTGAGAGAAAATGGGATAGTAGTAGTGCAGGTGCCAAACCCAGAAAATGGATGAATCGTACAAAAAGAAAAAACACGAATCCCAGAGTGCACATGAAAACCATCTCAGATCCACATAAACAGCAACGGCAAGGATAAGAATAACCTTCGACAGGAACCAGCTGGAATTCCCGCAAACAGACCGACAATGCAGTCCCTAGCACACACCAACTGGCAAACACAACAGGACCTGCATGACACAGCATTAGGTAGGTGGTGGGATCCCAATCACCGGTCACCACCAACGGATCTCGCCACCCATGCCCGTGCTCATTCACGCGCCGGTACAAAAGACGAGTAGGTCAGAGCACCAGGACACGCGCCGGTACAGAAGACGAGTAGGTCAGAGCACCAGGACACGCCCCGGTGGGTGGTGGGAGCACACGTATCGGCCGGAATGTCCAAATCAGAAACTAAATGCCATCCCCAACGGTTGTTTAGGGTCTTTAATAGCAAGGACACACACAATCACACAAGCGAGCAACATCCTAGAGGCTAGAGGCTAGAGCAAGCAACATGATCTGCTTCGGGGAAGCCGCTGACAGCGGTCCGTCCTTGCATGGGTTGGGTAGGGGGACGGCGGACCGGCCGGCCTCATGAGGACGCCATGAAATCGCTTGGGTCGGCGATGGACACCTCCTCGAACTCGTTGTCTGGTGAAAGGAAACGGAATGTTACAGAGTCAGCAAGTTTGAAAAACGCAGCAGCTGTAGAGGAGTCATGGACAAACGGCAGAACAAGTAAAGTTTGGTTAGAATTACAAATCAAGCATCCTTTTCAAGAGTAAATTAGAATTAGGTACATAGCATTGTTCTAGAGGGAACATGAATCTAGGCACTGTAGTCTGTAACCACCATGGCATAGTACAAAAAAGTTGTCATTTGCTTTGCTCCGGCATGGTATTTACAGGCAGACACCTGCAAATGTCCTTCAGGTTGCATCTCAGGTTTAATGCTTTTATATATTTGTTACAGTGAAGGAAATGAACCACAAGTTAATAGAGAGCAAGAAGGATGTAAAAAATCAATTTGTTGCACCGACAGTTTTGTAAAACAGGTTTTGCTAGTGATTGGAGAATGATGACCTATGATGTACCGCATAAAAATAATAAAAAGGATCATTCTTGATAAAGCCACTTTCTACAAAAGAAGCTGCTGGTGGCAACAACCATTGCTACAAAAATGAAAATTATGACAGGTCACAATTCAGCATCAGAACAGAAGGAACACAAATCAATAGCTCAAAACAGACAACAAGTTAAACACTGAGTACGCAATTGTCAAACATCAAGCCAGGTGATAGTAGAACAGAACCTTTTCTCAATGCCAATGCAACAACGGCGTCATTCTCCACCTGCACAAGTATCAAAGTCAATTTAAGTCATGGAAGTAAAAAATGGGTTAAGCTGAATGGTGGCTTTGATCTGGAAATAAAATTAATAAACTAAGGCTACAGAAATCAAATTGTACCATGCCTAAAAAATATAATTCCCTCTGTGAACAGTAGGAAAATGCTTTCTCCAATAACTAATTTATATTGGTACCTTTTGATCAGCCAGCGTCTTGGAGTCATCCAATATATTGTTGGTAGCCAACAAGATCAACCTCTGGTTATTAGGAGGGTGGTCCGTTATTGACTGCAACTTCTGTTTGATATTCAAAATTGTCTCTGTTGGATCACACTGTATGAAGTAGGTGGTCTTGTTCCGCTTGACTCGAATATACATGCTTGCAAGCCTGCATCAGAGATATATGCCTAGAATCATCAGCCAAGGGGGATAACATGCTTATACCTATCTCAAACAATCCTCACTACTCGACGCGTTGTCAGATCATTATCTAAGATTTGCGTCCTTACAGCGTATTGACAATTCTGTGGATCATGGAATTTTTCTTTGGGCATGTGAAAACCGAAGATATTCACGGGAAGTGCAATCTGCTGGAAAAGCAGCAACAAGTCCTGCAGTAGGAGCAGCTAACACACTGGCTATTTCAATCAGTCATGGCGCCATGTATATTGCTCCTACTGTAGCAAAATCCTTAAGATGATATTGAGCATGCAGGTCTTAGTATCCTTTTTTCAGCTTATTATTATGTACTACCTTGTAGGCAAATCTTACATTCTAATATGACCAAAAAGTAACCAAGGTAGGAGTATGCCAGGTTGAACACCTTCTTTTTACTAGTAGCAATTACATGGTATAATTTCAGTTGGTGGCGGTGGAAAGGACTGATTCCCCTGAAGACTGAATTTTTACAAGATAATAAACAAACAAATAGTACAGGCGCCCTGAAATCAGCAATTCCACGAGTTCTTCCCCCCCAAAAGTACTAGCGCCTCGCGGAATAATTTGCTTCACATGACTAGTCACCGCGAACACAAACACGCAAGATGCCTCGTCCCCGAGCAATTTCCGCCGTTCGGCGCGCTACTCAGACGCAAGGGGGGGCTGTTAGATTCGCCCGCAGCGGAAGGAGACGCACCTGTCCGATCTGCGCTTCAACTGCCGGCGGGAGCGGGCCGGCGGATCCGGCCGGAGTCGGCGGGGCGAGCGAGGACGGCGGAGGCGCGGGGCCGGAAGCGAGGCGTGGATCGTTGCGTGGCTGGAAAGCGAGGGCAGCGTGGGGAAGAAGAGACGGAGAGGAGAGGACGGTCGTCGCTGCCGCCGTTCATTCAGCGGGCCGTCAATGGTGGGCCGCAGATCAAACCTGGCCAGATGGGCCAGCACGGCCCGTCCTGGGCTAAACAGGGAAAGCCTCACGTCGAGGGGAGCCCCGGATGGGCCGGCCCATACGCGCGGGAGGCCACGCCTGTTGTCTGTTCTGGATTTTTGCTTTATTTTTGTACTTTTATTTATTATATTGACCAAGAATTTAAAAAAAATCTTGAATAAGTATTACAAAAATGTAGAACAAGTACTTCAAAATATTGAATAAGTATTAAAAATGTTGAACGGGTATTTTAAAAATATTAAACAAGTATTTGAAAATGTTGAATAAGTATTAAAAAATGTTGAATGAGTATTTGAAGAACAAGTATTTAAAAAATGTTGGATAAGCGTTCAGACAATTTTGAAACATGTATACAAAAAATGCTGATCACTTATTAAAAAAATTTGACACATACAAAAAATGTACCGTGAAAGCAAAAAAACAAACATAAGAAAAAATAAAAAAATGGAGAAGAAAAAATGTAACCAAACAAAAAATGGAGAAGAAAACCAAAAAACAAAATAACCAAACATAGGAAAAGAAAATGAGAAAAAAGGAGAAAGAAAACAGAAAGGGGAAAATAAAAACCCTAGAGAAAACCTAATAAAAAGAAGAAAAAAGAAAATAAAAGAAAACACAGTAAAAAGAGAAAAAGAAAAATGGATCAGTGTGAAAAACCCGGCCCTTTTCCCTTCTAGTAAGTCATGCCCTACGTATTGTACGCGAAACTGATCGTGACGCAGTGGTTAGCAGTGCATCGATGATCCCAGGATCGAGCACACTGTTTTTTACTCCATTTTTCCGAAAAAATACGCTAACGGGCCCGCATGTTACCGTAGCCGCTCACTGCGCGACATCCCGTTCGTCTCGCTTAATGCGAGAAATAGACGCCACGGGCTAAACTTGCCAGGCATGGCACCACTCACCATGGCACACTTGCTACACTAGTAATCATGCACGTGCAACGCACGTATCTACTAATACATATACCATGTATAAGTTAAAAACACATTGTACTAAATGATACATGTCAAAGAAGCGTATATTGCAACTCCTAGCTCCTAGAAGATGTGGATATGAACTTACAAAAGTTGATACAATATATAATGCATTTAAACCACATCTCTACATGACAAGCGGGTGTGCAGTACAAGATTTGAATGCAAGATGTCAGAGATAGGCATTCGAGATTGAAGTTGCATCCTACAAATGTAAAGATGACAGTAACATGGTAACACTATTAGTATTAACTGAAGCATCAAATTACAGACATTTCGTAATTGTTTTTGGCGTTGTCATCATTTCGACCAACAATTCAAATTGGCAGGGACCTTCAACGTCTCGGGGTCTGTCACAACGGTATACACGATGCGTGTTGCAGGACGCTACATATGTCTTGATAGTGTCTCCAGAGCATTCGTGTGTGGCCATGTCGTCAGTCGTAGTTCCTGTTATGCAGTAGGTAGTCCCGACCATAACGCAACCTACCCTGGGTGGATGGGCGCACAAGTCGCTGCATGCATGATAGGGATGGCTCACATTCCAAATACAGGAGATACTTCAATCTGCAACAATCAGGTGACAACTGGTGTAAAGAACACATCCATAAGCATTACTGAATAAACAGAACAAAAGGGGGAAAAGGGTCATGTACGAAACCTTAGAAATTTTTTCAACATCAGATTATTTAGATACTGGCAATTGACCTTTTTTTTATGTAGGCTCCGTGTGACAATTCCTAATTCAGCAGGACACTTCCCTTTATAAAGAACCTGATTGAAGCAAAGATACAAATATATGTTATGCAGCAATACCACATTAAGCAGGGCACTTCCTTTTCCAAGGTCGTCGTTGAAGCAAATATGCATTTGTTTATTATATTTTTTGCAGTGGGTAATCATTCTTTTAGCGAAATGTAACATACAATGGTAACCAAAAACCTGAACCAAACATAAACTTCACAGTTTCCTCTCTCAGGAAGAAGTCACAAAAGGAACTTGGGTGCTACAGCTAGGTAGTTTGATTTTATCTAAGAAAACATATCATCTACTCTCTGACACGGGGCAAGTCTTATTGATGGTTTTCTTCGAGTGCATCATGAGGATCCAGTATTTCTTCCGAACAAATAGAGTTCGCCAACAGAGAAAAAAAGCATGTAAAAACACTAAAGATATCTTTTTCGAAAAAAAAACACTAAAGATATGATAGGCGAAATATACTGACCTTCTCTACAGAAATCTATGATAGCTCACAGCAGCCTTTGCACGCAAAGAGAAAATTCAGAACAACATACAATAGGATGGTCGTTCTAAGCAGAGTTTGATCAAATGGCCACCATTATGAGAATTAACATTGCAAGAAGGTAACATTCCAGCACTACCTAGATATTTCAGTCTACTATAGTAACTGGAATCTAGGACCAACGAAGTTGAATACCTCAGAGAGAAGTTTTTACACATATATCTCAACAAAGCAAGTAAAATAGATCGATATTCAGTGCCAATAGGCCTGCGCTGGCCAGATTATAGTCAAGAACAAAGAAAATGCCTCTGGTATGAATGTTGATGCCTAAAGGTATGTTTTATTTCTGAAGTTTGGCTCTAAAGGACATCACTGTAAGAGGAGAAAATTCACAAGCTTAAGAAGGGGCATAAATAACAATGCATGCTGCCTCCGCGGCAGACCACGACGCCGCCCTTATTATACAAAAATACCACAATCAAAAATCAAATGGGACCAGTACATAATCTGAAATTTTTAACATCGAAAAATCTTAATAATATGTGAACTGACGGAAGTCAAAGCTAATACATAGAACCAAAAAAAACTGTACAAAGATGTATGCTTATAGGAGTAGTTTCTCAGAAGAATGGCTCATCATGTAAAAGCAGAATAATTTATACAGTTGTATATATGATTACAGAGTGCATTGACTATACTCTATTATCTCATCACATTCTTTTTTAGGAACAGATAAGAACAAACTTGCTTGCTTACATCATACCTGCAGCTTCCTTGGTGGCAAACAGTAAATCGTTTCAACCTTCAGTGTACAACAACCATACTCTTCTATCCAGGTAACCTAGGTGATTAAGAAACATAAAGTACAAAAGAAATACATTCAGTTTTTCTGTTGCGTGGGAAAAAAAGAAAGAACAGAGAAGCAATATAGCTATTCTTGCCTTGCTGATCTGAATTAGAGAAGCAATATAGCTATCCCACATTTCTTCAGTGTATAACATGGAGACAACAAACCTGTGAATTAGCCATTTTCGCATATAATCTACGTCGCCCATCCAAAAATTTAGGATTGAATAAATCATGTATACAACTACCAGTGGACTCAGAAGGCAAGTATTATCGATTTTTTTTTGTGCAGGCAAATGTTCAAGAGCTCAGAAAATAGAACAATGTTAGCACTCAAAAGCTCAGAGAAATGAAAATGGAACAACTACCACTGGACTTTGAAAGTTAGGAGGCAAGCATTAAAATGAAAGAGGCTAACCTGGCATAAAATTCACAAACATCTGCTATGAAGCCTGCATATTGTACCTACTTCCTGTGTAGAAGAAATGAAACAGTTTGATATGAGGGAAACTTTCTATGAAAATATTCACAGGATATGTTTACAAAAATCACGTGGGCACAATAAATCTCAGCTTTCTTACATGACCAAGAATAGTCTCAAATCAATGCTTCAGTAGTACTAATTCACCAAAAAATAACATAACCAGAAATAACATGAGGGAGAGGAGTTTATCCTTCACTACATCATACAGATTATCTCGATTCACCTCAGTTGCAACTTGCTTGGATTTCTTATCAAACACCCTTGTCAACATACATGACACATAAAAGATCCTCAGAAACAACATGAGAGAGAGAAAGATGGTTAAGTTAGCAAATGGTAATAAGAAGGGTAAATCATGAATAAAAAATCAATGTAGATGAACTGCAGCAACACCAATCGTTTAGCCAACTCTGTATCCAATTAGGAGCTATATTAAACAATAGAATAAACAACAACAAAAAAGGAACTCAGGAATCCTATTTACCTCCCTATTGGGAGAGTTGAGGGCCCCAAGCGTGAGGGGAAAACCTTGTGATGGCGAGTGGCGGGGCAGCGAGGAGGCGACCGGGCAGAGGGATCGTCACGTCGACGCAGCTCTCGCCGCGGCCGTTGTGGAGACGCTCACCGGCAGCCATCGGGTAGGCTAGCGAGACGATGAGCGCGTGAGGGCGGATGTCTTCCGGGTCGTTGCGCGTCCCTCCCGGCTGCCTTCCGCCGCCCCTCCCGGAGAGTCCTCGGCCGCCACCCATTTTTTGAAACCCTAGCGAGGAGGCCATGGGCTCAACAGCCATACGCTCTTCTCTCCGTCTCACCGCGATCCAGATGGATCCGCATTGGACGTGATGGAGGAGCCCGAGGCAGCAAGACGACGGGGACTCAGGTTGGGCACCATGGCGTGAGGGAGGCGGCGGGGATGGGCATCGCGGGATGGGGGCGTTGCGTTACTCAGATCGTGATAGGCAGTTTTTTTTTCCTTCACGGACCGGGCGTTACGGAGGAAATTTCATACGCGGCAGAGTATCGTCCGCCAACAGTAATTGCTACGTAGAATTGTAGAATTGTGATCTTCCATCAGATATATTCGCGCCGTTAGATTTAATCAAGTGCACAATCTTACGGCACTAATAAGCCTGGGTACACGTAGCGGGGTGGTCATAGAAAAGAAAATGTTCGTTTGTTTAATAGTAGTATAGATACGTTGTGCTGTGCCGGCCCGCGCACCGCGCACCATTGCCCCCTAGTGATACAGGCGGCCCATCAGTATGTTAGGCATGTTCTGTCCCGCGTCGCCCGCCAAGGCACGTTTTGCCCAAATATGACAAAAGATGCAGAAAAGCTGAGAGAAAATATAACAATTCAGAAAAGTATACAGAAAATTAAAAAATGAGGCAAAATTTCATGTGGGATAAATCTTGAGCTTTATTATTAGCTGCCTCGTGGGAAAGAAACAAAGTACAACGTCATGCTCTAGATCACAAAATTAAAATTAAATTACAAAATTAAAATTAAAATTAGAAAGACTCTCTTTCATCTTGTAACACTCGTTCCTGTGTCGAAAATCAATAGAAAAAAGAAAATTGTTCAGGTGGGGGCCTATGCCCTCCCCTCCCCCGGTGACCTTCAATATTTTTTACAAAGACTACAACTATAACTATTCTTCTTCTTCGATGGCAATATCTTAGAAATGTGCCTTCAGTTCTTTGTTGTATACGGTGTGTTGGGCTCCCCTTCTGCTAGTTCCCCATCTTTCCAGGTCATTAATGTTTTCACCATATCTGGGTTAGCCTGGTTCTTCTCTCCTCAAGTATTCTTCCAACTAGGCTGAAAGTAGACTCCGATGATGTCGATGAGACGTGTACTGATAACACATCCCTTGCTAATATGGAAAGCACCGAATATGCAAGCTTGTGGTCAGGACACCACTGCAGTATGTCAAAGTCCTCCTCATCATCTTCATCGAAGCTGACTTTATCGTTGTTGGGGGTACTTCACTAACTCCCCGCCACCTGATGCTCCCGTGTAAGATCTCGAGGCAGAGGAGGAAGAACCAAATATCTTGCTCCATGCTCCTTTCCTTTTTCATGCAGTTGGTGCTGGTGGAGGTCATTGCATCCGAACTCCGGCATACTTTTGTTCATACTTACGTAACTTCAGAAAGCTTATTGATACGTCTCCAACGTATCTATAATTTTTGATTGTTCCATGCTATTATATTATCTGTTTTGAATGTTTTATATTCATTAATATGCTATTTTATATTATTTTTGGGACTAACCTATTAACCTAGAGCCCAGTGCCAGTTTCTATTTTTTTGCCTGTTTTAGGGTTTCGCAGAAAAGGAATACCAAACGGAATAAAACTTTTGCGGTGATCTTTCTTGGACCAGAAGCAAACCAGGAGACTTGGAGATGAAGTCGAAGAAGCAACAAGGCGTCCACGAGGGTGGAGGGCGCGCCCGGGGGTAGGATGCGCCCCCTACCTCGTGGGCCCCTCGGAGATCTCCTGACCTAATTCTTTCACCCATATATACTCTTATACCCCAAAACATCAGGGGGAGCCACAAAAACACTTTTCCACCGCCGCAACCTTCTGTACCCGTGAGATCCCATCTAGGGACCTTTTCCTGCGTCCTAGGCAGGACGTAGGAAAAGGTCCCTAGATGGGATCTCACGGGTACAGAAGGTTGCGGCGGTGTGCCGGAGGGGGATTCGATCACAGAGGGCTTCTACATCAACACCATTGCTCTTCCGATGAAGCGTGAGTAGTTTACCACAGACCTACGGGTCCATAGCTAGTAGCTAGATGGCTTCTTCTCTCTCTTTGATTCTCAATACCATGTTCTCCTTGATGTTCTTGGAGATCTATTCTATGTAATACTCTTTTGCGGTGTGTTTGCCGAGATTCGATGAAATGTGGATTTATGATCAGATTATCTATGAATATTATTTGAGTCTTCTCTGAATTCTTATATGCATGATCTGATATCTTTGCAAGTCTCTTCAAATTATCGGTTTAGTTTGGCCTATTAGATTGGGTTTCCTTGCAATGGGAGAACTGCTTAGCTTTGGGTTCAATCTTGTGGTGTCCTTTCCCAGTGATAGTAGGGGCAACAAGGCACGTATTGTATTGTTGCCATCGAGGATAAAAAGATGGGGTTTTCATCATATTGCTTGAGTTAATTCATCTACATCATGTCATCTTACTTAATGTGTTACTTTGTTCTTCATGAACTTAATACTCTAGAAGTCTAGATGCAGGCAGGAGTCGGTCGATGTGTGGAGTAATAGTAGTAGATGCAGAATCATTTCGGTCTATTTGACACGGACGTGATGCCTATGTTCATGATCATTGCCTTAGATATCGTCATAATTATGCGCTCTCCTATCAATTGCTCGGTAGTAATTTGTTCACCCACCGTATTATTTCTATCTTGAGAGAAGCCACTAGTGAAACCTAAGGCCCCCGGGTCTCTTTTCCATCATATAAGTTCTCTTCTCCATCATATTAGTTTCCGATCTACTATTTTGCAATCTTTTACTCTCCATTCTATAAACCAAAAATACCAAAAATGTTTTATTTACCATTTATCTATCTCTATCACATCTCACTTTTCAAGTAACCGTGGAGGGATTAACAACCCCTTTATCGAGTTGGGTGCAAGTTTGTTGATTGTTTGTGCAGGTATTCGGTGACTTGTGTGTTGTCTCCTACTGGATTGATACCTTGGTTCTCAAACTGAGGAAAATACTTACTCTACTTTGCTGCATCATACTTTCCTCTTCAAGGGAAAAACCAACGCAAGCTCAAGAAGTAGCAGGAAGATTTTCTGGCGCCGTTGCGGGGGAGATCTACGCCAAGTCAAGCCATACCAATTACCCATCATAAACTCTCATCTCTTGCATTACATTATTTGGCATTCGCCTCTCGTTTTCCTCTCCCCCACCTCTAAAACGATTTTCAAAAAGATTTGCCTTTTCTTCGCCCCTCTTCCGTTCATCTTTTTCGCTTGCTTCTTGTGTGCTCGTTTGCTAGTTTCGTCTGTTGCCACCATGTCTGAAATTGGGGAGGTTGTTGTTGAAAAGGATAGTAGTAACGATGGGGGGGACTTTGATGCTTTTGCTAATACTAATCCTCATGAGAAATCTACTATTTTGCACACTAAAAAACTTCACATTGGTAGCGGCAATATTATTGGAAAAGGGGTTATTCAAGATTTCTTTACTTGTGCCGGTGCATTACCCACGATGAGTGGGTCTATTCTCCATAAAACTAGTAGTCTTGCAGATGCTATATCTTTGCTCGTTGTTGAACTTGAAAGACAATTTGTTCACATGCATCCATCCATACAAAGGATTTTTCTAGAGTTTTCCAATATTGAGCATTCTTCTGTTAAGCGCGCAACTACCATCTTTCTAGCACATGAGTTTAGATTTATAATAAAAGAAGCTAGTGAAATTTTTGCGCATTACAAGGTAGACGATGGTCGTCCTCCCATAGAGGCAATTCTCTTTAACTAGGAGGACATAATGCATTTACGATCCCTAGATCATGTTGCCTATAATGAAAATTTAAGAAAGACGGTCCCTACCGATTTTTTAGTTGATAGGATTTCTGAGCTTAGTGATGATTTGCTTATTCAGAACAACGGGTTGGGTTTCTCTCTTGAACAAAAGCTCATGACTTTTTGCCAAAAAAAATGCTTACAATGATGAATTGGTTATTCAATATAAAGGGCCAAAAGAGGAATCAATTCCTCCCGAGCTTGATCTTGGGGATTTTTATCCCATTAAATTTAGCCCTTTTGATCACTTTTGCTTGCCAGAAAGAAAACTTGCTGTTGAACGTAGAGAGTATGAGATGAGCTTTCGAGATTTGCCTTATCATTATTATAACAATACCTAGATCTATTCGTGTTTTATGCCTAGCTAAGGGCGTTAAACGATAGCGCTTGTTGGGAGGCAACCCAATTTTATTTTTGTTCTTTGATTTTTGTTCCTGTTTAGTAATAAATAATTCATCTAGCCTATGGTTAGATGTTGTTTTATGTTTTAGTTAGTGTTTGTGCCAAGTTAAACCTTTAGGATAGCTTACGATGATAGTTGTGTTGATCCTGCTGAAAAACATAAACTTTTGCGCCCAGTAAACAATTTCCAGAATTTTATTGAAACGTGCTTTTGATCTGATTCTGTTTGCTTTGGATTGGTGCACAAATTTCCCTGGTCGTTCTAATTTTTAGGAATTTTTGGAGTTACAGAAATATTCGAGAGTTACAGATTGCTACAGACTACTCTGATTTTTGATAGATTCTATATTCTATGTGTTGTTTGCTTATTTTGATGAATCTATGGGTAGTATCGGGGGGTATGAACCATGGAAAAGTTGGAACACAATAGATATTACACAAATCTCTACTCCTAATGTCTGAGTTGGTTGAATAGTATCCACAGTTTATTTTCGTCCCACCACTTTCAACCGTTTTTTCGCTGGATTTTTTCCGTATCCGCTCCCACCACGCCACCGGTTTATTTTTTCTTGACTATTTCCTTATAAACAAACACTTTTCTACGGTACAAAAAGTCACAAATCTTACTTTCCTAACTTATCCAATCAACCGATCCATCTCATCAATCCAATTTTCCTTTAGGAAACAAATAACGGATTTTAAGGAAACAAATAATGGACTTTAAGAAAACAAATCCAATTTAATAATCTTCTTTCTACTCCTTCCTACGTCGTTCATTCGTCTCCACCCTTCTTTTCCGCCCCGATTGATTTTTCCTTCCACGCATTTATTTTCTCCAATTATACCTGTTTTCTTCCGTAAAGGAGTAGGTAAAGATTAGTTTGGAACAAAAAGCCCTCGAGTTGGTCACCGATTCACCGGAGAAAACACTCATATTCATCGATCTGTTACTACTAATTTTACCCCTAACAATACCCCCTCCTCCGGCCGTCCTTCACTCCCCCTCTTGCACCGCACACACTGCCCCTCCCCACCTCGACCTCGTCACCGACACCGCGGTGCCGGAGGAAGTCGAGATGAACGACTCCGCCCAGCCCGCCCACGCCGCCGCTTGATAACCCACAAGTTTAAGGGATCGCAATAGTTTTTGAGGGTAGAGTATTCAACCCAAATTTATTGATTCGACACAAGGGGAGCCAAAGAATATTCTCGAGTATTAGCAGTTGAGTTGTCAATTCGACCACAACTGGATAACTTAGTATCTGTGACAAAGTATTTAGTAGCAAAGTAGTATGGAAATAATGATATGATGGCAAAAGTAATGATGGCGGTTTTATAGTAATTGTAACAGCAGCAACGGTAAAGTAAATAAGCAAAGCACAATATGTGAAAAGCTCGTAGGCATTGGATCAGTGATGGATAATTATGTCGGATGTGATTCCTCATGTAATAGTTATAACATAGGGTGACACAGAACTAGCTCCAATTCATCAATGTAATGTAGGCATGTATTCCGAATATAGTCATACGTGCTTATGGAAAAGAACTTGCATGACATCTTTTGTCCTACCCTCCCGTGGCAGCGGGGTCCTAATGGAAACTAAGGGATATTAAGACCTCCTTTTAATAGAGTACCGGACCAAAGCATTAACACTTGGTGAATACATGAACTCCTCAAACTACGATCATCACCGAGAAGTATCCCGATTATTGTCACTTCGGGGTTGTCGGATCATAACACATAATAGGTGACTATGGACTTGCAAGATAGGATCAAGAACTCACATATATTCATGAAAACATAATAGGTTCAGATCTGAAATCATGGCACTCGGGCCCTAGTGACAAGCATTAAGCATAACAAAGTTATAGCAACATCAATCTCAGAACATAGTGGATACTAGGGATCAAACCCTAACAAAACTAACTTGATTACATGGTAAATCTCATCCAACCCATCACCGTCCAGCAAGCCTACGATGGAATTATTCACGCACGGCGATGAGCATCATGAAATTGGCGATGAAGGATGGTTGATGATGACGACGGCGACGAATCCCCCTCTCCGGAGCCCCGAACGGACTCCAGATCAGCCCTCCCGAGAGAGTTTAGGGCTTGGCAGCGGCTCCGTATCGTAAAACGCAATGAATCTTTCTCTCTGATTTTTTCTCCGCGAACGTGAATATATGGAGTTGGAGTTGAGGTCGGAGGAGGTCCAGGGGGCCCACGAGGCAGGGGGCACGCCCTAGGGGGGTGTAAGGGCATATTTAGCCCTATGGTGTTTTGGTGATTGATGACAATGCTTTTGCGGACTAAACGTGTGCCTTGAGTATTTCAGACGCTTCGTCACTAGGCACAAGATGGTTTGGTACCCCTCGAAGACTATTGAAGACGGCGTTGTTCTACGTTTCTTTTCGGTGGATTTGAGTCATAGAAAAGCCGTACTATTAAGAGGGGGTCCGCGTTGGAAAGGTTCGGGTGGAATCATCACGTACACATTTACTCCCTTTTGCACCGCCTTTCCCTTTGCGCTTTGGAGCATCCTCTATTTTCTTCATATTTTGCAAAGAGAAGGATTCCTAGTGTTGCTGTTCTGAGGCATGCGGTAGTACTGCTCTTAGGAGCGGTAGTACCATGAGCCCAATGATAATACCGCACGCCCTTGCGGTAGTACCGTAGGTGCACATGGTAGTACCGCTCCTAAGGAGTTGTAGTACCGTGGCCTCGGATCAGACTCAGCCGCTTGTGCGGTCGTAGGGGCAGATGTAATTTTTTACATCCGCGCCCTATCTTGATAATCTTGCCAAAGCGGTAATCTTGGAAGTCTGGTCTAGCACAACAACACGAGCAGAAGTAGAGGCAGATGTAATTTTTTTACATCCGCTCCCTCTGTGATAATACCGCATGCAGTCTTGATAGTACCGTGTCGGATTTTTGCCTTGTTTGATTTTCAGCGAAGTAGGCACGGATGTATTTTTATTCATCGCGCCCTTCCCGAACTAGTCAATCTGGCCTTGCGGTAGTACCGCAAGAGGGAGTGGTAGTACCGCATCAGAGGTAGTACCGCCCTCAGCCTTTGTGGCTCAGGCCTGGACTAGCTCTGCCAGAGTAGGGGTAGTACCATGATCCGTGGTAGTACTGTGAGCCCTATGATAGTACCGCTTATGCAGAGCGGTAGTACCATAGGTCATGAGCTGAGTAAGTGGATAACGGTTGGATTTGTCTCTCCACTATATAAGGGGTGTCTTCTTCCTCTAGTTGACTACCTCTTCCACTCCCAAGCTCCATTGTTGCTCCAAGCTCCATTTTCGCCCGATCTCTCTCCCTAGCCAATCAAACTTGTTGATTTGCACAGGATTAGTTGAGAAGGCCCGATCTACACTTCCACCAAGAGAAATTTGATTCCCCCCACTAATCCCTAGCGGATCTTGTTACTCTTGGGTGTTTGAGCACCCTAGACGGTTGAGGTCACCACGGAGCCATAGTCCATTGTGGTGAAGCTTTGTGGTGTCATTGGGAGCCTCCAATTAAGTTGTGGAGATTGCCCCAACCTTGTTTGTAAAGGTTCGGTCGCCACCTTCAAGGGCACCATTAGTGGAATCACGACATCTCGCATTGTGTGAGGGCGTGAGGAGAATACGGCGGCCCTAGTGGCTTCTTGGGGAGCATTGTGCCTCCACACCGCTCTAACGGAGACGTACTTCCCCTCAAAAGGAAGGAACTTCGGTAACACATCCTTGTTTTCACCGGCTCCACTCTTGGTTATCTCGTGCCTTTACTTTTGCAAGCTTATTTGTGTTATATCCCTTGCTTGCTTGTGTGCTTGTTATTGTTGCATCATATAGGTTGCTCACCTAGTTGCATATCTAGACAACCTACTTTGATGCAAAGTCTAATTTGGTAAAGAAAAGCTAAAATTTTTTAGTTGCCTATTCACCCCCCTCTAGTCAACTATATCGATCCTTTCAATTGGTATCAGAGCCTCGTCTCTTTATTAAGGACTTTGCTATCCGAAGAGTATGGTTGACACCGTAGACGGTGTGGAGGACCACTCCGGTTTGAATGCGAGCTCGTCTACGGCCGATGGGGGAACCGCGGTTTCTCATGAGGAATTCAATGTGGCTTTGGACACATTGAAAACCTCCATGACAACCGAGGTTGAAAGCATGTTTAATAAATTCTTAGAAGGACTTAAACTATCTACCTCGCCGATGAAAGTGGGTGATCCCACTAACAAGGTGACGGATGCTAACTCCGACAAGGGGTAAGCTACTAGTGAAAAGGGTCCTTCTACTAGTGGTAGAAATGGCACCGACATCTTTGCCAATGTGGAACCTCCAATTTATGGAGGACCCATTCCCTCTACTCATTTAAATCATGTCGGCCCTCCTCCTAAGATTGTGAAAAATGAGGACTTTGATTCTTGGGTTTATCGCTTCAAGCGTCATTTAAATCATGTGAATACTAATCTTTGGAGAATCATTGAAGAAGGTTTCCATCCACATGACCGAAGCAGCTTCACCCCGAGAGAAGCCATGGATAATCAATTCAATGAGAATGCTCTCTTAATCATTCAAGATGTAGTTCCACCCAAAGATCTCCCTCATCTTTGACCCTTCGCCATGGCAAAAGATGCATGGCATTGTGTTGTTTCCCTCTATAAGGGAAGCGCAAGCATTCAACACTCCAACTATGAAGTGGTGCAAGATGAAGCCGATGAGTTTGCAATGAAATAAGATGAAGAACCTCGTGAGCTCTTTCGGAGAGTAACCAAACTCGCGGTCGCACTCCGAGATCATGGGAGCAAGGACACGGATGACAATTGGATCAAGCTCAAGTTCCTCAAAGCAATGATGCCTTACCACAAGGCCATGTCCTCCGTCATCCATCAAAGACCGGACTTCCACTCCTTGACCTCAAATGAAGTGTTGGATGAGTTTGTGGCAATGAGGATCTTGGACAAGACCACCGACAACACGGTGTTGCATTCTCAAAGAGCAAAGAAGCCCAACCTTGCTTTGAAGGCCAATGTTATTGTGGAAGAAGAGGAAGAAGAGTAAGATGAGGAGAGCAACCCCGAAGATACAAAATGTGATTATGATGAGCACATGGCTCTTGCTTCAAGGCAATTTTGGAGCAAGAAGAACACAAGGCCCAACTTCAACAAGAACAACTCAAGTGGGTTCAAGGGCAAGAAACGTGTGAGAACATGTTACAATTGTGGCAATGTGAGCCACTTTGTTGTGGATTGCCCTTACGAGAAGCGGGAAGACAATGGTGGCAAGCTCATCCGAAAAGACAAAGCCAAGTCCTTCCCAAACAAGAAAAACTTCACCAAAAAGACTCCTACTCAAGGGTTGGTGGTTCAAGAAGAATACCATGAGGATGACGATGATGATGAAGATAGTGAAGCCATGGCCATGGCCTCCGTTGCCATTGCCACAACTCCACGGGTGTCCCTCTTCGACTCGCCCAATGAGAACATCACCGCCAAGTGTCTCATGGCTAAAGCCACCAACAATAACCCCCAACATCAAAACCACCATCATTACTAATCCTTCTTTGACGGATGGCATTGATGAAAGTGAGGGGTTGTCGGAGTAATGGGCCACGGGTAGGCTGACCCGGGACCCAGGATCTTTTAAGACATTGGGGCAGGCCACGCCCCTCAGGCCGAGTCCCAACAGGCGACCTTCAGAGAGGCCGAGTCCCAGCTGGTGACCTTCCGAGAAGCCGAGTCCCAGACGACGACTTTAAAGCAAGCCGACTCCCGGCTTGCGATCTCCGGGAGTGCCAACTATGGGAGTCAGCCCACGACATTTCATGACAACCGATGCAGGGCGCGGCCCCGATGTGGCCGTCCCTCACGCCTCTGAGGGGTTGGCATGGCTCTGATGAGCCGTGTCGCGGAGATCTCGCGGCGCTGCACCTGTTCCATGCCTCCCGACCTCGATCCAGATCGTAATGCTTTGTGCCCACGACGCCCGGCCTGTCACGGCCCGAGATCGCAGGCCACACAGCCGGTGGGTGAATCAAAGGCGGCGAGGCGCGGAAGATGGCCTGTGGGAGTCGGCCTCCGAGTCGGCCGTCTCGGCCGAGGCCCCACAAGCCATCAACCAGATTGGATGGGGAGTGGTGACAGTGATCGCCCGACAGACGGCGGCACTGTTGCCACGACCCCATGACCAAGTCTGCATCATCAAGAGCGCCGCACAGTGTTCGGCATGTCCGCGGGACCCACTAGTTGGCGGGCCCCAGAAGCCGGCGGGAAGGACGGCGGCATGAGAGACAGACGGCTGGGGGCCACTCCCAGTCAGATTACTATTGTACCCTCAGGGGGTAGGCCTATATAAACCCCCCGGGGCACCCATGCAAAGAGTTCAGCCTTCGATAGAGTTAGACACATAGACCAGGGAGGAGAGAGCCATCTTAGCTCCCTCCTGCCTCCCGATACAGCTCTAGGAGCACCCTTGTAGCCATTTCGCCATAGTGACCATGCGGAGACCCCGCAGAGCAGCGATGGGGTGTTATCTCCCGGAGAGCCCCAAAGCTGGGTAAGATTCGCGGCGTGCATGTCTCGCCTCATCCGTTCGAGCACCGGCGGCGTTCTACTCGCCCCCACCATGATAAGCCATCCTTTGGCATATGTCGCACCCAACCCCCGACATTTGGCGCCCACCGTGGGGCAAGGTGCACCGTCGTCCGGAGATCTGTTCTGGACGGGAACCCTTTTCCTCCTGGCGGCGCAGCCAGCGAACTCGCCGATAGAGTCTGCATCGACCGCTGCTGCTGGCGCGAAGCCGCTGCGACTGCGAGCGGCCTCGCCGAACTTATCGGCGAGGTGCGCCTCTCCGACGAGCCTGCATCCGGCACAGGCACGGGTGGCCCCGAGAACCTTCTCGCGGGCCTCCTTGACCAACTCCACGTCGCCGGCGAGCCTGCCGTAGACTTGGAGTTCGTAGGCTCCTCCGACCCGATGTTGGTCGACTCCGACGCCGCATCGCTTGACATCTTTCCCACCAACGTGGTGGTCTACGACGAGCCGCTTCCGTACGAGGAGAGTGGCGGAAGCGACGTCACGGAGGTGCTCGTCATCAGCCACGGCGAGCACTCCGGTGAAGAAGCCCAGGACCCGCTAGCCGCGGCCCTGCAAGACCTGACCGCGCCCATTCCAGAGGACGCGGACGCCGAGACGCTGGAGGCACGCCGCCTTCAGATCGTCGGCGCCGAAGATTAGCAAGCATGAGGCGCTTGTCGAGGCATACCGGCAGCGAGATGGATCGCGCGTGGCGCTTTCGCCGGCTCCGACCGGGCGAGCCGTCTAGGTGCGATCCGACAACGGCGCAGCTATCGCCGACTTACTCGCAAAACGCCCGTGTCGCCACCCAGCGGAGAATATCCGCGCCGCCCAGCGGCGGCCGACAGCTGAAGAACTTTGAGGCGAAGAGCGCCGTGTAATGACGCGGGCGAGTCAGCAGCTCCTCGACACGGTTGCTTTACGCAAGCGGCGGCGGCAGCGCGAGAATCGATGCGGCAGCATTAACAACGACTTACCTCCCGCCGAGATCAAAGCGCGACCTCCGGACGCCGATGGCGGAGTCCGCGAAGAAAGAGAAGGAGCCGGCTGCTAGTCACAGTCGGACTCATATCACCATCGAGCGCGACCAAGACGGCCGCCCAAGAGCAGTGGAGCGGCGGGACGATTATCTGCCTCCCCCGCCCCGAAGAGAACGACGAGTTTCTCCGCCACCTGTTGAGCATCCGACTCTCGGAGGTCGCCTTGGCCGCCGAGAAGGGGTCGGAGAGAATGACGCCCGCCATCGGATCGACCGACTCCATCGATCCCTGGCGCTGGAAGAAGAAGATGAGCTGGGTCCGCCTTGCTTCCGGCCCCGCATCAGAGACGAGCCCTTCCCCAAAGGGTTTACGCTCCCCCGAGACACGCCCAAGTACACCGTCTCCGTAAAGCCGGAAGACTGGCTGATAGACTACTCCACAGCCGTCAGCATAGCAAACGGCAACAAGCGAGTTGCCGTGAAGTATGTTCCTCTCATGCTCGAGGCACGGCCGGACATGGCTGAACAGCCTGAAGCCCCGCAGCATCAATAGCTGGGTCGACTTCACCGAAGCCTTCATTCGCAACTTCACCAGCACGTACAAGCGACCTCCCAAGCCGCGTCAGCTCTCCTTGTGCGTGCAAGGCCCCGAAGAATCAATGCGCGACTACCTCACACGCTGGGGTGAACTTCGAAACTCCTGCGAGGGCGTGCACGAGGTGCAGGCTATCGAGTACTTCACTGCCGGGTGCCGAGAGGGCACCCTCCTCAAGCACAAGCTCCTCTGCGACGAGCGAAACCCTTGACGAGCTGCTAGTCATAGCAGATAAATGCGCCACGGCCGACTCTTCTATGAAGGCAGAGATTCAAGTCAGCGCGGTGGCAAAGTGACTCCCGAGCTCCCGAATTCGGTGGAGCGCGGTCGGCGGCGACAACAAAACGACAACAAGCGCAAGGCCCCACGGCCGACTTCCAACGATCGGCGGGTTGCAATGAGAGAAGATCGGCAGCGGAGGGCAGCCTCCGCCAGCGGCGAAAAGCGGCAAGTCAATTGGTTGCGGCTTTCTCCTATGAGCAGAACTTTAGATGGTCCTTGCAAGTTCCACAATGGCCTTGGCCGTCGAACCACACCACCAGAAGTGCCAGCGGCTCGCGAGAATCGCCAAGGAGGCGGCCTCACTCCTCCGCCGCTGCAGAGGCCGCCTCCGCCGCCGCCCAGAGCCGGCGGCTCGGCCGTCGGCGCAATACAAGACGAGTTCCCGTAAGAGCACGGAGCCTCGTAGTATTCACGATGTGGCGAGATGACCGGGAAGCGGCGCCAACAAAGAAGAAGAAGTAAACGCAGTAGCAGCGGATGCTCGAGTTCATGCATTGGTCGAGAGGCCTATCGGTTGGAGTCGGGCGGATCACCCAGAGGTGATGCCGAGTCCAGGCTCCTAGGCCCTGGTCTTAGGTGCGACCTTGGCTACTGATAGGCGGGCCGCCCATTTTTCGCGGGTCCTGATAGATGGAGGCAGCAGCATAAACATCTGTACAAAGACACCATGGAGAAGCTAGGAATCGGCGAAGGCAGCTGCGAGCAGCCGCACCGTGTTCCATGGAATTGTACCGGCCTCTCTGTTCACCGATCGGCAAGATCGATAGGCGTCCTCTTGGAGACAAAGATCACTTCCGCCGAGAGCGGTCGGTTCGAGGTGGTGGACTTGGAGAGCCGTACCACACTCTGCTTGGCCGACCTGCCTTGGCCAAGTTCATGGCGGTTCCACACTCGCCTACCTCAAAATGAAGATGCGAGTTCAAGGGATTGACCATTGCGGCGACTACAAGAAGTCGTCGCTTGCGGCCGAGAGCGATCGGCTGGCGAGTCCTTAGTGATCGCAGCGAGAAGCGGCTCCTTGACCGAGTCGTGGCGATGGCGGAAAGCAGCCGAGATGTCGCCCGACCCCAAGGAGTCGGAGGTAGAAGGATCATTCAAGCCGGCCAAAGAAACCAAGAAGATACCCTTGGACCCAGAGCACCCAGAGAGATACGCTGTCGTAGGCACATGCCTTGACAACAAATAGGAAGGCGAGCTCGTCGATTTCCTCCATGAGAATCGGGACATATTTGCATGGTCCCCCAAGGACATGCCGGGTGTACCGACGGAATTCGCTGAGCACAAGCTACACGTCAGGCCAGATATGAAGCCCGTCAGGCAGCCCTTGCGCCGCCTATCATAAGAGAAAAGAAGAGTTGTTGGAGAAGAGATAGCCCGGCTCCTGGCAGCGGTTTCATCATGGAAGTGTTTTTCCAGTGGGTGGCAAACCGGTGTTGGTCTTGAAGAAAAACAAGCAGTGGAGGATGTGCATCGACTACACAAGCCTCAATAAAGCCTGCCCGAAGGACCCGTTTGCTCTGCCAAGGATTGATCAGGTGATAGATTCCACAGCCGAATGCGAGCTGTTGAGTTTCCTAGGCGCATACTTAGGATACCACGGATCAAGCTGAATCCAATGAGACGGTGAAGACCGCATTCATCACGCCGTTTGGAGCCTTACATTTACGACAATGACGTTCGGCTTGAGGAATGCGGCGCCACCTTCGATGTTGCATGCGAAATGCCTCCTCAAGCAACTTCGGCGAGAACGCATACGTCTATGTAGATGATGTGGTGGTGAAGGCGGAGCGTGGGGCGCTCTTTGGAAGACCTCAAAGAGACCTTTGAAGATCTGCGCCGATTCCGGATCAAGCTCAACCCCGAGAAGTGCGTTTTCGGAGTACCAACCGGCTAGCTCCTTGGCTTCCTGGTCTCCGAACGCGGCATAGAGTGCAACCCCGTAAAGATCAAGGCCATTGAGAGAATGGAGGTACCCAGCCAACTATTGGATGTGCAGAGGTTCACCGGCTGCTTGGCGTCCATCAGCCGATTTATCAGTCGGCTCGGCGAGAAAGCTCTGCCCTTGTATCAACTGATGAAGAAGACCACCTTTTTTGAGTGGAACCACAAAGGCGGATGAGGCATTTCTCCAAGCGAAGAAGATGTTGACTACTCCCCGTGTTGGCAGCTCCGACTCCCAAAGAGCCCATGCTCTTGTACATCGCCGCCACCACCGAGTAGTCGGCCTGATCATTGTAGTCGAGCGCAAGGAGGAAGGCAAGGCGCTCCCTGTCCAGAGACTGGTATATTACCTGAGCGAGGTACTGTTGACCTCCAAGCAAAACTACCCTCACTATCAGAAGATGTGTTACGGCGTGCATTTTGCCGCCAAGAAGCTGAAGCCCTACTTTCAAGAGCATCCAATCACTGTGGTTTGCACCGCTCCACTCGCCGAGATCATTGGAAGCCGAGACGCCTCCGGCCGAGTGGCCAAATGGGCTATAGATCTAGCCCCTTACACCATCTACTACCAGCCCCGCACCGCCATCAAGTCGCAGGCGCTGGCCGACTTCCTCGTCGACTGGGCCGAGACCCAGTACCTGCCGCCAGCGCCTGACTCCACTCATTGGCGGATGCATTTCGACGGTTCCAAGATGCGCACCGGCCTTGGAGCCGGCGTCGTCCTCACCTCCCCTAAGGGCGACAAGCTCAAATACGTGCTGCAAATCCACTTCGCCGCCTCCAACAACGTCGCCGAATATGAGGCGCTCATTCATGGGCTCCGGCTTGCCAAAGAACTCGGCATTCGCCGGATCCTGTGCTATGGCGAGTCCGACTTGGTGGTTCAGCAATCATCCGGCGACTAGGACGCCAAAGACGCAAACATGGCGAGCTACCGCTTCCTGGTGCAGCAACTCAGCGGATATTTCGAGGGGTGCGAATTCCTTCATGTGCCAAGAAATGACAATGATCAAGCAGATGCCTTGGCACGAGTCGGCTCCACTCGCCAAGCAATACCTTCCGGCGTCGCCCTTCGGCGCCTCCTCAAGCCGTCTATCAAGCCCTCACGAGTCGAGACTCCATCTTCGTCTTTGGCTCGCCTTGTAAATAGTCGGATCCGACTCCAAAGCCCAATGGCGACCTCAAAAAACCACAGTTAAAACCGGCCGGGACTTGAGCCCAGCCGGGGGCTGCGCCGATCGGCCGGGGACTTCAGAGCCCGGCCCGGGGACTGCGCCAGTCGGCCCAGGAGCTGCCCCAGTCGGCCCAGAGATTCCGTCAATTCAGCAAACGGCCGCAGACTCCAACCCGCCGCCTCCCAGCCCAGCCACCCTTGTCCAAGTCGCTGCGGTAGCAGTTGAAGAGATAGCAGCACCTTCATGGGCACAACCCATCCTCAAGTTTCTAGTGAGCAAAGAATTGCCAACAGATGAGATCTTGGCTCGGCAAGTGCAGCGCCGAGTAGCAACATACACCGTAGTCAACAGAGAGCTAGTCAGGCGCAGTGTCACTAGTGTCTACCAGCGCTGCGTAGAATCAGAGCAAGGCCAAGCGATCCTCAGAGACATCCATCAGGGCGAGTGCGGCCACCATGCGGCTTCGAGGGCACTCGTGGCCAAAGCCTTCCGGCACGGTTTCTTTTGGCCTACTGCCCTGGAAGAAGCTAAAGAGCTAGTCCAAAAATGCAAGGGTGCGGATGTTCGCTCCAAGCCCCTTGACCGGCTTCATGGCGAAGACAATCCCCATTGCTGGCCCTTCGCAGTTTGGGGCTGGACATGGTAGGACCATTCAAGGCGGCCCGGCGGCCTAACTCATCTGCTTGTCGTGGTGGACAAGTTCACCAAGTTGGTGGAAGCAAAGCCCATCAAGAAGTTGAACGGGCCTACAACAGTAACCTTCATTGCCGACATCACGGTGCGGTACGGCATACCGCACAGCATCATCACCGACAACGACACAAACTTCGCCAAGGGCGCCTTGGCTCGTTTCTGCGCGACGCAGGGCATCCGACTGGACTTAGCGTCCGTTGCCCATCCATGATCAAGCGGCGGTGGAACGAGCCAATGGCCTCATCCTGTCCGGCATCAAGCCTCGACT
This sequence comes from Aegilops speltoides, assembly GCA_021437245.1. Classification (NCBI taxonomy): domain Eukaryota; kingdom Viridiplantae; phylum Streptophyta; class Magnoliopsida; order Poales; family Poaceae; genus Aegilops; species Aegilops speltoides. The sequence goes on from CM038142.1 coordinate 88,658,970, forward strand.
GGTCGAACCACTCGAGCGTTTGGCCGGCTGTTGGGTCGAGGAGCTACCTGCCGTCCTCTGGAGTCTGCGCACAACCCCAAACAAGTCAACCGGCTTCACGCCTTTCTTCCTCGTCTACGGTGCCGAAGCCGTTATCCCGACGGATATAGAGTTCGACTCTCCGCGAGTCTCCATGTACACCAAAGAGGAAGCCGAAGAAGCACACCAAGACGGCGTCGATCTGCTGGAAGAGGGCCGACTGTTGGCACTCAGCCGGTTCGGCATCTACCAGCAGAGTCTGCGCCGATACTACAACCGCAAGGTCAAGCCAAGATCGTTCAAGAGGCGACCTTGTGCTCCGGCTGATTCGAGAGAACAGCCGCCAGCACAAGTTGTCGGCGCCTTGGGAAGGTCCTTCATCATCGACAAGGTGCTAGGGAGCAGCGCCTACTATCGTCGGCGCTCGAAGCCTCGGCGCACAAGAGGGACGACTCCGGCAAAAGCAGGCGCCGTGGACGCGAATCTTCTTGAAGATTTTACAGATTGATCACGTATGTATTGCACTACCCTCTTTGTATTAAAGTACTAAGACCTTAGGCCCCGGGACGAGCTCGGGGACTGCCTTTTTGATTATCTGTATGATAAGAATTACGCTTCCGAATATGCTGCTCTTTTTATCATCTTTATGCGGCACCGGTCCGACCGATCGGCCGGGGACTTCAAATCTTCGCTATGAAATGCTTCCTGCGGTCAGACAAGTAATGTGTTGCGCTCAAGCCGTCTCCTGTCGAAAGCCGCAGCTCGCAGAGCGACTGTCGGTAGGCAGGGAACAAGCAAGAACGAGCGCACGCATGAAAAATGGCTAAGGACCTAAAAGCTTACGCATAGCCCAAGCCGGCTACCAGCCTCCCCCCACCGAGCCGACTCATGAGCAGCCGGCTCGCCGTCTCGACTTTTATCAAGGACAGCCGACTCTCGAATAGTCGGCCTGTCGCTTTCTAGCCGATTTGCTGCAGAAACTCTAAATGGCTAAGTACTTGCCTTCCTGAAGTAGCCAAGCACTTGAACTGGCGACAGTCCGCAGAGCGGCTGCCCCGCCGGTAAGGCGGCAACTAAAGGAAGGCGGCAAAGGAAAAAAGTCTAAGGAGCAATAAGCAAGGAAAGGTGGAAATTAGATAAATATTTACATAGGCCCTCGGCCGAATCTCCGAATAAGAATTCAGGATACATCCCGTGGGTGGAATTGTTCGAACCTAACAAGTCTTTCAAAAGATTAATGAAGACAGATAAACAGAAGCAGTCTAGGAGGCGGCCTCCGGGCCGGAGGATCGGAGGTGACGGCGGTGTCGGATCTTGAGGCGGTCGGTTGGCGGTCTCGGCTGAGTCGCCTCCGTGGCGGTCGCTTGTCCCGCGGCTCGTTCTTTGGGCCTTGATCGGCTGAGGCTGGCCACCTGCTTCGTCTTCTGGCGCCTCCTCCTCGCCTCCGTCCTCCGACTCGTCCTCCTCCTCGGCGCTGGAGTCGATCACCTCCGCCGAGTCTTCCTCGTACTCCGGGTTCATCCCAAACCAGTCCGGCGGTGCCTCCTCGCCGCCTTCAGTCCGCTCGGGCACGAAGACGCTGGTGTCCGTGTACTCGGCGATGGCCGCCGCACGCTCGACAAGGGCGCCTTCTACGACCTCCATCTCGGCCTGGGCTTCTGACCGAAATGCAGCCAGGCGGTCCAGGTCCAGCCCCGGATACCACGCCTTGACAAACTCCAAGGCCCGGCGTGCTCGGCCGGTGAGCCCTTCAAGCCTCAAGGCGGCGGCGGCGACTTCCGGCCGGTCGGCGGTCCGGTGGCGGTCGCGAAGAGGCAAGCACGTCCGGCCTGAGGCGGCAACCACACAGGCACCAAGCACGCTGAAGACGGCGCAGCAGGCGGTGAGCAGGACGAAGACGAGCCCCGATGCTCAGTAGCTGCTCGTCGATGGTTCGGGGGGCATTGGCGGAAATCACCTCACCCTTCGCCCTTCGCGCCTCCCAAGCCGCCTCGATGGCCAGAGGGACGGCTTGTGAATGGCCGGGAAAGAAGTCTGCCAAGGCAGAAAAGAAGATAGTCAAAAAATCAGGGATCAGCCTGACACAAAGTCGGAAGACCAAAGAAGCGAAAAAGACTTACCATCGATGATGTCCTCGAGCTCGTGGTAGCCGGAGGTCAGCATCGCCTCCCGATCAGTCCAGGCGGAGCGTTCGACCTCGAACTCAGCCATGAGGGCGACCTCCCGCGACTTGGCGTCGTCCTGCGCCTTCCGGAGCAACTCCTTCTGCTCGGCCAGCTGCGTCGCCAGCAGATCGCGCTCTTTGGTGAGCCTGTCGCACTCCTCTTCCTTGGCACGACGAGCAGTGTTGGCCTCGCCCAGCTGCTCCTGGAGGGCGGCGTTGGCGCCTGAAGAGCGAAGAAGAAGACAAGAAAAGTCATCAGTAAATTAGATCGCCGGGGAGATCCGGCCCGACCGCTCGTGATCGGCCCGAATCTCGGGACTACAACCTGCTGGTAGCCAATGCGCGCCCTCCGGAGAAAAGAGAAATTAGATCGCCAGAGAGATCCGCCCGATCGCCAGTGATCACCCGAATCTCGGGGACTACAGCCCGTGGTGCGCTTGTGCGCCCAAGAAGAAAGAAAAAGCTCACCCGGCTTTCCGTCGGTCGGCGGTCCGCTTGTTCAGCTCCTCGACATTGCGGTTGAAGCGTTGGCGCGGAGATTATGATATTCTGCAAAAAGCGGCAAAGGCAAAGTTAGTACTCGGAGCTCACGAGAGGAGTTCGAACCGCTACAAAGCAGCCGGCCGGAACTCGGGGACTACACCCGGATGGGTCTTGTTGGCGCGCTACGAGAAAAAGAAGTTAAAAAAGAAAGAAACATACCGGATGGATGTCCGCTGACGGCGAATGCGCTCTGGTGCGAGTTGGGCGTCGCTCTCCGCGCAGCTTTATTTGGGCGTCCGGAGGGCTGATTCAGCGGGCCGGTGCCGCCTCCGAGTAACCAGCTGGTGGGCGCGGCACTGGAGGCCTCGACGTCCATATTCTCCGAGCTGGCGGCGCCAGTCTCCCGAGCTCGCGGCACCGAGCTCGTCCTCTCAAGCCGGCGGCGTGCTGGCACGACGACTTGAAGAAGCAGCCGCGCCTCAGCATCGTCCGCGGTCGGAGGATCCTGCGGGTCCACCGGCTGCTTGCCATGCGGCCTCCTCGACGGTGGCGGAGGCGGCGGAGGCGACGCGTGGGTGTCCGAGCCTGAAGCCTCGCCGCCCTCCTCCACGAGAGGGTTCTTGGTGCTGACCTCTCCGGTCTGCCCCATGAACTCCAGAGCCGGCGGCGCCGACGACAACGGAGGGACGAGCATCGCCGATCGGCGACGCGCGACCTCCTCAGCGCGCCGTTTCGTCGCAGCGGCGGCCTCGGCCTCCTCCAGCTTCTTCTGGGCGTTGGCGGCCGCCTTCTCAGCCTCCGCCTTCTCCAGGCGGTCGGCCTCCTCTTCGTCGCGCTTCTCCCATGCATTCCGTTCCGTCGCCTCCCGAAGGTCGGCGGCGGGATCGACCCGCCGAGTGTTGGCGGATGTCTCTACCGACCCCATGACAGAGGGGAGGGCGGCTCTCTCAAGGGAGAGGGGAGCTCTGGAGAAGGGCGGATGGAAAATCAAAGAAGACTCGGATAAGATCCAACAAAGAAAATGAAAGAGTGAAAAAGACTTACGCGGAAACTAGCGGCGGCCTTCTCACTTCCCTTCGGAAGCGGTTGGCCTTCGCGGCCGCCTCCTCCCGCTTGGTCGCGGCGGCCGCCCCCTTGAACTTCTTCTACTTGCCACTGGGCGCGCTCGGCCCGGCGTGACGCCTCTTTGCGCCGACTTGGCCGGAGGGGCCGGCCCTCGGCTGGCAGCGTGGGACGACTTCCACGTCGGCGTCGTCCTCGGGCCAGTCGGCGAAGGTGGCCGATGGCCTAAGGCCGTCGTCCGCCCCCTCTCCGCCGCCTTCGGCGTCGGCCTCCAGCGCCACCGCCCCCAAGTCGGGCTCGTCGACATCGCTGTCCTCGCGATCTGGGACGTAGTCGCGGGGCTCTCTCATGGCGCCGGCTGCGGGCGCCGTGAGGGGATTCTGCCCAGAAGGAACCAATAATGATTAGAGGCCGGAGTCGGCTGCAAAGAAGATCAAGCTATAGAAAGATGCGACTTACCATTGGAGGAGGGTTGTCGCGCGAGTACGGCTCCTTGCCGAACTGCCAGTCCTCTATGAACTCGCAGTGCGCGATGTGGTTCACCAAGTTCGCCACCTCCCTGCGGGGCATTTCCTTGGTGCACAGCCGGCTCGGATCGTGGCGGCCGCTCATCTGACAGATGAGGTGAGGCCGGCCCTGGAGTGGGAGGACTCGGCGCGCCACGAAGGCGGCCAGAAGGTCGGATCCGACGAGGCCCTCCGACTGCAGCAGAACTCGGAGTCGCGCCATGGAGGCGGCTCCGGAGGGAGACAGCGACTTGGACCGGTGGGACCAACTGGCAAGCCTGCCAGTCAGAGGCTCGGGGTCGAAGGGCGGCAAGTTGACCCAGTCGCCGTCGGTGGAGAGGTTCTTCACGTAGAAGTAAGATCGCTGCCACATCTTCACCGACTTCACCAGCGAGATGGGAGGGAAAGGGTTGTCGGCCGTCGAGCGCCGCACCGCGATGTAGGTGCCGCACTGAGCCGGCGTGCTGAGCTTCGAAGAGAAAAATTCTCCCCACAACTCGAGGGTGAGGAGAACGCCGAGGTAGCCTTCGTACAGAGTGGCGAAGGCGGAGAGCAGCACCACCGCGTTGGGGGTGAGGTGGTGCGGCTGAAGATTATGGAACTCCAGGAACGAGCGGAAGAACCCGCTCGCCGGCAGCCCCAGCCCGCGCATTAGGTGCGAACGGAAGACGACCCGCTCGCCCTCCTCCGGCGAGGGACGGATCTCTCCCGCCGGCGCGGGACGGGCGTGCACCAGGTCCGTGCTCGGGAGACGGCGGGTCCGGCGAAGAAACTCAATGTGCTCCGCCTCCACGTCCGAGCCGTCCCACACGCCGGAGCGCGGGGCGGGGGGCGCGGCGGAGGAAGAGCTCATCATCGACGTAAGAAGATGCTATGGCTCGCGGCGGAGGAAGAAGAGAAGTCAGGAGAGCGGGGGAGAGGGTGTGCGTGCAGTGCCGCCCCGCTCCTCCCCGCATATTTATAGCCCTACGGCTGAGAGCCGAGGGGCGTGGGATTAATCGCACCAAGCCCCACGCCGCCACGATTTATTTCACGGGTTTCTGCACGCAGTAACAACGTGGGGATGCCAACCGTCCGCAGCCGCAGCGGATCCGCTCGGAAGCCGAGGCGCGGTAGTGGCGGGCCCCACCTAGCGGCCCGTCCTGTCGCGCGCGTGGGTGGGCAGACTATCCTCCCCACGTGGCGCCGCGCGATAGGACCGTCTCGATGGCGGCGGGGAAGCGTATCCAATACGCCGCCTGTTTTCCCGCCGTGACTCACGAATAACGGCCCCTCACTGAACAAGTCCGACTTCGGCGAGTCGGCCGAGGAAGACAGCGGCCGAGTCTCAGAGTCAGCACTGGGAAGATTGAAACTGTTGAAGCCCCACGATGCAGCTCCGCGGGGCTTCACCAGCTTCGGGGACTACTGTCGGAGTAATGGGCCACGGGTAGGCTGACCCGGGACCCAGGATCTTTTAAGACATCGGGGCAGGCCACGCCCCTCAGGCCGAGTCCCAACAGGCGACCTTCAGAGAGGCCGAGTCCCAGCTGGCGACCTTCCGAGAAGCCGAGTCCCAGACGACGACTTTAAAGCAAGCCGACTCCCGGCTTGCGATCTCCGGGAGTGCCGACTATGGGAGTCGGCCCACGACATTTCACGACGACCGATGCAAGGCGCGGCCCCGACGTGGCCGTCCCCTCCTGCCTACGAGGGGTTGGCATGGCTACAGTGAGCCGTATCGCCGGAAGATCTCAGGTGAGGCGCGACACTGTTGCCATGCCTCCCTCGACCTCGATCCACGAGACGTAATGCTGTGCCCACGACGCCGGCTTATGCGACCCGAGATCGCGGGGCCACTGCCGGTGGGTGAATCAAAGGCGGCAGGCGCGGAAGATGGCCTGTGGAGTCGGCCTCCACGGAGTCGGCCGTCTCCGAGCCAGGGCCCCACAAGCCATCAACCAGATTGGATGGGGAGTGGCGACAGTGATATCCTGACAGACGGCGACACTGTTGCCACGACCCCATGACCAAGCCTGCGTCATCAGGAGCGCCGCACAATGTTCGGCCTGTCCGCGGGACCCACCAGTCGGCGGGCCCCAGAAGCCGGCGGGAAGGACGGCGGCATGAGAGACAGACGGCTGGGGGCCACTCCCAGTCAGATTACTATTGTACCCTCGGGGGGTAGGCCTATATAAACCCCCCGGGGCACCCATGCAAAGGGTTCGGCCTTCGATAGAGTTAGACACATAGACCAGGGAGGAGAGAGCCATCTTAGCTCCCTCCTGCCTCCCGATACAGCTCTAGGAGCACCCTTGTAGCCATTTCGCCATAGTGACCATGCGGAGACCCCGCAGAGCAGCAGTAGGGGTGTTATCTCCCCGGAGAGCCCCAAAGCTGGGTAAGATTCACCGGCGTGCATGTCTACGCCTCATCCCGTTTCTAGGCACCGGCGACGTTCTACTCGCCCCCACCATGATAAGCCATCCTTTGGCATATGTCGCACCCAACCCCCGACAGGGGTCTAATGAGGAAGTAAATGAATTTGAGTCTTTTATGAGTAAGGTCAAGGGCAAATCCAAGAAGCACTTCGTTGCTCTCTTGGAACAACTTGGTGAAGCCAATGACATGATCGAGGCTCATGAAGAAACCATCTCTAAGATGGAAGGTCATAGTCGTGACTATGCCGATGAGATATAGGATCTCTCTAATGCTCTTGAGGAAGAGCGTGGGCATAGTTTGGCTCTTGAGGAGTCACACAATGATGACCATGCTAATTTAAAGAAAGATCTTGATCATGCTCTTGTTGTATCTCGTGTGCTAACTTCCATGAAGGGTAAAATTGGCGTTGATCATGCTAGACTCAAGGAGGAGTTTGATATACTCGACAAGGCCCACAAGGTCTTGAAGGGTGCTCATGCTAGCCTAAAGGAGTCTCATGATCAACTCCAAGTGAAGCTAACCAAAGAAAAAGACACCTTTCCTCATATGGTATTAATTGATAATGCAAATGCCACTAACCCATGTTGTGAGCATGTGCATCTTGTGGAGGAGAATGCCAAGTTGAAGGAGCAACTTGAGAAAGGCCTTGTTACATGCATACAAGGTGAGAAGAATCTCAATGACCTTTTGAGCAATCAAAAGGAAGTTGTGTCCAAGGAGGGAGTTGGGTTCACACCCAAGTCCAAGAACAAGAAGAAGAACGACAAGGCCAAACGACCTCCTCCTCTCAAGCAAACTTTTATGAAGGAGGGAGAGGGTGCTCCTAAGGATAAGAAGAACAATGTGAAGGGTGATGATGTCAAAAAGGGAAATGCCACCCCTCCCAACAAAGCCGACGACTTTAACCCTTCTTATGTGTTGTGTTGTGCTAGTGATGGGCATGTTTATGCTAAATTTGTTGGTTCTCCTTATGAGTACATTAAATGGTATATTTGGGTTCCTAAGACCCTTGTTACTAACATCAAAGGACCCATTACAAAATGGGTACCTAAACCAAGCATTGATCTCTTGTAGGTCTTTGCTTCTGGTGATGGATCATGGTTGCTCGATAGTGGAGCAACAAATCATGTGACCGGAAGCAAGGACTTGGTGGTGGACGTGCACAAGATCCCTTCTAGGCCCACCAACGTCGAGTGGGGTGATGCCTCGTCTTCTAAGGTATTGGGTCTTGGCAAGGTTGTCATTTCTCATGATCTAACGGTCGAGAAACTCATGCTTGTTGAGTCCCTTGCTTACAATCTACTTTCCGTTCGTCAACTTGCACTCATGGGCTTTGTCACTTTCTTTGATATTGATACCGTGGCCCTCTTGTGGAGCAAGACTCTTAAAGTAGCCTTTGTTGGGCATGTCGAGAACGTTTTTACGTGATTAACTTTTCGGAGCGACCCACTATGACCGTGTAGCGACCAGACCTCAAACGATCGATCTCGTGCATCGATGTCATCCTGGATCGAGAATCTTTGACACACGAGACTTGAAGGATTTATATGTTGGGGAACATAGTAATTTCAAAAAATTTCCTACGAACACGGAAGATCATGGTGATGTATAGCAACGAGAGGGGAGAGTGTTGTCTACATACCCTTGTAGACCGTAAGCGGAAGCGTTAGCACAACACGGTTGATGTAGTCGTACGACTTCACGGCCCGACCGATCAAGCACCGAAACTATGGCACCTCTGAGTTCTAGCACATGTTCAGCTCGATGACATCCCCTGAACTGCGATCCAGCCGAGTGTCGAGGGAGAGTTCCGTCAGCACGACGGCGTGGTGACGATCTTGATGTTCTACCATCGCAGGGCTTCGCCTAAGCACCGCTACGATATTATCGAGGTGGACTATGGTGGAGGGGGGCACCACACATGGCTAAGAGATCCAAGGGATCAATTGTTGTGTCTTTGGTGCTAGCCCTGCCCCTCTATTTATATGTTGAGCCTTGGGGTCAAAACTTGGAGTAAAAGCCTCCACAATGTCGGTTTCACCCGAAAGGCAAGAGTCCTTCTCGGACTCCAGGGCCAGACGCCAGGTTCCCAGCGTCTGGACCCGCACGCCAGGACCCTAGCGTCGGCCCTGGACTCATAAAAATTCCTTTGTGCTTTCCAAAACCTTGTGGGCTTTCCCTTTGGCCCAAATAACGTGTTCTCGTACCCAAACATTTCGGAAACATCGGAACCCCTTAGGTGAATTCGGAACCCTTCGAGATCAAACACTATTATCCCATATATCAAACTTTACCTCCGGACCATTCGGAGTTCCTTATCATGTCCATGATCTCATCCGGACTCGAACAACATTCGGTTACCAACATGCATACCTCATATAATACTATATCATCAGCGAAACGTTAAGCGTCACGGACCCTACGGGTTCGAGAACTATGTAGACATGGTCGAGACACGTTTCGGTAAATAACCAATAGCGGGACACGGATGCCCATATTGGCTCCCACATATTCTACGAAGATCTTTATCGGTCAAACAGCATAACAACATCGTTGTTCCTTTGTCATCGGTATGTTACTTACCCGAGATTCGATCGCCGGTACCCAATACCTAGTTCAATCTCGTTACCGGCAAGTCTCTTTACTCGTTACGTAATGCACCATTCCGTAACTAACTCATTAGCTACATTGCTTGCAAGGCTTATAGTGATGTGCATTACCGAGAGGGCCCAGAGATACCTCTCCGACAATCGGAGTGACAAATCCTAATCTCGAAATACGCCAACCCAACAAGTACCTTCGGACACACCTGTAGAGCTCCTTTATAATCACCTAGTTACGTTGTGACGTTTGGTAGCACACAAAGTGTTCCTCCGGTAAACGGGAGTTGCATAATCTCATAGTCATAGGAACATGTATAAGTCATGAAGAAAGCAATAGCAACATACTAAACGATCAAGTGCTAAGCTAACGGAATGGGTCAAGTCAATCACATCATTCTACTAATGATGTGATCCCGTTAATCAAATGACAACTCATGTCTATGGTTAGGAAACATAACCATCTTTGATTAATGAGCTAGTCAAGTAGAGGCATACTAGTGACATTAAGTTTGTCTATGTATTCACACATGTATTATGTTTCCGGTTAATACAATTCTAGCATGAATAATAAACATTTATCATGAAATAAGGAAATAAATAATAACTTTATTATTGCCTCTAGGGCATATTTTCTTCAGTCTCCCACTTGCACTAGAGTCAATAATCTAGTTCACATCGCCATGTGATTTAACACCAATATTCATATCTGCATATGATTAACACCCAGAGTTCACATCGTCATGTGACCAACACCCAAAGGTTTTACTAGAGTCAATAATCTAGTTCACATCGCTATGTGATTAACACCCAAAGAGTACTAAGGTGTGATCATGTTTTGCTCGTGAGAGAAGCTTAGTCAACGGGTCTGTCACATTCAAAGCCATATGTATTTGGCAAATATTCTATGTCTACAATGCTCTGCACGGAGCTACTCTAGCTAATTGCTCCCACTTTCAATATGTATCCAGATTGAGACTTAGAGTCATCGGATCGGTGTAAAAGCTTGCACCGATGTAACTCTTTCTGACGGGCTTTTTATCACCTCCATAATCGAGAAATATTTCCTTAGTCCTCACTAAGGATATTCTTGACCAATGTCCGATGATCTACTCCTAGATCACCATTGTACTCCATTGCCCAATTCGGTGCAAGGTATACAATAGGTGCGGTACATAGCATAGCATACTTTATAGAACCTATGGTGAGGCATAGGGAATGACTTTCATTCTATTTTCTATTTTACTGCCGTGGTGGGATTTGAGTCTTACTCAATTTCACACCTTTGCAATCAGCAAGAACTCTTTCTTTGACTGTTCCATTTTGAACTATTTCAAAATCTTGACAAGGTATGTACTTATTGAAAAACTTATCAAGCGTCTTGATCTATCTCAATAGATCTTGATGCTCAATATGTAAGCAGCTTCACCGAGGTCTTGCTTTGAAAAACTCTTATTCAAGTATCCTTTCATGCTATCCAGAATTTCTATATCATTTCCAATCAACAATATGTCATCCACATATAATATTAGAAATGCTACAGAGCTCCCACTCACTTTCTTGTAAATAGAGGCTTCTCAAAAAGTTTGTATAAAACCATATGCTTTGATCACACTATCAAAGCGTTTATTCCAACTCCGAGATGCTTGCACCAGTCCATAGATGGATCGCTGGAGCTTGCACACTTTGTTAGCACCTTTAGGATTGACAAAACCTTCTGGTTGCATCATATACAACTCTTCTTTAATAAATTCATTAAGGAATGCAGTTTTGACATCCTTTTGCCAGATTTCATAAAATGTGGCAATTTCTAACATGATTCGGACAGACTTAAGCATCGATACGAGTGAGAAAATCTCATTGTATTCAACACCTTGAACTTGTCAAAAAACCTTTCACAACAAGTCGAGCTTTGTAGATAGTAACACTACTATCAACATCCGTCTTCCTCTTGAAGATCCATTTACTTTTCTATGGTTTGCCGATCATCGGGCAAGTCCACCAAAGTCCACACTTTGTTCTCATACATGGATCCTATCTTAGATTTCATGGCCTCCAGCCATTTCGCGGAATCTGGGCTCATCATCGCTTCCTCATAGTTCGTAGGTTTATCATGGTCTAGTAACATGACTTCCAGAACATGATTACCGTACCACTCTGGTTTGGACTGTACTTTGGAAGATCTACGAGGTTTTGTAGTAACTTAATCTGAAGTTTCATGATCATTATCATTAGCTTCCTCACTAATTGGTGTAGGAATCACTGGAACTGATTTCTGTGATGAACTACTTTCCAATTCGAGAGAAGGTACAAATTACCTTATCAAGCTCTACTTTCCTCCCACTCACTTATTTCGAGAGAAACTCCTTCTCTAGAAAGGATCCATTTTAACAACGAATATCTTGCCTTCGGATCTGTGATAGAAGGTGTACCCAACAGTTTCCTTTGGGTATTCTATGAAGACGCACTTCTCTGATTTGGGTTTGAGCTTATTTGGATGAAACTTTTTCACATAAGCATCGTAGCCCCAAACTTTAAGAAACGACAACTTGGGTTTCTTGCTAAACCACAGTTCATATGGTGTCGTCTCAACGGATTTAGATGGTGCCCTTTTAACGTGAATGCAGCTGTCTCTAATGCATAACCCCAAAACAATAGTGGTAAATCAGTAGGAGACATCATAGATCGCACCATATCCAATAAAGTGCGGTTATGACGTTTGGACACACCACAACGTTGTGGTGTTCCAGGTGGCGTGAGATGTGAAACTATTCCACATTATTTTAATTGAAGACCAAACTCGTAACTCAAATATTCGTCTCCGCGATCAGAACGCAGAAACTTTATTTTCTTGTTACGATGATTTTTCCACTTCACTCTGAAATACTTTGAACCTTTCAACTATTTCAGACTTATGTTTCATCAAGTAGATATACCCATATCTGCTCAAATCATCTTGTGAAGGTCAGAAAATAACGATACTTGCCACGAGCATCAACACTCATTGGATCGCATACATCGGTATTTATTATTTCCAATAAGTCAGTAGATTGTTCCATTGTTCCGGAGAACGGAGTTTTAGTCATCTTGCCCAAAAGGCACGGTTCGCAAGCATCAAATGATTCATAACCAAGTGATTCCGAAAATCCATCTTTATGGAGTTTCTTCACACGCTTTACACCGATATGACCCAAACGACAGTGCCACAAATAAGTTGCACAATCATTATTAACTTTGCATCTTTTGGCATCAATATTATGAATATGTGTATCACTACGATCGAAATCCAACAAACTATTTTTATTGGGTGTATAACCATCGTCTTATTCATGTAAACAGAATAACAATTATTCTTTAACTTCAAATGAATAATCGTATCGCAATAAACATGATCTTATCATATTTATGCTCAACGCAAACGCCAAATAACATTTATTTAGGTCTAACACTAATCCCGAAAGTATAGGGAGTGTGCGATGATGATCATATCAATCTTGGAACTACTTCCAACACTCATCGTCACTTCCCCTTCAACTAGTCTCTGTTTATTCTGTAACTCCTGTTTCGAGTTACTAATCTTAGCAACCGAACAAGTATCAAATACCCAGGGGTTACTATAAACACTAGTAAGGCACATATCAATAACCTGTATATCAAATAACCCTTGTTCACTTTGCCATCTTTCTTATCCACCAAATATTCAGGGCATTTCTGCTTCCAGTGACCATTTCCTTTGCAGTGTAAGCACTCAGTTTCAGGCTTTGGTCCAGCTTTGGTCTTCTTCACGGGAGTGACAACTTGTTTGCCATTCTACTTGAAGTTTCCTTTCTTTCCTTTGCCCTTTTCTTGAAACTAGTGGTCTTGTCAATCATCAACACTTGATGCTCTTTCTTGATTTCTACCTTCGTCGATTTCAACATCACGAAGAGCCCGGGAATCGTTTTCGTCATCCCTTGCATACTATAGTTCATCACGAAGTTCTAGTAACTTAGTGATGGTGACTAGAGAATTCTATCAATCACTATCTTATCTGGAAGATTAACTCCCACTTGATTCAAGCGATTGTAGTACCCAGACAATCTGACCACATGCTCACTAGTTGAGCGATTCTCCTCCATCTTTTAGCTATAGAACTTGTTGGAGACTTCATATCTCTCAACTCGGGTATTTGCTTGAAATATTTACTTCAATTCCTGGAACATCTCATATGGTCCATGATGTTCAAAATGTCTTTGAAGTCCCGATTCTAAGCCGTTAAGCATGGTGCACTAAACTATCAAGTAGTCATCATATTGAGCTAGCCAAATGTTCATAACATCTGCATCTGCTCCTGCAATAGGTTTGTCACCTAGCGGTGCATCAAGGACATAATTCTTCTGTGCAGCAATGAGGATAAACCTCAGATCACGGATCCAATCCGCATCATTGCTACTAACATCTTTCAACACAATTTTCTCTAGGAACATATCAAAATAAACATATGAAAGCAACAACGCGAGCTATTGATCTACAACATAATTTGCAAAATACTACCAGGTACTAAGTTCATGATAAATTTAAGTTCAATTAATCATATTACTTAAGAACTCCCACTTAGACAGACATCTCTCTAGTCATCTAAGTGATCACGTGATCCAAATCAACTAAACCATGTCCGATCATCACGTGAGATGGAGTAGTTTCAATGGTGAACATCACTATGTTGATCATATCTACTATATGATTCATGTTTGACCTTTCGGTCTCCGTGTTCCGAGGCCATATCTGTTATAGGCTAGGCTCGTCAAGTTTAACCTGAGTATTCCGCGTGTGCAACTGTTTTGCACCCGTTGTATTTGAACGTAGAGCCTATCACACCCAATCATCATGTGGTGTCTCAGCACGAAGAACTTTCGCAATGGTGCATACTCAGGGAGAACACTTCTTGATAATTTTAGTGAGAGATCATCTTAAAATGCTACCGTCAATCAAAGCAAGATAAGATGCATAAAGGATAAACATCACATGCAATCAATATAAGTGATATGATATGGCCATCATCATCTTGTGCTTGTGATCTCCATCTCCGAAGCACCGTCGTGATCACCATCGTCACCGGCGCGACACCTTGATCTCCATCATAGCATCGTTGTGAATTCGCCATCTATTGCTTCTCGACTATCGCTACCGCTTAGTGATAAAGTAAAGCAATTACTGAGCGTTGCATTTCATACAATAAGCGACAACCATATGGCTCCGCCGATTGCCGATAACCGATTACAAAACATGATCATCTCATACAATAAAATATAGCATCACGTCTTGACCATATCACATCACAACATGCCTGCAAAAACAAGTTAGGCGTCCTCTACTTTGTTGTTGCAAATTTTACGTGGCTGCTACGGGCTGAGCAAGAACCGTTCTTACCTACACATCAAAACCACAGCGATAGTTCGTCAAGTTAGTGCTGTTTTAACCTTCGCAAGGACCGGGCGTAGCCACACTCGGTTCAACTAAAGTTGGAGAAATAGACACCCGCTAGTCACCTGTGTGCAAAGCATGGCGGTAAAACCAGTCTCGCGTAAGCGTCTGGCGTAATGTCGGTCCGGCCGCTTCATCCAACAATACCGCTGAACCAAAGTATGATATCTTTGGTAAGCGGTATGACTTGTATCGCCCACAACTCACTTGTGTTCTACTCGTGCATATAACATCAACGCATAAAACCTAGGCTCGGATGCCACTGTTGGGGAACGTAGTAATTTCAAAAATTTCCTACACACACGCAAGATCATGGTGATGTATAGCAACGAGAGGGGAGGTGTTGTCTACATACCCTTGTAGACCGTAAGCGGAAGCGTTAGCATAACGCGGTTGATGTAGTCGTACGTCTTCACGGCCCGACCGATCAAGCACCGAAACTACGGCACCTCCGAGTTCTAGCACACGTTCAACTCGATGACATCCCTCAAACTCCGATCCAGCCGAGTGTTGAGGGAGAGTTCCGTCAGCACGACGGCGTGGTGACAATCTTGATGTTCTACCATCGCAGGGCTTCGCCTAAGCACCGCTACGATATTATCGAGGTGGACTATGGTGGAGGGGGGCACCGCACACGGCTAAGAGATCCAAGGGATCAATTGTTGTGTCTTTGGTGCTAGCCCTGCCCCTCTATTTATATGTTGAGCCTTAGGGTCAAAACTTGGAGTAAAAGCCTCCACAAAGTCGGTTTCACCCGAAAGGCAAGAGTCCTTCTCGAACTCCAGGGCCAGACGTTAGGGTTCGGCGTCGGACCCGACGCCGAGGACCTGGCGTCAGCCCCTAGACTCCATAAAACTTCCTTTTGCGCTTTCCAAAACCTTGTGGGCTTTCCCTTTGGCCCAAATAACGTGTTCTCGCACCCAAACATTTTGGGAAACATCCGGAACCCCTTAGGTGAATTCGAACCCTTAGGAGATCAAACACTATTATCCCATATATCAAACTTTATCTCGGACCATTAGGAGTTCCTCGTCATGTCCATGATCTCATCCGGACTCGAACAACATTCGTTACCAACATGCATAACTCATATAATACTATATCGTCAATGAAACGTTAAGCGTGCGGACCCTACGGGTTCGAGAACTATGTAGACATGACCGAGACACGTTTCGGTCAATAACCAATAGCGGGACACGAGGCCCATATTGGCTCCCACATATTCTACGAAGATCTTTATCCGTCAAACCGCATAACAACATACGTTGTTCCCTTTGTCATCAGTATGTTACTTACCCGAGATTCGATCGTCGGTATCCAATACCTAGTTCAATCTCGTTACCGGCAAGTCTCTTTACTCGTTACGTAATGCATCATTCCGTAACTAAATCATTAGCTACATTGCTTGCAAGGCTTATAGTGATGTGCATTACCGAGAGGGCCCAGAGATACCTCTCCGACAATCGGAGTGACAAATCCTAATCTCGAAATACGCCAACCCAACAAGTACCTTCGGAGACACCTATAGAGCTCCTTTATAATCACCCAGTTACGTTGTGACATTTGGTAGCACACAAAGTGTTCCTCCGGTAAACGGGAGTTGCATAATCTCATAGTCATAGGAACATGTATAAGTCATGAAGAAAGCAATAGCAACATACTAAACGATCAAGTGCTAAGCTAACGGAATGTGTCAAGTCAATCACATCATTCTACTAATGATGTGATCCTGTTAATCAAATGACAACTCATGTCTATGGTTAGGAAACATAACCATCTTTGATTAATGAGCTAGTCAAGTAGAGGCATACTAGTGACATTAAGTTTGTCTATGTATTCACACATGTATTATGTTTCCGGTTAATACAATTCTAGCATGAATAATAAACATTTATCATGAAATAAGGAAATAAATAATAACTTTATTATTGCCTCTAGGGCATATTTCCTTCATTATAACAGAGTAGCAATCACACACTTATTACATCGAATGTCTCAAAAGAGAACTTATTACAATAAATATGGCTTAAGGCCATCTAATAACGATAACAACGGAAGGCTTGGAAGATAAACGAGTCCATCAACTCCAACGACATCACTGAGTATAAGACCACGACCTAAGGCACCTTACTCGTTATGCAAAAGTCTCGCAACATGAGCGTTGCAGCCAAAACGGGGACAAGACATGGAATATGCTGGCATGTAACACATATAGAGTAATGAACAGAATAATGCTATACTACATGCATATATGGCTGGTGGAAAGCTCTATGGTTATAGTTTTGCATAAAGCTAATTTTCCCCTACTGCAAAGGAATAAATTTTTATTTAACTATCATGGTGGTTGTTAAACATTGAGAAGGTTCACCCAACTCAATCCCAATTAAGAATCATCATTAAACCCAAAAAATTAATTAAAGTAACATGATGAGATTCACATGATAATCCAAGTACTAGATACTCAAAACGTCCATAACCGAGGACACGACTAACCATGATTAGTTTATACACTCTGCAGAGGTTTGCACACTTTTCCCCGCAAGACTCGATCTCCTCCGTTGGAATTCTCGCACTACATGGTGTTTGAGAAACGGATGACCGAGACATAGTCTTTCAGAAGCATTTGCACCTTACGATGGGTAGACAGTTACACCTACTTTCCCCTATATCTGCTAGTCTACCACTGTAAGAGTTCACACGACTTAATCAACTATGCTAGAGCCAATAGTAGCTTGCGGCTGCACACGGAAGTTTCTAGCATGAATAATCTCATGATCCCTTTGAGCCTGGGTGACAGTTCATAAAGAAAAACAACAGGCAATCATTGGAATCCCAGGTGCCTCAATCCACCCAGATGTGTATTAAAGTTGCCACCTTAAGTAAACCATTAAATTAACAATCTCACATCTGTCATGGATACTCTCACCCAATCCACGTCTACTAGCATAGCATAGCAATATAAGCAAACGTAGAAGTAACTCCCAAAGGTTTGATAATAAAACAGGTAATAGGTTCTACCTCATCTACTTCCCAAAACCCACATATTAATCAGATCCTAATCATGCAATTGTTTGAGGATTGATCTAATGCAATAAAACCGGGTAGTAAAGAGGTATGATCAAAGTGTCACTTGCCATGCTGATGATCCGTGAAACCTAGAGATTCGAAGTAGCAAGCGGCACACTCCGGGTACTCTATCGTAAACAAATAAGCATAAAATAAGCACTCATCTAATGCATAGGTAAAACTCAAATAAGAGATCTAACCAGAAATTTCAACTTAAGAACTCTGGTTTGCAAAAAGAATCAAATCGAACGAAGCAACGAAAATCAAACGGCGAAAGAAACAAGCTTCATTTTACTAATCTGGACCTAAGTCAAATTTTACAGTAGCCAAAAACTTGTTTGAGTTGGTTAAACGGACAGAGGGTTTCGAGACAAAACTCTAGGCGCTTGAATCGCCTGATTCCGATAAACGAGCGAAAAGTTATACTAAAACGAAAATCGGATCAGAAATCGCGATTAGAAATAATCGCGGAAAATCCAAGAAAAATTAAAACAGACGAAGAGGCTAACGAACGAACGTTCGCTATCTGCGGCTAAACGACGAAAACTGTTCGTTAAAACGAGCGTACGGACGAACTTCCGCTAAATAAACTAAACCGGAAGAAAAATAAAATAAAATAAAACCGATCTATAAAAAAACCGCGGTTTTATAAAAAAAACCGGGCGGTTAACCGCGAAACCAGCGATGGCGGCTACCTCGAGTCGAGGTCCGCGAGGTCGACAGTGAGCTCAGTGGGGCGGGCGGGCGGGCGAGGCGGTCGGGCGGGCGGGCGGGGGCGTGTGGCCAAGTGGCCTTGGCGGTGATGGCGATCTCCGTGGCGGCGGGGAGGCGGAGAGACGCTAGGGTTTGAGGCGGGGCTGGCGGCTCGGGCCTCCGGCTCTTAAAGGGCCGGCTGGGTCGGAGTCCCGAACGGACACGACCCGGTTAGGTCGGTTTCGTTTTTTTAAATAAATTTGCACAGAAAAAACAAATAAAATAAATACTAAACGGACTCCAAAAATCCCGAAATAAATTTTCCCCGTCCTCTAAAATCGAGTCGGACAAGATGAACATTTATTTGGGGCCTAAATGCAATTTTGAAAAATGCGCATTTTTCCTAATTCAAATAAAATAGCGATAAAAATCCGAAATAAAATCTTATTTGATTTTTATATTAACCCTCAATATTTCTTTATTTTGGGAAAGTCATTTTATTCCCTCTCTCATATTTTTATGATAGAAATAATTGAAGATAGAATAATTAAAATCAAATGATCCTATTTTCAAAATTTGAGAAAACTCAAATATGAAAATAACGAAATCCCCAACTCTCTCCGTGGGTCCTTGAGTTGCGTGAAATTTCTAGAATCAAGCCAAAATGCAATAAAATATGATATGCAATGATGATCTATGTATAACATTCCAAATTGAAAATTTGGGATGTTACAGATCGTGACATGCCTAATGGCTAAAGTTGATGTGGGATGGCTATGGCATCGCCGGTTAGCCCACGTCAATATGAGATATTTGCAAAGTCTTCTCAAGGGGGACCATGTGCGTGGACTAACAAATGTTAGTTTTGCCAAAGATCGTGCTTGCAGTGCTTGTATCGAAGGAAAGCTTCATGACAAGGCTCACCCTCCCACGACTATCATCTACTCGAAGAGATCCTTGGAGCTCCTTCACATGGATCTTTTTGGGCCTCCATCCTTTGATAGTCTTGGAGGTATAAAGTATTGCTTGGTGATTGTGGATGATTATTCAAGATACACTTTGGTATACTTCTTCAAGAGGAAGAGTGAGACTCAACAAACCGTCATCGACTTTGCAAATGAAGCTGAACGTCAACATGACGCAAAGATCTTGACAATAAGAAGTGACAACGGCACCGAGTTCAAGAACTACACCTTGGATGAGTTTCTTAGTGATGAGGGGATCAAGCATCAATATTCTGCACCATATACCCCTCAACAAAATGGTGTCGCAGAGAGGAAGAACCGGATGTTGATGGATGCGGCAGGACCATGAGGGTAGAGTTCAAGTCTCCATACAACTTTTGGGCCAAAACCATCAACACAACATGTCATGCATCCAATCGGCTCTATCTCCGCAAAGGCTTGAACAAGATTCCTTATGAAATACTTACCGATAACAAGCCCAACCTCAAGTACTTCCGGGTGTTCGGGTGTAAGTGTTTCATTCTCAAGAAAGGTGTTTGTTTGTATAAATTTGAGGCTAGAGCTTATGAGGGCATATTTGTTGGTTATGCTACAAACTCTCATGCTTACCGTGTTCTCAACAAGTCCACTAGACTCATTGAGGAGACATGTGACGTGGAGTTTGACGAAAATAACAGATCCCAAGTGGAGCAAAGTGGTACTTGTGATGTAGGTGATGAAATTCCTCCCCAAGCCATAAGAAGAATGGGTGTTGGTCATATCCTACCCATTGAGGAACCCCTTGTGGTCGAAGGAGAAGGACAATGCTCCACTCAAGTGGAGCCATCACCAACCCAAGACCCACATGCTTGCGAAGAACAAAGTGAAGGCCCTCAACCTCATGAACAAGATCAAGGGCAAGATCAACCTCAAGATGGTGGTGAACCACCAAATGATGCCCAAGGTCAAGTTCTCCCCTTCGAGCAAGTTCAAGATCAAGAGAAAGCTCAAGATCAAGAACAAGCTCAAGACGGCGCTCAAGATGATCAAGTTACCCCTCCTCTTTTCACATTCGAGGAGGAATTAGAGCGTCGTGCCATGAAGATTGCTTCCAAGCTCACCACCAAGGGTCATCTTATGGATAATGTGGTTGGAAGCCTAAGAAAGGGGGTAAGCACTCGTAGACAATTAGCAAACTATTGTGAACATCATGCGTTTGTTTCTTGTGTCGAACCCCAAAAGGTTTATGAGGCGCTCGAGGACCCGGATTGGCTCAATGCCATGCATGAAGAACTCAACAACTTCGAGCATAACCAAGTGTGGAAATTAGTGCCAAGGCCAACCGGGAATCATAATGTCATTGGAACCAAGTGGATATTCAAGAACAAGCAAGATGCTCATGGGATCATTGTTCGCAACAAGGCTCGTTTGGTGGCACAAGGCTACTCCCAAGTCAAGGGTATTGACTACGGTGAAACCTTTGCTCCCGTTGCTTGCCTTGAATCTATTCGTTTGTTGATTGCTTATGCTTCTCATAATTTCACGTTGCAACAAATGGATGTGAAGAGTGCTTTTCTTGATGGTCCCATTAATGAGTTGGTGTATGTCAAACAACCCCCCGGGTACGAAGATCCCTATTTCCCCGATCACGTGTACCAACTCCATAAGGCGCTCTATGGCCTTAAACAAGCCCCACGTGCGTGGTATGAGCATCTTACGGAGTTGTTACAAGATCGTGGGTTCGAAATCGGGAAATCAGCCCCACTCTTTTTACTAAGAAGGTCAAGGGGGAGTTGTTTGTGTGCCAACTATATGTTGATGATATTATTTTTGGTTCCCCTAACAAAGCTTTCAATGAAGAATTTGCCGCTCTCATGACCTCAAAATTCAAGATGTCTATGATGGGAGAGTTGAAGTTCTCTCTCTGGTTTGAAATCAAGCAAAGAAGAGAAGGAACCTTCATCAACCAAGCCAAATACACTCAAGACATGCTCAAGAGATTCAAGCTAAGTGATGTCAAGCCGGCTTCCACTCCAATGCCCACCAAGTGGCAACTTGACATTGATACCAATGGTAAAGCGGTGGATCAAAAGGTATATCGCTCCATGATTGGATCCTTGCTTTACCTTTGTGCATCTAGACCGGATATCATGTTGAGTGTGGGAATTTGTGCACGGTTTCAAGCCGCACCTAAGGAAAGCCACTTTGTGGCGGTCAAGCGAATCTTTTGATATTTGGCTCATACCCCAAACTTTGGCTTATGGCACCCAAAAGGAGAAACTTCAAGCTTGTAGGATATTCGGATTCCGATTGGGTAGGAGACAAAGTGGATAGGAAGTACACTTCCGGAGGGTGCCAATTTCTTGGTTGCTCTTTGGTGAGTTGGTCTTCCAAGAAGCAAAGTTGTGTGTCTCTCTCGTCCACCGAAGTGGAGTATGTGGCGGCTGGTAGTTGTTGTGCACAACTCTTATGGATAAGGCAAACTTTAAAGGATTACGGTGTCATTTGTGACAAAGTGCCTCTTGAAAATGAAAGTGCCATCAAGATTTCTCTCAACCCGGTGCAACACTTCAAGACGAAGCATATTTAGATTCGGTATCACTTCATCCGGGATCATATTAGGCGAGGGGAGATCGAGCTCAACTATGTCAACACTCATGATAACCTTGCAGATATTTTCACGAAGCCCTTGGATGAAGCAAGATTTCGCGAGTTAAGGCATGAGCTAAATATCATTGGTTCGAGCAATGTGACTTGAACCCTTGCACACCCCACCACACTCAACTTGTTGTCTAGTTTAGGTGTAGGCATGGACATAGGAGGAGTGTTGTTCTCTCAATGAACTCTCCCTCCCCCATTATGCATAAATTGATCAACTCTTTCACATTAGCCATTTTTGATGGTACGTGTGCTTCAAAGACGAGTTTTGGTCATGGGCCCAAGGATAATTCTTCGTGGTGCCATACCAATCGACTCAAACATAGGTGGCTCCGGCCACCGCCCTCTCCTTGGAGAGGTTGTGTCTCGTTTTTGGTCCTTGTTGTCTCTTGCTTTTCTCTCTTCGTGCCGAGCTTGTGCCTGTGGGGTCTCGTTTGTTAGCTCGTTGGTGTGTTCGTTCGCTTGAAGGGTCCGTGCAAAGGTGTTTCTTCCTTTGTTATAAACTGCATTCTCTTGGGTTCACGGTACTACCGTGGCCTGCCACGGTACTACCGCAAGGACACAGTACTACCACAAGGACACGGTACTACGACAACCAGCACGGCAGTAATTTTTTACTGCCGCTGGTGGAGGAGTACTACCGCCCACGGCGTGGTACTTCCGCCCGGGCGGTACTACCACAAGGACACGTGGTACTACCGCGGAGTAGCGAGCACGTGGGGGTTAAGAGCGGGCAGGGGGAGTTCCAACTCTCCCATACCAATTCACTCTTTCTCCCCCACGCCGCCTCTCTCTCTCCTGCCCACGAACGGCGCCGTAGGCCCTCGCCGGATCTCCGTCTCCGGCTGCTCTCCTCGGATTTCGACCGGTGGGATCATTCCCCACCACTTCCTCTTGCCATGGAACAAGGTTTCTCTCCAAATCCCTCTCTTTTTGGTTCGTTCCATTGCTTCTAGGTTTTTGGGGAGATGCCTGTTGTTCTTGAGATTTTAGGCTAAATCTTTGCAAGAGTAGGATGTAGGAGAGTAGTAATGCGTAGAGATAGTTGATGTCTACTACACAACCTTCTTCTTGTAGACGTTGTTGGGCCTGCAAGTGCACATGTTTGTAGGACAGTAGCAAATTTCCCTCAAGTGGATGACCTAAGGTTTATCAATCCATAGGAGGCGTAGGATGAAGATGGTCTCTCTCAAGCAACCCTGCAACCAAATAACAAAGAGTCTCTTGTGTCCCCAACACATCCAATACAATGGTAAATTGTATAGGTGCACTAGTTCGGCGAAGAGATGGTGATACAAGTGCAATATGGATAGTAGATAAAGGTTTTTGTAATCTGAAATAATAAAAACAACAACGTAACAAGTGGTAAAAGTGAGCGTAAACGGTATTGCAATGATAGGAAACAAGGCCAAGGGTTCATACTTTCACTAGTGCAAGTTCTCTCAACAATAATAACATAGATAGATCATATAACAATCCCTCAACATGCAACAAAGAGTCACTCCAAAGCCACTAATAGCGGAGAACAAACGTAGAGATTATGGTAGGGTACGAAACCACCTCAAAGTTATTCTTTTGGATCGATCTATTAAAGAGTTTGTACTAGAATAACACCTTAAGACACAAATCAACCAAAACGCCAATGTCACCTAGATACTCCATTGTCACCTCAAGTATCTGTGGGCATGATTATACGATATGCATCACACAATCTCATATTCATCCAACCAACACAAAGTACTTCAAAGAGTGCCCCAAAGTTTCTACCGGAGAGTCAAGAACGTGTGCCAACCCCTATGCATAGGTTCATGGGCGGAACCCGCAAGTTGGTCACCAAAACATACATCAAGTGGCACATGATATCCCATTGTCATCACAGATAAACACGGCAAGACATACATCAAGTGATCTCATAAAAGACTCAATCCGATAAGATAACTTCAAAGGGGAAACTCAATTCATCACAAGAGAGTAGAGGGGGAGAAACATCATAAGATCCAACTATAATAGCAAAGCTCGGGATACATCAAGATCGTGCCATAGAGGTAACATGAGAGAGAACACGAGAGAGAGAGAGAGATCAAACACATAACTACTGGTACATACCCTCAGCCCCGAGGGTGAACTACTCCCTCCTCGTCATGGAGAGCGTCGGGATGATGAAGATGGCCACCAGTGATGGGTTCCCCCTCCGGCAAGGTGCTGGAACAGACTCCCGAGGCTACAGAGGCTTGCGGCAGCGGAACTCCCGATCTATCTTGATTTTTGATGTTTTTAGGGTACGTAGGTATATATAGGCGAAAGTAGTCGGTCGGGAGGTGCTCGAGGGGCCCACGAGACAGGGGGGTGCGCCTAGTAGGGGGGGGGGGGCGCCCTCCTATCTCATGGACTCCTCGAGGATCTTCTGACGTGAACTCCAAGTCTCTTGGATCATATTCTTCCAAAAAATCACGCCGCCGAAGGTTTCATTCCGTTTGGACTCCGTTTGATATTTCTTTTCTTCGAAATACTGAAACGGGCAATAAAATAGTAATATGGGTTGGGGCTCCGGTTATTAGGTTAGTCCCAAAAATGATATGAATGTGTAAAATAAAGCCCATAAACATCCAAAAGGGGTAATATAATAGCATGGAACAATACAAAATTATAGATACGTTGGAGACGGATCAAGCATCCCCAAGCTTAATTCCTACTCGTCCTCGAGTAGGTAAATGATAAAAAAGAAAATTTTGATGTGAATGCTACCTAGCATAATTCATAATGTAATTTTCTTTATTGTGGCATGAATGTTCAGATCCAAATGAATACAAAATAAAAGTTCATATTAACATGAAAATGGTGATACTTCAAGCATACTAATCAAAGTAATCATGTCTTCTCAAAATAACATGGCCAAAGAAAGTTATCCCTACAAAATCATATAGTCTGGCTGTTGCTCTATCTTCATCACACAAAGTATTTAATCATGCACAACCCCGATGACAAGCCAAGCAATTGTTTCATACTTCAATAATCTCAAACTTTTTCAACTTTCACGCAATACATGAGCGTGAGCCATGGACATAGCACTATATGTGGAATAGAATGGTGGTTGTGGAGAAGACAAAAAGGAGAAGATAGTCTCACATCAACTAGGCGTATCAACAGGCTATGGAGATGCCCATTAATAGATATCAATGTGAGTGAGTAGGGATTGCCATGCAACGGATGCACTAGAGCTATAAATATATGAAATCTCAACAAAAGAAACTAAGTGGGGTGCATCCAACTTGCTTGCTCACGAAGACCTAGGGCACTTTTGAGCAAGCCCATCATTGGAATATACAAGCCAAGTTCTATAATGAAAAATTCCCACTAGTATATGAAAGTGACAACATATGAGACTCTCTAACATGAAGATCATGGTGCTATTTTGAAGCACAAGTGTGGAAAAAGAGATAGTAGCATTGTCCCTTCTCTCTTTTTCTCTCATTTTATTTTTTCTTTTTTCTTCTTTTTCTCTTTCTTTTTTTCTTTCCCCTTTTTTTGGCCTTTTTTTTCTTTTTTTTGTAAAGTCCTTTCTTCATCATCCTTTCCTCACTAGGACAATGCTCTAATAATGAAGATCATCACACTTTTATGGATTTACAACTCAAAGCTAGAACAAGATATGACTCTATATGAATGCCTCCAGCGGTGTACCGGGATATGCAATGAATCAAGAGCGACATGTATGAAAATTATGAAGGTGGCCTTGCCACAAATACGATGTCCACTACATGATCGTGTAAAGAGCAATATGACAAAAGTAATGCGTGTCATATGAACGGAATGGTGGAAAGTTGCATGGCAATATATCTCGGAATGGCTATGGAAATGCCATAATAGGTAGGTATGGTGGCTGTTTTGAGGAAGGTAAATGGTGGGTATATGGTACCGGCGAAAGTTGCACGGTACAAGAGAGGCTAGCAATGGTGGAAGGGTGAAGGAGTGCGTATAATCCATGGACTCAACATTAATCAAAAGAACTCATATACTTGTTGCAAAAATTTAGAAGTCATAAAAAACCAAAGCACTACGCGCATGCTCCTAGGGGGATAGATTGGTAGGAAAAGACCACCGCTCGTCCCCGACCGCCACTCATAAGGAAGACAATCAATAAATAAAATTGTGCTCCAACTTCATCACAAAGTGGTTCACCATACGTGCATGCTACGGGAATCACAAACTTCAACACAAACATTCTTTAAATTCATAATCACCTCAACTAGCATGACTCTAATATCACTACCTCCATATCTCAAAACAATTATCAAGTATCAAGTTGATCATAGCATCCAATTCACTTCCTATGATAGTTTTTATTATACCCAACTTGGATGCCTACCATTCTAGGACCAATTTTATAACCATAGCAAATACCATGATGTTCTAAAAGACTCTCAAAAATATATAAGTGAAGCATGAGAGACTAGCAATTTCTACAAAATATAACCACCGCCGTGCTCTAAAGGATATAAGTGATGCACTAGAGCAAATGACAAAACTACTCCGAAAGATATCAGTGAAGAACAATGAGTAGCTAAATAATTATGTAACTATGCGAAGGCTCTCTCTCATTAAAGAATTTCAGATCTTGGTATTGTATTCAAGCAGCAAGCAAAACAAAATAAAATGACATTGCAAGGATAGCACAACTCATGTGAAGAAGCAAAAACTTAGGCTCAACCAATACTAACCGATAGTTGTTGAAGAAGAAAGGTGGGATGCCTACCGGGGCATGCCCAAGCTTAGATGCTTGAGACTTCTTGGAATATTATCTTGGGGTGCCTTGGGCATCCCCAAGCTTGAACTTTTGTGTCTCCTTAATTCCTCTCATATCATGGTTTCTCTTTTTATCAAAAGCTTCATACACACCAAACTCAACACGAACTCGTGAGATAGGTTAGTATAAACCAATGCAAAACCTTATCATTTTCTACTGTAACAAATCACTAAAATTATTATTCCACATTGAATACTAAATGCCTCTTCATATTTAATACTCCTATCCTCAAATAGAATCACTAAACAAGCAAGCATATGCAAACAATGCAAACATAACAGCAATCTATCAAAACAGTATAGTCTGTAAAGAATGCAAGAGTACCAATACTTCCCTAACTCCAAAAATTATGAACTAAAATTCCCACTGCATTAAATTTATCATAGCTCATTATGCAAAAAGTTTCAACACTATATAATGCTCTGACTTTTATAGGGAATTTTTGCAACAGCGGTAAACTTTCTGTTTTCAAACAGCAACAAGTATACTAGCAAAATAAGCATGGCAAAGGCTATCCTTGACTTCTTTATTGAAACTAAAGATGCAAAACATTAATCCAAATAACAGAAAGCAAATACTAACAAAAGAAAATGACGCTCCAAGCAAAACACATATCATGTGGTGAATAAAAATATAGCTCCAAGTAAAGTTATCGATGAACGAAGATGAAAGAGGGGATGCCTTCCGGGGCATCCCCAAGATTAGGCTCTTGGTTGTCCTTTGAATATTACCTTGGGGTGCCTTGGGCATCCCCAAGCTTAGGCTCTTGCCACTCCTTATTCCATAGTCCATTGAATCTTTACCCAAAACTTGAAAACTCCACAACACAAAACTCCACTACAAGAAATATGTCAACTTATGACCTTTTGTCAGTGACCCTGGAAGAATTGGTCATAGATTTATGACCATTTGAGACCAATTGGTCAAAAGCTGTTCGAGGGGCTCCAAACCCTAAACCATTGCGACCATTTTGGTCAGAAAGGTCATAATTTCCTTACATGAAATGGTCATAAAGCTAACAGCTAGTCCATTGCCTTATTTCTAGTTGTTAACGACCAATATAGATGGTCATAGCCTTGTAAATTGTGGTGGGTTGCTATGACTAGGCGCCACCTCATCAGTTTTGCCTATGTGTCATGTCCATGTGGCAGTTTTTGCCCTAGGTTGTGAAGCAACCTATATTTCTGTCATTCCCAAAATTCCCAAAAAAATCTCATAAATTCTTTGGGTCATATCTTCGTCAAATAAGTAAAACCTTCCTTGCCTAGTTCAAAAATAATTCAAAAATATTCATTTTCCTATTCATTCAGAGTAACAGTTTGTGAAGGAAGTACCACTTTGGCAAGTCCAAATAGTATCCATTTTCTACAGTGCTTTCCTATGCCCAAATAACCATCCTCCACCAAATGCCACTCAATCCATTCATTATTTTGAGCCGAGCTTCAACATTCAGATTTATGTCCAAAGTGTGGTGGTTTGCAAAGCAAGTACCACCTAGGCTCCTCCTTTTGAGCTGAAAATTTGTGAAAACGGTCTTCTTAGTAACTGATCATCCTCACCAAAACTCACGCCCATTAGCCATGTACATTTCCGCATCGCTAATCAAACACTTGGTCGCTAATTCATGTTTGAGCATCGATTGGTCTCCTCGTGAGAATCTTATGTTGTAATTTTCTTCCTAGCACCAACCTCGGGAGTGCTCAACCCACTAGACGTGCCTAGGCCGCCTGTAACACATGGCAACACCACGGTCACGCGGTGACCACGCCGGGCATGCGAAGTTCTGGCGCTCTAGAGTTGGGGCCCTCGGCCACCGCCCAAACCTCGACGTATCGCCACCAAACCATGTATTTATGATTAAATAGGTTCTTATGTAACTAGAAATGATTTTTGGAAAAAAATAAATAGCAAACTATGAGGCAGCTGCAGTTCAAATTTGACCCGCTTCCAGCTAAATCGGCAGAAATTTGTCTTTTTCACGAGAGGTGGATCAAAACTTTTTACACCAGACAATTTTGTCAATTGTGCATTAAATATGGCCTAGTATTTTATAAAAATGATTTGGTCCAATTTTGCAACAATTATTTGGTAGTTCCTTCACAAAAAGACCTCCTTTCGGGCACTCGAAAAATGGAAAATGTTTTTTTTCGTCCAACGAAAATGAAAACTTCCTTAGGCAACATTGTTTTCTATTCCAATTGCACCCTTGTGCACAATATGAGATCATTTGAACAAACTATGCCATGAATGTGGCCATAAGATTGATCATTTGGCTTGAAAGCCATGAATCTTCACACTTGATAGCTCATTTCTGAGAACACTTTTTTAAAATAATTACCGTATTACAAGTTTATTATTTTTCCTGGAAACTTGGTCACATATAATGACACAATGCGAATGTTTTCCAATTTTTTGATTTTTTTTGAATTTTTTATGCCCGTTTCAAAATGCAGTCAAAACGGCGGGCTTGACCGTTCCTAGCTAGTGGTTGAATCTTGGAATTTTTTGGTGTTTCTATGATTAAATAGATACTTATGTACCTAGAAATGATTTTTGGAAAAAATAAATAGCAAACTATGAGGCAGCTGCAGTTTAAATTTGACCCGCTTCCAACTAAATCGGCGAAAATTTGCCTTTTTCACGAGAGGTGGATCAATTTTTTTACACCCAACCATTTTGTCAATTGTGCATTAAATATGGCCTAGTATTTGATAAAAATGATTCGATCCAATTTTGCAAAAATTATTTGGTAGTTCCTTCACAAAAAAACCTCCTTTCGGGCACTCGAAAAATGGAAAATGGTTTTTTCGTCCAACGAAAATGAAAACTTCCTTAAGCAATATTGTTTGCCATTCCAATATGCACCCTTGTGCACAATATGAGATCATTTGAACAAACTATGCCATGAATGTGGCCATAAGATTGATCATTTGGCTTTAGAGCCATGAATCTTCAGAGATGATAGCTCATTTCTGAGAATACTTTTTTAAAATAATTGTCGTATTACAAGTTTGTTATTTTTCCTGGGAACTTGGCCACATATAATGACACAATGCAAAGGTTTCCCAATTTTTTGATTTTTTTTTTGAATTTTTTATGCCCGTTTCAAAATGCGGTCAAAACGGCGGGAATGACCGTTCCTAGCTAGTGGTTGAATCTTGGAATTTTTTTGGTGTTTATCTGATTAAATAGGTACTTATGTAACTAGAAATGATTTTTGGAAAAAATAAATAGAAAACTATGAGGCAGCTGCAGTTCAAATTTGACCCGCTTCCAAGTGAATCGGCGGAAATTTGTCTTTTTCACGAGAGGTGGATCAAAACTTTTTGCACCCAACCATTTTGTCAATTGTGCATTAAATATGTCCTAGTATTTTAGAAAATTGATTTGGTCCCATTTTGCAACAATTATTTGGTAGTTCCTTCACAAAAAAACCTCCTTTTGGGCACTCGGAAAATGAAAAATAGTTTTTTCATCCAAAGAAAATGAAAACTTCCTTAGGCAACATTGTTTGCCGTTCCAATATGCACCCTTGTGCATAATATGAGATCATTTGAACAAACTATGCCACGAATGTGGCCATAAGATTGATCATTTGGCTTGAAAGCCATGAATCTTCAGAGATGATAGATCATTTCTGAGAACACTTTTTTAAAATAATTGTCGTATTACAAGTTTGTTATTTTTCCTGGGAACTTGGCCACATATAATGACACAATGCGAAGGTTTCCCAATTTTTTGATTTTTTTTGAATTTTTATGCCCGTTTCAAAATGCGGTCAAAACGACGAGAATGGCCGTTCCTAGCTAGTGGTTGAATCTTATAATTTTTTGGTGTTTCTCTGATTAAATAGATACTTATGTACCTAGAAATGATTTTTTGAAAAAATAAAGAGCAAACTATGAGGTAGCTGCAGTTCAGATTTAACCCGCTTCCAGCTGAATCGGTGGAAATTTGTCTTTTTCCTCAGAGGTGGATCAAAACTTTTTACACCCAACCATTTGGTAAATTATGCATTAAATATGACCTAGTATTTTAGAAAAATGATTTGGTGCAATTTTGCAAGAATTATTTGGTAGGTTCTTCACAAAAAAACATCATTTGGGGCACTCGAAAAATGATTAAAAATAGCTAGAAAGATGAGAAATGCGTACAAATTGGTCCTTATCTATAAAATGTGGTCTAACTCTAGTGAGAATTTGTGTGGTACCCTTTTGCAAAATATTTTTGATAGCTACTTCACAAAATTCCTCTAGTTTTTGTACTTGGAAACTCTTTTAAATCACTGATTTTCCGAACCAATCAGAACCATTCCCACGGATCGATGACATGGCACTCATCTATCCATCCATCCATCTCACCATCCCACATCCATCCGTCCATCCATCCGTCCATCCACCCCACCGCAACACAAACCCTTCCCCCATCGCACCCCTTCCCCCATCGCCGCCTCCCTTCCAGATCCATCGCAGCCACCTCCACCTCCCTCCGACGGAGCTCGCCGTCGTTCATGGCCTCCCCCACGCGCCCCTCCTCTCGCCCTCCCCTTCCCTCGCCACCCAACCAAACCACCACACACCCTCACCTTGTTACCGACGCGCCGCCGCCGTCCCCCACGATCTGGATCCCCACGAACCAGCCGCTGGCGACCGCATCCACTCCACCGCCGGCGCCACCTCCACTCCCCTCCCCTCCCCTTCTTGGCTGGAGATCCCCTCCTCTCTAATCCCACCCGCGCTCCACAGCCGAACCCTACACGCGCACGCGCCAGGGGCTGCCCCGATCTGTGAGATGTGGTGCAGCCGCGTGTCGCGGGGCCTCCGAGAGGCAAAGGCCGCCGCCGCTGCTGCCGCCGCATCCAGGCGCTTCTCCACCACCTCGGTATTCCCTCTTCCTCCTCCTGTGCCCCCAAATCCAGCCTCGCCACCGAGCACATCTGCCTCGCCGCCGGCGACTCCGCCCTCTACCCAACTGCCGGCTCCCCCACCATCTGCTCCTTCCCTCCCCTCCCCTCCAGACCGGCTCGACCTAGGCTGGCCGTTTCCTCCAGATCCATCGGCAGAGGAGGAGGAGGCGCCTCCTCCCACTGCCGCAGTGCCCTCCAACCTTCTCTCCTTCCTCGCGCGTGCCCGGTACCCTAGCCACGGCACTCGAGGAGTGCTGGTGGTGCACCGAGTCTTTGCCTCGGCCCAGGCGTCGTGGCGGCGGCCCCGACCTCATCCTCAACGACGCCCCGCTGCTCATCCACCATGGTGTCAAGGCCGACGAGGAGTCCAGAAAGGTCGCCGACCCGGAGTCCACCAACAACCCCGTTATGCTCGCCATCATCCGCACAAGTACCGCAAGATGGAGGAGAGGCTCGTCGGCGTCTCCGAGGAGACCACCACCGGCGTCAAGCAGATGCAGGAGTCCGGCACTCTCCTGTTCCACGCCATGAACGTCACAAAGAGCAAGGTATACTTCCATTCTTCCCATTTTTACAGAGTTTCAGAGGAGCTAGTATAAGATATCAAATTTACTTGCAAAACAGGGGCTGTTAATTATAGTTTTATTTTGGTCTTCAATTGCATACACGGACATTTGGACTGGTGTTTTCCTTAAATTATATGCTGGTTTCATTTCATCAGCTGAGTAGAAAGGCTTTCTTTTTGTAAGAGAGGTTCCCATACAGCATTAGGTAGGGAGAGGTGACATTTTGGTAGGCCAGGATACAAGATACCAGAACTAGCAGTTCTCGCCTTGCTTATGTTTTGTGATCTCAGCTTATCTAATAAAACTGGCAATTATAGGATACAAGATACCATAACTACATAACTGGAGTCATTTGAATTACTGTAGTTGTGCCGTCTGGCTAGTGGGCTAATATAGGAGCCACAGCATGGCATCATTCTGTAGGGAGAGGTGACATTTTGGTAGGCCAGGGCCTGTGCTTGTATTCAGGCTCAAAATGCGCCCCATTTACTTCACCTCTAGAATATCTCTTTGCTGTCTTTATGGAATAGTAACATATGGATTGTCATACTGCTAAATCTTAGTCGCTACATGCTAGTAGGATATTATTTACCAATTCTATCTTCTCGCGATTAAAACAAATCCACCACGAGTTGCAACAAACAGATTTTACCAGTTCTATCTTCTGTATCAAAACAAACCCACAACAGTTTTCCAATTCTACCGAGGTAAACTGCAGATGCAGATGCGATTTTTATTAATTAGATCTTCTGCGATTAAAACCATATTGGGTAACAACTTGCTTCAACTGCAGATGCCTGCGATTAAAACTAAAGTTTCATTCATCTTATGGTATCTTGTTCTCTGTGATAACTCTTGACTTGCAAGATACAATGTTGATTTATTATATATACCTGCACAACAAGTATATGGTGTTGTCTTATTCGGTCTGGACTTTGCATATGTTTATTCAGTTTACAACTAGGATTAGTTTCATGTGTTTATAAGAATTATTGATGCAAACCACTATGTTTGTGCATAGCAGTGACGGCTCAGATCTGACGTTTTTGGTGTCTTGCTGGTTTTCAGGGCGAGGGTGGTGTAGTGGCCGCATGAACATGCTCAGGGGCATCATCGGCAGGGCGCTCAAGAGACGGGCGAGGTGGATGCTGCCCACCCAGACGGTACACAACATGGGGGAGTCCATCTCCGACCGTCCCAAGCACGACCATGATAGACCTACAACGGCAGGTAGCATTTCCATCTCCATCTCCCTCCCCCTCTTCCTTGAAGTAGTAGCACATCATCAGGTAGTAGGACGGTGAATACATGTGTGCGGTAGCTTGTTCTGTAACTTGTTCAAATGATAAGAGAGGTTCCCATACAACATCGTAGTAGTATCACAAAGATCAAGATCGGTAGTAGCTTGTTTCAGAACTTGTGTCTCGTGTTGTTCAAATGTGCACATCATCGAGGTTCCCATTGTGGTTACAAGCGCAATGTGTGATCCTAGCTATAAAATATAAGGGGCAGTCTGAACATTCATTTATAACTCTAATCTAGGTTGAACAAGCAATCAAGGGAGAACTGCCAGTTTCTTTTGTATGGCGTACATGTTGAATGTCGTTGGATGATGATCTAACCATTTTTCTCATCACAAAGTATGCATCGGCAATATAATTTGCAGCATTAGTTAGGTACTGTTGTAGTCTTTTTTAGACTTGTATGAGTAAAATGCACGATGCTGGTGACTAACCAGAAAAGTTCTTTGAGTTCCATACATTGAGTAAAACATTTCAATCTGTCATTGAAAAGCATGGCTGGAAGCAGCTGCTGGCTCTACTGAAAATTCTGTGATGGTGAAATAAGACCAGGCTTTGTTTTTTGCTGCTCTGTTTAATGCGTGTTGTACAGATATCATTGACATTTGCACTGAATGCGTGGTTGAGCACTCTTAATTTGTGCAACTAATGCATTTCAGTTGTTGCTGCAAATGTTGATATTCTCAAAGGCTAGCTTGTGTTTATTGATGCTCCAGGTAGTGGTTATGTTTGAGAAGTGTAAGGGAATATTATGCTGTCAAGTTCGTGTCTTAGTGCGTCTGAGAATGTTGTTTCTTTCTTTCTTCCTTTTGTTGCAAACCTGAAAAGAAAGTGCAATGTGAACCTGGAAGGTGCATGTACTGCTGCTACTTTCGTGTGCCAACTGACAGCAGTAGTACTGCTACTACTAGTTGGTTTGTGATGATCCAAACAAGTCTGACAGCAGTAGTACTGTTGGCAGTTGGTGTTTAATTTCATTGCTGCCATGGTATTTATTCTTTCGGCATGTCATGTATATGCTTGGTTCTTGATGGGTGCACTTTCTAACACGCGCAGCTGCAAGACAGAGACACGCCACCATGCGATGATTCTTCTTCCACTCGCAAGCCTCCCACTCCAGTAACTCTTTTTCTGCTCCAGCATAGCATAGCTAGTAAGCAACCGCTCCTCTCTTTTTCTGCTCCAGCCATGGTGATTTATGTCTAGTGCTTATGATGCTTTGGACTTGTAGTTTAGTGATGCCAAGTGTTGCATCGATAATATTTGATCAAAACCGCCCAATTGAGTTGAACAATCGAAGAGAGCCTGCTGCTAACAGACATGTTTTCTTTCCTAATAAAGATTGGATTGTTGTCCTGGCTCTGAAACATGCAACTTTTTTACCCGTCTATAAGTCTTGATCAAATCCAGCTTGTATCTACTTGTAGATGTAGACTGTTCTATATTTTTTGTCGATTAAAAACCTGCTTGCATGTATCCATTTTTTGTCCTTTACAACCTGATTGATGTACAACCTGTTTGCTTGAAAGTAATTTTAGTTGATTCTTTGTTGGAGCGCTAAGACTATGCGTGGAACATTAGTTTTTATTATCTCAAACTACCGCCATGTGATTATGCAGGTGCCTAGTTTGTTTTTATTATATAAAACTACCTCCCTGGAACATTAGTTTGTCACCTTGTTTCTACTGAGTGAACATTAGATTTTATATGCTTCTGATGCGTGATCCTTCTAATGCTAGGTGATTTGTTTCTTGGAATTTGGAAGAGGAAGACGATGAAGCGTGGTGGTTATCTATCAATATGCCTTGTGTTCTGGTTGTACTTCATAGCTAGTTTCATTGTATTTTGTATTGGTCTGGTTGTATGAATAGTATGTAAAGATTGTAATAGGCTACACTTATTGGTGCGGTTGTATTTTGTCTTTGATGCAGTTGTACCGGTCGGTCATTTCAAGTATATAGTTTTGTTTCATTTGAAATATTTGTCATGAAATAGTTACATTTCTTTGTCTTTGTGAAAATGTGAGAAATAAAAGTTGATGAGTTGGACTTACTTATTGGTAGAGGCCAAGGCCCAAAACGTGAATAGCATGCAAAAAGGCTGAGGCCCAAAAAGGAAGTCAACTTTTAAAAGGCCGAGGCCCAAAAAGAAATGGACCGTAAAGTTCTATCTTAGAAACTAAAAAGGCCGAATTGCTGGGCTTGGCCCATGTAGCTAACGTAAATTGACAGAAAAAAACATATATAAAAGGCTGAATTAATGGGCTAGGCCCATGTAAAACGCCTAATCGGACCGGGCTGAATCTTGTGCCACATCAGCTTGCCACGCTGGATGCCTACGTGGCCTGGGGAGGTTGCTAGTGACCAAAACGCCACAGTAGGAATATTTTGGTCGTAAACGTCTTTGACCATTCCAGAAGAAAGGTCGCTATAGTCAGTTTACGACGACCAGCTTTTGACCTTCTGTTTTTGGTCACAAAAAGGTCATAAATGGAAATTTGTGACCTTTCAGTGACCAATAGTGGTGGTCATAAGTTGACATATTTCTTGTAGTGCTCAACAGAAAATAAAACAACCACTTAGGTACTGTAATGAACTCATTCTAAATTCATATTGGTGTAATATCTACTGTATTCAACCTTATCTATGGTTCATACCACTTAATACTATCAATAGATGCATCAAAATAAGCAAACAACACATAGAAAACAGAATCTGTCAAAAACAGAACAGTCTGTAGTAATCTGTATCAAACGTATACTTATGAACTCCAAAAGTTGTACCAAATTAGGACGACCTAAGAAATTTGTGTACCAATCCACAGAAAAAAGAATCAGATCAGAAGCACGTTACTGTGAATTAACAAAACTAATTTACTGGGTGCAAAAGTTTCTGACTTTCAGCAGGATCAACACAACTATCACCGTAAGCTATCCTAAAGGTCTTACTTGGCACTTTATTGAAACAAAAGCTATAAAACATGATTAATACAGTAGCATAATCATGTGTACACAAAAAAACAGTAAGGATAAATATTGGGTTGTCTCCCAACAAGCGCTTTTCTTTAATGCCTTTCTAGTTAGGCATGATGATGACAATGATGCTCACATAAAAGTTAAGAACCGAGACATAACGGGAGCATCTGAAAGTGCATTATGTCGACTAGAGGGGGGGTGAATAGGCAATTTTTATGAATTCTTCACTGAGGAATTTGCCGGTGAGGAAATTCCTTAGCGAAGAACTACTAGCAGCGGAATAAGTACTCATAAGTAAGCATAACAGAATACAAGCATGGTCATCAAGATGAAATGAAGACAAGCACTGAGTACAGAGAGCGTAATCATAGGATAACACAAGGTGAAGACAAACAGATCAAGAAATTGATGCGAGGAAATTGAGAAAGTCTTGATCGAAGTCTTCAAACACAGATATGAACAAACACTCAACACAAGAATGAGGAAATGAAAGGGTTGAGGAAATAGAACCGATTAGGTTGGTGAAGACAATGATTTGGTAGACCAGTTCAACCGCTTTGTCTCGGTTATACGTCTGGTTGAGCGGCTGAGTATTTAAACTCGAGGACACAGTCCGGACACCCGATCCATCGAGCACGCAGCTCAGACACCCGATCCTCACCGTATTCTCCTTGAACTAAGGTCACACAGACCTCGTCCAATCACTCGTGGTAAGTCTTCAGCGACTTCCAAACCTTCACAGACTTGGTCACTCGGCGATCCACAATTCCTCTTGGATGCTCTAGACCATGACGCCTAATCGTCTGGAAGAAGCACAGTCTTCAAAGGTAATAAGCGCCGGATCCATGCAGGATCAATTTCTTGATGATGCTCAATCACTTTGGGTTTGTAGGGTTTGGTTTTGGGTTTTCCTCACTCGATGATTTTCGATCAAAGTCCTCGGAGGATGGGTTGCTCTCAAATGACAAGTGTCAAGTTCTCTCGGAGCAGCCAACCAGCTAGTGGTTGTAGGGGGCGGCTATTTATAGCCTAGGGAGCAGCCCGACATGATAAGACATAAATGCCCTTCAATGATATGACCGTTAGGTGGATAAGATATTTTGGGACAACTGGTGCGCAGCACATCAACGGTCGGAAATTTGACTCTCAAATTCCTTAGGGCTATCATGTTCCTCACTGTGTAGGCAATTCGCAGTGGCGAATTCCTAACTCAGTCAGAACAAATTCATCAGCGACTTCGTCTCTGTCACTGAAGAAAGTGACTGAACTGTATGAGATTTCCAAGGGCTTCACTCGAAGGGATTGGTAGGTGTAGGATTTTGAGTTGAGCATCACATGGAAATTTTTCCTTAGTATTTCCTCGACCCCTTTAACGAGACGGTGTTTCCTATGACTCAAGAAAGAGAAAATGAAACTACGAAAACAAAAGTCTTCACGCTTCATGTTCCACAAATGAATACCAAGTCTTCAAGGTCACACCAATTTCTTCACTTTCAAAGTCTTGAAAGTCTTCGAATATCAAAGTCTTCATCGAAGAACTTCATTTTAGGGTCGACTTTCTCTGTAAATATCAAACTCCTCATAGACTTATAGACCTGTGTACACTCACAAACGCATTAGTCCTTTAACCTATAAGTCTTCAATACACCAAAATCTCTAAGGGGCACTAGATGCACTTACAATCTCCCCCTTTTTGGTGATTGATGACAATATAGGTTAAGTTTTCAGCGGGGATAAATGTATGAAGTGTAAATACTGATATTGAGGAATTTGATAGCAAGATATAGAAGAACTCCCCCTGAAGATGTGCATAGTGAGGAATTTGTGTTTGAGGCAATGCACATTTGAAGAGTTGAATCATGGAGATCTCACCCTATATCTTGTAATTCATACACGCATTTGATATATAATATGAAGAATTTGAAATGCATGATGAAATATGGTGCTGATGAGATTCAAATCGTGCAATGTCATTAACGAGGAATAAGCATGCAAAGCATAATGCAACAAAAGTATCAACGCACCATCGGGTTTAAGATTACAACTCGATCCAAATAAAAGTTTGTAAGAACGCGAGTTGTAACTTAAAAATGCCCTTAATATAGACCCGCTTGAAGACTAACTCAGATTTCTCCCCTTTGTCATCATATGACCAAAAGGGTTGAAAGCGAGGACTAACGCTCAAGAATTTCAAGTCGATGGAAGAGCGCCCGGCGTTGTCGGGGTTGTTTGTTGTAGCAGGGCTCGCCTTGATGTCGTCCAAATCTTCATTCTCATCAGCGTCACACGATGAAGAATAAGAGCTGGCCACCAGTGGAGGAACTTTGACCCTCTTGAGTTTCTTGGAGGAGGCGCAGACTACCAAATTCTTCCTTGAGACCCATAGTCTTTCAGTTCTTCAGCGCTATAGACATGAGTGAGGACAGCCCAGGTGCGGTTGAAGGTTTCATGAAGGTAGTATTGGTTCTTCTTCACTGCATTGTATGTTGAGGTCATATTGTGAAGAAGTGCACCAAACTGACGTTTTACCCATTTGTGATTGCGATCAACCTTCTGATGAAGACGGAGGAGTAACTCACGGTCAGTCATCACCCTGGGTGCTGTGGCTTGAGGATTTTGCTTGGCTGAGGTATTTGCGACAGAGTCATGAAGGAAATATGCCCTAGAGGCAATAATAAAGTTATTATTTATTTCCTTATTTCATGATAAATGTTTATCATTCATGCTAGAATTGTATTAACCGGAAACATGATACATGTGTGAATGCATAGACAAACAATATGTCACTAGTGTGCCTCTACTAGACTAGCTTGTTAATCAAAGATGGTTATGTTTCCTAACCATGAACAAAGAGTTGTTATTTGATTAACAAGGTCACATCATTAGTAGAATGATCTGATTGACATGACCCATTCCATTAGCTTAGTACACGATCGTTTAGTATGTTGCTACTGCTTTTATCCATGACATATACATGTTCCTGTAACTATGAGATTATGCAACTCCGTTTACGGAGGAACACTTTGGTGCTACCAAACGCCACAACGAATCGGGTGATTATAAAGGAGTACTACAGTGTCTCCAAAGGCAGATGTTGGGTTGGCGTATTTGAGATTAGGTTTTGTCACTCCGATTGTCGGAGAGGTATCTCTGGCCCTCTCGGTAATACACATCCATGAAGCCTTGCAAGCATTACAGCTAATGAGTTAGCTGTGATATGATGTATTACGGAACGAGTAAAGAGACTTGCCGGCAACGAGATTGAACTAGGTATTGGATACCGACGATCGAATCTCGGGCAAGTAACATACCGATGACAAAGGGAACAACGATGTTGTTATGCGGTCTCGACCGATAAAGATCTTCGTAGAATATGTAGGAACCAATATGGGCATCCAGGTCCCGCTATTGGTTATTGACCGAGACGTGTCTCGGTCATGTCTACATTGTTCTCGAACCGTAGGGTCCGCACGCTTAAGGTTTTGATGATGTTATATTATGAGTTTATGTATTTTGATGTACCGAAGAAGTTCGAGTCCCGGATGTGATCACGGACATGACGAGGAGTCTCAAATGGTCGAGACATAAATATTGATATATTGGAAGCCTATATTTGGAGTTCGAATGGTTCGGGTGAAATCGGATTTTACCGAAAACCGGGGTTACGGAACCCTCCCGGGCTATTGGGCCTTAGTGGGCCACGAGGAGAAGAGGAAGGGCCGGCCAGGGGGTGGCCGCGCCCCTCCCCTAGTCCGAATAGGACAAGGAGAGGCGGCGCCCCCTCTCTCTTCCCCTCCCCAATCCTACTCCAACTAGGAAGGGGGAGTCCTACTCCGGTGGGAGTAGGACTCCTCCGCCGCCTCCCTTGGGCCGGCCGCACCTCCCCCTCCCTCCTTTATATACGGAGGCAGGGGGCACCCTAGAACACACAAGTTTGATCTACGGATCGTTCCTTAGCCGTGTCGGTGCCCCTTCCACCATATTCCACCTCGGTCATATCGTCATGAAGCTTAGCGGCTTCTGCGCGATAGAACATCAAGATCGCCACCACGCCGTCTCGACGGAACTCTCCCTCGACACTCGGCTGGATCGGAGTTCGAGGGACGTCATCGAGCTGTACGTGTGTCAAGAACTCGGGGGCGTCGGAGTAACGGCGCAGGGATCGGTCGGATCGCGAGGAGAACGTACGACTACTTCCTCTACGTTGTGATCGCTTCCGCTTCGGTCTACGAGGTACGTAGACAACACTCTCCCCTCTCGTTGCTATACATCACCATGATCTTGCGTGTGCGTAGGAAAATTTTGAAATTACTACGTTCCCCAACAGTGGCATCCGAGCCTAGGTTTTTATGTTTTGATGTTTTGCACGAGTAGAACACAAGTGAGTTGTGGGCGATACAAGTCATACTACCTACCAGCATGTCATACTTTGGTTCAGCGGTATTGTGAGATGAAGCGGCCCGGACCGACACTACTGCAGACGCTTACGCGAGACTGGTTTCACCGCCACGAGCACTCGTTGCTTAAAGGTATTGGCGGGTGTCTGTCTCTCTCACTTTAGTTGAACAGAGTGAAAGCTACGCCCGGTCCTTGAGAAGGTTAAACGAGTCTATTTGACGAAGTATCGCTGTGGTTTTGATGCGAGGTGAGACTGGTTCTTGCTTAAGCCCGTAGCAGCCACGTAAAATTTGCAACAACAAAGTAGAGGACGTCTAACTTGTTTTTGCAGGGCATGTTGTGATGTGATATGGTCAAGACGTGATGCTATATTTTATTGTATGAGATGATCATGTTTTGTAACCGAAGATCGGCAACTGGCTGGAGCCATATGGTTGTCGCTTTATTGTATGCAATGCAATCGCCCTGTAATGCTTTACTTTATCACTAAGCGGTAGCGATAGTCGTAGAAGCATAAGATTGGCGAGACGACAACGATGCTACGATGGAGATCAAGGTGTCGCGCCGGTGACGATGGTGATCATGGTGGTGCTGCAGAGATGGAGATAACGAAGCACAAGATGATGATGACCATATCATATCACTTATATTGATTTGCATGTGATGTTTATCTTTTATGCATCTTATCTTGCTTTGATTGACGGTAGCATTATAAGATGATCTCTCACTAAATTATCAAGAAGTGTTCTCCCGAGTATGCTTTGTTGCCAAAGTTCGTCGTGCCCGGACACCACGTGATGATCGGGTGTGATAAGCTCTCGTCCATCTACAACGGGTGCAAGCCAGTTTTGCACACGCAGAATACTCGGGTTATACTTGACGAGCCTAGCATATGCAGATATGGCCTCGAACACGGAGACCGAAAGGTCGGCGTGAATCATATAGTAGATATGATCAACATAAGATGTTCACCATTGAAAACTACTCCATTTCACGTGATGATCGGTTATGGTTTAGTTGATTTGGATCACGTGATCACTTAGATGACTAGAGGGATGTCGTCTAAGTGGGAGTTCTTAAGTAATATGATTAATTGAACTTAAATTTATCATGAACTTAGTAC
This sequence comes from Aegilops speltoides, assembly GCA_021437245.1. Taxonomy (NCBI): domain Eukaryota; kingdom Viridiplantae; phylum Streptophyta; class Magnoliopsida; order Poales; family Poaceae; genus Aegilops; species Aegilops speltoides. The sequence continues at coordinate 88,701,120 of CM038142.1, forward strand.
CGATAGTATCTTGCTTGTTTATGTTTGATTGTAGATAGATGGCTCGTCTTTGTTGTTCCGTTGAATTTTAATGCGTTCCTTGAGAAAGCAAAGTTGAAAGATGATGGTAGCAATTACACGGACTGGGTCCGTAACCTGAGGATTATCCTCATTGCTGCACAGAAGAGTTACGTCCTGGATGCACGGCTAGGTGCTAGGCCTGCTGCAGGAGCAACACCAGATGTTGTGAGCGTCTGGCGAGCAAAGTCGATGACTACTCTATAGTTCGATGTGCCATGCTTTACGGCTTAGAACCGGGACTTCAACGACGTTTTGAACGTCATGGAGCATATGAGATGTTCCAGAGTTGAAGTTGATATTCCAAATGTAATGCCCGGATTGAGAGATATGAAGTCTCCAATAAGTTCTATAGCTGCAAGATGGAGGAGAATAGTTACATTAGTGAGCACATACCCGTAATGTCCGGGTACTACAATCACTTGACACAATTGGGAGTTAATCTTCCGGATGATTGTGTCATTGATGAATTCTTCAATCACGCCACCAAGCTACAAAGGCTTCGTGATGAACTATAATATGCAAGGGTTAGTAAAGACTATACCTGAGCTCTTCGCAATGCTAAAGGCTGCGGAGGTAGAAATCAAGAAGGAGCATCAAGTGTTGATGGTCAATAAGACCACTAGTTTCAAGAAGAAAGGCAAAGGGAAGAAGAAGGGGAACTTGAAGAAGAACAGCAAGCAAGTTGCTACTCAGGAGAAGAAACCCAAGTCTGGCCCTAAACCTGAAACTGAGTGCTTCTCGCAAGCGATCGGTCACCGAAGCGGAACTGCCCCAAGTATTTGGCGGATAAGAAGGATGGCAAGGTGAACAAAGGTATATGTGATATACATGTTATTGATGTGTACCTTACTAGAGCTCGCAGAGCACTGGTATTTGATACTGGTTACATTGCTAATATTTGCAACTCAAACAGGACTACGGATTGCTTAACACGGCAAAGGACGAGGTGACGATCTGGCGTGGAAATGGTTCCAAAGTCGATGTGATCATGATTGGCACGCTACCTCTACATCTACCTTCGGATTAGTTTTAGACCTAAATAATTGTTATTTGGTGCTGCGTTGAGCATGAACATTATATCTGGATCTTGTTTGATGCGAGACGGTTATTCATTTAAATCGAGAATAATGGTTGTTCTATTTATATGAGTAATATCTTTTATGGTCATGCTCCCTGAAGAGTGGTCTATTTTGATGAATCTCGATAGTAGTGATACACAAATTCATAATGTTGAAACCAAAAGATGCAGAGTTGATAATGATAGTGCAACTTATTGGTGGCACCGCCGTTTAGGTCATATCGTGTAAAGCGCATGAAGAAACTCCATCTTGATGGACTTTTGGAGTCACTTGATTATGAATCACTTGGCACTTGCGAACCATGCCTCATGGGCAAGATGACTAAAACCCGTTCTCGGCACTATGGAGAGAGCAACAGATTTGTTGGAAATCATACATACTGAGATGTATGTGGTCCGATGAATGTTGAGGCTCGTGGCGGATATCGTTATTTTCTCACCTTCACAGATGATTTAAGCAGATATGGGTATATCTACTTAACGAAACATAAGTCTGAAACATTTGAAAAGTTCAAAGAATTTCAGAGTGAAGTTGAAAATCATCGTAATAAGAAAATTAAATTTCTACGATCTGATCGTGGAGGTGAATATTTGAGTTACGAGTTTGGTCTACATTTGAAACAATGCGGAATAGTTTAGCAACTCACGCCACCCGGAACACCACAGCGTAATGGTGTGTCCGAGCGTCGAATCGCACTTTACTAGATATGGTGCAATCTATGATGTCTCTTACAGATTTACCGCTATCATTTTGGGGTTATGCTCTAGAGGCGGCCGCATTCACCTTGAATAGAACACCGCCAAAATCCGTTGAGGCGACACCTTATGAACTGTGGTTTAGCAAGAAACCAAAGTTGTCGTTTCTTAAAGTTTGGGGATGCGATGCTTATGTGAAAAAGCTTCAACCGGATAAGCTCGAACCCAAATCGAGAAATGTGTCTTCATAGGATACCCAAAGGAGACAGTTGGGTACACCTTCTATCACAGATCCGAAGGCAAGACATTTGTTGCTAAGAATGGATCCTTTCTAGAGAAGGAGTTTCTCTCGAAAGAAGTGAGTGGGAGGAAAGTAGAACTTGATGAGGTAATTGTACCTTCTCCCTTACTTGAAAGTAGTTAAATCGCGTAAACTGGTTTTCGAGACATCTACACCAAGTAGTGAGGAAGTTGATGATGTTGATCATGAAACTTGAGATCAAGTTACTCTGAGAACCACGAGATCAACCAGAGTAAGATCCGCACTGAGTGGTGCGGTAATCCTGTTCGGAAATCATGCTACTAGATCATGATGAACCTCACGAACTATGAAGAAGCGATGGTGAGCCCAGATTCGCAAAATGGCTTGAGGCCATGAAATCGAGATGGGATCCATGTATGAAAACAAAGTATGGACTTTGGTTGACTTGCCCGAGGGTCGGCAAGCAATAGAAAACAAGTGGATCTTCAAGAAGAAGACCGACACGACGGTAATGTTATCATCTACAAAGCTCGACTTGTCGCAAAGGGTTTCGACAAGTTCAAGGGATTGACTACGATGAGACCTTCTCACCCGAAGCGATGCTCAAGTCTGTCCGAATCATGTTAGCAATTGCCGCATTTTATGATTATGAAATTTGGCAAATGGATGTAAAGACCGCATTCTGAATGGATTTACGGAAGAAGAGTTGTATATGATGCAACGAAGGTTTTATCGATCCAAAGGGAGCTAACAAAGTGTGCAAGCTCCAGCGATCCATTTATGGACTGGTGCAAGCATCTCGGAGTTGGAATAAACGCTTTGATAGTGTGATCAAAGCATTTGGGTTCATACAGACTTTTGGAGAAGCCTGTATTTACAAGAAAGTGAGTGGGAGCTCTGTAGCATTTTTGATATTATATGTAGATGACATATTGCTGATCGGAAATGATATAGAATTTCTGGATAGCATAAAGGGATACTTGAATAAGAGTTTTTCAATGAAAGACCTCGGTGAAGCTGCTTACATATTGGGCATTAAGATCTATAGAGATAGATCAAGACGCTTAATTGGACTTTCACAAAGCACATACCTTGACAAAATTTTGAAGAAGTTCAAAATGGATCAAGCAAAGAAAGGGTTCTTGCACGTGTTACAAGGTGTGAAGTTGAGTAAGACTCAATGCCCGACCACCGCAGAAGATAGAGAGAAAATGAAAGATGTTCCTATGCTTCAGCCATAGGCTCTATCATGTATGCAATTGTGTACCAGACTGATGTGTGCCTTGCTATAAGCTTAGCAGGAGGTACCAAAGTAATCCAGAGTGGATCATCGAAAGCGGTCAAGAACATCCCTGAAATACGAAAAGGACTAAGGATATGTTTTCGTATATGGAGGTGACAAAGAGCTCATCGTGCGAGTTACGTTGATGCAAGCTTTGACACCGATCCGACGATTCTAAATCGCAGACCGGATACGTATTTACACTAAACGGAGGAGCTGTCAGTTGGTGCAGTTCTAAACAAAGCGTCGTAGCGGGATCTACATGTGAAGCGGAGTACATAGCAGCTTCGGAAGAAGCTAATGAAGGAGTCTGGATGAAGGAGTTCATATCCGATCTAGGTGTCATACCTAGTGCATCGGGTCCAATGAAAATCTTTCGTGACAATCTATCGAGCAATTGCCTTAGCAAAGGAATCTAGATTTCACAAGAGGACCAAGCACATCAAGAGACGCTTCAATTCCATCCGGGATTTAGTCCAGGTGGGAGACATAGAGATTTGCAAGATACATACGGATCTGAATGTAGCAGACCCGTTGACTAAGCCTCTTCCACGAGCAAAACATGATCAACACCAAGACTCCATGGGTGTTAGAATCATTTCTATGTAATCTAAATTATTGACTCTAGTGCAAGTGGGAGACTGAAGGAAATATGCACTAGAGGAAATAATAAAGTTATTATTTATTTCCTTATTTCATGATAAATGTTTATCATTCATGCTAGAATTGTATTAACCGGAAACATGATACATGTGTGAATGCATAGACAAACAATATGTCACTAGTGTGCCTCTACTAGACTAGCTTGTTAATCAAAGATGGTTATGTTTCCTAACCATGAACAAAGATTTGTTATTTGATTAACAAGGTCACATCATTAGTAGAATGATCTGATTGACATGACCCATTCCATTAGCTTAACACACGATCGTTTAGTATGTTGCTACCGCTTTTATCCATGACATATACATGTTCTGTAACTATGAGATTATGCAACTGCCGTTCGGAGGAACACTTTGGGTGCTACCAAACGTCACAACATAGCTGGGTGATTATAAAGGAGTACTACAGTGTCTCCAAAGGCAGATGTTGGGTTGGCGTATTTCGAGATTAGGTTTTGTCACTCCGATTGTCGGAGAGGTATCTCTGGGCCCTCTCGGTAATACACATCACTGAAGCCTTGCAAGCATTACAGCTAATGAGTTAGCTGTGAGATGATGTATTACGGAACGAGTAAAGAGACTTGCCGGCAACGAGATCGAACTAGGTATTGGATACCGACGATCGAATCTCGGGCAAGTAACATACCGATGACAAAGGGAACAACGTATGTTGTTATGCGGTCTGACCGATAAAGATCTTCGTAGAATATGTAGGAACCAATATGGGCATCCAGGTCCCGCTATTGGTTATTGACCGGAGACGTGTCTCGGTCATGTCTACATTGTTCTCGAACCGTAGGGTCCGCACGCTTAAGGTTTCGATGCGGTTATATTATGAGTTTATGTATTTTGATGTACCAAGAAGTTCGAGTCCGGATGTGATCACGGACATGACGAGGAGTCTCGAAATGGTCGAGACATAAAGATTGATATATTGGAAGCCTATATTTGGAGTTCGGAATGGTTCCGGGTGAAATCGGGATTTTACCGGAAAACCGGGGGGTTACCGAAACCCTCCCGGGGGCTATTGGGCCTTAGTGGGCCACGAGGGAGAAGAGAAGGGCCGGCCAGGGGTGGCCGCGCGCCCCCTCCCCCCTAGTCCGAATAGGACAGGAGAGGGGGCGCGCCTTCTCTCTCTTCCCTCCCCAATCCTACTCCAACTAGGAAGGGGAGTCCTACTCCGGTGGGAGTAGGACTCCTCAGCAGCGCCTCCCTTGGGCCGGCCGCACTCCCCTCCCTCCTTTATATACGGAGGCAGGGGGCACCCTAGAACACACAAGTTTGATCTACGGATCGTTCCTTAGCCGTGTGCGGTGCCCCTTCCACCATATTCCACCTCGGTCATATCGTCATGAAGCTTAGGCGCGGCTCTGCGCCGTAGAACATCAAGATCGCCACCACGCCGTCGTCTTGACGGAACTCTCCTCGACACTCGGCTGGATCGGAGTTCGAGGGACGTCATCGAGCTGTCGTGTGTCAAGAACTCGGGGCGCCGGAGTAACGGCGCCGGATCGGTCGGATCGCGAGGAGAACGTCGACTACTTCCTCTACGTTGTGATCGCTTCGCCCGGTCTCACGAGGCGTACGAGACAACACTCTCCTCTCGTTGCTATACATCACCATGATCTTGCGTGTGCGTAGGAAAATTTTGAAATTACTACGTTCCCCAACAAGTCATGTGTGGCAGAGTCGTCATTGGTAGAGTAAGATGCAGCCTTGCGAAATTGACCATCCAATGGATGAATGCCTTCATCGATCACAGCAGCTGCCTTGCCTTTATCATCGGTGATGAAACCGTCCGCTTGAGGACTTCAATGGGAGGCATGTAGCTACCGTGGTTCAGAGTGTCGACTTTGTAATTCAGTGAAGATATTGCCCTGATGAATCTCATAATCCAAGGCGCATAGGGCTTCAGCTCGAATGGTGACATAGCAATATTGGCCAGAGTCCTCATGAAGAAATCATGGAAGTTGACGGGAACACCATGAATGATGTTGAAAAGCATATTCTTCATGATGCCAACGACTTCTTCATCATTTGAGTCGTGGGCTTTAATAGGACTCATTGTCTTCGTCAGAATGCGATAGACAGTCCGAGGCACATAGAGTAATTCCTTGACAAGGAATTTGGTTCGTGGGGCCTGCCCAGGCTTCAAAGGCTTCATGAGCACTTGCATATAGTGATTTGTCGATTCAGGTCACCAGAGGTGCAACGTGCACTGTCATGGGGAGGAGTGAGAGGAAGGACACGAAGCAATTCAGTTGCCGGTGCCTTGTAGTGAGTGTTTTCAGTCATCCAGTTGAAAGTGCGTTATATCGACTAGAGGGGGGTGAATAGGCGATTTTTATGAATTCTTCACTGAGGAATTTGCTGGTGAGGAAATTCCTTAGCGAAGAACTACTAGCAGTGGAATAAGTACTCAGAAGTAAGCATAACAGAATACAAGCATGGTCATCATGATGAAATGAAGACTAGCACAGAGTACAGAAAGCGTAATCACAGGATAACACAAGATGAAGACAAACAGATCAAGAAATTGAACTGAGGAAATTGAGAAAGTCTTGATCAAAGTCTTCAAGCACAGATATGAACAAACACTCAACACAAGAATGAGGAAATGAAAGGGTTGAGGAAATAGAACCAGATTAGGTTGGTGAAGACAATGATTTGGTAGACCAGTTCCAACTGCTGTCTCGGTTATGTACGTCTGGTTGAGCGGTGAGTATTTAAACTCGAGGACACAGTCCGGACACCCGGTCGCTGAGCACGCAGCTCAAGACACCCGATCCTCACCGTATTCTCCTTTAACTAAGGTCAAACAGACCTCGTCCAATCACTCGTGGTAAGTCTTCAGCGACTTCCAAACCTTCACAGACTTGGTCACTCGGCGATCCACAATTCCTCTTGGATGCTCTAGACCATGACGCCTAACCGTCTGGAAGAAGCATGATCTTCAAAGGTAACAAGCATCGGATCCACGAGGATCAATTTCTTTAGTGATGCTCAATCACTTTGGGTTTGTAGGGTTTGGTTTTGGGTTTTCCTCACTCGATGATTTTCGCTCAAAGTCCTCTGAGGATGGGTTGCTGTCAAATGACAAGTGTCAAGTTCTCTCGAGCAGCCAACCAGCTAGTGGTTGTAGGGGCGGCTATTTATAGCCTAGGAGCAGCCCGACATGATAAGACATAAATGCCCTTCAATGATATGACCGTTAGGTGGATAAGATATTTTGGGATGCCAAGAAGACAAAGAACGCTCGGAAATTTGACTCCCAAATTCCTCGGGGCTATCATGTTCCTCATGTGTAGGCAATTCAAGACTTTGGCGAATTCCTAACTCCTCGTCAGAACAAATTCATCAGCGACCAGAAGAACTTCGTCTCTGTCACTAAAGAAAGTGACTGAACTGTATGAGATTTCCAAGGGCTTCACTCGAAGGGATTGGTAGGTGTAGGATTTTGAGTTGAGCATCACATGGAAATTTTTCCTTAGTATTTCCTCGACCCCCTTTAACAGTACGGTGTTTCCTATGACTCAAGAAAGAGAAAATGAAAGTACGAAAACAAAAGTCTTCACGCTTTATGTTCCATAAATGAATACCAAGTCTTCAAGGTCACACCAATTTCTTCACTTTCAAAATCTTCAGAAAGTCTTCAGAATATCAAAGTCTTCAGTCGAAAAACTTCATTTTTAGGGGTCGACTTTCTCTGTAAATATCAAACTCCTCATAGACTTATAGACCTGTGTACACTCACAAACACATTAGTCCCTTAACCTATAAGTCTTCAATACACCAAAATCACTAAGGGGCACTAGATGCACTACAATCTCCCCCTTTTTGGTGATTGATGACAATATAGGTTAAGTTTTTAGTGGGGATAAACATATGAAGTGTAAGTACGGATATTGAGGAATTTGATAGCAAGATATAGAAGAACTCCCCCTGAAGATGTGCATAGTGAGGAATTTGCGTTTGAGGCAATGCACATTTGAAGAGTTGAATCATGGAGATCTCCCCTATATCTTGTAATTCATACACGCATTTGATATATAATATGAAGAATTTGAAATGCATGATGAAATATGGTGCCTGATGAAATTCAGCATGCATGCAATATCATTAACGAGGAATAAGCATGCCGAATAAAGCATCAAAGGTTTCAGAGCATAGTGTAACAAAAGTATCAGCGCACCATCGGGTTTAAGATTACAACTCGATCCAAATAAAACTTTCGGAAGAACGAGAGTTGTAACTTAAAAAAATGCCCTTAATATAGACCCGCTTGAAGACTAACTCAGATTTCTCCCCCTTTGTCATCAAATGACCAAAAGGATTGAAACTGAGGACTAACGCCCCTGAAGAATTTCAAGTTGATGGAGGAGCGCCAGCGTTGTCGGGGTTGTTTGTTGTAGCAGGACTTGCCGCAGTGTCGTCCAAATCTTCATACTCATCAGTGTCACGCGATGAAGAATAAGAGCTGGCCACCAGTGGAGGAACTTTGACCCTCTTGAATTTCTTCGGAGGAGGTGCAGACCAGTCAAATTCTTCCTTGAGACCCATAGTCTTCAGTTCTTCAGCGCTATAGACATGATTGAGGATAGCCCAGGTGCGGTTGAAGGTTTCATGAAGGTAGTATTGGTTCTTCTTCACTGCATTGTGTGTTGAGGTCATATTGTGAAGAAGTGCACCAAACTGATGCTTTACCCATTTGTGATTGCGATCAACCTTTTGATGAAGACTGAGGAGTAACTCATGGTCACCATCACCACAGGTGCCGTGTGGCTTGAGGATTTTGCTTGGCTGAGGTATTTCTTGGCAGAGTCATGTGTGGCGAGTCGTCATTGGTAGAGTAAGATGCAGCCAGCGAAATTGACCATCCAATGGACGAATGCCTTCATCGATCACAGCAGCTGCCTTGCCTTTATCATCGGTGATGAAACCGCCCATTTGAGGACTTCAATGGGAGGCAAGTAGCTACCGTGGTTGAGTGTCGACTTTGTAATTCAAAGTGAAGATCTTGCCCCGATGAATCTCATAATCCAAGGAGCATAGGGCTTCAGCTCGAATGGTGAAATAGCAATATTGGCCAGAGTCCTCATGAAGAAATCATGGAAGTTGACGGGGACGCCATGAATGATGTTGAAAAGCATATTCTTCATTATGCCAACGACTTCTTCATCATTAGAGTCGTGGCCTTTGATAGGACTCATTGTCTTCGTCAGAATGTGATAGACAGTCCGAGGTACATAGAGTAATTCCTTGACGAGGAATTTGGTTCGTGGGGCCTGCCCAGGCTTCAAAGGCTTCATGAGCACTTGCATATAGTGATTTGTCAGTTCAGGGTCACTTTAGGTGCAACGTGCACTGTCATGGGGAGGATCAAGAGGAAGGACATGAAGCAACTCAGTTGCCGGTGCCTTGTAGTGAGTGTTTTCAGTCATCCAATCCAACACACATGAGTTGACATCTTCAGCGTCTCCAGTGATATGTAGTGTCACGTAGAACTGAAAAATGAGTTCTTCATTCCAATCGCAAATGTCCATGCAAAAATTTAGTAATCCTGCATCGTGAAGAACACTGAGGACTAGCTCGAAGCATGGCAGAGATTCCATGTCCACATGAGGAATATGTTCATGATCGAAGATTTTGTCTTTGTCAAACATGACTGAGGAATAGAAGTTGGCGTTGAAGGGATTGCATCCACTTCAATTTCTTCATCAAGCTGCTCTGACGAAGCAGCAGAATGATTTTCTTCATCAGATCCGCTTGGGATCTCATAGTCTTCTCCAAAAGGAACAAGGTCCTTCGATGGCATGGAGGAAATTGGAACAGCATCAATCGGATTTTCGAGTGAGATGGTCATTGGCTTCATTTTCTTCGCAGCCGAAGATTCTGACGCAGCTGATGCCTTCTGTTTCTTCACTGCAGCTCGCTCTGCAGCCTTGGTCTTCTTCACATCATAGGCAGATGGAAGAATTGGAGTTGGTGTAGGAGCGGGAGGAGCTGAGGAATATGGTTGATTTTCTTCAGGCAATCGATGCGGTTGCCTGATCTCTTCGATTTCTTCAGCGCACCACTAGTGGATGCCCCGCAATTTCTCGGTGGCTGGAATGGAGTCATCAGCCCTGGAACTAGCATTTTCTTCAGCAGGCTGAAAGTCATCAGCGGTGCTGGCATGTTCTTCAGCAGGCTGAGCAGAGTCTGCAGCCTGAGGGTTTTCTTGTTGTGTTGGGGCTGCATCATTTGTGAATTTCTTCGTCAGGTTGACGAATCTCACTTTAGCTCCTTGCCAATCAGCATAGTAGGCATCAAAGTCTTTGCTGAGGGCTTGAATTTTAGACTGAGCCTTGAGAAGTTCCTCAGGTGTCATTCTGACAACATTTTTCTTCAGGAGCTTCTCCTTTCTGTATTGAGCTTTCTTGATCTCTCTTGCCTTTTCAAACTTCCATTTCTCTTGAGTGATGAAATGGGTCAGCATGTGACTTTGACCAGGAGTCAGATGAAAATCAGGCATTGGGGTATTTGGATCCTTATGCCAGAGATCAATGTAATCGAGGATTTTCCTCGGATCCAAAAGCAGTGGCACAGATGTGCCTTTGACTCTAGCGGCCTTCACCTGTCTGTCTCTGATGATTTCTGCAAGTTCATCATCAGAAGCTTCATCATCAGAAGGCACATGGAATGCGACCTGTTTCTTCTTTGGACTTGGCCGAGGACCGCGTCCAGCTGTTGCTTTAGTCTTCAACAGTGTGGGGCCTGATGAGGAAATTGGTGCATCTGAGGAACTTGCTGAGACACCAGAGGCAATCGAGAAACTAGCAGTCCTTTGACATGTAGCCAGATGCACAGGAGCTGAGGACTTTGAAGGAGCTACTGAGGACTTTCTTTGGAAGCGATAGCAGTGAGGAATTTGCCGTGAGGGCATAGCTGAGGAACTTGGCCGTGAGGGTGCTGTTGGTGAAGCACTTGGCTTACGAGCAGGTTTCTTTGGCATGGATTTCCTCGGTTTGACCGAGGCCTCAGTAGCAGTAGCAGTGGCAGAATCCTCATTGAATTTCTTCACTGCCTCCTTGGCTTGTCTTGCCAATTTAGCTTGGCGCTTAGCCCATTCTTGAGGAAAGTCCTCACCACGCTTGATGCTTGTGGGGTCAGCTACTTGGCCAGGTGCCAATGGAGCTCTTGGGCATGGAGGGTTGAGGGCGAATTTCTTCATGTACTTTGGAGTCACATATCTGTATTCCCTCCACTCCCTTGCCCATCTCCGTTCAATCCTCTGTATGCGCACCTTGCGCTGATTTTTGTTTTCTTTGCCAAATTTTGCTTCATCAGGTGTGCAATAGTCAGCATAAATTTCCTAAGGGATTTCAAACGCAGTCATAACCTCAGGTTTCTTTCCTCCTTTCTGCGGCTTCTTACCGTCTGCCATATTCTTCAGATGAGGAATTTGAACAATTGAACACTCTGAAGAAGTATGCAGTTTTTCTTCGAGGAACGCTGCAAATGAGTTAAGTTGATGAGAACCTAGTGATTCAGCAGCAGACATGAGTACCTGTGAATAGAGTATAGGTGCGAGGAATTTGGAGAGGTCATATGCGTTCTCAGAAGGTTTTTCGAAAAGAACAAGTGAGGGAGTCCTGGACTAGGGGGTGTTCGGACAGCCGGACTATCAATATCCGCCGGACTCCAAGACTACGAAGATAGAAGATTGAAGACTCCGGCTCGTGTCCGGAAGGTACTTTCCTTGGCGTGGAAGGCAAGCTTGGCGATACGGATATGTAGATCTCCTACCATTGTAACCGACTCTGTGTAACCCTAGCCTCTCCGGTGTCTATATAAACCGGAGGGCCTTAGTCCGTAGGACAACATACATCTCAACAATCATACCATAGGCTAGCTTCTAGGGTTTAGCCTCCTCGATCTCGTGGTAGATCTACTCTTGTACTACCCATATCATCAATATTAATCAAGCAGGACGTAGGGTTTTACCTCCATCGAGAGGGCCTGAACCTGGGTAAAAACATTGTGTCCCTCGTCTCCTGTTACCATCCGCCTAAATGCACAGTTCGGGACCCCCTACCCGAGATCCGCCGGTTTTGACACCGACATTGGTGCTTTCATTGAGAGTTCCTTTGTGTCGTCCCTGATAGGCCCGATGGCATCTTCAACCAACAACGCTGTCTTGGGTGAGGCTTTTCTCCCCGGACAGATCTTTGTATTCGGCGGCTTTGCACTGCGGGCCAATTCTCTTGGCCATCTGGAGCAGATCGAAAGCTACGCCCCTGGCCGTCAGGTCAGATTTGGAAGCTTAAACTTCACGGCCGATGTCCGCGGAGACTTGATCTTTGACGGACTCGAGTCACAGCCAAGCGCGCCGCACTGTGACGATGGGCATGATCTAGCTCTGCCACCAACAGTGCTTTGGTGGCGCGACTCGATCCGCTTCGCCACTAGCCCGAGCCGATTGCCCATATCGAGGCGGTGGATAGACGCGCACACGGGGCTTCAACATCCACGGCGATGGAGCCGAATACCAATCTGTCCCTGCGAAACTTAGATCCCGAGGCGCCGACTCGTCGGACTCTGGGCCTCCAGCGCCCGCCGATTAATCCAGTTAGGCGCGGTTATGGAATTCACCGCCACGGATATCTTCCAAAGACTCGCCTTTTGGTGATATCCTGAATTCCTCAAGCATCTCTCGCTATCAGAGAATCTCGGCGGACTATGGCCAGGGACGGTTGAGCGCGACGATGGAGAAATTCAGAGCCCACCCACCACCCACTTTGTAGCCACCGCCGAGGATCTAACCGACATGCTAGACTACTACTCGACGACATCGACGCTATGGACGATTTATGCCGGAGACAAACAAGAGCCGGCGCCTCTGAGGCACTCGAAGGCCACCTCGTCATATGACGATACATGGTGGATACCCCAAAAGAAGGGGATGGCGAAAAAGCAGCGGAGGAAGATTCTCTAAAGAAGCAGCCCAAACGCCGACGTCAGCGGCGCCGCTCTAAATCCCACCACAATAAGAATGGAGATTCCGGCATGGGAGACAATAACACTCCGGAGAGTGCCGAAGATGATCCCCTCCCGCAAGATTCAGCGCAGGAGGACGCAGAAGCAAGCCCTCACCACAGGGCGGCAGACGAAGGGGTTGAGGATGATAACTATATGCCTCCCTCCGAAGACGAAGTAAGCCTCAACGATGATGAATTCGTCATACCCGAGGATCCCGTCGAACAAGAACGCTTCAGCGCAGCTCATAGCCACGGCAAATAGCCTAAAGAAAAGCAGCAACAGCTCCAAGTCGACCAGATCTGCTGCCGATTGATGGACCGAGGTCCTCGCGTCAAGAGTATAAACTCAACGCCTCCAAAAGTTACCTAAGACGCAAGCTGCTCCCCGCCTAAAGGAGGAAGCATACAACCTTCATCACCAGCAAGACGACATGGTGACCGACCACCTCGTGGTCGTGATAGAGAGACGCCCGTGCCCTCACCAAATCGCACTTCAAGATCGCTTCTAAAAGCGCCGGGCCAAGAGGGAACGCTACCGACTTGCGAGATATATTGAGGACAAAGCAAAACAATCCAGATCCATCTATGGATCACGTGGGCGCCCTACGACCCATGACGAATACCGTCATACGGACATAACGCCGCCGGGCGAATATAGCGCACGGCGCTCCCTCGAGCTGCGTCGCGATATCGCTCAATACAGGGCGCCAGACACCCGCTATGCTTCACCGATGAAGTAATGGATCATCGATCCCGAAGGGTTTAAACCTCAGAATATCGAATCTTACGATGGTACAACAGACCCCGCGGTGTGGATTGAAGATTACCTTCTCCACATCCATATGGCCCGCGGCGACGATCTCCATGCCATCAAATATCTCCCACTAAAGCTTAAAGGACTAGCTCGGCATTGGCTTAACAGCCTGCCCGCAGAGTCGATTGGGTGTTGGGAAGACCTGGAGGCCGCATTCCTTGATAACTTCCAAGGCACGTATGTGCGACCTCTAGACGCCGATGACTTAAGCCACATCATTCATCAACCAGACGAATCGGCCAGACAATTCTGGACACGGTTCCTGACGAAGAAAAACCAAATCGTCGACTGTCCGGATGCAGAGGCCCTTGCAGCCTTCAAGCATAACATCCGGGACGAATGGCTAGCCCGGCACCTGGGGCAGGAAAAGCCGAAATCCATGGCAGCCCTCACATCGCTAATGACCCGCTTTTGTGCGGGAGAGGACAGCTGGCTAGCCCGCAGCAACAATCTTCATAAAAACACTGGCAGTCCGAATACTTAGGACAGCAACGGCAGGTCACGTCGAATCAAAAACAAGCGCCGCATTAACGGCGACGATAAGGAGGATACGGCAGTCAATGCCGGATTCCGAGGCTCTAAACCCGTCGTGGAAGAAGCCATTCAAAAGAACCACTCCGGTCCGCCCAATCTGGACCGAATACTCGACCGCCTATGCGGATACATGGCACTTCGAAAAGCCAGCTACCCACACCAATAGAGATTGTTGGGTGTTCAAGCAGGCCGGCAAGTTAATTGCCGAACACAATGACAAGGGGCTCAATAGCGACGACGAGGAAGAGACCCGGCCGCCGAACAATAGAGGACAGAAGGGTTTCCCCCCACAAGTGCGGACGGTGAATATGATTTACGCGACCCATATACCCAAGAGGGAGAGGAAGCGCACACTACGGGACGTCTATGTGATGGAGCCAGTTGCCCCGAAGTTCAACCCATGGTCCTCTTGCCCGATCACTTTCGATCGAAGAGATCACCCGACCAGCATATGCCATGGCGGATTCGCCGCATTGGTTTTAGACCCAATCGTCGATGGGTTTCACCTCACACGAGTCCTGATGGACGGCGGTAGCAGCCTGAACCTGCTTTATCAGGATACAGTGCGCAAAATGGGCATAGACCCATCAAGGATTAAACCTACAAAGACAACCTTTAAAGGTGTCATCCTGTGAGTGGAAGCTAACTGTGCAGGCTCGCTCACCACACCGAAGTGGTCTTCGAATCATCGGATAACTTCCGAAGCGAAGAGTTAATCTTCGACATAGTCCCGTTTCGCAGTGGCTATCATGCTTTGCTCGGATGAACCGCGTTTGCAAAATTCAACGCGGTGCCGCATTATGCATACCTAAAGCTCAAAATGCCAGGCCCT